>OY992886.1:93140545-93442689 GCA_963921405.1 Cepaea hortensis | reverse complement strand
GTATTTTTGCGCACGTAAAAAATCCTTTGGCAGTTGGAAATCGAAAAAGAGTAGTCTAACGGCGCTACTCAGGCAAAATTTCGAGTTAAAAATCTACCCAAAGTATTTCAGGATCCTCACCGGTGCTACGGAGATCGTGCACTAAGCTGAGATTCTCCCGACTAAGGCTTGAATTGGGAGTATAACGGGGCATTTATGGGTTACACCCGTGTGCCGTGATATTGATCCGTCGACTAAACTAAACTAAACTAAACTAAACTAAATTAAACTAAACAAGTACAATTGTTTTCAGATACCCCCTTGGGCTAGTGTCACCGCCTCACGTATATATATCTAGTAAAGGGCTGCAATTCCAGCCCAAGGGAAACCATTGAGTCGAGCAGGACCCAAGTAAGCTAGAACCTGCTAGATAGGTGGTCACCAAGTCCATGATTCCGTGGACACTGATGTGGCCCGCCTAATGCGGGGTCCACGAGGAACTCGGACAGAGTTACCGCCCGTGTCGGGTTAGGACACGCGGAGACGGGCAGAGGACGAATGGACTTGAGAGAGGCAACAGGGCCTGCCTTTGAGGGACTCTATAGATATCAATAGATATATAGACATAGGCTAGATAGTTTGCTAGACTGTTAAATGATACTTATGTGTGTGATGTTTCCTATTTGACAGATGTAATATAGCGCGGGTCTGTTTACCCACTGCGCCAACGCATACTGTATATGAGAATACAATAAATCTTCGATCTCATAACCACCAGATTTATTGTTGCCTGTATGAACCCAAGTTTAGTTATCTAGATACGAGCAAGACTATGACAGGCTTTTTGGGGGCTAGTTTTCCGGTTTTGGCATAGAATGTTTTCTTAAAAACCTGTTAAATGCCATGTAAAAGTAATTATTTAAGCATATCACATTGATTTTTGATAACACATTGATTTGTTAAATCAAAGAAATTGTTAACGTTGTAAATTTACATAGAACTAGTAGCTATCTAGCGATAAAATAGAAGTAATCTGAGTCCCTCGGCAATGTCTCACCATTGCCTCCACAGCGCCTCTTTATTTTGATTCTGTAAAGATTTTTTTTTACATGTTACTATTTTGACATTTTTTTTTTTTTTGTGACAGTCACTAATGTTTTCTCGCTCCACGAGCAGATTGTTCCGCAACAAGTGCCGCGTCCAACCGATGAAACCTTTCCAACAATAACGAGAGTGCACGATAACATCGAGGAGCTTCAAAATTCAGAGCTAAGTTTCACCTCATACTCATTGTACTTCTAAGCTGTACTTCTCATGTTTCATCAATGTATTATTTTGTATCATATTGATTTCGTTGCATATTCATGAACTTTTCACCAACATAACCTTGCATTTTGATTTACACATTAATAAGTAAGGGAGTTAACCAAATTTTCAACTACACTACATTTTTTCTAAGGGATTTAATTTTAGGAATATTACAAACAAGTGAAACACAAAATGTCTACCTTAGATAAATGCATTGAGCAAGGAATAAAGTTAGGTTATAAAGAAGAGAAATTGTCAGAATGGGCACAGAAAACACACGCAGAAAACATTGCCCGTGAAGAAAGAGCGATAGAACGAGAGGAAAGGAAACTTCAAATCGAAGCCGAGGAAAAGAAATTGCAGATGCAAGCAGATGAAAAGAAATTGCAAATCGAAGCCGATGAAAAGAAACTGCAGTTGCAGATGCAAGCAGATGAAAAGAAATTGCAAATCGAAGCCGATGAAAAGAAACTGCAGTTGCAGATGCAAGCAGATGAAAAGAAACTGCAGATGCAGATGCAAGCAGAGGAAAAGAAAATGCAGATGCAGGCTCAGGAAAAACAGCTGGAGCTCGAGGCGGCGGCCAAACAGGCCCAATTGAATGCCGAAACACAAATAAAATTAAAACAGATGGAAATGGAGTCCAACGCCGAAATATCAATAAATAAGTTAAAGAGCAAAGAAGAGGAACAAAAATATAATAAATATAAAGGTCTCGTTAAGGCTTTCTGTTCTGGAGATTCCATCTCCGCTTATTTAGAAAATTTTGAGTGTCTCATGTCTCATCATAAAATCAGTAAATCAGATTGGGCATTTATTCTAATGAGGAATTTGGCTCTTGAACCACTGAAAGTAATAGAAACAATACCACAGGAAATGCGAAAAGACTATGAGTACCTAAAACAACGCATTCTCCAACATTTTTCTTTAGACACTGCAGGTTACCAACAACAATTTGCCAAATTATCTCCACAACCAAACCAAACCTTCATAGATTATGTCAGTACAGTCCAAGACATATGCACAAAATGGATTAACTCGGCTAAAACCAACAATAGCCATGATAAACTTAAGGAACTAATTATAATAGATAAAATAGTTAGCACCATTCCTACACCTTTTGCCAAGTTCTTAAAACAAATGGATTGTAAGAGCATTCAGGAAATCGAGGCGAAAGGAAATGCATTTTTTACAGCAAACAGGGATATTTTTCAACATAATATAAGTCACAATGATACAGCAGCTGCAGTAGTGAACACCAAATACTCCAAACAATCACAGAGCAGATTTAAACCGCGATCCAATGTCGGTAAAGTAGTAAGGTGCCAATATTGCAGTGCTCATCACGACATTTACGGTATGTGTGACAAATCACCCGCCTACCCGGAACACCTCAAAAAGATGGTAGAGAAGCAAACAGCTAAACGCCTGGCTTACCACAAAGTAGTTAAATGTTATTTCTGCAATAGCTGGGGTCACTATAATAAAGATTGTCAAGGCCGAAAGTTATTGAAACAGGCCAATGCTGCATTAGTAGAAACGTCGACTGACGAAGAGCTTGAGTCACTAAATGAATGTGAAAATCAACACGACAAGGAGAGCGAGCTTGGGAATGCTGTACACGTCATAAACACCATAACAGACAGTACATGCAACACCTGTACAAAGTTCCAACTGGACACAACACTACATTGTGGTCACATTATCCCAATTGCAAACGAAATAGCTAACGCTGCCTTATCATCTACAGGCAAGCTAGTTTTTTATACAGGGTTTGTTAACAATAAGAAAGGAACGTTAATTCGTGATTCCGGCGCAACTCTCTGTGGGGTGAGGAGAACATTGATAGACGCTAAAGACTACACAGACAAACATGTGACGTGTCGCACATTTTCAGGTACAATAGAAAAATACCCCCTTGCTTTGGTCGAAATTCAAACACCATTCATATCGGGGCAAGTATTGTGTGCTATCCTTGAAAATCCCGTCGCGGATATTATACTTGGTAATTTACCCAACATACATCCATGCTCTGAAACAGAGATCAAAAGATGGGAGCAAAAACACGGCATCCACCACAGAAATAGCGACACAAAAGAGAAACACCATTCTTGCTTGTCTCAAACTGCCAAAATACCAAGGGAGACAACCACTGAGGTAATTCAGGAAGAATTTACCGAGGTGTACAATGCAGGGGCGGTCGAATCAAGAAACGATACGACCGAATTAAAACCTCGAATTGAGGATGCGACCAAACTACCAAATACCGAACCTGTAAATGTGCAACTAGACACACAACACACAAACGCAATAACACGACAGACAACCCACAAAACCAACACCGACCAACTACAGGAATCATTAGAAATAGTAGCGCCAAACTCAACTAACATCAATTTTGGAAATGAACAGAAAAACGACCCTACACTAGCACCATACTTTAATTTAGTAGGCCTTAAGCCAAAATTAACAAAGAACGCATCGTGGACATTTAGGCTACAGAACAACATCTTAACTAGATTTTACACAACAAACCAGGCCACGACACAGCAAATAGTACTACCACAAGCACACCGAGACAAAGTGCTAAAATTAGCCCATGACTCCCCTTTTGGAGGTCACATGGGATATGAAAAGACCAGGGCGAGAGTCCTCACCCAATTTTATTGGCCAAAGTTCTGCCAACATATAAAAACTTTCTGTAGAGCTTGTGATGTATGTCAAAGACTGGGGAAAAAGGGAAAAAACCCTACAGCAGAAGTCCAATCAACGACAACTGCCTCGAGGCCTTTCCAAATCGTGGCAGTTGACCTAGTAGGTCCGTTGAATCACATATCGAATAAGGGGAATAGGTACATTTTTACTCTTGTAGATTTATGTACAAGGTGGCCCGAAATGTTGCCATTAAGATCTATCTCCTCTAAGGATGTGATGGACATATTACTAAATATTTTCTCCCGTTTTGGCTTCCCGGAGAAAATCATTTCTGATAGAGGTACCCAGTTCATATCTAATGCCACCCAATGAGTAACTAAGTTACTAGGCATCAAGCAGTGTTTCACCAGTCCCTATCGACCAGCCGCAAACGGTATCTGCGAAAAACTTAATGGGGACCTGAAACATATGCTATCTAAAGTGACAGCTGAAAATCCAGCCGATTGGGACATACTTCTCCCGACGGTGCTGTTCGCATACAGAGAAGTCCCTCAATCAAGTACAGGGTTCTCTCCCTTCGAATTGATGTATGGAGCGAACCCAAGAGGACCTCTCACCATTTATAAAGAGATCATCTCACAACCTGTAGATAGCCAACTTCCCATTTCCACCTATGATTTGGTCACTGATACCAGAGACAAAATCATACGTTCTTGTATATTGGCCAGAACATCACTACAGGAGAAAGGTTTTAAATACAGGCAGTACGCCAATAGAAGTGCAAAAACCATTGTCCTACATCCAGGTCAGGATATTTTACTCTTACTACCTGACAAAAGAGATTTACTGTCAACCTCCTGGCAGGGACCTTTTAAGATCATTAGAAGAATTTCAGAAGTAGATTACGAAATCTCTTTAAATGGAAAACTGAAAATATTCCATATAAATATGTTGAAACCATATTATGTTAGACAGGACAATGAGACAAATGAACTGACTCAACGAACTGGGGACGGACACGAAACGACAATTTCTCAACGTAATGACACCTCGACAAACGAAGCATCGTTAACGACACACTCTTACGACAACGAAAACGACGAAGACATATGGACATTACCGACAATCTGTGATATCGACATCGACGACAAATTTGACGACATATTGACAACGATTGATCTCGACGACGACGACAATGACATTGAAGACAATTTACAAACAGTGGCATCTGTGGTAAATCAGACAGACGTGGACAACACTGAAATCCCTGTACCAATCATGACTGACGACGGAAGTATAAATGACATCCATATCTCTGACACTTTGACACAACAACAGCGACAAGACATTTTAACTATCCTTGACGAATATAAATCTATCTTTTCTAACAAACCTGGACGCACTGATAAAATAACACATTCAATTGTACTGACAGATCTGAGACCGGTCAAATGTAGACCATATTCTATTCCTCTCCATTACAGATCTAATTTAGATAAAGAAATTTTAGACTTAGAGAAAAATGGCATTATTCAAAAATCGATGTCTCAATATTCGTCACCGATTGTTCTGGTGAAGAAAAAGGACCAGACAATTCGTTTGTGCATTGACTATCGAGTATTAAATACAAGAACAACAACGGATGCAGAGCCAATGAACAGCTGTGAAGATCTTATCTTAAATATGGCTCAATCATCCTTATTTTCTAAGACCGATTTAGCTAAAGGATATTGGCAAGTTCCATTACACCCTTCTTGTAGACATATAACAGCATTCGCAACACCTCTTGGCTTGTACGAATGGCTTTATCTTCCGTTTGGGCTCAAGAACGCACCGGCCACATTTGTAAGACTAACAAGATTGTTATTACACGGAATTAATGACGTAGTTGCTTATATTGATGATATATGCATCCATTCTTCTGATATGACTTCTCACTTACTCACCCTTAAACAAGTCTTCCACCAAATCTCTCTTTTTGGACTTACTATCAAACCTTCCAAGGTTGAAATAGGTTATACACAAATAGACTTCCTTGGACATAGAATTTCTGAAAGAAAATTGTTGACTGATGATAAAATTGTTTCCAAGATCCTTAAGCTAGAAGTACCTACCACAAAGAAGCAAGTTAGAAGTTTACTAGGTCTGATTAACTATTATTCTAAATTTATTCCACATTGGGCAGAATTAACCTCAGTCTTTTCTGATATGTTAACTAAAAATCATCCATCAAAAATTTGTAAAAGTACCAGCTTAGATGATGCAATGTGTAAATTGAAACTTATTTTTTCTAATCCACCAGTCTTACGATTACCCAACATTAATTTACCCTTTATTTTGACCACAGATGCGAGCGCTATCGCAATAGGAGGATGCTTGATGCAGGAAATGGATGGCATAAAACACCCAATTCTCTATGTAAGCCGCAAATTAAAGAAGGCTGAGACTCAGTATGCCACAGTTGAATTGGAGTGTCTGAGCCTAGTGTTTTGTATATTGAGATTATCAAAGTTCCTCTTAGGGAGTCACTTTGTGGTCCTCACTGACAGTTCGCCATTATTAGTCCTTAACCAGGGGTCGCCGAAAAACCATCGGCTACAAAGATGGTGTCTTCTACTTCAAGATTTCGACTTCGAAATCCGCCACATCAGAGGCACCGACAACATTGTGGCTGACCTTTTGTCACGACAAGTGAATGCGCCAGTAGAATGACTCTGATCACATCGACCATTAGCCATACTATAAACTGTGATACTTTTAGTCGGTTGCATATTACAGTGGAACTCTACACCTGCTAGAGTACTCTCAGTGATTAGTTGAATTACGACACCCAAAAACATGATACGTTACTTTAAGAACTATACCATCAAGTGCCTAAGCGCTAGAACGATTCCAGCAAGAAACAATAACTGTGGTTGTCTCAACCAATAAGATCAACCAACGAACTAACTCCGAATTCTGTACGAACTCGTTATATAGGACATTAAGAACATGCCATACTTGCTGTTACTACGTAACTTTACTAAGAGCCGAAACAGAATGACATCGACGACAACACTCAATAGAGATCCATACTAGCTTGACCATTCATGGCATACCACGCTAGCGACAGGAGTACTACGCGCACATCATCGTTGGATTTAAGTAATTAATTAGTTTAGGATTAAATATGTATTTCCATTATTGTTGTATATAAATTGTATTCACCTGTAATTTGTACATATTCGACATTAATATTACAGGCGGTACCATTCCTAAGCTAAAGAACCGTCCTATACAATTGTCTCTATTTAAATTGTAACCCATTTGTCATTCATCGTACAAGAAGTACGTATTTACTTAAAGGGCAAATATCGCCTAGCCCATTTTTTCTAAGGGCAATAACACTTACCTCAACTTTAATTATATATTTTAAACAAATACTATTTTTAATCAAAAGTGAGTGAATGACTGTGTGAATGGATTAAATGAGAGAATGATACACTTGTGCAAACCGTATTCATTTTAATTTGTCTGCGTCTTTCATGTAAATTGTATGACTTGTCTAATGTGTGAATACATGTGTAGTACTTAGTTTAATAGTGAGTTAATATACTTAGTTTAGCAGTTAGGATACATCTAAGCACCACTACTTGGAATGCCTTTTCATGTATTGCACACAGTGCAGTAGTTCATGATTGAGGTTATCCCAACTCGTGACGCTTGGAAATACGCCACACGTTCAGCATACACAGTACACAAACCTTAAAACTCAACACTATCAAGTTAAAATACAGTCACTTTATTAGAAACATCATCTTATTAGTTGAACACACTAACAAGCCAACAGGGACACTTGTAGTATGAGGGGGATAAAAACAACAAGGTAACTACATATTTAGCATTATATAACATACGGGAGTAAAAGTGTATAGAAATACACACTTAGATCAAGATTTGAAGGTGTACTTATTTAGCCAAGACTTCGGTCTTGTTAACCCTCTATTATATAGGGGTTATTTGTCTGGGTACCATTTTGGGTACTATGAGAAGGGCAAGTTGTAAATACAACTACTAAAATGCCATGGAACTTCGGTCTGATAAGCATAATTAAGCACACGAGAGACAGGAATCTCTGCACCAAATCAGACAAGTGTTGTATGGTAGAATACATGAGTTTTTAGTGCTAATAGGTAGGTTGCCAGGTTACTATCCACCAAACTACAACACCAACTGTAGGTGAGTCGGTGACAGAATTAGAACGGATCTAATTCCCTACAACAAATCAGGTCACGGGGGAGGGGGGATCCTGTCACCGCCTCACGTATATATATCTAGTAAAGGGCTGCAATTCCAGCCCAAGGGAAACCATTGAGTCGAGCAGGACCCAAGTAAGCTAGAACCTGCTAGATAGGTGGTCACCAAGTCCATGATTCCGTGGACACTGATGTGGCCCGCCTAATGCGGGGTCCACGAGGAACTCGGACAGAGTTACCGCCCGTGTCGGGTTAGGACACGCGGAGACGGGCAGAGGACGAATGGACTTGAGAGAGGCAACAGGGCCTGCCTTTGAGGGACTCTATAGATATCAATAGATATATAGACATAGGCTAGATAGTTTGCTAGACTGTTAAATGATACTTATGTGTGTGATGTTTCCTATTTGACAGATGTAATATAGCGCGGGTCTGTTTACCCACTGCGCCAACGCATACTGTATATGAGAATACAATAAATCTTCGATCTCATAACCACCAGATTTATTGTTGCCTGTATGAACCCAAGTTTAGTTATCTAGATACGAGCAAGACTATGACACTCGTATACTCTCGTCGGTAACGTGATGACGGTGATGACGGTGAGAATCAGCAGTGGTTCGAAACGCATCGGTAACTTACGGGGTATGTGAGCCGGCCGCTCAGAAAGCAATGGCAAACTACTGAGCGTAATCTTGCCAAGAAATCAACATACAGCTGAAAGATGCTGGTGTTGACAGCGATGTCCTGTAAAGGATATGCAAAAAAAAAAAGTTCTCTAGGGCTGCGTACTTTTAACTTGTTTTCCATTGTTGTTGGCCTAGTGCAGTAGGTCATTTATGTATTAATTGGTAATTGTGGTATCCTTTGGAGTTCATATTTTCTTGCGCTCCAGTAAGCAATGGTGTACATTATGTTCCTGACTTTCAGCACAGTTGATTCCTTTTATAGTAAACCAAAACAAGCTAGTAAGCTATTCCAAATTGCAACCTCAGTAATTTGTATTGCAAGGAATGTTAAGTGTTACCTGTCATTTTGTTGAAGCATTTATTAATTTGTATTCATGCCTTCCTATCAAGCTTTAATTACACATTTGTGTCCATCCTTCTGTTATTCTTGTTTTAATGACTAGTTTTGTGTCATTTTGACTGAGAGCTATTGGCTAGATCTGCACCGCTAGGTGGGGTATTGGTGCATGATAAGGCAGATGTGGCCGGGGCCCTTTGATATCGTTGGTACAGTGCAGAAGAACAGATAGATCATCATGGATGGGAGAGAATGGTGCTGCAGAGAGTGACCAGAGGATTTGGCCGACACTCAGGACTCAGAGGAAAGGTCAGGCAGAAACATCATAATCAGACTACTACTGGTACCATGGCCGAGTGGCTAGAACTCTCCACTTCAAGATACCCTGTTTGGAATCCTCAGTAAGGTGTGGGATTTGTTTTTCTGTCGGTGGCAAAAAGAAAATCCTAACCTGCACAGTTCTCGGCGACTCCATTTGCCAGGCGGTCTTAATTCCTCAGGCTCAAAGACCCACCCCCCCTCCTTTTACCCCCTACCATACATCGCAAGGTACTATATTGGCAGTAAATGACAGTTTTTTTTAATGACTGGTACCATTAGTATTGGGACAATTCGCTGTTGAAAATGAGGACGGAGCATGTATGGGAATGCTCCGGGTGTAGTGATGCTGGTATTTGATTCAAATCTTGACTGAGAGCTAATTTATTTGTATTATTTCATCTTTTTGAAGAACTGGCTATTTGTACGTTATTGATGTTGGACGAGTGGGCATCTGGTCACCAACTGAGCCTTCGCTAAACTTGTGCCCGGCAAAGATTGTAGTGTTTGACACCAGGCAGGGTGGTCGGGTTGTGAGGAGTCACGATTTCCCAGACCATGTAGCATCTCGAACTACAAACTTTCTTAACGACATAGTTCTCGACTACGTCGATCCAGATGACCCAACAGAAGTGAAATATGCCTACATATCTGACCCACTAAGTTAGTAAATGTTTAATATACTTTACAAATATTAATTAGATCATCATCATCATCATCATCATCATCATCATCATCATCATCATCATCATCATCGTCGCCTTCATCATCGTCGACTTCATCATCGTTGTCATAGTTGTCATCATCACCACCATCATTATGGTATTTTTCTCTGCATTTTGTGGGATCTATTAGCTCGTTGTCCGTAGTTGAGGGGCTACATAGAACCTATGCTTTTGTACGGATATGAGGCGTGGACAATGAGCAAACAGGCTGAAAAACATATGATGGCTGTGGAAATGTGATTTCTGAGCAAAATGCAAAGAATACGATGGACAGACAGAAAAACCAATGAACAAGTCCTTCAAGAAACAAATGAAGATCGTAAACTGATTAAAGACATTAGACGTCGACAGTAAAAATATTTAGTGACGTTATGAGAAGAAATAAATTGGAGAACTTTGTGACTTCTGGCAAGATCGAAGGGAAGAGAATAAGGGAAAGGCAGAGAAGTAAATACCTGGATGGCTTGGCCACGTGACATGGCCGAGACAAGAAGCCTGAGCTGATCCACGACTCTGGTGATCGAGTGAGATGGCGAAACATGACCGCCCACGCTTACCGGCACGGTACATGATGCTGATGTCCGTAGTTTAATCTCATATGATCATCAGAGTCTTGGATCATGTGTACTTGTTCCGATTATGCCACGCAACCCAGTCATCCAGATATTTATCTATTTGCGTCTCCTTGCTTTTTTCACATACACTTTGCCAGTTGTCACTAAGTTTTCAAATGCATTTCTCCTGTTAGAGTATCCTTAACTGGTTACTTTATAATCTCTGGACATTTCAAAAAGTGTAGTGTACAGTATTAACGCATAGTTATTAGTTTTATTCGCATTGAGACAACAGTCATGTTAATTTTAAATCATCATCATCAAGTGCCCTGCCAGCTGGTGTAGGCGTTCATGTCTCTCCACATATCTCGGTCATTGGTGTTCTGGATTAACTCTGCTACTGATATTCCTCCATGCCACCGTCTCAAGCCATGCAGCATAATTTCTCTTGGTCGGCCTCTGCCTCTCTTCCCCTCTATCTTTCCAGTCGTCACGATATTATCCAATGACCCTCTTCTCATCACAATGCCAAAGAAAGCTCTTTGTCTTTTTCTTATTAATGTATATAATGTTTTAGTTTCATTAGCCTTTTTCAGGCAAAAGTCGATAGTTACTCTGACAGTCCAAGGAATTCATCTTAGGAACCATATCCCTGTTGCTCCCAAGTTATTCCTAATTTATTCATTTACATACCAAGGTTTACTGTCATACAGCAAAACAGGTTCTATATAGACATCGCTCTATTTCTTACATTCAATGATACATTGTTTCTGAAATGCAATTTTTGTTTGCCCTTTATGCTCATAATCTTTGTTGTGCATCTTCTATCTGGTGTTATACTTGCTCGGGGAAGGAGGGTGGGTGCGCCATAAGGCACGGCACGTAAAAGGATTCTTTGATTTTTTTTTCTTTAAACACACAAAAAGCAATGCCATTTTGTTAAGCTGATCGTTACAGACTTTATTCTGTGATTGTTGTATTACAGGCCAGCAGCTTGTTGTTTTTGATTTCTCTTCCAACACCTCGTGGAGTTTCAAGGACGCCAAATCCATGGGTCCGGACGAGGACAGGTAAGATCTTTATCACTACTACCATCTTTAACTCATTTTACCCTGGGAGGCACAGTATTTGCAGAAAAATTATTAACTTAAATACTTAAAAACGCTGGAAACGCTGGGAAATTTGAAGCAAAGAAAACTGCAATGAGAAAATATATAGAATTTAGTGATTCACAATTCACTCATCACGTGCCATGCCGGTAAGCGTGGGTGGCCATGATTCGCCATTTCACTCGATCACCAGAGTCGTTGATCAGCTCAGTGTTCTTGTCTCGACCATGCCACGTGGTCAAGCCATCCAGGTATTTACTTCTCTGTCTTCCCATTGTTCTCTTCCCCCCGATCTTGCCAGTTGTCAACAAGTTCTCTCCCCTAATTTATTTCTTCTCATAAAATGTCCAAAAAATTGTGACTGTCTACGTCTAATTTCTCTAATCAGTTTACAATTTTCATTTGTTTCTTGTAGTACTTGGTCGTTAGTTTTTCTGTCTGTCCATGGTATTCTTGGCATTCTCCTCAGAAACCACATTTCCACAGCCATCAGATGTTTTTCAGCTTGAGTGCTCATTGTCAACGCTTCACATCCATACAAAAGTACAGGCTCTATGTAGCACCTCAATACTCTTTTTCTCGTAGCAATTGACATCTTTTTATTTGTCAGTATGTTTTCCATCTTGCGAAAAGTTACCTTCGCCATAGCGATTCTTGTTCTATTCTCTTCAAAGCAAATCCCATTATATGTTATGACTGTTCCGAAATAGCTGCACCGATTAGTTAATTAGCTAGTTAGTAAAGTTGCTAATTAGGTAATTAATTAGTCAATTAGTTAGTTAGTCATTGCACACTTTACTTTTAGTCCATCATTATCATCATCATCTTCCACTTCTGTCGTCAAGCGTCGTGGGGAGGAATAATTTGTGTTCCAGCGCCCTGTGGGTGGCACTGGATAGTGTCATTCCGTGTGGTTGTACAATGTCTGATGTCGTCAATCCATTTTCTTCTTGGATGTCCTCGTGGTCTCGTCGCAGATGATCTTTGATGTAAGGCCAGTGATGGTAGTTGCTGATGTTGCATTCTAACGGCATGGCCAAACCACTTGATCTTCTGTCTTTCAATAAATGTGGCACAAGGTGTTGATCCCACAGTCTGTCTGATAATAGCATTTCTTACTCGGTCTCGGATTGTTAAGTTGGCAGCTCTCCTCAGGCATCTCATTTCGCAGGTGTTGATTTTGCGAAGGTGTAATTTGGATAAAGTCCAGGTTTGAAATTGGTAGCATAGGGTTGGTGTGAATATGCTGTTTATTATCTGTCGTTTTGCGGACATGGGTATGTTTGGATGTTTCAGTAAGGGTGATAGTTGATATGTAAGTGCACTAGCTTTTTGACATCTGATTTCAATTTCTCTGTCCAATCTGCCATCTTCTGTGATCATACTTCCAAGTTCCAAGGTATTTGAATTCTTTAACTTGTTTCAGAGTTGTGTTATTTATCTGTATGCTTAGTGGGCCTGGCGATCTGCTAACTTGCACTACTTCGGTTTTGGCTGTGTTTATACTCATATTGTATCTCCTGCATGTTGAACTCAGATTATTAATATGATTTTGTAGTCTGCCCTTTTAGTCGTGTAGTCTGCACTTTTAGTCCATAAGTGATCAAATCCCATCATTAGCACATCGCGTGGAGCGACCGACGACACGAGTTTTATATTGGTTGACTAATCTTCTTTGGCTCCTTGTATGGCTCTATGGTCAAGATTCACCCAGTTTGACTTGATACTCTTGCATTCTGATCAAATTTGCAGAATTACATCCATCCCTTGAATTGTTTACCCGGCCTGCCTCCCCGAGGGAGTGCAGGATGAAAGCTCGGTCCATTGCTCATCACATCTCCACAGCAGCCAAGCCCATAGCCCTACCTTCTCGTTGCTTACACCGCGTGCCCAGGCACAAGAATAACACATATATTAGACAGCCCTGACCTCCCCAGAGACTCGAGTCATTGGCATTCTCGTTCTTCCTTAGCTGACTCATGGAGTCACTGAGAAAACTTTCAAGGGTGAATGTTTGTATCTCCAGCCACTCTATTGTTTTTGTTACTTCCAGGACCTCCTGTGTAAACAGCTCGTAGTCATGGCAAAACCTCAGTTATTTTCCATAACAGGTCTCTCTCCGGCCTAAACCATGAAAGTCCACGAGCTCCGCGTGTGCCACACAACAGACCCATCTGTGTTGATGATTGCATCACCACTGGAAGACTTCAAAAAAAACAGTGCCTGCACTAGGGCATGTACTTTATAGGGGCATAACCATAAAGTGTCATCTTCATATACTACCTGCTGTCTGTTAGCGCCGAATGTTGGGCGGCGCTCACCAAACCCACATTGTGCTAACGGTTTCTGGTGGAGGAGCGCTATTGGGAGGGTACAAGCTTTATATTGGTGTGAGTAAATACAACGTAAAAGCTAAATGTCATGACTGAGCAGACCATGCCCTAAGTCTTGGTTGGCAAATGGTCTAGGATCGAAGCTCCGACAGACGGACAATTAGAGCATTGCTTTGATGACCCTGCAGCATCTGCAGCTTGTCTTGCTCCAGACATATTGGTGTTACCTTTCCTCTGAAGTCAACTAGGCAGGCAGAGAGAGGGATCATGCTGCATGGGCAACACATGGTCTCTACAATTCAGTCCAGAATTTGTGCTACAAGCTATCGTCTGCCAAGACGGCACGGTGCAAGTCAGTCAGTCATCTTCATATTGAAGATTGGCTGTAATGAGTCTTCAACACCGGTTGGTCTTGCGTCTCATGGAGCACTCAAACAGGCTTCGTCCAGTACATCTCTTAAGTTGTCTTCTCCAGCAAGCTTGCCGTACACTTTTCCCTCCATCTGACACGATTCAGTGAATTGCGTTGCATTGTTCCGTCAAACCTGTGACTCGGTACATCCGACTCCGACAAGCATTTCTTCAGGTGTTCTTTCCCTAGCCTTTGACTGCACCCAGTCTACCTACACGGCAGCAGGTTTGTGTATCGCTTCGTCTGGTCCCTACCCCTTGACCTGTCCGACATGGGTGGTCCTACAGTAGCTGCGCTACGGTCGGCATAACTCTCGGGCGTATTTGGAACACGCAAACCTCTCCACCGCAACAAGGTGGATACACAGCAGAGGGTGTCTTACTTCTTATTCTTTAACAAAAAACTTTTAGCGTATGTAGCTTCTCATATCTGACTTCGGTAAAACATTGTTTTAATGGTAAGACCAATGTTGACATTTTCTTGTCGTTTCCAGAAACATCACCATTCATGGGCGTACGTACACATTTAGTTTGGGTATCGATGGCATAGCCTTATCACCTACCTTCAACTACGTCTACTACTCCGCCGTTGGGGCCAAAAAACTATGGCAGATTCCTACATGGGTACTGCGGGATAAAGACTCGGACTTTTCCGGCAATGTCCGTCTCGTCGGCAGCAAGAAATCCAACGCTGATGGCATTATCTTTGGACACAGGGCTTTGTACTATGGGGCACTTGGGCTTGACGCTGTTTTTAAGTAAGTTAAACAGAGAGAGAGAGAGAGAGAGAGAGAGAGAGAGAGAGAGAGAGAGAGAGAGAGAGAGAGAGAGAGAGAGAGAGAGAGAGAGAGAGAGAGAGGTAAAATTAAATTAGCTTCAACCTATAATTAATATAATCACCTTTCGCTTTTGTTTTGAGTGAGGTAAAGGATAATTTTTATGTCGAAGCAATATTACAAGCAAAAACTGCAGTCTATCAAATGAAGAATGTTTTGTGCAATACATCACTGTTCTTGAAAGTTAGGCAAAGAGTTCTTGCATGTTACATAGAACAGTTTTAACATGCGTTTGCGAATCCTGGACAATAAGTAAACAGGCGAAAAAATCTCTGGAAGCCTTGGAGATGTGATTTTATAGACGAATGCCGAAAATTAATTGGGCAGCCAAAATGAGCAGTCAAGACGTTTTGATGGAAGCTGAGTGGCAAAGACAACGTATTACAAATATCAGAAAGAGGCAGTCATCATTTTTTTGGCCACGTTATGAGAAGACCAAAATTGGAACATGTTGTGACAACCGGAAACATTTGCGGAAAGAGAGATGAAGGAAGACAAAGGGAGAAGATTCTTGACAGTCTTGTGTCATGGCACGGAAGGGAGTCAACACACGAATTGATCCATAGCGTCGCAGATTGCAATTTGTGGAGAGGCATGATGGCCCATGCCAGCCGACAAGGCACTGGATGATGATGAAAGGATAATTTAATTGCCCACGAGTATCCCCTTAGATGTTTCAGTCGCCTAAGTATTTGAGCACAGCACACAAGTTCCGTTGCAGTGGTGAGGATCCAACTATGCATATATCAGAAACACGTTTGCTATACATATTATTTATGGTTTTGTAGGCGGTTTTCATTGTTTATAATTTTGGCTGTCCAGTTCGCTCTTTTTAATTTCAAACTGCCGAGAGCTTTTTAACATGCACGAGTTTTTCGCTCTCTTGTCCAAGATGTCTAGATGTCTGATTAATACTCCGGGAGAGGGGAGCATCCTTTTCTTATTTCATAAAAATTAACCAACCCACATAGTGAATCGAACCAAATCTGTTCAAGTTTAAGGTAGAAGCCATCAACTGTAAGCCACTCCACCACCTACTCTAGTAGTATTCACGAAGACCGACCTTTAATTAGTGATCGAGGTGACACGGCAACCTGTCGATGAACATAATTTCAATATTGAGCACAACCCACTACTGGCAACGCTGATCGTATTCTGGTATGAACCTAAGGCCTATCCACATCAATATGGAAGCACTATACACGAGTTTCGCTCTCGTTTGAGCTCGTCAGTAGTGCATATCCCTGACCGGATCCGGAAACAAGCCCCGGATCACTGGCGTGTGAAGCGGGTGTGTAACCACGCGGAACACGCTGGACACGCCAAATTATCATAACAGAATATTACAACGTTACTTATCGTAGGCTATGCTCAAATAATCAATATGAACATAATTTCACCAATATACAAGATAAGGGCACTTAGGTGTTATAACCAAAGTAGGCCTAATAATTGGCTGAAACGGATGTTTATAACTTCTTCTTTTTCTTCTTCTTTCGTTCGCTTGAAATATGTCTATAACTGCAATATTGTCTCTTGTATGAATCTAACAGTCTTTTTTAGTTCACTCAGCGGTCCATGGAATTTATCTTCCACTGTTGTCTCTCTAGGCCAGAAGGTTCGCCTGGATATGTTGTAGTTTGGGCAGTCCTTGGAGTATGTGCTCTGCTGTCTGCGGCGCCAAAACATATGAGCACATGGCTGAGTCACCGATCTTGAATTTTGTATACATGTGGTTGCGTAATCTATTGTGTCCTGTTCTGAGGCGCAGAATAATGACCTGTTCTGGTCTGTCCATAACGTGGTAGTCGTCTTGAGTAGGTTTTGGTGGCCTTCTGACTTATTTGATCATTCTTTTCTTTTGGTGGTATGTAATGGGCACATCAGGCTGTTCTTCTTTTGCTCCTCCCTTAGCCAAGCGATCAGCTCTGTTGTTTCCGGGTACCTCACAGTTGGATGGTATCACTGTATGGTGACCTTATGCTGACTGCTGAGTTAAGAAAGTAATGTCCTTAGAACTGGCAATTTCCCAAACAGGAGTGCCTTTAGTACTGATTTTGCATCTGTCAATATCACCACAGGTTGTGTACCATTGCTGGTATTTAGTAATTTCTCTGTTGCTATCTTGATTGCCTCAATTTCAGCATCATAGTTATGGCAGTACTTTCCTGTTGGAACTCTGGCCGTGTCCCTAGTATTATTTGGGTATTCTATGTACACTCCCGCTCCTCCATTTCGAACAGCATTTTGTGCTGACCCATCTGTGCAGACTTGGATCCAAAGGTCCTTCATCAAGGAAGCTGAGAGTGGCTGTTCTCCGCTGTACACTGTTCTGTTCTTCCTTGTCAAATATTCCTCTCACTTTTGTCTGGATTTGTAGTGATAGTCTATGTTCATCTTTCCATGGAATTCGTTCCGGAATAGTTGTCAGGGGGGTACCAATTGTGAGAAAATAGGTGGTTTCTCTGCAGAGTCGTTTGGCCTGGTGGATAAAACTATTTCTTTTCAACCGCCCCATAGCTAAGTTTTCAAATCTGTTCTTGATAGGGTGGCCTGGTAAGCTGAGGAACTTTTCTGTTTGTATTAGCGTTTTCGTATCTCTGAGCACTCTCAGTGCTTGTGTCCTTCCCATTTTCTCCATTGCTACTATAGTGGCTGATCTCATCCCTCCTGTGGTGACTCTAAGAGCTTGATTTTTCACCTTGTCCAGATCTTATATTTATAACAAATATAACCATTTATACAGGGCTTTAAAAGCTCAGCCGGCGCTGTGGCGAAGGGGTTACCAAGACAATTCGTAATCCCGCACACCACATTTGAAACACAGCTGCGGGCGATGTGGCAGCATACGCCTTGCATTGGTTTTCATACAAATGTATGAGTGCCGGTCATTAAGAAAGCAATGGCAAACTATTGAATGTAAACTTGCCAAGAAATCAAAAACAGCCTAAAATGCTGGGGTTGACTGCAACATCCTGTAAAGAATATGCAACTAACTTGTTTTAAAATCTCGCATATTCATCATCAGCAGGCTCATCAGCCCTAAGACTGGTGTCCAAAGGGCATGTTGATATAATGGTTAGGACATCATACTGACAATGGCAGGGTTGGATGTCAGCTTTCGACATTCACTGCAGGAGGGACAGACTGGCCATCTATTCCTCCGTGCACTCAGACCTACAAAGTGTGATGGTCATACACTTCACAGTATACCAGTGTATATGAACACGCAAGTCAGGTTTTAGTTGACAGTATAAAGTTTATTTGTACTTGATGACCAAGGGTTGATGTTAGCTTCCACTCAAGTCAAAGGCCGGATCTTAACTACCCTTGCCAACCCAATACGTCACGATTGAGCATCTCTCACCCTTTCACTCTCAATGCTCAATCGTGCTATATCTATTTCCCACTAGATCCTAATAATACCCCAGTACTCTATTACTGTTACACCTCCCCATGTTACTTAAAGAATTTTTCCTATAAAAGGAAAAAAATCTTTACTCCTAATCCCCTTACTCTATTCCCTCCTTTTCTTTATCTCTCACAGTTCCCCTAATCTTCCCCAAAGTGAATATTCTATTTCTTTAAGTCTTCCCCTGCTATATATATATATATCAACCCACTTCTTCTTCGTTCCTGGCTCTTCAAACAACCATAACATATTTACATATCTTTAATAACAATTCAATATCAACTTTATAAAATACATTATAACACATCTTCTTAAATATTACTTTTCCACTTCATAAGCATTCCGCTTACTATTTCAAACGCTGATACCATTCTCCACTTTCGACTAACTTGAAATCACTTTCACACGATAGAAAGATAAAGAATCGGTGGCCACCGGAATTTAAAGAAGAAGTATACTCTTTCACCCTAAGATCACACTCATCTAAATCACACACCTCTTTACACCCCTATGTTCTTTTGAGACTTTATGTAATAAAGTCTAAAATCACACACCCCCTTACCACTCATTATGGTAAACGTTTACGCTGCTATCTACAGCATCAAATACCAACCATTAAAAATATTCTTCACTTCTAAGTGTCTATATATTACAGACACTACCTTATCTCAATCTCACATTGTAATGTTAACCACAAAACACATCCCGAGGACACAATTAAAAAGGTCTATTATCCCTTAAGACCTCCTCCAACATTATAGACATCACCTCACATAACCACATCACCTTGTATAACTAATCTTCTCCTATACCTCAGTTAAAAATTATCTCTTAATGTCCATTTCTTATGGGCACCTCCACTTATGCCGTTATCTACAGCAACCTAGTAACTTCGAAATCTCCCCTTAAATGTCTATTTATTACAGACACCCGTAACTTCACAACATCGTAATCTGACCACTATATAGACTACTCTAGCAACCCACTTATTATTCTATCTCTGAAACTTAATACACCCAAAGGGATAACCATTTACCTCCTGCCTTTAACGGACTCTCAAGAACCCCATGTCATTATGTCTCCACTATGTTCATTTCTCATTAATCAACTTACACTCCCTTACTATTGTACTGTTATCTACAGTGTCTAACTAAACATGGATCCAATTCATGTTTACTCCTCGTCTGGGGTAATTTTCTTATTATTCTTCAACCCAGCAACCTCGTGTATATCATGGCTCATCTGACCCCACTATGTTCAAAATTTTTCTCACCTTTACCCCACTGGATATATTCATTAATTTTTTCTTCTCCCATGTGGCTTCTAATCCCATATTTTTCTAATTAATGCTGACTTTAGTGTATCTCTAAACTTTCCCCCAACCATTTTACTTGTGTAGTAACCTCGTCTTATGTTTCCAACATATTAACCTCTCTACGCTGATTATTACAGCAATAAAACACCCATGAACTTATTCTTCACAAAGAGAATGTGTCTCTCTATTAGCTCTCAGTAGTTGTTTAACTCTTTTCTGAACGAAGGGTCCTAATTAAACCCCATATATTGTCTTTATTCTAGACAAAACCCTGTAATTTAAACATAACTTAATTAACTACTATTTAACATACAAAACAGCGAAATAAAATCACAACAGGACATCAAACCCCCCCCCCCCCAAATTTTTGTAACAATCATTTATTTTTCCCCGCAACTCAACTAAAGGTATGATGATGATGGTGACGATGATGGTGATGATGATATAACATACATCCTAATCTATTTTTACTTACTACTACTGGTCTCTTTTACGGACCAGTAGTTTACACACAAAAGTCTAAGAACTCAATAACCCTACTCTAAAATAATAACAATCATTTTACGAGACCAAATCGAGCAAAAAAAACATTTTATACATGAGGCATCAATACTCAGACTCCACAAAACAATTGTCTTCTCACTTAAGAGAAGGTTTTCAAAAAAATAATTCCCTTTACAATTAACTATGTACAGTGGCCCATCTTCATTGGCCTTCTATATAAATCACTGTAACACATATTTATTCCTACAATTCATATCTATTTTGTTATAAAACAAAACAATTCAATGCCAAGCATTAATGCCAAAATACTTATATACATATACATATATATCTATATCTGTTATCTACAGACCATCATAACGCGGAACAATACTTGTTCTCCTCAACCAAAATCACTACTCAACAACTGACCGTTCCTTTTTCTGGAAGTCAAACTTTGATTATCTCCCCTCACAATTTTCTATCTTTTACAAAACTAGGTCCTAACACACCATAACATCTGTAATATCCTCTTAAACAAGCACTGTAAACTACAGGTTGACTCCTTTTATCTATTCCTAATGTGGCGACTATTCCAATGTTGACTCAATGTACCAGCCATCCTCCACTTATTAATTAACCTGTGGCTCGGCACATCGCAACAAGCTAACGTGTCCATACTATTACTTAAAAATGTTTTGCGTATCCTTTTACAGGACTTAGCTGTCAACAGCAGCATCTTTCAGCTGTCTGTTGATCTCTTGGCAAGATTACGCTCAGTAGTTTGCCATTGCTTTCTGAGCGGCCGGCTCAGTATCCGCAAGTCACGAGCGGGGGTCGAACCACCTCAGTTCTCGCTCCGCTGCGAGACTCTGCGTGATAAACGGGATTACAGAGAGAAAGTGTTGTAACCCCACAGCCAGAGAGACCGGCATACTATTACTACAAAGACAATTTAGACGCCAATTCAACCTTCCAGCAATCACTCAGCACAATCTAAGCGTATTGATCTCCTCCACACACATTGACACAAGATATATCAGCGCAACCATTATATTTTATCTATCTATTACACTTAAGTGACGTTATCACAGCTCTATCCTGCTTTACTCATCACGACGAACACCTGTTTGACTACAGTTATACTCACGTATGAACAACGCATAACCAGACGAATTTCTCCACAGGACTTTCACAATTCACTTCTTCCTTATTTCTACTTTACTCAATCATTCACTCCCATACGAAGGTCAGACGCTGCCTCTCGCAACTTATATCGCTTTCACAGCACTATCTACTATCTTTTCAAAACAAACTTCATTCCGCTTTCTATATTTCTCCACACAACAACTTTCTCAGACTTAATCAACTCTTCCTTCTCCACAAGTACGACGTAACTCGTATTCTTCAAGTATCAAGTTCTACAGTCTTTTACTCTTAATACTCTTCGCGTTCAACTGACTATTTTACTCACAGGATACTTAATTCCTCCTCAATTTATTTCTCCTCACCAGACATTCTCGGTTCAGCTGTCATACAATACTATTCTTTCTTCTCAAACCAACAAGCAAAACTATCTCAGACATCACGTCATAGCTCTGAGTCAAACCATTTATCTCTCACCCTCTACTAATTCTGTGCACACCATTTATACATCACTCAACGTGATTAACTTCTCTGTACCTATTCCTTCCGGACAAACTTATTTTATCTAGTTTACTCTCCCTACACCGAAATCAAAAACCAGATATCCTGTACTACGTATCCACGTAAAATATCAACAACTCCATCGCCTACCCTATACCATGCGATGCTACACCAAACAAAATTCATCTGCCTATTCCAGACAGCTCCCATATCTATATGCTCAAATCTCAATTCTTCTCATAAACTATTCCATTTTCCTTCCTCACCCAAGGAATTTTAACCGTTATAGAGTGTGTCCAAGTTAAACATTTCGTTGTCTCTCAATATATTAACCCGTCTTTCTCTTATTATGTCCTCTTCACTATCTGTTGTCAACCTGTTAAAGTACTCAGGTCTTAATTCTCTGAGTTTTCTTATGTTATCTTCTGTTGTCGCGGAGTAATTTCGCGCTATCTGTCTATCGCCATTCTTCTTCTTAAATGTTTTCTTCTTATTTCCTTTATTTGCGTCGGTCTGCTCACTGTTCCCTGTGTACCTTACGTACCGCTTGTATCTTCCCATCCCGTCTTCAGATGACACACTGACAATAGTTCCTTCCTCAGACCCATAGCCCAATGCAAACACGTCTACACTATTCTCACAGTCGCCTTTAGTACATCTGACTTTCTTTCTCTTTCTCGGTCTTCGTCCCTTAGCCTTTCCTACTTTCTTGTCACATAAGCTGGTATCTAATTCCAAAGTTCCGTTCACTTGTCTACCAGGAACTACATCGTATGAGGAAATCTCACTCTTCAATTCAGGATCTGCTCGTAGTGCAATTCTCTCATTCTCTGAATCATCAGTATTAATATCTGTTTCAGCATCACTATAATTCGCGGCTGTAAGAATATCTGCTCCGTAACCTGAACTTTGACATCTGATATTCCTACACCATTTGGGAATTAGTTTCCTGTCTATCGCTGAGGAACTTGACATAGTACTACCTCTATTAACAATCATACTATTCCTTTCCTTAATACTTTTCTTCCTTGGCTTTCTTTCGTCCTTGGTTCTCGTATGTCTGTCTTTCTTACCTTCAACCTTGTCTCCCTTAGTCAAATGAGTTGGTTTTGACTGAGTTTCTATTAAGTCAGTTTGACTTCCCTTTGTTATCTTGCTGGCTGGTTGTACCTGAGTCTGCGTACTACTTTCCATCGTATTACCTGTCTGCGTCTGTGTCTCTCGGTTTATTTTCCTTACTAACACCGTCGTCTTCTTTTCCTGTTCCATACTAATGTTGGCAAGTATTTTAGGTGTCGTTGAATTCTTATCTTTGTGTTCCACTCTGTCTTTCGATCCTGACTTCAAATATTGTCTTTGTCTCTTTTCAAACCAGTCGTTACGTCTTTTTCTGGCGGTTGCACTGTGAGAGGGCCAGTCCCACGATTTCTTTGCAAGGTTTCTCTCACGCCCAGTACTATACCAGTCTGACCTTTCACTATTACGTCTGTTCTTCTTACCGTCTCTTACCCTATAAGCATTTGGACTTGGTTCGTCATAACCAGCCGCATACATAGAATCATATCGTCTTCTGTCTTCATTAAGCACTGGCTGTCTCCTGTTATTCCCTCCTACTCTGTTGCCTTGTACATTAAATCTATAGGTCTCTAGTCCATTTGTTCTTCTTCTTAACCTTTCTACAAAATTATTTACCTCATCGACCGCTACTTTCAATTCTTGCAACCATGCAGTCACGCGTCCTAATTCCTTATCCATATTTATCCAGTATGTTGTATGTTGACAATGTTCGGCAATGTAATCCAATCCACTATACACTACCAAGTACCTGTCCTAACAAATATCTAGGGTCTCCATATTGTAGATCTGAAATATGAAATACCCCCGTACAACACAAAATTGCAATATATATATATATATCACTATATTAGTATAATATTAATCTTATTCCAAGTTCATTATTATAAGACAACATTTATATGTCCGAGGTGTCCTGTTCCGCTGAAATATACTTTAACAAAGCAAGCAAAGAAGCACACAATTTCAATTTCTTAATTTAAGGAATACACTCACTTGTTTCGTAAAACCACAGTTAGTTTCTAGGTTTGGGAACCACACAATTTTACCCTGATTTTGTTTCCTGACTCAAGCACGTACTTTCCTCGACTCGTTCGATCACCAGGAGCCTGTGTCAGCTGAAAATCAGTCGCGGAGTTCAGGTGGTCTGTCTCTTCCCCCAGGTAATTTCGTCACTTCTCTAGGGATGCCGGGATAATCTTCAACCCCTGGTCGGGTCCCATCTGAGATATCTAGCCTTTGTTTTCACCCCGGGTGGGGCACATCATCGACGTCTTGAGATAGCGACAACGTAAGCGGCGATTTGAAATTAGCAAAACTCAGGCTATGGTAAGCCCTTTTTGAAACGCTAGAGTTCAGACAACGGCTATGACCAGCCCCTTGATAACGCCAAGGTTCAGACAACGGCTATGACCAGCCCCTTGATAACGCCAAAGTTCAGACAACGGCTATGACCAGCCCCTTGATAACGCCAAAGTTCAGACAACGGCTATGACCAGCCCCTTGATAACGCCAAAGTTCAGACAACGGCTATGACCAGCCCCTTGATAACGCCAAAGTTCAGACAACGGCTATGACCAGCCCCTTGATAACGCCAAAGTTCAGACAACGGCTATGACCAGCCCCTTGATAACGCCAAAGTTCAGACAACGGCTATAACCAGCCCCTTGATAACGCCAAAGTTCAGACAACGGCCATGACCTCTGTATTTGCAGATTACTGAACTGATTATTGAATTTTACTGGGCATCACTTCACACCATGTGCCGAGACTGTTTCTAGGAGTTATTTGACCGGAGCATGGAACAATAACAAGCGTCTCCCGACCTTGACAAAACCGATTCGAGAAAACGTCTGTTCTAAATACCTTCTTGTTTAGGCAGTCTGGTCTGGATCCTTTGAAGGTTTCCTAGTACTTCGCGTGGTGGCCGGGACGGCCAAATCCAGTATCGTGGTTAGACGGCACCATTTCGTGTCCTATACCAGTGTATATGAACACGCAAGTCAGGTTTTAGTTGACAGTATAAAGTTTATTTGTACTTGATGACCAAGGGTTGATGTTAGCTTCCACTCAAGTCAAAGGCCGGATCTTAACTACCCTTGCCAACCCAATACGTCACGATTGAGCATCTCTCACCCTTTCACTCTCAATGCTCAATCGTGCTATATCTATTTCCCACTAGATCCTAATAATACCCCAGTACTCTATTACTGTTACAACAGATCTACAACAGGTTACTGCCAAGGGACTTTAAAACAATTATTACCTAAAGTTAAATAGGTAAAATATAAAGGATGTTGTAATAAGTAACAATTAAAATGTTGCATAAGCAAAATACAGGGTGTATTTTTAATGACTGCAGTTTTTTGAAAATACTGCTGTTCCAAGTTTTGTATTTACCTATTATGTTGCATGAACTACACAGTGGGTAAATACAAAACTTGGAACGGAAATATTTTCAAAAACTGTACAGACATTAAAAATACACCCTGTATTTGTTTTATAATTTTTATATCCTTGTTAGAGGTAGACCAAGAAGGCGGTGGAGAGATAATACATGTACAGACCTACAAGCACTTGGAATCAACGACTGGCAAGAGAAGGTCCACCAGAGAGACGAATGGAGACGGATTGTATTTGCAGCAAAGAACCTCAATGGCTCGGAACGCTGAAGAAGAAGAAGAATATCCTTGTTAGGAGGCCAGCATGGCCAAATGGATAAAAGAACTTGCTCTTAACCATCCGGTGTGCTGATGCAAAGGTAACGGGTTCAACCCTTCACCAGACAGTTGGACTAAAATGTTGACTTCTCGTCCTTGACTTGGGGACGTAAATTACAAGAACCTCAGAAGGAGTGAGTTCACCTGATGGCGGGAGACACCAGTAATAGGGAAAGCTAATCCACATGCAAAAATTAGTCCAGTGCACTTGAATTTAAAGCAAGCGAATGCAGAAAAACAAATAAACATACTTGTTATTAAATGCCTGCAATCTTTTTTCCAGGTGGGACATAGAAACAGATATCCTTTTACAAGGGGTTTCTGAGGGTGAAGTCAATCTTGTCACTGATACACCAGTGGCCCAGAACTGGGAATCCATGCAGTGGCCAGATGGTTTTGCATTTGGCAATCCTGATATTGAAAATCTATACTTCATTACCAACCGAGCGCACTTATATCACGCTGGAACATTAGACTTTTCCGGAGGTCATGGACCCAATTTTCGAATATTTAAAATTCCAGTGAATGATTAAAGTTATTTAACCAGCCCACATCACCATTTTCCACATATAGGAATAATTGGCTAATGCATATTTAATGACAGAAGCCACAAACATTAGGTTGCAAGATTTATTGCCTGGCTTATTTAGCTGAATCTTGCATAATTATATATTATATGAAGTGAATAGATGAGGCATATTTTGGCTGAAACACATAACACATAGTGTCTGATCCTGTTAAAATGTGGAGCAATGTTATCCCCACAGTAATTGCAGTGTCACTGAAATCTTTGTAACTGCACAAGCCAGGTTTTAGATGCCTATTTGCTATGGCCAGGATGTATTTGAGTAGTCATTTATTGTTTACAAATACAGTATACAAAATACCTTTCCTTTGTTAACTTTATGACTGCAAGTTAATAGGTGTTGAGAGATTGCTGAATAAGGGCTTTTATAGCCTGTCATCCATGCGGGGTGTCCTGAAGACGGCTTAACTCTCATTTCCACCCATATAGGTATATGTTTGGTTACTCGATTTGCTAATAGTCATTCTGTTATGTCTATGTAAGATGCTTTGCACTTATGAATATTTATCCAGTTGATCGCAAGTTTCTATAAATTTTTAACATGTGAAAGTGAAGTGATTAATCAGATTAAAAACTATTGTGAAAACACTGAATGATCTGTCATAAGTTGTCTGTCAAATGGAAACACGTAAGCTTTCTGTAACATAAAAAACATTATAAGTAATAAGAGCCAAGGTGGTGTAGTGGTTAGCATTCTTGCTTACCAAGACACTGGTCTGGGTTCAGTCCCCAGCAGTGACAGGATTCGTTTTTCTGATCAGTATTGAGCTTAGGTCAAACCCGGCCTCATAAAAAAGAGATTGGGATAATAAATGGGCATGGGATAATTATGAGAGTTTTTCAGGAATTGTTTGGGAAGAGAAGACAGGAAGAAAGGTAACCAGCCATTGAATCTCATAAACTCGTGGCCCTGAATATGCGAAGACCTAAAAGTTCACACACCTCTGGTAGCATCTGCCAGCGGACTAATCTTTACAGTTTTCTTTAACCAAACATGTGATGAGATAAAAATTTCAGTATTATTTGATTATGAAATATTGGTACAAATATAGGTATGATAAGAATCATGCAGAAATTACGAACACGTACTCACTTATCTGAAACAGTAAACTGATTAGAGAAATTACACATAGACAGTCGCAATTGTTTGTGGCGCGTTATGAGAAGAAATAAACTAGAGACAACTGGCATGATTGAGGGCAAAAGAACAAGGGGCAGGCAGAGAAGTAAATATCTGGATAGCTTGGCTGTGTGGCATGGTCGAGACAAGAACACAGAGCTGATCCATGACTCTGGTGATCGTGAGAGATGGTGAAACATGACCATCCACACTTATTAGCAAGGCACATGTGATGACTCACTGATCACTGAAGTAATTCAAGAGTATTCCTCTTTGATTAATCAATACAATACACAGATAAATGACTAAAATAACCAATACAATCAGAAGTATATAGAATGAAGCATCAAACAGCTAGAAAACCAAGATATAACAGTCAAGTGACAAGGAAGTAAATAAACACATTTTAAAAAAGGAACCCTTTACACATCTTAGTGAATATTGGGTATATAGTCTAGAGCTATATTTTATAGATCAATCAGCAATCTCCTTGTTTTGTCTTCTATTCTTTTGCTACGTCTTCAACCTCTGAAACATCTTCAATAGCAAAATAGTCTAGATCTATATTTTTATAGATCAACTGGCAATCTTCTTGTTTTGCATTCTATCCTTTTATTCAATCTCTGAAACATCTTCAGTCCCTTTGCTACGTCTTTGATCTCATGTGAGAGTTAGATAGATAGATAGATAGACAGACAGACAGAAAGATAAGAGGCATAGAACACAGACCATTATGCAACTGGTAGTGGGTGTTCCTCATTATTATTTTAAATTGTTTAACACTCTGACGAACACCTTGTGTTGAAAATAAGTCCAACAATATTTGGAAAATATATTTTAATTTTAACACGAAACCAAATAATATGATGCATCTTATGTCATTTTGAGGATAAGAAAATACAAGAGCCATACTAATTTTACACATCACTAGATACAAAAGGTATTAAGTATTAAGGCACAAAGAATAACAGATGCATATAACATGTATTTCAACAATATATTAGTCACTGTAGTGATTATCCATATGCTTTACATCTCAGTAACTTGCTTGCATACTTGCTTACTGCTTCATTAATGTTCTTCCACTGCCACACCAAGTGCTTCATTAATGTTCTTCCACTGCCACACCAAGTGTACAAGGAGGTTTGTCAATTAATATCAGACTGGTATAGTTAGTTGCCATAAGCTGATGGATTTAAGCGAAACTGGATGTCGTCACATACCACGAAAAGAAATGAACCATCAAATCAACCAGAAAGCCACCAACACCAGCACAAAATGATACTGTATTATGGACAGAGCAAAACACATAATTGTTCTACACCTCAGAACAGGACATAATTCATTACACAGCTACATGTATACAAAACTGAAGATTGACAAATTAACCATGTGCACACGTGAATTGGCATCCCAGACTGGAGATCACATACTCCAAGATTGCCCTGAATATGACATATCAAGACAAACCTTCTGGCCTAGAGAATAAACAGTAGAAACTAAACTGTATGTACCACTGACATATCAAGACAAATCTTCTGGCCTAGAGAAACAACAGTAGAAGCTGAACTGTATTCACCATTAAGTGAATTTAAAAAGACAGCAAATGTTACACAAGAAACAACATTGCTAATATCGACTATCTATTTCAGCGAATGAAAGAAGAAGGATAACAAAGCTTAAAAAAAATAACAAAGTTCAAAGCACGAAGGGAAATGTCTGAAATGCAATGATGATAATCTGAACTGAACTGTCAAAATTCTTATTCTACAAGTGCCATGTCAATCAGTACCATTGATTTATATATTTTCACTGTACCCTAAGATTGGTGATGAATCCAACTGTTGGCATCTTTTCAGGCCAGCGATTCCCAGAGCTCACAGAACAAACCCCCTTGTGGGCAGTGGATAGATCCTAGGGGGTGGTGAAGTTTTGAAATTGTGGTAGACCCAATATCAACAACCAGAAATTTGTATTTATATGTATGTGGAAGTGTTATGGCTGTAACCTAGAAGGCAAGGGGGTGGAAGGACAACAAAGTCTCAGAACCACGGTATTAGATTATTTATCTGTCTTTCCTAAATTTGTCGGTTTATCAACTTTTCCAGCAACCTTAAATAGTGTAAAAGATCAAGGACATTTTTCTGTGCAGTAATACAAACTATGATGAGATGATAACACACAGACTAAAGGACCATAAAATACAAACTGGAACCAGTGCTACATGTCAATTCTGTGAAGTTGTTAGATATGTGCTTGCCAAATAGTGGACGAGGGTAATTAGCATCCAAACACCTCAATACCTTCTAAGAGAGACTGAGCACTAATTGGTTAACCCTGAGTATTCTGGTGGTGGTTTGGGGGAAAGGGAGAGGGGGAGGGGGTTACTTGTTCCCTACTTCTGTCAAGCAGTAATCAGAACCAATAATTATCTAGCTGTTATATGTTTGATATGCCCAAAGAATGTTGACTCTCCCTTGTGATATCTGGTGTGGGGTTTTATAGTAGTGTGTAACATAGTAAACAAAGTACACACCTTAGGCACACTGGTCATATGGTGTTAGACCTATATTTGTATAGATCAATCAGCACTCCAGGGGCGATGGGGGTCAATATCATCCTGGCCAGCAATGCCTACTTTCCAAGGCACTTCCTGATACCTATTAACAGGCTGGGTCGCCAATTTGTGAAAATCTGCCTAGAAGATGCACACCCATGATCACTGACCCAGCAGGCAAGCCTCTAGTCACTATGTCACCGCAGATCTCAGTTTGTAACATAAAATGTTGCATCTCTTTGCAGGATGTTGCGATCAATCCCAGGTCGATTTTCTAGGCAATTGTACATTTAGTAGTTTGCCATAGAATTCTGTAATTATAGCAAGTTAGTGTAAAGTAGCCATCTAAAGAAGTGTACTGTAATACTACAGCATCAATTACAACAAGTGCCTGCTATTCACAGAAAAGAAACTACAATTAAAAGGACAAGAGACATAAATAATATATTTAAAATACAAAATTCAGATCTTGAGGATCAATTATAACCTGAGCTACAGCACAAAGTTAAATTTCATTCCAAATTATATAAGTACTATTCATTTTGTTTTGCACTTGCTTGCTTTGAACTCAAGCGTTGTTCATACACCCTATTTCTAGTAGTGCTGGAGTGAATTATTGCGTGTGGATTAGCTTTCCCTATTAATAGTGTCCCTCTCCATCAGGCGAACCCACTCTGACTTCAAATGTACTTGTAATTTGCAGTCAAAGATGAGAGGTCAACATTTTAGTCTAACTGTCTGGTGTGGGGGTTGAACCCCTTACCTCAGCATTAACACACCGAATGTTTAAGAACACACGTTCTTATCCATTTGGCCATGCTAGCCTGTAGTACTATTCATAAAGGGCATATTATTTTTAAAAGGATAAAACATTTAAATATTTAAAATACAAAATTAAGATCTAAAGGATCAATCTTAACCTGAGCAAAAACAAAAAGACAAAAAGATAAATATTCCTCCCAATTTATAGCAGTAATTCAAGCCTTTGATAAAAATAAAGATATCTAAAAAAATCTCTTGTAAGACAAAATGATTGTGCATATAATATCAAATTAATCACTCATACATATCCATATGTGAACCTCACACATATTCAAGTGCACATTTATTTATATTGTCTAATAGTGAAAAGGACGGATAGTTTATTATTTAATATTTACAATATGTTCATAAACTTGTTCAGAAACACTATTTCTCTCTCTTTCTCTCTCTAAGCCATCCTATCTTTAGCTATCCCATGCAGCTGTCCATGTCCTCCCTATAATATTCATTTTTGTCTCTGCTTCTCTTCCCCATGTCTTTTTAGGCCTTCCTCTATTTCTTTTGCCATGTGTAATTCTGAGACAACGGTCTTTCTAGTTATACTATGCAAAATCAGGATGCTGGCCTAGGCATTCAAAATAAAACAAGTAAATTTAGATGTTCTCCTTTCATTTTCACACTCTCATAGACACACATACAAATATATTTCAGTGTTTATGAGAGCCTAAAGACAAAAAGAGGAAAGCTTTTGAAACGGGAATAGAGTTAGGCTAGGGAAAAAGAAATACACTAAGTAACATTTAAAAACAAAGGTGTTTTAGATGACATAGCAAATAACAAAATTTACACACACAAAAAATTAACGTAGTTTACAAAAACTTTACAAAAAAAAAAGAAACAAACAAACAACTAATCAACCACACACAGCACACACACACAAATGGTACTAAATTAACTCATTTCATTGCCTTAGCCAGCACTGTACTATACATATAATGGAGCAATCACAGAGTGTTTGTATATTATGAACAGTTTGGCCATATGAACAACATTTTTGAAAATGAAAACTACCAATGTCAACAAGACACACAACATACATAAAGTAAAATTTGGCTTAGTCAGTATAATGAAATTAAAACAAATGTTATAGAGAGGGGGAATGACAACACACTCTTGCTTCATCGGAAATCATCTCCTTCTTTCAAATTCTTTATGAATCCACTCGGAATCTTCATAAAAGTGAGGTTCTCCTAATTTCAATGCGGTTCTTTTGTAAAAATAGTAGTAGAAAACTGCAGCTGTGAAAACAAAAACATAAAATAAATAATTGTTTGTTGTCAAGAATGAAGCATATAAAAAAAAACAAGGCTGCGTTGCTTTTGCTTATATACTGCACAATTATCTTAGTGGCAGAGTTAAAGGTCAGTTGAATCCTTTACAGGACATTGCAGTCAACACCAGCATTCTTTGCTGTTGTGATCTCTTGACAAGTTCATGTTCAGTGGTTTGCCATTGCTTTCTGAACGACCGGCACCCATACCATTTCGTAAAAAACCAATGCAACATGATTTGCAGCCAAATCGCGTGCAGATGTGTTTCAAACGTGGGTGTGTGGGCTCACGACCTGCACCCGTAACTCCATCACCAAGGAGCCGGCAGTGGCAGTATAATATAGATACTATCACTGATGGCCTGGATTTTTAAAAACAAACAAATAAAATGAAAAAAAATAATAGTGATACTGCAGCAGATACTATGAAAGTGGTGTGAAAGGACAGGATTTACATTTACTATGATAATGCCTTGCACTGGTTTTCATACAATGTTAGGGGTGCCAGTCATTCAGAAAGCAATGGCAAACTACTGAATGTAAACATGCAAAGAAATCAAAAACAGCCAAAGCATGCTGGGGTTGACTGCGGTGTCCTGTTAATGATATGAAAGTAACTTAATGTTATTGCATTATGAAATGATCAGATCAGCGTTGTTTTATGCATCATTATCCTTTCTAAAGAAATCTGGGGTGTACATTTTAAGGCTAATGTAACCCCAGAGCTGTTTGTTTATGCTTCTTCATCTGTCTTTTATTACCCAATGGAGCATAGACTCTCGATAATCTCATGCCAAAGCCCTTTGCTATTTCTTGTAGTTCTTTCCATGCCTATCTGATACAACGTGTCTTTGCCACAAATTCTAAGCTGTGTGTTTTTGACCTCTCATGCCAAAGCACTTTGCTATTTCTTCTAGTTTCTTCCATGTCAATATGATACTACTTCTCTTGCCAAACCCTTTGTTATTTCTTGTAGTTCCTTCTATGCCTATCTGATACAACTTATCTTTGCCACTATTTCTTTTCACTGTGTGTTTTTGATCTCCTATATTTCTTTCACCTTGTAGATCGCAAAAGGACATTTTAGTATAACAACATTTCTCAATGTCTGTCCTATCAATCAATCAATGATGTGCCATCTCCACAATGAAGCTTGGCTGAAAGGGATCTCCAACAATACCTGTCTCTTGCCTTGATTGTACATGATGTCAGACTGCTGTTTGTCCATCTCTTGATGTTATCGTCCCACTTGTTTCTTTGTCTAACTCTTGCTTGGTTGCCTTCAGCCTTACCCCCCTCCACTATGGTTTCTATAAGAGTGTTGTGTCTTTTAACATAACAGAAATATTTCACTTTAATCTTTTTTTATTACTTTCATCAACTCTCTTTTTCTTCCCAGCTTTTCTAGAACCTCTGTATGTGACTGATTTTGTCTGTCCTATCCAGCATGAGAATATTTTCCTAACCATCTGCTCGTATGGGATTTGTCGATTTCTCTCTGTGAGCATCATGTTGGTGACAGAACTGTATCTATCTGGTTAGTCAAAATATCTCTTCTCAAGTGAGGATATAAACCCAGACAGTTCAACCAGTAGGCCAGGGCACCATCCACAATGCTGCCTCAGCTGGCCAGTGTTAGTCCCTCTATAAGTCACTACACTGCACTGGTCCAGCAAATCCAGAAACTGTATATTTAGGCCAAAAATACAAGACGGCAAGACCTTTTCCCCAACAACTGAAGGTTAAAGTGTCCAAATGGGTGTAAGAAAAAGGGGTTGACTGCTGCCAAGCTGATACTGGAACCCAAACAAATACAAATCTAACTAGGAAGCTCATGGAAGGAAAAACAAACATACGATACAAAACGACATGCTACAGAATGGATGAATGACGTGTAGGGGTTGAACCCGCTACCCAGGCATCAGTGCATTGGATGTTTAAGAGCGAGTGCGCTTATCCTTTCAGTCATGTTGACCGTATCCTTTTCTTTTAGTTGTGTATAATGTTTTGCTTTCATTAGCCACATCCAAGCAGTGGTTGTCAAGTCACTCTGGTTATCCGAGGTGTTCACAACATTCATCTCAGAAACTGGTTATATTTTAAAATATTCCCTTCATAAACATTTGTGACAGTATAGTTTTGAAAAAAAAAATCCCTGTTGATAATAACTTACTCTTAAACTTTCCCATCATATGAAAACTCAAAGAGAGAGAAAATTCCTGCATCAAACAAGGGATCTATGATTCATCTGTTCACTTCATATGATATGAGTTGAGTTGAGTTAAGAACAGACATCACTGCACTCAGGACATTCCCATACGTGCTCAGTTCCATATGATATATAACTCCGCAGTATGCAGCTGATGAAACACAACAAAATATGCCAGGCAATATAGTATGCAACCTACTGTTTGTGGCTTTCTTGTTTAAATTTAGAAAGGGAATATATTATTTTGAATAAATCAATTCTTCAAATAATTTTAAAACAGCACTGAATTTGGTGGCCATAATAAACTATTCAAAACAATGTTTTCCCGTAGTGAATTTTAGCTGGTCTCCTTGGCATAGGGATTAACGTCTTTCTCCGTAATCCCGCATATTCTCGTGAGTAACGCAGCTGCGTGAGATTCGGTAGTGGATTGCGCCACGCTGGTTAGTTACGGAGGTATGTGAGCCGGTCGCTCAGAAAGCAATGGCAAACTATCGAGCGTAATCTTGTCTAGTACATCAACAGCAGCTGAAAGATGCTGGTGTTGACTGCAACGTCCTGTAAGAGATATGCAACATAAAAAAACAGTGAATTTTAATAACAAAGACACAAACAATAGATTGCATGATTTATTGCCTGATATATTTTGCCACACCATGTCAGGTACATACTGCGGAAATTATACAAAATTAGAATGGTAGACAATTCAAATTACTGTGTGAATATGTGTGTTATATATTTCAGCATGAAGGATTTCTTATTGCTTTAGTTTATGTTGTGTGATTTCTGCAGTAAGTACCTGAAGAGATGCAGCAAAATATGCCAGATAATAAACTATTGTCAATAATAATGAATCAAGATAGTATGTCCTGTTGATAACACATTCACAACAAGATATGTAAAGATGTACCTATTCTTTGGAATGCAAAAAGAACATGGTAACCTTTGTTATCCCAAATGTAGGCATTCACATCTCCCCACCTGAGATTCTGAAACAAAATAATTGTACATGTTTAAGGCTTTAGATATCACATCCCAAAAGCTTTCAAAGTGAATGAACATGCTTAACATTTCTCTAAAATTAGGGGAACTGCAATCAAACTTTAAAAATACAATGAATGCTTTGCTAAAAAAAACGTGAGTTTTAGTTTGTGTATAATGCTTTTCTGTCGGAAGATGCACAACAGAGATAAGAAAAGAATAGGGCAAGCAAAAGCTGCGTTTCAGAAAATGAAAGGTATCTTATGCAATAAGACACTTTCATTGAATGTAAGAAAGAGAGTGCTGAAATGCTATATAGAACCTGTTTTGCTGTATGACAGTGAATCTTGGAATGTAAATTAACAAATTAGGAAGAACTTGGAAGCAACAGAGATGTGGTTCCTGAGACAAATGTTGCAAGTTCCTTGAACCACAACTAACGACGATTGTCTGAAAGAGGCTAATGAAACTAGAACATTATATTAAACAATAAGAATGAGACAAACAGCTTTCTTTGGTAATGTGATGAGAAGAGAGGCATTGGAGAACATCATGACAACTGGAAAGATCAAGAGAAACGATGCTGGATGGACTGAGATGGTAGCAAAGAGGGATATCATCAGCAGAGTTGATGCAGAACACCAAAGACTGAGAAATGTGGACAGATATGAACATCTACACCAGCTGGCAAGGCACTTGATTATGATGATGTTTTGCCTTTGGTGATGCATTCATTGTATTAGTATTTCTCTATATCTCTATTATTTATGAAGAATCAGATTCGCTGGGCTGGTCACTTGACACGCATGCCAGATCACAGGCTCCCTAAACAAATTTTTTACGGCAAGTTGCGTTGTGGTAAACGCTCCCTAGGCGGCCAGAGGAAACGCTTTTAAGGCACTCTGAAAATCTCACTAAATATTTTTTGAATTCATCATGACACATGGGAGACTGCAGCCAGAGACCGAAATTCGTGGTGTGCATCATTATGCAAGGGTGCAGTCACATGTGAGGCAACCAGGACTGCAAGAGCTGTGAAGAAAAGGCAGGAGAGAAAAACCACTGCAGGAAATCCTCCTCCAGAAACGTCAAGCATTCTTTGTCCACATTGTCAAAGAACATTTCGAGCCAAAATAGGCCTTATCAGCCATCTTAGAACTCACGGCTCCATACTTTCAACCCCACTGGATAAAATGAATGGTCATCATCATTCTTGATGGGACGCAGAGGTGTTTCCAAGGCACCAGGGCTGGGTTATATACTGGCCAAGACCTATTGACGCGTCCTCGTCGAGCATCCTGGGCAACAGGTCCCTTTGGGGTCCTGGCTAAAGTCAGTAGGATCGCCGATTCCTCCGAAGTCGGAGAGTGTGCCTGTACGGTGAGGAACCACCAGTCTGCACACCAATAAGTCAGACATGGGACAACGGATACTCAACGCAAACCTCAGGTCCTGTATGACATCAAACTGATGTTGGACAACAGGATGCCTTCATCCAACATACAGGACTTCGTGTTGGAGCTCAAGCCAACGAACACAAGCAAGCAATCAGCAAGCATTCTTGATGGACAAACATCACATTTCTCTATACATTTACATATTTATTATTTTACCAAAAGGATTTGAAACACATCTCATTTGTTTCATTGCAAAATGTAGGAAATGTTTTTGATTATTTGGAATGTTTATGTTTGTGAGAGCATATAGTGGGATTGTAACTTCCCTGAAACATCATTAGGATGTGGGTTGACTAAGAGCCATTACTGGCAGGAAAAAGTATACTAACACTGCTAAGGAATGAACACAGATTACTGTCTTGGTAAGCAAGTGCACTAACCATTATGCTGCTGTCACAAATAAATAAATATCATCATACATGTGTAACATACATACAAGAATTGCTATATAATTAGCATATTCTCTAGAAAGAGTTTGCTAAACAAGTGATGGCTAATGGCAAAACTCACCATCGTCCAAATATGCAGGGCCAGGCAAAGTGCTAAGTAAATAAATGTTATAGATATTGCCATCTTGAACTTTGATACAAGAATGCTGATAAGACCCGCTTGGAAGATAAAGGTGGAAAAGAACAGAAGAAAAATGATGATGACTGCAAACATCAGGCAGCAATCTTGTATGCTGAAAGTAAAAAAAAAAAAAACAGTAAACACAGGTAATAGAGTTAACTGTAAGTGTGAAAATGCAATGAATGAAGAAAAACACATTTATATAAATTTATTTATATATTTTTTATATAAACACTGTCCAAAAACAAACAAACTGTCATCTACTGTCTATAGTATCTTGCGGTGTAGGACGGAGTCAGGGAGGGGGGGGGGGTGTCTTGAGCCTGAGGAATTAAGGCCGCCTAGCTAGGCAGACTCTGAGAACTATGCAGGTTAAGGTTTTATTTTTTCCCCCGACAGAAACAAATCCACACCTTTCTGAGGATTTGAACCCAGTGGCATTCTAACCACTCAGCCAGCTGCTCCTCATATAATCACTAAAGTCAGTAAAGTAAAGGTCCCTGTAACACACCTTAAGGCCCATTAGGAGTTTGCTGTAGACCCATATTTTGTATAGACCAATAGTGGGTGATGTGGTCAGTATCCTGTCGGCCGCCTTTACTTCTCAAGACATTTCCTGGTACCCATTTTAGGCGGGTTTGACCTGGGAGCCTGGGTCAACTTTAGAAAATTCAAATCCACCCCAATGCGAATCGAACCCCTGACCACGGGTACTGGCAGGTGATTGATTGATTGATTTAGGAACTGACATCACATTCGGGGCATTCCCATAAGCACTCCGTCCCCATCCTCAGCAGCCAGCGAAGAGTTCCAACACCAATAGTACCAGTAGCAATCTGATTATATGTTCATCTCGCCTTTCCTCTGAGCGCCGAGCATCGGCCAGATCCCCTCGTCACTCCTCGCTGCCTCATTCTTGCCAGATTATGGTGATCCATTTGCTCCTCCGAGGTGTACACGTGCTCCCACAAGGCCGCAAACACGTCTGCCTTGTCATGCATCAATACTCCACCAAGTTTTGCCGAGCCAGCCAATCTGTCCACCTGTTCATTCCCCAGCACACCAGCATGGCCCGGAGAAAAGATCCAGGTGATGCTTGCCACCCGTGAACTCCGAAGCAAAGCAAGCCACTCTGCACGAAGCCTGCCTGTCCTCACCCTCCTCAGCATGCTTTCTGAGTTACTGGCAGGTGAGTGTCTAGCCACTATGCCACCATGGCTCCCATACACTAATGGGCATATGGTGTATGTCAAAGCAGTGACGACATTTGTGAAGTCTATTGATTTCACTTTTATGTGATAAATAAACAATTATACTACATTCATAATTAGATGTAATATATAATATGTGAAGCAAATATTAATTACAACAATGATAGCAAAAGTGAAAGGTTTGGGGTCAATATTACTGAACCAGGTTTTAGTCCAACTTGATTGGTCTCTCTCTGAAGAATGGCAAACCAATTGCCAAGAGTACTGCACAAAGCATGCATTCTTTAGCTCTAGCGATTTTATGTCAGGTCTTAGTCAGATATAACTGAGCTACCGTATGACAGTAGACGGTACTACATGCTTTCTTTTAGCACAGAATGTTAGGCGGCGCTTACCAAACCTGACACCCCACACTGTGTCAAATGCTTCCGGCGGAGGAGTGCAATTGGAGGGCACAAGCCTTACGCTAGTGTGAAAAAATGCAACCTAAAGACTAAATGTCATGGCAGGACAGACCAGGCCTTAAGGCTTGGCCAACAACTGGTCTAGGATGGAAGCTCTGACAGGCGGAGAGTTAGAGCATTGCTTTGCAGATCCAGCAGCTTCTGCAGCTTGACTTGTTCCAGACGTATTGGTGTTACCTTTCCTCTGGAGTAAGCTAGACAGGCCGAGAGAGGGATCATGCTGCATGGGCAACACATGATCTCTAAATTCAGCCCAGGCTTTGTGTTATGGAGAATATAACTAAATTTTACAAACTATCATCTGACAAGACGGCAAGGTGCCAGATAGCGATGATCTCTAAGTCTCTGGAAAACCTGTACTCATGGCCTGAATGACAGTCTAAAAATAAACCCACTTCTTTTCTTCATGTGTTTTTTGGTTTTCTTTTATTTCCCACAATCTCAGAGCATGAAACAGATGACCTCACCACTTTACCATGGAGACACATACATAGTATGATGCTATAGTAAATATAGTAAAAGTAAATTATGTATGTGTCAACTATCTGCTGATAAAATGTAATTACAGTTATAGTAGTAGTAGGAAAAAGAATACATTTGCAAGCAAAAATGAAAGGTAACTATAATCCTTAAATGTATCACTTACACATATAATACTAAGAGGACCACGTTCTGAAATCGAAGTAATTCTGTGAAGGAATTCATGAAAACATCCACACATAGCAACAGGTACTGCATCAGCAATACCGGTCGGTATCGTTCTACGATCATCATTTTGTTATCTCACGTTTAAAATAAACACCTCCTTTAAAAAAGTATTTAAGAATAGATAGTCAATACTAGTATAGTATTACATAATTTTGAAATTGTATTTCCAGTGTATTATTGAGGGGAAATGCCCATTAATATTTTATTTAAGAGATGTACTATGGTGTAAACGTTTAAGTTAGGATACAAAAAGCAGTAGTATATTCTCATTATGTCGTCATTTGTTTAGCTCCGAAACCAATAATCCAGCTGTGTTACTATTGTAGTATTGTGTACTTTCATTACTTTTTGTTTATTTTCTTCACTGAAACCCGAGAGATTGAACCAAGCTATCTCGATTTCCTACACACATACATTATTTGTCATTTAACTTCCAACGATTATGAAACTACAGTTCACTCAATAATGAGACATGAATCACTATTCTGTTCATGAAGTAACTCAGGGATTCCAATAAACAGAAATCCCAGCAAAACTTGAAGACAAGGCAGCATCCAAGTCCGATCCTGTCTCCATATTGTTTACTATCGAAACAGATACTCTCGCGACATCACGATATACTTTACGATTATTACTATGCATCACAATATAACAGTATTAAGATAACTAATACAATTCTATTGCCTATTATAGCAATTATTTTCTGAAAAGAAAACTTTAAACATATTGTATGTGCACTTGTTTTATTTTGTGTTGTGACCGGAAACCAGAGGCTGGAGGCTTGACAACCAACAAGAAAGCGGGAAGCAGATGGTAGGTGAGTAATAATACAATAATATAAATAATACATACAGTGATACACCAAGACCACGAACTTACAAGTCTCATGTTAGATCTTTAGCCTTTCCTGCGAGCGTGAGTGTCGAATCTGAATGCAGTCAAATCTTGTGACATGTTTTAAATACTTTATTAATTGTTGATTCTGATGTATTTTTATTTTATCCGTAAACAATTAAACATTCTTAAATTTCTTACAATTTACATTGTTTTTATTTTGATTTTCACCACATGCCACCTGACAGACAGGATCGTCTTCTTGACTTCTAATCCCTTACGGGAGCATTATATAATAAATAATATATCTAAGTTCTGGTATTGGACTTTCACCAATTATGAATAGATTAAAATTGTCCCCGTCACTGTCTCTCATCTTTTAATTTTATGTATCTCATATTTTCTGCATTCAAGATTGAACAGAAAAGAGAGTGCCGTCCCATCTTACTCCCCTTACTTTACACCTCACACGTTTGATGTTTCACTAGCTACTTGACACCTGCATACTGTTGATGATATAATGATTCATTAGCGAGATTAAATGTGGCGATGTGCTGGATATTTCATATCCACCATAATGTTCCACAATTTCTGTGTCAAGAAATGCAAACCCCTTAAGGCGATCTCAGATGTGGAGAATTTCTTTTGTGAAGAAGACCTATTGTAAATGCATTACTATAACTTTTATAAGAGGAATTTCTGATAAGAAGAAATATTTCTTGGGTCCCAGATGGAGTTCACCTCATCAGATCTGCACTGTATAATCAATACATCATGAAATAACAAGTAGATGGTAAGCTTTACTAGAACACGATCAGTCGATCACAAGTAACATAATGGACTTGCAGCCAAAGCCTTCATCAGCACACGAACAAACACACACTCACACATATATATATATATATTCTTCTGTGTATTGTTAGAAAAGTATTTGCCAGAATTGTTCTGCACAGACTTCAAGTCCTAGGAGATCAAGTCTACCCCGAATCACAGTGTGGCTTTCGACAGAACGGGTCTACCATTGATATGATATTCTCATTGCGACAAATGCAAGAAAAATTCTGTGAACAGAATCAACCACTGTTTATTGCCTTCATCGACCTCACAAAGGCATTTGATTTGGTCAGTCATGAGGGTCTGTTCAAGGCACTAAAGAAGATTGGCTGCCCACCAACTCTTCTGTCCATTGTGGAATCGTTCCACACAGGCATGAAGGGTATAATCAAGTTTGATGGTGCAACTTCAGAAGAGTTTGAAATCAAGAGTGGAGTTAAGCAAGGTTGTGTACTAGCTCCCACCCTCTTTGGAATATACTTTTCACTTCTACTGAAATATGCTTTTCGTGATCAGGATGGTGGTATATACATTCACTCACGCTCAGATGGCGGCCTCTACAATGCTCAGAGATTGAAGGCCAAGACCAAAATTAGGAGGGTACTGATCAGAGAGTTGCTTTTTGCGGATGATGCTGCAGTTACGACCCACTCTGAGGAAGAATTGCAATGTCTACTATCTGCATTCTCCAATGCTTGTTCTGAATTTGGTTTAACAATTAGCAAGAAGAAGACATAGATTATGTCACAAGGTGCACATGGGGTACCATCAATCTTTATTGACGACGTCGAACTAGAGATGGTAGACCATTTTACATGTCTAGGGTCAGTGGTAAATAGCAAATTATCCCTAGATCAGGAAATCATCTGGATTGGTAAGGCAGCAACAACAATGAACAGGTTAAGAAAAAGAGTCTGGGAGAACAGGAAGCTTACTGCCAAAACAAAAGTCCTTGTCTATTAAGCCTGTGTCCTTAGTACTCTTCTTGATGGCAGTGAAACCTGGACAACTTACTCACACCAAGAGAAACGTTTAAACAGCTTTCATTTGTGGTGTCTGCGAAGAATTCTTGGTATTAAGTGGCAAGACAAAATCACAAATACTGAAGTATTGGAAAGATCATGTTGTGTGACGGTTTATTCCCTGCTCAGTCTTCATAGACTTAGATGGATAGGACATCTTAGGAGGATGGATGATGGTATAAAACCAAAGGACATCTTTTTTGGTGAATTACAGATGGATAAGAGATCTTAGGGTCGGCCTCTACTAAGATACAAAGATGTGTGGAAAGAACAGTGATGAAAGGCATGGCACTTGAATGAAGAGGCAGTTGTCAATCAGCATGGAGATGGACACAGGCATCGCAGACACCTTGAGCTTGAACATGTCTGAGGCAGCTGTCAACCAGCAGACACCTTGAGCATGAACATGTCTGAGGCAGCTGTCAACCAGCAGACACCTTGAGCATGAACATGTCTGAGGCAGCTGTCAACCAGCAGACACCTTGAGCATGAACATGCCTGAGGCAGCTGTCAACCAGCAGACACCTTGAGCATGAACATGCCTGAGGCAGCTGTCAACCAGCAGACACCTTGAGCATGAACGTGCCTGAGGCAGCTGTCAACCAGCAGACACCTTGAGCATGAACATGCCTGAGGCAGCCATCAACCAACAGACACCTTAAGCATGAACATGCCTGAGGCAGCCGTCAACCAGCAGACACCTTGAGCATGAACACGTCTGAGGCAGCTGTCAACCAGCAGATACCTTGAGCATGAACGTGCCTGAGGCAGCTGTCAACCAGCAGACACCTTGAGCATGAACGTGCCTGAGGCAGCTGTCAACCAGCAGACACCTTGAGCATGAACGTGCCTGAGGCAGCCGTCAACCAGCAGATACCTTGAGCATGAACGTGCCTGAGGCAGCTGTCAACCAGCAGACACCTTGAGCATGAACGTGCCTGAGGCAGCTGTCAACCAGCAGACACCTTGAGCATGAACGTGCCTGAGGCAGCCGTCAACCAGCAGACACCTTGAGCATGAACATGTCTGAGGCAGCTGTCAACCAGCAGATACCTTGAGCATGAACGTGCCTGAGGCAGCCGTCAACCAGCAGACACCTTGAGCATGAACACGTCTGAGGCAGCTGTCAACCAGCAGACACCTTGAGCATGAACGTGACTGAGGCAGCCGTCAACCAGCAGATACCTTGAGCATGAACGTGCCTGAGGCAGCTGTCAACCAGCAGACACCTTGAGCATGAACGTGCCTGAGGCAGCTGTCAACCAGCAGACACCTTGAGCATGAACGTGCCTGAGGCAGCCGTCAACCAGCAGACACCTTGAGCATGAACATGTCTGAGGCAGCTGTCAACCAGCAGATACCTTGAGCATGAACGTGCCTGAGGCAGCCGTCAACCAGCAGACACCTTGAGCATGAACGTGCCTGAGGCAGCCGTCAACCAGCAGACACCTTGAGCATGAACACGTCTGAGGCAGCTGTCAACCAGCAGATACCTTGAGCATGAACACGCCTGAGGCAGCTGTCAACCAGCAGACACCTTGAGCATAAACATGTCTGAGGCAGCTGTCAACCAGCAGATACCTTGAGCATGAACGTGCCTGAGGCAGCCGTCAACCAGCAGACACCTTGAGCATGAACGTGCCTGAGGCAGCCGTCAACCAGCAGACACCTTGAGCATGAACACGTCTGAGGCAGCTGTCAACCAGCAGACACCTTGAGCATGAACGTGCCTGAGGCAGCCGTCAACCAGCAGATACCTTGAGCATGAACGTGCCTGAGGCAGCTGTCAACCAGCAGACACCTTGAGCATGAACGTGCCTGAGGCAGCTGTCAACCAGCAGACACCTTGAGCATGAACGTGCCTGAGGCAGCCGTCAACCAGCAGACACCTTGAGCATGAACATGTCTGAGGCAGCTGTCAACCAGCAGATACCTTGAGCATGAACGTGCCTGAGGCAGCCGTCAACCAGCAGACACCTTGAGCATGAACGTGCCTGAGGCAGCCGTCAACCAGCAGACACCTTGAGCATGAACACGTCTGAGGCAGCTGTCAACCAGCAGATACCTTGAGCATGAACACGCCTGAGGCAGCTGTCAACCAGCAGACACCTTGAGCATAAACATGTCTGAGGCAGCTGTCAACCACCATGAAGATGGACACAGGCATCGCAGATACCTTGAGCACGAACGTGTCTGAGGCAGGAGAACTGACACAGGATCAAGTCTTTTGGCAGACCATGATGAGAGTGACTTTCAGCAAAGGACCTCATTCATGATGATGATGAATCAAAATGATCTTAACAATATTGCTATTTGATTTATTTGGTTGTTTCGGGATTTGAGGTTTAATGATTGAGCAGAACCCACTACTGGCAATGCTGATTGTATGACATATTGGAAGAACTAGATTCGAGTTTCACTGTCATTTGAACTCGTCAGTAGTGCATATGCTTAAGGTTCGTGCCAGCATATGATCAGCGTTGCCACTAGGGGGTTGTGCTGTATCTTTAAATATTGCTATTTGTCGAGCAATGTCCGTTTGTAGTCGTGACATAGTCAAACCAATTTACTTGCCATTTAATGAAACATAACACCAGCCATTATTCCTTTTGTTTTGCAGATAAAATCTTGCGGTACCATGAGTGAATTCGCAATTCACCACCATGTCAGTGAACTAATGACATTGCTTGGGTAGGCTTCCATTATGTCTGTGTTGTGTTCAATACTCATCTTTATTTACACCATGTTCTTTTTTCTATTTTACCCTTTATTTCCCATTGGGGCATACGCTGTCAGTGAACTCACTCCAAGCCCTCCTATCCTTAGCTATCCCACTTACCTTTGTCCATGTCTTCCCCATACTATTAATTTCTATCTCTACTTTTCTTTTCCGTGCATTTTTAGGTCTTCCTCTGTTGCTTTTGCCCTGCGGATTCCAGTCAAAGGCCTTTCTATAGGGTATGTTTTTAATGACTGCAGTGTTTGAAAATATTGCCGGTCCAAGTTTTGTATTCACCCTCTGTAAAGTTTATGCAACATAATAGATAAATACAAAACTTGGATCTGCAATATTTTAAAACACAGTCATTAAAAATACACCCTGTAGTTATACTATTCTCAGGTTTTCTCAATGTGTGTCCTTTCCAGCCCCAGCATCTTTCCTTCACCTCTTGGTTCACTGGTATTTGTTTAGTTCTCTCCAGGAGAGTTCCACATTGGTGATTCTGTCTTACCATTTTATTCCTATTTTCCCCAGGCACCAGTTAGTGAATGTTTGTAATTTATTTGTAATTTCATTGTTCTCCATGTTTCTGATCCATACATTAGTTAGTTAGTCGACAGATCATCCTCATTGCACATCGAACCATTCAGTTCATAAATGCTCGGATCCCCTTCTCAGCAAATCCTGCAGCGGCTAACGACACCAGTTCTGTGTTGGTTTATCAATCTTCTTTGGCTTCCTGCGTAGTGTTCTTAAATAAAAAGTGTTCCATACATTAGTACTGAAACTTACACCAGTTGCAGAGCACAACGTTGATTTTCAATTTCATTTGCTAAATGTTAATGAAGAGAAATAGATCAACGGACCCTGTTACACACCTTGAAGTGTACTGGGCATATGTCGCCAGCCCCCTACTTTTATAGACCAACCAGCACTTGATGGCTGATGTGGTCAGCTGGCTGACTTTTCTTTCCATCACATTTCCTGGTATCAGTTTTAGGCTGGGTCGACCTAGTATCCCAGGTCAGTGGAAACAAAATGTTGAGTAGTAGGTGTGAATAGTCTCAACTCTTGGCCACAAAGCTAGATCTGCTCAGTCAGCAGATTATATCCAGAAGATGGGCATAGGAGGTCTCTTTAAAATTCCATGTTGTCTGAAGCTAGAAACCATGGAACATGTAGGAAGACTGAATGAGATCCGAACTGATCCAATATGTAGAGAAAAGTGTTCAGGCCCCATTCAACTGTCAGTTTCTTGACATGTTATATTGGGGCTCTTATAGTTTCTTTTCTGCATCTGCTTGAGGAGATAGGGTTGCGTATTTTGCGTCCTAATTTCTGTGAGTCTGGCTTGGTATTGTTTTCTTCATTGTTGTTGCTTTACATGGTCAGGTTCGTGTGCTTCCAAGGCTTATTAGTTATCAGGCTCTTTCCCTATCTAATGGGGTTCTTCTTTCAGGGCGTGCTTCGATGGTAGTTTTCCCAAGCATGACTCCATCTATCCCTCGGCCCAAAGCCACCAAAACCTGCCCAAGGTGACTACCACATTATGGACAGACCAGAACAAGTCATTATTCTGCACACTAAGCACAGGACACAATAGATTACGCAACCACATGTATACAACTTTCAAGATTGGTGAATCAGCCATGTGCATATGTGGATTGGCGTCGCAGACAGCAGAGCACATACTCCAAGACTGCTCAAACTACATCATGTCTAGGCAAACCTTCGGCCTAGAGAGACAACAGTGGAAGATAAACTCTATGGACCGCTGAGTGAACTAAAAAAGACAGTTAAATTCATACAAGAGACAACATTGCAGATATAGACGTATTTCAAGCGAACGAAAGAAGAATCCCTCGCCCCATAACTTGGTCTCTTGTTGTACCTTCGTGGTCTCCTTTCAGTAAGGGCCAGAATTTTATATATATATACATATACACTCAGCGGGTGTGTTGATGTGATTAATAGTACAACCCAATAATATCACAAGTGTGGCCGGCCAAGATTTTGATGTCAACTCTTGACGTTTGCTATGGGAGGGATTGACCTTTTCTTCCGTGCACTCAGGCCTACAAAATGTGAAGGTCCTAACCCATCACATGCTCACAGGAAGTTCCTATTATGGGACTTGTCTTATATTATTGTTATTATCTTGGATTATTCTTAGAAAGTCACTGAGCTTTCATAATTAACTGATAATAATTTCTTAGCATATTTGATCACTTATTAATATTTACACATGTCCTTACTGTAATTGTAGATTTACATGGTAATATTGTTCCTCTAAATTTAGTGGTAATATTGTTCCCCTAACGTTAGTTGCATGTCCTTTACATGATGTCTCAATCAACCACATTTTTTGGCTGTGTGTTATTTTTCAGGCAGTTTTACATTCAGTAGTTTGCCATTACTTTCCGAACAACTGATGCTCATACCTTTTTTAAAACTCAACACAAGACGGTCGGTCTACTTCCAAATTGCCTGCAGCTGATTTTGAATCCTGTATGCACTTGCAACCCTTTAAACTGTGGCAAAGGATTTACGGACGCTATTCGTAATCCCAACAGTCACGATCGAAACACAACTGCTGGCGATTTGACAGCAGACTGCCTTGCATTGGTGTTTACAAAATGGTATGCGTGCATGTTGTTCAGAAAGTAATGGCAAACTACTGAACATAAAGAAATCACAAACAGATAAAAAATGATGGGGTTGACTGCGACATCCTGTAAAGCAGTGTTTCCCAACCTTTTTTGTGCCATGCCCCACCTAAGCCTTTCTAAAATTCTTATTTCTCCCCCCCCCCCCCCCCCCCCAACATATACACAATTTTTTTAATATTCAAAAATTGAAATGTTCACTAAAGAAACTTGAATGATAGGTTTTAGGAAGAAATCACTAGGACATTATTGAGCAAACACAGTAAGTAAATTTTCAAGAAATATAATGGAGAACTGAAATTCAAGCACAAAATAATTTTAATGAAAGATTTTTCTATATTATTTTAATTATTAGTAATTATTTATTATTTAAATTTAGTGCGATCCTTGCCACAGCGGCCACTTCCTCGTTGGGGCAAAATTTAAAATAAAACTTAAAAGAGTTTTCTATACTAAACCGCTGAGTTTACACCCAACATATAACAGAGAAAAATTACAAGAAATTACAGTCAAAGAGAAATGTGCAGATGAAATAAAATGTAAACTTGAAACTCTACAATTCAAACCACTGCAGAAGAATGTCTCGGTGTGTTAACCATGCATAGAAAGAACAGATGGTTCAATCAAAAATGAGAAGAAGCAGTCATTAGGAAAGAGAGTGCCAGACAGTTATGGTTAAATGACATCAATCCCGGAAAGGTTAACCCGGTCAACAAATGCCCGCAGAAGTCGGATGTGTCGGCCTAACGGCGCAAGAACGCAGCTCTGCTGTAAACAGGCACAACGCAATCACGTCCGAAAAAAAACAAACTCCAGATGAACGCAGAAGAAGAAGAAATGACATCAATAACATTCAAAATGAAGAGCAATATAGAACTGAATGTAAAGAGGTTACAAAAATAGTTCGGCAGCAGAAGCGAGAATATTTGAGCAATATAATCAAAGATATGGAAACTAATCACCAGAAAAACGAATCCAGAAAGTTTTTTAAAGAACTGAAGTCAATGAAACGAGGGCACCAACACAACACATATGGTTGCTAAAATCAAATGCGCTATCTCACAACACCAAGATCACAATATACAAAACACTGATCAGAACAATTGTTCTGTATGGCTCTGAAATCTGGAGTACAACTAACGGAACTAAGCCTTGTTACAAACATTTGAGAACAAAGTCTTAAGACGCATCTTTCGGCCTATTAGGAATACACAAAGTGGAGAGTGGAAAAGAAGAAGCAACAAAGAATTTATGATTTGTTTAAGTCCCCGCTAATCATTGGTATCGTGAAGGCCAATAGACTGCAATGGCTGGGGCATATAGAAAGAATGGAAGATAACAGGGAAACAAAACTCGCTTACACTCAGGAAATAAATGACCGTAGACCCCGAGGTAGACCAAGAAGACGGTGGAGAGATAATATACATACAGACCTACAAGCACTTGGAATCAGCGACTGGCAAGAGAAGGTCAACCAGAGAGACGAATGGAGACGGCTTGTATCTGCAGCAAAGAACCTCAATGGCTCGGAATGCTGAAGAAGAAGAAGAGATCCTTGCGCTTGATGCTTGCTGCAAAGAGATTTTATGTCTGTTTCCAATTTAGTTAACTTCAGTCTCAAGTCTCCCCGTTTTGTTATTTATATCCAGCCGATTTCTTCCATTTTCAAGATGTGGGCCCCACGTTGGGAAACACTGCTGTAAAGGATATGCAACTAACTTTTTCAAACCCTTTAAACACAGAATCTGGTGATTCCTCCAATAGTTTGTTGAAAATAATACTATTGTTATTTTAAGATGTGAGAATGTTAAAAGACTGGTATTAAGCTTTACCTGCATCTTGTTTTCTTTCTAAACTGAATCAGTGTCAGGTCTTCTGATACGGTAGGGGAGGAGGTATATACTGAGCGGCTGCTGAACAGTCGAGCCCCTTTCAATACAGAACTGGTAAGTCTACAGCTGTGGTCATATATTTCTTGTTGTCAATAAATAAAATTGACCTTGACAACAACAACCCCCCCCCCCCCCCCCCCCCCCCAGTTCGACCCTGCCAAAAATGAGCATCACAATATGTTTTGGGAAATACAGTTGGTTATCATGATATTGGTATCACCCATTGAATGTTGATTGGTCTCTTAAAAATATAGAGCTAGCACCATACCCAATATGTCTCAAGGGGAAGGAAATGGTCCTTCATTTTTTAAAATATTTTACTCAAAACTTTGTAGTCAATCCCGCCTTATATAATGGATACCAGATACATTTCAAAATTTTTCGGGAAATTCCTGGGGTGGAAATCTGGAGGGAGAGGAAACGGTCACCTGCTTCTGCATTTGATCTCCCACTGGAGTATAGGTCCTTATACAAATGACACCTTGCGCTCCTATGTTGTGCTGTCTCCTGCAGCTTCATCCATCCATGTCTGATTTTCTCTTCTCAGTGTGTATTTAGGTCTCCTATTTCTTTTGCCCTGTAAATTCCAGAGGAAGGACATTGCCTTTATATTATTAACAGGCTTTCTCGGTGTATATTTTATGCAGTTTGATCAGGCGGACAGTTTGAGCATTGCTTTGCTGATCCGGCAGCTTCTGCAGCTTGTCTTGTTCCAGATGTATTGGTGTTAATGTGTACTCACCTCTTGGTACACTTGAGATTTGTTTAGTTCGCTCCACAAGCTTCATAAGAGTGGTTCTGTCATACCATTTTAGTCTTATTCTGCGCAGGCATCACTTAATCCGTGTTTGTAGTTTATCACTGATCACCTAGTTGGCCAAAATTGGCATTTTACAAATGAGCATTTATAATTTTAATAACTGTAAGTTCAGTTAGAATGTTCTAAACATAAACAACATTAAAAAATGTATACATGTGTGTGTAAACTGGAAATCACCACTGTTTTAAGAGAGGAATTTCTTACCATTTAACAAAGTCTGGGATTGCACCCTTCAGTAGTGACAGAAGTTGATTATTTTCCTGACCAGTATGGGAAGGACATGAGATGACAAAGTCAGAAGGGTTTGATGTGAGATCAAGTGGCTATGCTCCACTGGGGGATACAAGGAAGCAGGATGCCCCTGTCCTTGGTCCAACTTGAAAAATAAGCACTGGCTTTTTTTTTCTGGGATCAAAAATTTGGCCACCACGCCTTATTGTACAGTAACCTAGTATGTGTGAACAGGCTACACAGTGGCATCTGGCGGAAGATGGGACACATCGATTAAGAAAAGAATCACCATATCCAAAGACTCTTACTAAAAAAAACATAGTGATAATCAGAAATATCATGACACACACACAATCTGTGTACTGAAAAATTGTGTGTGGCCTGCTCTTTTGTATGGATGCAAATATTGGACTACCAAAAACTGTCATCTAATGTCTGTAGTACTTTGCGGTTTGTGGTATAGGACAGGACGGTCTTGAGCCTGAGGAATTAAGGCTGCCTGGCTACAGCAGTCACCGCAAACTGTGCAGGTTAGGGTTTTCTTTTGGAGTAATAAAATGTTGAAGAGACTGGGGGAAGTGTTTTTAAGAAGAATGTTGAGAATATTGTTAATAGAGAAGACAACAAACATCTAGGTATTGACAGCTGCATGTGTTAAAAGTTCACTCGTTATTACTGTAAAACAAAGTCTTACCTGAATAAGTGGGATAGAAAGTGTATTAGTAGCTGGGAAACAAATAATTGAATCAGCAACATCAACTTCATGACAATATCAGATGGCAGAAAGGAGTAGAGAATTATGATTGGCAATATCTGCTCTAGACCAGGCCTCCGAAGAAGTATGTGTGAAAGCCTAACTTGTATGGCAGTTGCCATGGGATTTTCTATTTTTTTTTTATAGATTGCAAATACAGTAAACAAATGCAACGTGGCTAAAGTCTGACTGAATCAACAGTGCATGAAGATTGGGACAAACTATGGAAAAGACTTGCATTCCATGTATCAACAAATAAATACAATAACAGGCAGGAACACATAAAATACCACTGGATGTTTAAAATCGAGGAATGTGCAATATCGATGGGACAAGATGATATGGTCAATAGATGGACGGAATATCTGGAAGCCATCTATCTGCCTTGTGCTCTGGAGGTCGTGGTTCATTTGAGACTGCACCCCTCATGGTTGCAATTTGTTCAGATACCTCTGAGGGTCACGCTGGAGCTATAGAGTTCATGCTTTGTATGATGTACAAGAGTTCTTGCATGTTACATAGATCCACTTGTAATGTACGGCTGTAAATCATGGACAATTAGTAAACAGGCAAGAAAATCCCTAGGAGCCTCGACGATGTCGTTTTATAGAAGAATTCTGAAAATTCATTGGACAGCCAAAATGAGCAATCTGGACATTTTGAGGGAGGCTAAATCACAAAGACAACTTACCACAAACATAAGAATGAAGCAGCCATCATTTTTTGGCCACATTATGAGAAGACAAACTGGAACATGTAACAGCAGGAAAGATTTGTGGAAAGAGAGATAGAGGAAGGCAGCGTGAGAAAATTCTTGACAGCTTTGTGTCATGGCATGGAAGGGAGTTAACACACGAATTGATCCATGCCTTCAGAGATTGCAATTTGTGGAGAAGCATGATCGCCCATGCCAGCCAGCAAGGCACTGATGAGCAAATACAGAGGTTCTTGAAAAACTGGGAATTAAAAGAGAGTTGATGAAAGAAACAAAAAAAAAAAAAGAATCAAGTGAAATATATCAGCCACAGTAAAAGACGTAACACTCATATAAAAACCACACTGGAGGGTAAGGTTGAAGGCAAGCGAGCAAGAGGTAGACAAAGATAAAAGTGGGAAGATAAGATCGAGAGATGGACTAACAGCAGTTTGACAGAATGTACAATCAAGGCGAGAGACAGATAATGTTGGAGTTCCATTGCAGCCAACCTTCATTGTGGAGACAGCATCTGATTATTGTGATTGATAGATAGCAAGTTTTGACACTAGTCATTGACAGGTATGTGAAACAATTCATATTGGTTTGTAGATGTCCTCAGCCAAGGCTAAAAGGAAAGTTGCAGAATCCACCCCGAAGCCGATTGAGTTCTTTGCCAAATATGATGAGCTTAAAGGGAAGAAGTAAGTATACTTAAAATAGTGCATTCTTCTATTCTTCTACCTTTCACACCCCCCCCCCCCCTAACCCCCACCAATGGAGGGAGCATGGGCCCTCAGCCAACTCAAAGCAAGCTGTTTGTAGACTTGATCTTGGTTGATGAGATTCTACAGGTTGACTGTAGCCAGTCTCATGTCAACCCACAGTAGTGGCTTCTTGTGACAGGTTACTGTGTTACTGTTCTTTTGCTTCCTTTATGACAAGCATGACAGGTTACTGTGCTACTGTTCTTTGCTTCCTTTATGACAGGTTACTGTGCTACTGTTCTTTTGCTTCCTTTATGACAAGCATGAGAGGTTACTGTGCTACTATTCTTTGCTTCCTTTCTGACAGGCTACTGTGCTACTGTTCTTTTGCTTCCTTTATGACAGGCTACTGTGTTACTGTTATTTGCTTCCTTTATGACAGGCTACTGTTCTTTGCTTTCTTTATGACAGGCTACTGTGTTACTGTTCTTTGCTTCCTTTATGACAGACTACTGTGCTACTGTTCTTTGCTTCCTTTATGACAAGCATGACAGGCTACTGTGTTACTGTTCTTTGCTTCCTTTATGACAGACTACTGTGCTACTGTTCTTTGCTTCCCTTATGACAAGCATGACAGGCTACTGTGTTACTGTTCTTTGCTTCCTTTATGACGAGCATGAGAGGGTACTGTGTTACTGTTCTTTGCTTCCTTTATGACAGACTACTGTGCTACTGTTCTTTGCTTCCCTTATGACAAGCATGACAGGCTTCTGTGTTACTGTTCTTTGCTTCCTTTATGACAAGCATGACAGGCTACTGTGCCACTGTTCTTTGCTTCCTTTATGACAAGCATCGCAGGTTAATGTGTTACTGTTCTGTTACTTGCCAAGAAATCACAAACAGCCCAAAAAATGCTGGGGTTGACTGTGACATCCTGTAAAGGATATGCAACTAACTTTTAACTAGTGTGTTGTTTTCCTCCACTGTAAGCGTCCATGTCTGACATTGTGAAGTCTTAAAGAAATGTATGTACATTGAGATGGATGGCTTCTTGCCGATAGTTTTATTTAATTTGTCTTATTGTGCCTGTTATGGATCTCAGCCTTTATTCTGTTTTATCATGTGCTGCCCTGGAAAGTAGTCCTTAATTGCTCTATCCATTACTTCTTGTTTAATCTGGATTTAGTAGTGTCCTCTTTAATCTGGTTTTAGTGGTGCCCTCTTGAATCTGGATTTAGTAATGTCCTCTTGAATCTGGATTTAATGGTGTCCTCTTGAATCTGGATTCAGTTGTGTCCTCTTGAATCTGGATTCAGTTGTGTCCTCTTGAATCTGGATTTAGTAGTGTCCTCTTGAATCTGGATGTAGTAGTGTCCTCTTGAATCTGGATTTAGTAGTGTCCTCTTGAATCTGGATTTAGTAGTGTACTATCGGTGATTTATAACTATCTAGATATTTTGAGAAGAAATACTCTTCATTTGATGGTAACATTGCTGCAATAAATATTGAAAATCTGTAAAGTTTGTATTGAGAACCTTTTATGAACTAAAGCAACTATCAAGTGGTGAGAAAAGGGGGGGGGGGCATAGCAGAAAATGAGGCTTAAATGATGCCCATAGTGTGAAAAAAGGCTGAGAACCACTGCTGTATTGTATTGGATAGAATAATGCTTTTGTCCATTCCCTTTTTTCAAGTTTGAATTGTTTCTTTATTAAGATTTCATTATTTGCATTGTCTTGTATTCCTTACATTGTATTTATTGATTTATTGCCTACTTGTTCTTTTTCAGTGTCAGAGATTTGGATCCTTTGGTGTATCTATTGTCTAAGTTGTGTGAAGACAAGGATGTGAGTTTTGTAATATTACCTTTTTAAATCACTCGTTAAGTCTGAGAACAAGATGAAATTTTGGCGGTTAAAAATATTTTGACATAAATATTATCATAATATTGTCTTATGCAGGAAAATAATGGGCAAAAGAAGCAAAGGAAGACAAAGGTGTATGTGGAAAGCTTAAACATTTGCACAACAAATAAAAATATAAGCTGCATCTTCTTATTGCTTAGCTTCCTTTTGATTGGAGCAGACGTCAGTGATCAGGCTCTAATCCTCTCTGTCCTGTGATATTCTGATGAAGTTGGCGTTGCTTATATTATTTGTTGCCCAACTGTGTCAGATTTCCACATCTACTTCTCTTACTTTTATTTCCCCACATAAGGGGACAATTATTGTTCATAATAACATAAAGCAGTTTCTTCACCATTTCATTACTCTTTGTCCATAATAACAGAAAGCAGTTTCTTCACCATTTCATTACTCTTTGTCCATAACAACAGCATTTTCTTCACCATTTCATTACTCTTTGTCCATAATAACAGGAAGCACTTTCTTCACCATTTCATTCTTTGTTCGTAATAACAGGAATCTGTACTTTATGGCAGTTATGCCTTTAAATCACAACAACCGCTAAGTAATGTGCAACATGTAATAAATAAAACTCTTACACATATATATATTTTTTTTAAAAAGATAATAACGACACCTTTAATAGATATTTTTGTGAATGTATTATCTAACAGACAAAAGAGTTCCTGACTAAAAATGCTGAAGACAAGGCTAGAAAGGAGGCAGTGACTCTAGTTCCCCACAGCAGCGTGACCGGTCTGCTTCCTGCAGCGGGAACAAAAATGACAGAGAAGGAATTGTCTGAGGTACGTCTGCTTAAGTGAATATTTTCAGGGTTTATTACAAATGGGGAAAATGGTAGTGGACTATTTGCTATGTTAAATTCAGGATGTGAATGAAAATAAGTTTTAGGTACCCGAGATCTGTAATCATTGATGAAGGATCAAGAGCAGAACAAGGAGCAAGAACTGGACAAACAAAAGCAATTCTAACCAGACTGAAACCAGTCGTTAGTTGTGGTTCAACTTCACAGGAAAGGGTCACCCAATAATTTTCCGTTCATTTGCCAGTGAAATCACACAAAATTCTCCTCACTGTCCCATGTGAAAAGTGGAGCAGTACATTTGGTTTTCTCCATGTACAAGCATGCACTTAAAACATAGCATGCTTTGTAGTTACAGTGTTACAGCTCTTTGCTTCCTTTGTTATATTTATTATGTTTAATTTGTAGACATGTGCTTATAGATAACTATTTACATTTTTAAATTGTACACTAATGGAGAATGATTCATGATTTGGTTTTTCACTTTGTATCTATAGATCAAAGAGACTCTGTTTAAGGAAGCAAAGAATGTTGACAAACCATCATCAGATTTCTTGACAAAAGTGTTGCGGGAGAAAAAGCAGACAAGAAAAGGTGAAAACAAAATGGATGTTTGGAAAATGTGTGATAGAAGTGCTAAAAACTACCACTGTTCTTATGTCTCTAATTAATTTACAGTTGCCAAAGTTACCTCTTTTTTTTTTGTCTCCAATTAATTTACAACCAGCTTGATAATTTAACTGTTTATTAGATGGCATCTAATCAAAGAAGTGATGGTTATAACTTTATTTTTACTGTTCATATGCGGCAAATAGTTCACAACTTTGTCTTCAGTAATATAAACACGAAACATAATGCGTCCAGCTAGCAGGAACCTGTTGTCAGTATCACATTTTGAAGGCCTGGATGCACAGAGGAATAGGTGGCCGGTCTTTCCCTCTCTTAGCAGATGACAAATGCGAGCATTGAAACCTCTTCCAACTGCGTTCATAATATCAGCGCAACCTTCTAACGATTCTGCTAATACTCCCACTCTTCAGTGGTGTAAAGGGGATTAAAGGTAAAATGAGCGACTTCATTACATTATTTTTATCCCATGTGGCTTGGTCTCTTCTCAAAGAACAGCAATCTTTCCCACCTAGAGCATTGCACAAAGCACAAGCTCCATAACTCCAGCGATGACCCCACAGGGTTAATTAAAAATTACATTTGTACTCTGGTCCGAGAACAAACCGACAACCTTCAGAGTGCGAGACAGACTTTAGAAATATAGTTAGTTGGTACTTTCATAATATAATTTAACTTTAATATAATTCAATAACAATTGTGTGTTCTTGTCTGTGTCTTGGTTTGTTATACAGTACATAATTAACATTGGGAATACCTGACCTGCATCACTGGGATCCTCTGCAAGTTCAGGTCAAGGTTCCCCATTGGGCTGTCTGTCTGTAGTTTACAGCATGAACATAGACACTTCAATCTGTGTTTGTGTGAGAGTGAGATTTACTTGTTTGCAACACCAACAATTCTGCTCTTCTGATAACTAACTTATCTTTGGTACATTGGCTACCTTTTCACACTAAGTATATTAACTAGTCGACACAATTATTTGAATGTTTAGAAAACAAATATAAGTTAGTCTGTAAGGTGGGATGGGAAAAGCAGTGAGTTGTAGACAGAGATAAGAAGAATGAAAGAGACAGAAGTGGGCCAGAGATTTTATGTAGTTTTTTTTTTTTTATGATACAGGGTGTATTTTTAATGACTGTAGTGTTTGAAAATATTGCCGGTCCAAGTTTTGTATTCACCTATTATGTTGCATGAACTTTACAGAGGGTGAATACAAAACTTAGACCGGCAATATTTTCATACACTGCACAGTCATTAAAAATACACCCTATAGTTGTTATTGTTGCATCCTGCAGTTGTTTTAAATGGCAGTTCCTGCGTAGATGAGATTTGTGTGTAGGAGATCATAAGTGCAGGAGATCTTGTGAGCACATTGCACACATGAAATAATGTGTGAACCATTGGAAAGTCTAAATAGTTTGCCATATTTGTTTGTTATCTCGACTAAATGTCATTTGAGGAGTCCTGCCAATATTTATAGAATGTGTGTAGTAGAAAAGTAGACCTGGACCATTAGATGTGCTCATGTCGAATGCTTTAATTAAAAAATGCAAATATCACATCTTTGCTGAAAATGAACACATCATGGTCAATATCTTTTCGGGGTGAACCAAGAAGATGATGATAGCAGTTCTGGTGAAAGCAATTTGATGTACGTTGTTAGTTTATTTTTTATTTTAGTTTGTTTGTGGCTGGCTGTCCATTCTTCTTCTTTTACCCATGAGTCTTTCTGTGGAGTATAGAAACACAGCCACCATACCGAGCCCTTTGTAGGCCAGGTTGGTTGGGTGTTGGCTGATTTTTTTGGTATGGTGTGATACAGCCAGTCTCAGACCAACACTCTTTAGTTGCCTTTTACTGCATGCTTATGGGGTCTACACTTGATTGTTCTTTACTTCACCTTTGGACTTCACACATGGGAGCTGGCTGTCCTTCGTGTTTTAAAAGTGTGTGTGTGTAAAAAAAATCTTTGTCAGATATGAATGAGTTACCATATAATAGATGGTACTATATGTTGGGTGGCATTCACTAAAAAAAAACACACACACACACACACACCCCTCGCCCCCCCACACACACACACACACACACACACACACCCCCCCCCCCCCCCCCCCCCCCCACTCATTGTGCCAATAGCTTTAAGCGGAGCACAATTGGGAGGGTACAAGCCGTTTCATAATGTGAGGTAATGCTACCTAAAGACTAAATGTCATGGCAGGGCAGGCCGGGCCCTAAGCCTTGGTTGGCAACTGGTCTAGGATGGAAGCTCCAACAGGCTACAGTTAGAGCATTGCTTTGCTGATCCGTCAGCTTCTGCAGCTTGTCTTGGTCCAGATATATTGGTGTTACTTTACCTCTGGAGTAAACTAGGCAGACTGAGAGAGGGATCGTGCTGCATGAGCAATGCGTGGTCTCCACTGTTCAGCCCCGGCTTTGTGGTATGGAGAGATATAACTCCATCCCTGGTCTCTTCCAGTGGAGTAATGCTATTATATGATTCTCCTTTCATCTGCCAGTGGAGTATAGGCCCTGAGGCAACTCACATTAAGCCCTTTGTAGGCTCATTCATGTTTGGCTGGATTTTGTTCTAAAATTTTCTATGAGATAGTAGTCAGTCTGATGCCATCCCTCCTTAGTGGCCTCTTGTGATGTCTATGGTAGATTACAGTTACTGTTTGCTGCTTCCCATTTGGGCCCTGGTAACACACAATAATATCACATGATTACAGCTCAATTTCTCCATGACTGAATTATCTCTTGACAGTGCATTCATATACCACTTGATTTATTTAAAATGCCTTTGAATTATTTTCATTGCAAATTCGTAAGAGCTAGAATGTGTAAGTGCTAGAAATGTTTTGTTCTTATCTGTTTACAGTGAATATTCCACAGCAACCAGACTGGTTGTTCCAGAGACCCTACCTCACATTAGATTTCATTACACAAACTGATGTTTCCACAAACACGGTGAGTTTTCTGTGGCAGTGGTAAGTGTATGGTCTAATCCAGTCATAGTCTTTGAACAAATGATGTCTCCACATACAGTAAGTTTTCTGTGGTAGTGGTGAGTGTATGGATTAATCCAGTCATAGTCTTTGAACAAATGATGTCTCCACATACAGTCATTTTTCTGTGGCAGTGGTCAGTGTATGGTCGAATGCTGATTGGTCTTTAAAAATATGCTGCTAGCACTGTATGTCTGGTACACCTCAAGGCATCAAAATTATCTTTTACCTTTTCTTTTGTATATAATTTGCATGCTGTGCATGTTCTTGAAATAAATTACCATTTAAAAAAATTTAACAAACAATTGCTTTCACAAAACCGGCTGGAGCTGTCTAATTGCTAACGCCTCACTATGGAACATCTGTATAATGAGGCTTTAGCAATTAGGTGGTTCTGGCCACTTTTGTGCAAACAGAAAGAGTTCATGGTTAATTTGAAATTACTGTGGAGATAACAAATAATTGTTTTATTGTCTGGCACTAAGAAAAACCATCTCTTTGGCATTTCTACCATTTTTGTTTTCTGTTGGGGTTTTTCTTTTCTGTTGTATCTACCTTTTCTTTTGTATATATTTTGCATGCTGTGCATTTACTTGAAATAAACGACCATTTCTTTTTGTATTTAAGAGTTTTTCACAAAACTGACTGGAACCACCTAATTGCTAACATCTCACTTTGGAACATCTGTATAATGAGGCATTAGCAATTAGGTGGTTCCAGCGTGTTTTGTGCAAACGGAAAGAGTTCGTGGAAATTTGAAATTACAAAGGGAATAATAAACAATTGCCTACACTTAAAAAAACCATCTCTTTGGCATTTGTTCCATTTTTGTTTTCTGGTGGTTTTTTTTGTCCTGAGCTGAGAGGAATAAAGGCTGCACGGGGTCACCACACAGTGCATAGACTCAGATTTTATGTAATCTCTGATAGATTTAACCCCCAAGCCTTACCGAGGAATAGATTACGTGTCCCACAGTATGGGAGGTGGAATCTTAACCTCCCTGCCAAATACTTTTCATTGTTCATAGTGTGATAATTTACAGTGTTGTATTTATGTTAATAGCAAAATTCTATGTCCTGTTTTCACACATTTTCAGAATATTGTTGCCTTGGGAACTCTGCCTACACACTCTCAGGAGCAAGCTGTGTTGGATGATCTGTTACTGTGTATGAGGGTAGGTTGTATTAAAACCTCTGGAAGCATCTTCATGGTTTCTAATTGCACTTTGTCTATAATTAACCTGGCCGACGGTGATGACACAGTTTGGTCTCTTTCTAGAAGGAATAAACAAATTCAGAAATAGCTAAGATGCGTATATAAGGAAGGCAACCGACACATTAGGGAATGAGATGCTGAGATTTGACAAGATACTGATAGCTAGACACAGAGTTACGAAGGTACGCATAGCAACAAACTGATGGATAATCAGAGATAGAAGAAGGGACATAAAGGCAGAGAGACGTGTATATTGTTACAAGATAAGTTTAGAATTGGTAGTCTGAACTACAAAGCTACTGGTTCAGTGGACAACCTGAACTAATCAGGGTGTCACAAATGAACCTGGAGTGAATTTCATCGAATTTGCAGGTTCTGCTACAAAGCATTTTGGGGACCTCTTGTATTTTTTCCCCAAGAATGCTAAACACTATTCTATATTCCAGTTTTCCTCTTTTCTTAACATAAAGTATGTTGAGCACACTGCTAGTCACTCACGTATGTATTTCTTCAAGCTATCATTAGTATCTTGTTATTGGTGTAAGTTTATAATTTATTAGGAAGTCTTGTGTTCTGATGCATTAAATGTTTAATGAATTCTCCTGCTCTCTTGCTGACAAGAGGGCTGGATAAGATTGTGACAACTGGGAAGATCCAGGGTGTTTGATACAGAGGGGGAAAATACTGAATTGGTTCACAGAATGGCATGGAAGGCGATTAGGAGTCGAACTAATAAAGAATATAGAAGTCATGTTTGTAGTGAAGAATGATTGCCTGCACTGCTTTGCATTGCATATAATGGTGATGATGAATTATCTTGTTAGACATTTAAGTTGATTGGGGAACTTCTAAATATGCTGAATTGTGTCTTGCTCCGGGAGAGTAAGTCATATTTAATCAGAGAGTAAGTCATATTTAATCATTCATATTATATTTGTCTATTTCTATCATAATAGGGGATTGATGGCAAGTACATTGCGTCTCTTCGACTTCCAGAACGTTATGCCGCCAAGGAATTTCTTATAGATCAGAGTTTGGGTAATTTTTTCAGTTCTTTTACATCTACCTTGTACTGTACTTGGTACTATTTGCCTAAAATGTTTATTGCATAACAGCTTTGAATTAAAGGGGAAAAAAACAAGGTAATGTTACTCTTTCTAATCTGATAAAATTTCTCCACGGCTTCAAAGTTTATTCTTTGTTTCTGACCCATTGGTTGTCTATGACTTAAAAAAAAACAAAAAACAACCAAGTTATTAATTAAAGTGAATGAACAAATTAAGAAGAGCTTAGAAGCAACAGAGATGTGGTTCTTGAGACAAATGTTGCAAATACTATGGACCACCAGAGTAACTAACAACGATTGTGTAGAAAAGCTAATGAAACTAGAGCATTGTATACATCTGTAAGAATGAGACAAAAAGCATTTTGGCCATGTGAGGAGAAGAGAGGCATTGGAACATCATGACATCTGAAACTATAAGTTGGATAAGAGACTGAAGCAGACCGAGAGAAATGATGCTGGATGGACTGAGACGATGGCATGGAGGAATATTATCATCAGTGTTGACCCAGAACACTTGCAAGGACCAAGATCTGTGGTGAGGCATGGACACCTCCGTTAGTTGGTAGGGCACATGGTGATCATTAACTGAAGTAAACGTCTACTTTTACAAAGGTGTGGAGTAGCTCATAGGTTAGGATGTTTGCTTCTGGTTCATGCAGATCTGGTTCAGTTCACAGCATGGACTGTAAATTGTTACAAATAAAAGCAGGGATTACCCTAATCCAGAGTTGTAGATTGGGCATCCAGTCTTCCTGAACAGAAGCAAAAATTTATGAAGACCTGTGTGCAAGTTGCAAACATTAAAAATCCTTCAGCAGTTGGAAAGAGCAGGCCAAATAGGCTGCTAATCATATGCTTGTCGATAAACATGGGCGGTCTAGCTTTGCCATCTCACACAAGCACCAGTGTCCGGTGAGGTCCATGTTCTTGTCCCAATCATGCCTTGTGGCCAAGTGATCCAAATATTTATCTCCTTGGTCTTCTCCCATCAAGTTTGCCAGTTGTCACTATGTTTTCCCATCAAGTTTGCCAGTTGTCACTATGTTTTCCCATCAAGTTTGCCAGTTGTCACTATGTTTTCCCATCAAGTTTGCCAGTTGTCACTGTTTTCCCATCAAGTTTGCCAGTTGTCACTATGTTTACCCTTCAAGTTTGCCAGTTGTCACTATGTTTACCCTTCAAGTTTGCCAGTTGTCACTATGTTTACCCTTCAAGTTTGCCAGTTGTCACTATGTTTTCCCTTCAAGTTTGCCAGTTGTCACTATGTTTACCCTTCAAGTTTGCCAGTTGTCACTATGTTTACCCTTCAAGTTTGCCAGTTGTCACTATGTTTACCCTTCAAGTTTGCCAGTTGTCACTATGTTTTCCCAACAAGTTTGCCAGTTGTCACTATGTTTTCCCAACAAGTTTGCCAGTTGTCACTATGTTTTCCCTTAAAGTTTGCCAGTTGTCACTATGTTTACCCTTCAAGTTTGCCAGTTGTCATTATGTTTTCCCATCAAGTTTGCCAGTTGTCATTATGTTTTCCCATCAAGTTTGCCAGTTGTCATTATGTTTTCCCATCAAGTTTGCCAGTTGTCACTATGTTTTCCCATCAAGTTTGCCAGTTGTCATTATGTTTTCCCATCAAGTTTGCCAGTTGTCACTATGTTTTCCCAACAAGTTTGTTTTTCTTAGAAGCCACACTTCCACTGCCATTGAAGGTTTCTCCGGTTGTCTGCTTACTGACATGCATGTAACAGTATAGGTGGCAGATTATGGGTATCTCCAATCAAAGGAAGGGGTTACGAACACAATACTGCGGCCGAAACACAGCTGCAGACAATTTGTAAGCAGATCGCTTTGCGTTAGTTTTAATATAATGGTATGAGTGTGGGTCGTTCAAAAAGCAATAGCAAAATACTGAACGTAAACTTGCAGAGAAATCACAAACAATGCTGTATTTGTCTGCGATGTCCTGCAAAGGATATGCAGTTAACTAATCAAAGGAGAATTAAGGCATCTCCTTCCCTCTGTTAGCCTACGTGACACCCTTGAGCAAGGTAGAGTACCCATTTAACCGCACAATCACCTTAAGAGTAGCGTGAAACCATGGGAACAGGTTATGGATTAAATTTAAGAACAACAGACCGATAGCTGTAGGATATGGCAAGCAGAGGATCTCTTTTTAGGGACTGTGGCTATGGTCACCAACCAATATGGCCACTGCCAAGAAGGACGGCAGTGGCAGACTACCTGCTTTACTGGTGTCAGTAGATTATGATTTGCCAGTTCGACACAATTTCAGGTAAATGGGTGCTCTATCAGAACAGCCTCCCCCTTTCAAGAAAGGTATGTGCACTAGGTGGTTCCAGACCATCGGTATGTATCTGAGTGCAAAAGTTTTGCAAATCTTAAAATAGGGATATGGAATGTTTGCACCATGAGCACATGTTAAATTAGAGCATAGATCACTATCCAGTCTAAATTTGAAAATGAGAAAAGCTAACCAGAATTGAATATTTAAAGCATGTATGTTTCTGATATACACAGGTTTCAATTCTTGTTGGGGGTACAGCGTTTGTGCACTGTTGAGATTTTTCTCATACGATCTATGGGAGGAGATTAGAGGAACACTCATGGAGATACTTACTGTGTGCACTAAAAATGATCTTTGACTAAAAACTAAAAAGACTGAAAACCTATTTTGACAGACTTGTTGACTTGGTTTGTTGTATGTTGTTGATTTCAGACATCTCAGTGCAGGAGCTGGTGAAGAGGATCCTGCCCATGTGTTCCAATTACTCGATTGTTGTAAGGTTTATTGAAGGTTAGTGTCAGTGCACACTTTGTTGGCATGTGGTACAAGGTTGCTTCTAGAAGAGAATTAGATTCCAGCGAATCAAGAGGTGAGAAAAAGAGACTGGCTTTCGATAGGCCACACATTGAGACAACCTGATAATAGGAAAACTGTTTGGAGCCCACAGGACAAATGTAATAGAGGTAGACCTGAAACACATGGAGAAGAGAATACATTCGGAGGTGAATAATATGGGGAGCTGCAAGAGATAGGATGGCTTGGTGTGAGTTGCTTGAGGTTCTACTCCAATGAGGGTCTGCTCCAATGAGGATCTGCTCCAATGAGGGTCTACTGCAATGAGAATCTACTGCAATGAGTGTCTACTCCAGTGGAGGTACATTGCAGAAGAAGAAATCAATGTATACAGTATTGCTTTTGTTTTCTTTGCTACTTTTGTTAGAACCCAGTGAATTTGAGTTAACTCTTGTATGATTTGAAGAATTTGGTGACCAGTGATAACATAATTTTATTCTGCTAGGCATGTGCTTATTCTGAGCATGCTCATGAACTCCCAAAGCTGGGGGTGCAGTAATTGCTACCTTTATTTTGAGGAACTCCTGTGACTCTCTTGTAGTGTCTTAGTTGATCCTCCCTTTGTTAGGCAGACTAGAGTCGGCTCAGGATGCCCCAAAGGCAGTGAAGAGGGATCTTGATCTTTATGAACCCTAACCTTTGTACATCAGCACCTCTGTGCCCCACAAGGAAGCTGTTCAGCATCAAACTATGTTTGTTTAAAGTGGTATGAAATTTATGTTGATAGACATCTTCAGTTATTGCACATCTGAAGTGATGACTCCAGTAGCTCCAAAAGCATGTGACTTAATTATCCCTACATTTAAAGTAAACAGTTCTATTAGCTGTACATTGTAAACATGTGATAATGGTTGCTCTCTGTCTGGAGCAAATAACTATATTATCTGTATATTTATAGGAGACAATCACACATCATCATCATGTGCCATGACGACATGCGTGGGCGGTCATGTTTCGCCAGCTCACATGATCACTAGAGTCGTCAATGAGCTCTGTGGTTTTGTTTCAATTATACCATGTGGCCCAACTATCTAGATATTTATCTTCCTGCCTTAAACTTGTTCTGTTCCCCTGAATCTTGCCAGTTGTCATTGAGTTCTCCAGTTTATTTCTTATAAAGTGCCCAAAAGATCTTGACTGTATACATCTCATTACTCAACTCAGTTTATGGTTTTCATTTGTTTCTTAGAGGACTTGCTCATTGGTTTTTTTGTCTGTCCATGATATTCTTTGCATTTCCTCAGAAACCACATCTCGACTGCTGTCAGATGTTTCTCAGCTTGTCTGCTTATTGTCCATATTTTACACGTTTGCATATAACAGTACATGTACTATGTAGCACTTCAACACTCTTTCTCGTTGCAATTGACACTTTTTGTGTTGGTTAGTATATTTTGCATCTTGCCAAAGGTTGGCATTACCGTAGCGATTCTTGTTCTAATCTTGTCAAGGCACCTCCTATCAGAGGTTAAGACTGTCCTGAGATAGCTGTACCGATTCACTTATTTAAGAATATTCCCATTTACCCGTATATTACATTGTTGGATTTCTGTCTTCTTGGAGATGACCATAATTTCTGTTTTCTTACAATTTAATTCTAACCCTAGTTGTTTACCGTGCACAATAACCAGCTCTACCCACATATAGCTGCACATTTCAAACAGATAACTACATTAGGTGTATATTTTAAACAGGCAATTACATTAGCTGTGACATCAGATTGGAAGCATTTAACTACATTATTGTCTACCAATTACTTCATTAGCCTTCACTACTCAGTCATGTGTATAAAGAAGTAGCTTTAGTCTTATGTAATCCTAGTGAGTGGCACCTTGCAGTCTTGACAGACCAAAGTATGTGAGTTGGAATGTGGCCAATATTCCATCACAATGCCTGGGCAGAGCTTCAGAGAAACATGTGGTGCCCAAACGACATGTTCCCTCTCTCGGCCTAGCCTTGGGTTTTCCAGAGGAATGGGTAACCAATACGTCTGGCACAAGGTAGACTGCAGACACTGGCGGCTCAGCGTCAAACCTCCGAGACCTCGCCTCCACGGGCAGCTGGCGAGTGGTGGCCAGACGCTGGAACCCAAGGGACGCAGCAAAGAGACGTTCAGCCAAGTCCCACAGGTGAGGGCCTCGTACGCGTCTGGACCATAAGGACGCGTACATCTGTCAATCACAAGTGTCCGGACCTGTGTAAAGCGTGCACTATCATCAGACTCTCCGCCTGACTTTACCAGATCCCTCAACCAGCAGGAATAGGCCCACAGGAGATATTGCTCGTCTATTGCGAGCAAATCTTCCATCCTTCCACTGTGCGGATCTCGCGACCGGCGAGAATAGGCCCGCCGGAGATATTGCTCGTCTGCTGCGGACAAATCTCTACTGAGACTGACTGAATAAGTAAAGAAACGATAAAATATCCTAGTAATCCTAGTAAGCTGTCATTAAATACAAGCCTAATTTCAATCACATGTATTTCAGAGTCTACATTTTCCATAATGGAAAATAAATTGAGATTTAATTTTAGTTCTTTAAATTTGCTTTCTTTGCAGAGAAATCTTCATTTGAATATGGCCTTGTGAACCATGCTCTTAGCAGTGCTATGGAGACACTTATTAAGGTAAATAATTAAGAATGAGGTGTCGAAAGTTAGAGCAGTAGCAGATTTGCCTTCCCTCTGCGCATCAGATTAATCAGATCTCTTGGCAGTGAAATAGCTGAAACCTCTGGAGGAAACACATTTGACCCACGTCTAATCCTGGCCAGTTTGTACATTCTGTGCTGAGTCATCATCTAAAATGCCTCTCTGCAGATGTGGACTTTGACTGTTTTTGCACACTCTGGTTTCTTCTTTTTCTTCTTTTTCTCCTCCTCCATCTCCATCATCATCATCTTCTTCTTCGTCTGCGTTCGTCAGGAATGTTGTGTTAGGCGTAATTGCGTTGTGCCTGTATACAGCAGATCTGTGATATTTGCACCTTTCGGCCGACACATCCGACTTCTTCATTTGTTGGCTGGGTTACCTTCTCGGGACTGCTGGTTTCCAAAAGGGGAAGGAGACTTCTAGAACAGTCTCTGTGGAGGTGGTATTTTGGTACTGGGTTGGGAGAAAAGGTTCTACACCAGCCTGGCTGTGATAAATGCAAGCCCTTTCCAGGGCTTTGATGATATGAATGCCACCATTGCATTTGACCATTGAAGTCAAGGCTCAGTCTTCCAGAGGGTTCACAAATAACCAACCGGCAGATTAGATGTCCATTATTGATAAAACAAGAATGTATTGTTCATTAGTTGTTAAAACATGAAGTTGTTTGTTGCCAGTGGAGAGATGAACCTGTGTTGTTTGTTTTACCAGTGGAGAGATGAACCTGTGTTGTTTGTTGCCAGTGGAGAGATGAATGTGTGATTGTTTGTTGCCAGTGGAGAGATGAACCTGTGTTGTTTGTTGCCAGTGGAGAGATGAACCTGTGTTGTTTGTTTCACCAGTGGAAAGATGAACCTGTGTTGTTTGTTGCCAGTGGAGAGATGAATGTGTGATTGTTTGTTGCCAGTGGAGAGATGAATGTGTGATTGCTTGTTGCCAGTGGAGAGATGAACCTGTGTTGTTTGTTTTACCAGTGGAAAGATGAACCTGTGTTGTTTGTTTTACCAGTGGAAAGATGAACCTGTGTTGTTTGTTGCCAGTGGAGAGATGAATGTGTGATTGTTTGTTGCCAGTGGAGAGATGAACCTGTGTTGTTTGTTGCCAATGGAGAGATGAATCTGTGTTGTTTGTTGCCAGGGGAGAGTTGAACGTGTGTTTGTTTGTTGCCAGTGGAGAGATGAAAATGTGTTGTTTGTTGCCAGTGGAGAGATGAACCTGTGTTGTTTGTTGCCAGTGGAGAGATGACCCTGTGTTGTTTGTTGCCAGTGGAGAGATGAACCTGTGTTTGTTGCCAGTGGAGAAATGAACCTGTGTTGTTTGTTGCCAGTGGAGAGATGAACCTGTGTTGTTTATTGCCAGTGGAGAGATGAATGTGTGTTTGTTTGTTGCCAGTGGAGAGATGAACCTGTGTTGTTTGTTGCCAGTGGAGAGATGACCCTGTGTTGTTTGTTGCCAGTGGAGAGATGAACGTGTGTTGTTTGTTACCAGTGGAGAGATGAATGTGTGCTTGTTGCCAGTGGAGAGATGAACCTGTGTTGTTTGTTGCCAGTGGAGAGATGAACCTGTGTTTGTTTGTTGCCAATGGAGAGATGAATGTGTGTTTGTTTGTTGCCAGTGGAGAGATGAACCTGTGTTGTTTGTTGCCAGTGGAGAGATGAACCTGTGTTGTTTGTTGCCAGTGGAGAGATGAACCTGTGTTGTTTGTTTTACCAGTCGAGAGATGAACCTGTGTTGTTTGTTGCCAGTGGAGAGATGAACCTGTGTTGTTTGTTGCCAGTGGAGAGATGACCCTGTGTTGTTTGTTGCCAGTGGAGAGATGACCCTGTGTTTGTTGCCAGTGGAGAGATGAACCTGTGTTGTTTGTTGCCAGTGGAGAGATGAACCTGTGTTGTTTGTTGCCAGTGGAGAGATGAACCTGTGTTGTTTGTTGCCAGTGGAGAGATGAATCTGTGTTGTTTGTTGCCAGGGGAGAGATGAATGTGTGTTTGTTTGTTGCCAGTGGAGAGATGAACCTGTGTTGTTTGTTGCCAGTGGAGAGATGAACCTGTGTTGTTTGTTGCCAGTGGAGAGATGAACCTGTGTTGTTTGTTTTACCAGTGGAGAGATGAACCTGTGTTGTTTGTTGCCAGTGGAGAGATGAATGTGTGATTGTTTGTTGCCAATGGAGAGATGAACCTGTGTTGTTTGTTGCCAGTGTAGAGATGAACCTGTGTTGTTTGTTGCCAGTGGAGAGATGAACCTGTGTTGTTTGTTGCCAGTGGAGAGATGAACCTGTGTTGTTTGTTGCCAGTGGAGAGATGACCCTGTGTTGTTGCCAGTGGAGAGATGAACCTGTGTTTGTTGCCAGTGGAGAGATGAACCTGTGTTGTTTGTTGCCAGTGGAGAGATGAACCTGTGTTGTTTATTGCCAGTGGAGAGATGAATGTGTGTTTGTTTGTTGCCAGTGGAGAGATGAACCTGTGTTGTTTGTTGCCAGTGGAGAGATGAACCTGTGTTGTTTGTTTTACCAGTGGAGAGATGAACCTGTGTTGTTTGTTGCCAGTGGAGAGATGAACCTGTGTTGTTTGTTGCCAGTGGAGAGATAAACCTGTGTTGTTTGTTGCCAGTGGAGAGATGAACCTGTGTTGTTTGTTACCCTTTGAAAAGTTAACTCATGTTGCTTTTTACCAATTGAAACAAACCTGTATTATTGCTTCCATTGAATTTTATTTAAACATGAATCTAGCAAACATATATTGTTTACTCCCTGTTAGCTGTAGTTGAAGCAAGAACCTAAACAGAAGCCTTATTAATGAATACTTTTGTTCATCCTAGGATTACATGGTGTTGGTGGCACAGCTGGAGCAGCAGATGAAGATGGTATGTCCACTTCAATGATCACTTGATTGTTCCTCTTTTTAAGGAGGTCTATTCTTAAATTTCCTTTCTTTTCCGTATTTCTTTTAGCTAAGCAAACAGTTTAGTTTTTATTTTGTTTGTTGCTTGCTGATTTGAAACAGGATGTTTTGGCCCCGCTCAACCGTAAAATTTTCGGTTGGTTGTAATTGAGGCCCTAATTGTTGTATCTTTTTCTTCTTGATGTAGATTGGGTTACAATTTCGCTTCCTGGAGTCAGTTTGTTCTGTCCTTTTGTGAGTTTCATCCCTGTTGTGGTTTTACATGTCTGGTCAGTCGCACACTTGTAAGGCCTGGTGTAGTTGTGTTCCCGCCCGTCTCATGTTTTTATTTTCCTTCAGGGAGTGTTTTACCTGGGGTTCCATCTATTTCCCCGTCTTGGTTTGTCTTTGAATCTTCTTGGTCGTCTCTGGTATCTTGTGTTGTGGACGGCTTGATAGCTTGATCTTGGTGGAGAGTAATCTCTTCTCCTGGCTACCATTCACTCTTGGTCGCTGTCGTTTTGGTTTTCTTCTTCCTCTTCTGTCTGGGACTTGATGTCTTCCGTTTCTGATGTCTCATTCTTTGTCTTGAGCTGTTTGTTTTTCTTTTATTTTCTTTGTTTTTATTTTCTCTTGTATATACTTGCTTCCCCCCTGGACATTGTCTTGGAGCCTGTTGACAGTGAAATACCTAAATATCCTTTGAAAGAAATATTTGCCAACCTCAGCCTAAATTCAGCCAGTTATGATGTGCTGGATCATGACCAGGTTTCATCCTAATTTGCCTCTTTACTTACACGAACTTCCTGCGCAATCTGCTGGTTTCTGAGCCTAGCACAAGCAAAACAAGCTGGGAGCAAAATCTCTACATCAGCCTCAGTTCAATAGTTGCAAGCACTTTCCAGAGCCTTGATGACCCTGAATGCTGATGCAGCGGACTGAAGAGTTCTCAGTCTCCCAATGGACCATCACATTTTATAGGCCTGAATGCACAGAAGAATAGATGGCCAGTCTTTCCCTCACTTTAGCAGTCAATGAGCCCAAGCGTTTAACTCTAATCCGACTGCTCTCATGACATCAGGTTTTACCTCTAGCGACTACACTAACACACCTGTTAAAAGACACGTGCACATGCAGAGAGAGAGAGAGAGAGAGAGAAAATTCAGGCCAGTCTTTGAAAGATGTTCAAACATCATTAAGCTGTATTTCTATTGACATGTTATAGTTGGGACCTTTATGATGTTTCCTGTCAACATGTTGCTTTTGTCGGAATATTGCTTTTGGTACATGTGTGTGAGCGCACTTTCTCAGTTTCTCTCTCTCTTCTGTTTCTGTCTGTCTTCCCACCCCGCCTCTTCTCTTTCTTTCCCTCTCCTCCCCCCCCCCCCCCTATCTCTCCCTCTCCATCCCACCTCTCTCATGCATACACTCACGCACACAGATAGATATTCACGGAAGTATCTGCCAACATTTGTATGTTATTTATTTTTATACCTACTATCTGCTTGCACTTGTTTGCCATGTATATTATTATTATTAGTAATTATTATTTTGTATGTTGTAGTTTAATTTTTGTTTTATTTGTTTTTGTTTTATTTGCTCTCGCTTTTGAGTGTTATCCATACACACTAATTATAGTAGTGCTGGACTGAATTTTGCACGTGGATTAGCTTTCCCTATCAACAATGTCCTTTGCCATCAGGCTAACCCACTCCAACTTCAGAGGTACTTGTAATTTACGCCCCCAAGTCAAGGACGTTTGGTCAACATTTTAGTCCAACTGTCCGGTGTAGGGGTCGAACCCCTTACATCGGCACCAGCACACCGGATGTTTAAGAGCACGCGTTCTTATCCATTCGGCCATGCTGACCTACTTGTGGTTTCATGTAACAGTTGGTGTCAAAATCTTATATTGCTGTTTACCTCATGCTAACCTGCCCTAAACATGTTCTTGAGTCTGATTATTGCCAGAGTGCTATGTCTTTTGATGTGGTCAGAATATTTAACTTGTCTTATTTTTATTTCTTTCCTTAACTCTCTTATTGCCAGCCACTCTAGAACTTCTATATTTGATATATTCCATAAAATACATATTTTTGTTTATGTACATCTTCAGAGCTTAAATTGGACATTTGACTTTCCATTTGCATGTTCGTTGTCCAGGCTTCTGCATGATACAACAGTGTTGAATATATATATCTCTCTCTCTCTCTCTCTCTCTCTCTCTCTCTCTCTCTCTCTCTCTCTCTCTCTCTCTCTCTCTCTCTCTCTCTCTCTCTCTCTCTCTCTCTCTCTCTCTCTCTGTGTGGGTGGAGGGAGGGAGGGAGGGGGGGTTGTTCATGCGTGCAGACTTGATAATGCGAACTCATCTGGAACCCAAGAAATAGTTCTTCTTAACATAAATTCCTCTTATAAGAGTTACAGCATATAGTAATGCATTTACAATGTACAATACAATGTTGTTCTTCACAACAGAAATTCACTATATCCAAGATCGCCTTAAGCGGTTTGCAATATATATATAATTTTTAATGTGTTGTTTGTCTCTCTAGATGTTGATGGTAATATTCATATTGTTGAAAATACTTTTGTCCTTTATAATCTTCAGTATTTGTCATTACCTGTCCACAGGGCCAGTTGACATTACAGAAGCTGTGCTACTACCTACAGCCTACCATGAGAGTGCTAGAGATACTAGCTTCGGTGGCTAATTCCATCAACAGGGTGAGGATTGTAGTAGCTATACGTGTTGTTTAGGGTGAGGATGGTAGTAGCTGTACGTGTGTGTTTAGCTAAGAGAGGTGGGTGGGTCTGGAGTGAAATGAGGTCGGTTCATCATAAGTATTATTACATCAGTGATTCTGCTGCTAAGGCGGACATGCTAGTTTGCTGATAGGGAGCTATGCTGGTAGTGTCGTGAGCATGTTCGGGTGAGGGTTTGACGCCTGCGTTTGTCGTCTGCTAACAGAGGAAAAGACTGGCCATCTACAACTCCATGCATTCAGGCCTACAAAATGTTATCTCGTCACTTTCTTTCATCCAGCTCCATGGTGAAGAGTTACAGACGCAATTCGTAATCCCCGGATACCGTGGTCGAAACACAGCTGCAGGCGATTTGGTAGCAGACTGCCTTGTATTGGTTTCCATACAAAGATTTGAGTGCCGGTTGGTCAGAAAGCAATGGCAAACTACTGAACGTAAACTTGCCATAAAATCACAAACAACCAAAAAATAAATGCTGGGGTTGACTGACGTCCTGTAAAGTATATGCAACTAACTTTATCATATCATAGACCTATAGCAGTTCCTTATTTGAAATATATCTTGTATTTAGATTCTGCTTAGATTAGGGGAGTGGCTCAGGGTGTTGGTCTCACACATTATAATTTGTGTCTCTCACATTTTGTCGACTTCTCATACATAACACTCTAGCTTGTTCTCATGTTATATTTCTCTCACATTCTGTTTCCTTCTCTTTAAACACACACTCTGTCACACATACTCTCTCTCTCTCATGCACTCAAAACATGATCCAGACAAGCATAGCTCTCTGATTCCTAGTTAACTCTTGTTTTTTTACCTTTCAGGGTAAATGTATTGGTGGTGCGGTCTTGAGTCTGCTCCACGAGAAAACAGCATCCATGATTGGGTAAGATTGTAGGTTGACACCTTGCTGTTCATAGTTTAACACTTGATAACACATATACAACTGTTGCATTTACCTGTTCATTTTATCATCAGGGGATATTGCTGTTTTGCTTAGATTTGTGTAATTTTGTATCACTTATAATCTTTCATTCATTATTTTTTATGGTGCCTATTTTGATTTAGTGGTTACGTATGGAGTTCGTAATCCTGCATACTGCATTCAAAACACAGCTACTGGTGATTTGGCAGCAGACCGCCTTGCGTTGGGTTTTTGTAAAATGGTATGGGTGTCGGTCAATCAGAAAGCAATGGCAAACTACTGAACGTAAACTTGCCAAGTGATCACAAACAGCCAGAAAATGCTAGGGTTGACTGCTACATCCTGTAAAGGATATGCAACTAACTTTTAACTTTATTCTGATTTTGCTCAAAACATCAAGGAAAGATTAAAAGAGTAATGAAGACATCTAGGGGGAAAACCAACCCACATAGAGAACTTTTATCATCATATCATCTAATCATGTTCCTCTTGTACCTTGCGGTATCGAGATGAAGTATAAACAGCGGGAGAGTGCCCGCTTATGGCCTTCATGTATCGATATTCCCATGGACTCTGTTATTCCCTGTATCCATCGTTTACGTGGTCGGCCTCTTCCTCTGCTTTCCTCTGTACATCATTGCTTGTTGTGGTATACTGTTAGTTGGTAACCTAATTGCATGGCCAAACCATTTGACTTGCTGTCTTCTAATAAAATCTAGTGCAGCTATAACCCCCACTTTAGTCCTGATTTCTTCATTTCTGAGAACTTTTATCAGAAGTAGATATCCAAATTCCTTGAATACATCATGAGGTGGTGGGAAATGGAATGCATCATGTCAGAAAAGTTGAATGAGTGTGGAGACATGGGAAGACATAGAAAGAAGAAGATGCTTGTTGAAAAAACATCTGTATTGGAATTAACTGGCAGTATATGAGTATGATGGGTGGGCTGTTTACTGGGGTCTTCAGTGATAGGTAGTTTCATCTCTCCTGCACTTAGGATTAAAAGTACGCAGACTTGGAACTTACGCCTCTTCTATCGAGTATTAATAGTCTTAGATACTCAAGAATTGGCCTAGGTTTCATTTATTTAAAATATTATTCAGATGTATATTTATCTTCAGAAAGATAAGATTCAGAATTACTTAACTTGATATCTTAAGTAGGAGGATATAGGTGTTTAAGTATCTAAAGAGTCAGCACCCACATAGACAGGTCACCCCATGGCCCTTCTACTTCTTTGATTCTACGTTTGAAACCTCGACCAAGTTTTGATTTAAGTGTGGGTACTCTAAGCTGGTGCTGTGGTGAAGGACTGTTCGTAATCCCGCATACAGCGTTCAAAACACAGCAGTGGGCGACATGGAAGCAGACTGTCTTGTGCTGGTCAATGGTATGGGTGCCGGTCATTGGTATGAGTGCTGGTCAATGGTATGGGTGCTGGTCGTTCAGAAAGCAATGGCAAACTACTGAACATAAACATGTCAAGAAATGACAAGCTCTTAAACATACACATACACTTGGAAATAATGGTAACATTACTATGAGTTAACTACACAGAACTGGCTTGCCATCTAAACCAGGTCCAGTTATCCATACAGGCTGTTATATACCTTCTCTCCAAGTGCATTATCTTCACTACTTTTCAGTCCATAATATTTGATTTTGACATCCCATGGCGTGTGTTACCTGTAGGTCTAGAGGTTTAGCTTTGTTTACAACTGTAGCTTTGTGTCAGGCTTCAGCTTTCATCTAGGACGTTTTCCGTTAAGCCTCGTGTATACGCAGACTTCTCCTTTTAATGACATTCTTGTGAAAGAGCCGGCTCCACGGTGGAGGGGTTACAGATATAGTCCGTGATCCTGCACACCCGTGTTTGAAACACAGCTGCAGGCGATTTGGCAATAGACCGCCTTACGTTGGTTTTTTTACGAAATAGTATAGGTGCCGGTCGTTCAGAAAGCAATGGCAAACTACTGAAGGTAAACTTGCCAAGAGATCACAACAAAAATTGCTGGTGTTGACTGCAATGTCCTGTAAAGGATATGCAACTAACTTTTTGTTAACTTGTGCAATATCATTCCATGAAACTGCAAGAAACTGTTTACTCTCATAGCTTGCCTGGCTACATTATTCACTGGTCACAGATTACTGGTGTCAGGTCAGCTGAATTGTTCTCTGCATTGTCTTATCTAAATATTTTTTTAAAACTTTGGAGACCATGACTTGTCGGACTGTTCACACACTGCTTGTTGGATCAGTAAGTGCTGTCTTGGCCACATCTGCCTTTGTTTGAAGCTTTTCAATGTATATGATAACTTCGCCTGAGTTTGTATTCTGAACCACACAAGGCCCTGATTCATCACAGCAAGACAGGAGGCTGTGGATGTATATATGACAACTGAAGACATATGACATGGACTGTAAGATAGATGATTGAAAATTGAGTCATGACCTTATTTTGAGTCACTGATGTGTAAAATAAATACATTGCTTTGTTTGTAGTTCTTGCTATTTATAATAACATTTTATGACTTCATTCAAACGTGCATATCTTGACTTATTTTTCTGTACGACTTCAAACTTAAAATGTGTTAATGTGTTTTTATTTGACTTCAAACTTCCATATTATTTGTTCTTGTTTGCCCTGCATTTAAAACTTCTATGTTATTTGTTTGTTTTGTTTTTTCCCTCTATAATTTTAGACTTTTACATTATTTGTTCTTATTTTTCCTGTATAACTTCAAACTTCCATATTATTTGTTCTTTTTCATGTATAACTTTAAACTTGCATTTTATTTGGGTTTTTTTTCTTCCAACTCTCATGCTATTCTTATTTTTCATGTATAACTTCAAACAATCCATGTTATTTGTTCTTGTTTTTCCTGCATAACTTACAACTTTAAAAAAATTATTTGTTCTTGTATTTCAGAGACAGTAGAAGCTCACAGCTCTGCCTGTACTTGACACAGACAGTGAGTAGATTATTATATCAGCTGTGTAAAGAAAATGCCTTGCTGTCTTGACAGACAATAGTTATTGTGCTTAAAAATAAAGGCATAATAACCTCTCCATAGCACAAAGCCTGTGCTGTATTGTAGAGACCATGTATTGCTCATGCAAGCATGATGCATCTCTCGGCCTGCCTAGTTTACTTCAGAGGAATGGTAGCACCAATACATCTGGAACAAGACAAGTTGGAGAAGCTGCCAGATCAGCAAAGCAGAGTTCTTACTATTCGCCTGTTGGAGCTTTGATCCTAAACCAGTTGCAGACCAAGGCTTAGGCCCTGCCGTGATATTCAGTTTTTAGGTTGCATTTCCTCACACTGGTATAAGGCTTGTACCCAATTGCGTTCCTTCGCCCGAAGCCGCTGGCACAGTGTGGAGTTTGGTGAGTGCTAACAGAAAGCAGGCAGTACCTTCATACGGTAGCTCAATCATATCTGACTAAGGCCTGACATTAAAGAAAAGTAACCATATACAAACCTGTACTGTTAAGCCCCCCAAAAATATTGTTATGACACTTAAAATTTTTGCTGTATACCAAGGATGGTGTTTTCATGCTTTCTTTGGCTTATGGGTTTGAAACATTTAATTACGAGTATATTAATTCAGTCTAGCATCCTCAATGGCCACTTCCACTGTTGATTGAACCTCTGTGAAGGTAATGTACTTGTGATTTTTAACACAGGGTCTGTTAAAAAGTAGTAAACCTTTAAGTAACTAAATAAATTGTCATGAAGCAGTTTCTTGTTACGGACCTGTGATATGACAGCACCATCACATTGTGTAGGTCTGAGAGCAAGAAGGAATGGTAGTCTTTCCCTCACCACGGTAAATGTTGAGCCCAGGTCTCGAACCTGTGTCCAATCGTGCTCATGACAGTACCAGTGCTGTTAGCTATCAGCTTTGCTAGCTCGCCCACCATTCAACCTTTGGCCAAGGAAATAGTTACTCACCTGGGAGGTCTGAGACCCTAATCCCACCATCCAACCGTTGGCCATGGAAATACAGTTACTCACCTGGGAGGTCTGAGACCCTAATCCCGCCATCCAACCTTTGGCCAGGGAAATACAGTTACTCACCTGGGAGGTGTGAGACCCTAATCCCGCCATCCAACCTTTGGCCAGGAAAATACAGTTATTCACCTGGGAGGTGTGAGACTCTAATCCCGCCATCCAACCTTTGGCCAGGGAAATAGTTACTCACCTGGGAGGTCTGAGACCCTAATCCCGCCATCCAACCTTTGGCCAGGGAAATAGTTACTCACCTGGGAGGTCTGAGACTCTAATCCCTTTCAAAGTCTCTCCCTGGGACTGTACACCATTGTTGGATGTGTCTCAGGAATGCCTCTTTGTGAATGGAGTACAGCATAGCCCTTGCATTCCACATACTACTGTCTTGTAACTGAAGTCAGGTTCCTTTCAGTGGCATTTTCATCTTGGGGAACAGCCAACAATTTCAAGGAGCCATGTTGGGAGGGTAGGGATACTGACGAACAGAGGATTATTGTGTTTGGCCAAGACAGTCTGAAAGAGTTAAACAGTTTTCTAGACATTGTCTGGGAATGACTTGCAGCGAAGAATGGTGATACTCAGCTATTGTGCCATGATGTATTATATGAAGGCTTAACACTCGCATCAGTATGGCAGAATCTGCCATGTAAGCACTTTAAAAAAAATCTTATTAAGTTACCATGTCTTTCATTATGAATGTTTCACATTTTCTTGTGCAAATTTATATAGTGCACTTCACTTTCAATTTGTTTAAGGCCTGTGTCCCATACATGGAAATTGTTGAGAAGTGGATATACAGAGGTATTATAGTGGATCCTTATTCTGAGGTGAGACATCAACATATTTTCTGTTCATTATTTGCTCGTTGTTTACTTGGTAGTGAAGGTTTTATTGTTGGTTTGGTTATTTAAATGCAGCAGTGCATCATCCAAAGCCGACACTGTGGCTTAGAGACAGGGAACAGATTTCACAATTCCCCGACATACCAAGTTGGGGGGGTTCAAAATCATGTGCAGACCATTTGGAAGCAGAACTCCTTGTGTTGTTTTCAATTATATGAGCGTTGGTAGTTCAGAAAACAATGGTAAACTACTGACACATAAAAATTGCCTAGTAAATCACAAACAGCAGGCAGGCTAGTGAAGTTGATAGTGAACTGTGCTTGTAATGTCACGAGCATATTCTGATGTGGGTTTGCTGCCTGGGCTCATCGCTTGCCAAAGTAAGGGAAAGACTGACCACCGATTCCTCCGTGCTCTCAGACCTACAAAATGTGATGGTGTTATCACATCACAGGCTCTTAGCAGGAAATTTGGGGGAAATAAAACAAAACATAATAAACATTCACCAAATGCTGGGGTTGATTGCGACGTCCACATCATCCACAACATGAGACGTAAAGGTCTGTTGCTGAATATACTGGAGGGCAACATCCAGGGCCAGAGAAAATTAGGATGTTCTAGAAAAACCACCCACATACTGAGCTGGAAAGAGGAGGCTTCCATTCAACAATCAAAATTAGCATCTATTGGATTTTTTTTTCCAGGACATGCTGGTGTGGTGGAAAACAGCAGGTGGGTAGAATGGCTGAGTCTGCACCTATCGGTGGGGTTGGTTGAGTCGGCGCCAATTGGTGGGGTATTGGTTCATGATAAGGCAGATGTGGGCCCTTTAGGATCATGTGTATAATGCAGAAGAACAGATTATCACAGGCTGGAGAGAATGGTGCTGCAGGGAGTGACCATAGGATCTGACCGACACTCGGGACTCCAATGAAAGGCCAAACTGAACACATCATCAGATAGCTAGTGGTACCATTAGTATTGGGACTCTTCACTGGCTGATGAAGATGAGAACAGAACATGTATGGGAATGCCCCGAATGCTGTGATATAAATTCTTTAGACTTGGTTAACATGGCCTCCGTTGTGATTGAGCCTGCCAAGGATCATGCAACTTGCATGCTTTGGGTCTGAAAGAGTGACAGCAAGTCCCCATGATGATGGTGGGTAGACAGCACCCACGTCTTGCCTACATGCTTGGAGACCTCGTGTACATAATCAAAACACATGTGCTGCTTGTGTATCTAGATGGAAACAGTCATCTCCACCTCCCAAATTCTTCATGTTGTATAAGAAAACTTGTATGATGTGGTTGGAAACCAAACAAATGACATACATCAATATAAATAACTGTCAATTAAGCTTTAGCAGTGTTCCACTGTTAAAGAAAAATACCTGTCTCCATAAAACGTGGCAAAACTCTTATGTGCTTTAAAAGTTAATATGGAATTGTGTTACATGCATATCTGTGCTGTATTCACTGTATTCTGTTTTCATTATTATTTAGGATCTGCATGCATTTTGTTAGTTTAGTACCATTATAAGATGGGATATTAATGGCAAATATATCTGTACTGTTGGTTCATCTTTTCTGAGTGGTATTCGTGAATACTTTAATGATTGTTATCTAGAGTAGTTTAGTTAGTTGCATATCCTTTACAGGACATAGCAGTCAACCCCAGCATTGTTTGGCTTTTTGTGATCCCTGGGCAAATTTATGTTCAGTAGTTTGCCATTGATTTCTGAACGACCAGCACTCATATCATTGCATTTGTAACCCCTTCGCCTAGAGTAGGTATTCTCTGTAAATTGGTCAGTATTGTTGACCTGTATAGGAGCATAAAAGATGTTCTTGAATATCACATCATTGGTCGTCAAAAGTTTTCCCACCAGTATAACATGGGGAGGTAGCTTTGGTACACTTCAGTCAATGAGGAAGGTGAGATACAAACTTCTAGCGCTGGATAGGGCACCCATTTGGATTCTGCACAATGTAAAACTATTAGCCATTCAATGCAGGAGCAGCTGAAGGGTTATTACATCTTCAGTTATGGATTATGCTCATGACCAAACCCCCCCCCCCCCCCCCCCCCCAATCAATCAATCATGTGCCATGCCAGAAAGCGGGGGCAGTCATGACTCGCCATTTCACTCGATCACCAGAATCGTGGATCAGCTCAGTGTTCCTGTCTCGTCCATGCCATGTGGCCAAGCCATCCAGATATTTTCCTCTTGGTCTGTTCCCTTCAATTTTGCCAGTTGTCACTAAGTTCTCCAATCCATTTCTTCTCATAACATGTCCAAAATTGTTTTAATTTCTCTAATCAATTTACGATTTTCATTTGTCTCTTGTAGTACTTGGTTTTTCTGTCTGTGCATTTTCATCAGAAACCACATTTCTGCAGCCATCAGATGTTTTTCAGTTTGACTGCTCAATGTCCAAGTTTCACATCCATACAAAAGAACAGTCTCTATGTATCCCCTCAACACTCTTTTTCTCATTTCAGTTGACATCTTATTGGTCAGAATGTATTTCATTTTGCTAAAGGCTTCTTTCGCCATGGCGATTCTTGTTCTAATCTCATCAAGGCACACCCCCCCCCCCCAAAAAAAAAAAATCACCCACTGCATCACCCCATTGTGTACCATCTGGAATGTGGTCCCCTATATCTCTAATATTCCACAGTAGAAATGGGCTCCTTTACCATTTTTTTTTTACCTTTAATCTAAGTGGCTAGAACGCCGGATTCTCCTTCAGGAGACCCGGGGTTGAATCCTCAGTAAGGTGTGAATTTTTTCTGTTGGGGAAAAAAGAAAACCCTAACCAGCAGTCCATGGCGACTGCACTAGCCAGGCAGCCTTAATTCCTCAGGCTCAAGACCCTCCTGCCCCACACCATCAGGTACTATACAGGCAGTAGATGACAGACAGTTTTGATCTAAGGCAAAAGAAATAAATGAGAGAAGTCAAAGTTATCTAGGCTGTAGCGGGGTGGTTCAGTCAGTGTGAATCAACAGTACAAGTTTGATTGAGCCATGTAAGTCATGAACATTGATGTCTTGGTTTTTGTTGAAAGTTGTTTTTTCATTTCCAGTTCTTGGTGGAAGAGAATCAGACAATTAACAAGGAGAAACTGCAGGAAGATTACAATGATGCGTATCCTTGAATGCTGATGTTTGACGATTTAGTCTGAGACATTTTAATTTCTTTGTCTGTCTGTGACTGCCTGTCTGTCCATCACCCACCTATGTATATATCTGTCTGTCTGTGTACCAACCTATAAGTCTTTCATTTGTCTGTCTGTCTATTAATTCACATGTTTCAATGGCAGGATACCATCAGGCAACAGACAGGAAACATGTTAAACTACACCATCCCAGCATGTGACTGAGAATGCTGGAGGTCCATACAGTCGATCTTCAATGTGAAAGGGGCAAATGATCTGATCTCAATTTGTAAAAACTTCATTCTGCAGAAATAGCTGTTTTTTTTTTTTTAATTTGCGCTCGCTCGCATTACACTCAAGCATAGTCTATACAAACTATTTATAGTAGTGATTGACTGAATTTTGCATGTTGGTTAGTTTTCCTTTTTAACAGTGTCCCTCACCAACAGGCAAACCCACTCCGACTTCAGAGGTACTTGTAATTTACGTCCCAAAGTCAAAGACGACAGGTCACCATTTTAGTCCAACTATCCAGTGTAGGGGTTGAACCTCGTCATCAACACACTGGATATTTCAGAACATGTGTTCTTACCCATTCTACCATGCTGACCTGCGAAGTAGCTGTTATTTTCATTTAAGATAGCCTGGATGATTTGGCCAAATGTCTTGGGACAAAACGCTGTCACAATTTGAGACTGGTGATCATGTGAAATGGTAAACGATAATTGCCTGCACTTGTCAGCATGGTACGTAATGATACACCTATGTATATATCTGTCTGTCTGTGTACCAACCTATAAGTCTTTCATTTGTCTGTCTGTCTATTAATTCACATGTTTCAATGGCAGGATACCATCAGGCAACAGACAGGAAACATGTTAAACTACACCATCCCAGCATGTGACTGAGAATGCTGGAGGTCCATACAGTCGATCTTCAATGTGAAAGGGGCAAATGATCTGATCTCAATTTGTAAAAACTTCATTCTGCAGAAATAGCTGTTTTTTTTTTTTAATTTGCGCTCGCTCGCATTACACTCAAGCATAGTCTATACAAACTATTTATAGTAGTGATTGACTGAATTTTGCATGTTGGTTAGTTTTCCTTTTTAACAGTGTCCCTCACCAACAGGCAAACCCACTCCGACTTCAGAGGTACTTGTAATTTACGTCCCAAAGTCAAAGACGACAGGTCACCATTTTAGTCCAACTATCCAGTGTAGGGGTTGAACCTCGTCATCAACACACTGGATATTTCAGAACATGTGTTCTTACCCATTCTGCCATGCTGACCTGCGAAGTAGCTGTTATTTTCATTTAAGATAGCCTGGATGATTTGGCCAAATGTCTTGGGACAAAACGCTGTCACAATTTGAGACTGGTGATCATGTGAAATGGTAAACGATAATTGCCTGCACTTGTCAGCATGGTACGTAATGATGGCGATTCATTTAAGAACTTGGAAACTAATTGCACTAATGATATTATATGGATATACTGTTCAGGACATTCTGGAGCGCGAGACAACAAGCAGGCGAGACTTCAGAAGTGCCAAGGGTTGGAACATTCATCGTGGGCAAGGCAAACATACTAAAGACTGAACAACTAATAGTTAAAGACACAGTAGCAGATTAAACCACATATTCAAGGATACTTGAGTTATGAGTTAAGTGTGGGTCTGGTGAGGAGAGAGGACAAAGTTGCTGTGTTCACCACCAGGGTGTTAGTGTAACAATTATCATCTACACCTTGCAACATTTGCTACAAGAGGCGCAGCAGCTATAGTTTTGAACGGATTGTTATGATGTTGATTCATGAATCAATCAGTTATGTTTATTTTAATTGATAATTTCATCATTTGATTTTGACAAGAAATTTAACGTTCGATTTTTGATAAGTCACGTTTTGAGTATAAATGTTAAATATTAAGCTTTTCACTTTTTTATATTGATAAATCCTTTAACTTGTTGCATTTACTGGGAAAAACACTATTCCGTCTTTCGGGAAAGAATTCCTGTCTTTTTGGAGCAAGTTGCAGTGAAAATTCTCAACACTGGAAAATACCTCAATGTAGTGAGGCAATGTGGTAAGTATCAATAATTTCATTTTATTTCATTATAGGAGATACAAAATATCAGAGTTAACAAAACAAAAACACTATTTTGTTATAAGAGATACAAAATATCAGTTATAAGCGATACAAAATATCACACAAGCATATGCATAATGTTTAAAAAAAAAAAAAAGCTGTTTCGTTATAGGAGAATGGTTACAGCTGCATTCTGCTGGCTGGAGGGCATACGGCACACACATGTTGTGATTGTGATGGACTCACAAAGTATGATGAGAAAGATGAAGATAGGCATGCTCTCATATTATATATAAAATTCTTAGACCTATGGTACTATCTCAATGGTTAGGTACAAATTCTGTCCGTATCCCATAGTTTTGTGTTCATGTGGATGATAGAATAGACCTGGATAATGAAGATCCCTGTTTTAGGGGTGTAATGCGTACACTTGTTCCCGCAGCGAGGCGCTGTTCTCATATGGAGGTGACAGATTCTAATCCCAATTGGTAGCTATAGCTTTCAATTTTTATGTCATCTAGTGCAGCCTCTAGTGTCTAATACAGTGGTTCTCAACCGGTGGGGAATTTCCCCCCCCCCCCCCCCCAGGGGGGAATTTCAGGGTTTCCAGGTGGGGAATGAAGACCATTTCAAGATCGCGTTAATACAAGAACCGATTACTTGATATTGTTTTTCCCTTCATACTTTACAGTTAAGTACATCTCATCCTTCTAAAATTCATTTTATAAAGTCAGTAGACCCACAAATCATGTTTTATGTGGATGTCTAGACTTGTTTTAGTATGTGCTATTAAATTTACCTTCCATTTTTACGTATACTGTATAGAGGTGAGGGGATTTTTAGATAGGAAATATGAAAGGGGGGGGGTGACGTTCTGAAAATACGGTGAGGGGGGGAGGGGCCCACGGGCCACATTTTTTATAGGAAGGGGGGGGGGAATGACGTTCTGAAAATATGGTGAAGGGGGGCATGGGCCAAAAAAGGTTGAGAACCACTGGTCTAATACTTTCCCCTAATTCTATGAACACCAAACAATGTGTGTGTATGAGTAGGCGAACAGATTGGCTGGGTCTGCACAGCTGGGCTGGGTATTGGTTCATGATAAGGCAGATGTGGTCGGAGCCGTTTAGGATCGTGTGTATAGTGCAGAAGAACAGATAGACCATCACGGCCTGGAGAGAATGGAGCTGCAGGGAGTGACCCGAGGATCTGATCAACACTCACCGCTCCAAAGATAAGCCAACCGTACACACCAGACTGCTAGTGGTATCATTAGTATTGATGCTTTTCACTGGCTGTTGAGGACAGAGCAGTTACGGGAATATTCCGAATGCTCTGATGTCGGTTCTTAACTCATTAGAAGAGACTGGTGGGGAATGTAAACCTGACCTGTAACATTATGCATTGATAAAGACTTTGGTCAAAATGTTTGCCTATATCTGCGTGTGTTTTGTTCATTCGTCCAGTTTCCTAGTTCTATTTTATGTTTTTTTTTTAAGACTCCAGTATCAGCTCAGCATCCGCCAACTTGCTGCCGTGTTAATATTATGTGTATGCTTGTTTGATTTTTCTGTTTATTATATTCATTAGATCTGATGACATGCAAAATATGACTTAGTGCGAAGATCAAGCAGTTTTATCATTTGTCAGTATTATTATATTTATTGAAAATGTTGACACGTTAAATAAAAAACGAGACAGATAAACACAGATTTTCCTTGTATATCTGACCTTTCTGACAAAAATTTGTATTAGAACATTAGATGCAAACCAGCAAAAGACAGGAACCACAGTAGCATAGTGGCTAGTACACTCACTGTGCAGCCTTGTAGTCCTAGGTTCAAATCCACTTTGAAGCAGTATTGTTTCCTCAGTAACTTTGGCTCCAGGTTGATTCAGCCTCATGAAACGGCTGCCAATACATTTTGGTCGAAGTAGGCACTTGCCGTGTTACTAACTATAGCATTGAGCTGCCTTTTTGTCATGTCAGCCTATTGTGGTCTTAACTCTATATTTCCTCCCGTTTATTTTGACATTTTTAACCAGCAGACTATAAAAAAATGTACTTGCTTGTCCTTTACAAGACATTTAAATCCACCCTAGCATTTATTGGCTGTTTGTGATTTACTGGGCTATTTTAGTTAGTAGTTTGCCATTGCTTTCTGAGCAGCCGATGATTCATACCCATGAAATCGATGCATGGTGGTCTGCTTCCAATTTTTGAACCCTTAATATTGGGGAATTATTAATACAATAGTATGACTTCTGGTAGTTCAGAAAGCAATGGCAAACTGCTGAGCAAAAACTTGCCAAGAAATCACAAACAGCCCAAAAATTCTGGGGCTGACTGCAATGTCCTGTAAAGGATATGCAACTACTTAACTTTGACTGATCTGTTGTCTCTTCATGTTCTGCATACATATATCTTGTCTCAGTTAGACTTGTACATTCTCTTTGATAATTTGAGTTCACCCATCGTTACTGTCCCCTTAGGTCGAGATGTTAGATGCCCATTTGCCGAGGAGTTGGTGTACACAATCAAAGAGCGTAGATACTACGATCAGATCGAGCGGGCTTACAGCTATGCCAGCCGTCTGCTCCTGGCCTTATTAATAGAAGAGAAGGAACTTGTAGCCAGGCTGAAGTGAGTGTTTTGTTTGTAATTTTGTTCATGTTAAATACATTGATATAGTTTAGTTCATAAATTGTCTTTTTGAAACACTTGCCAGTAAATATATGTAGCCATTTGTTAGCTTGTATACATATTACTAGAACAACAGCGAATGAGAAGAAGATAAATTAAATTAAATTTTTAATTAAAATTAGTTATATTATATGTGTAACACATTCATCATAGTTTTACTGTAAAGTATATTATAAACAATACAAAATAACACAAAGTAATGCAGCTCAAATTTGGTAAAGTATATTATGGCTAATTTGTGCAGGTTAAGAGTGACTTTGTTTTTAATTCATAATAATTCTAAAAATCTAGGTCCATCAAGCATTACTTTTTGCTGGATAAGGGAGACTTTATTGTGCAGTTTATGGACATGACTGAGGTTGAAATGAAACAGCACATTGATGATATTCTGCCCTCTAGACTAGAGTCTTTGTTGGAACTTGCTCTTAGGACAAGCACAGCCAATGTTGATCCATTCAAAGATGACTTACGGTAAGTTGTATCAAGGTGGATATAACGGATATTGTTCATCTTGCGTTTCAATTAAATTATTCACAGAGAAGGTGTTTTTCACAAAGCAGGCCTGCTGTTTTGTGTTGTCAAAATTGAGAAATGTAGGATATGTTGTTTCAGTTCACAAACTTTTTCATCTCCCTTGGTAAAGGAATCCATGAAGAATGGGCAAACCCAAAAACTTAACACGTACACTAAGAAAACCATGTCTTGTGTTCTCATAAATTTCATGAAAGCAGAAAGTGAAGTAAGTAAAGTAATAGATCCTTTTTACACACCTTGAGTTGTATGGGGCATATGGTGCGAGCCCCATATATTATATAGACCAATGCACTCTACGGGTGGGTGATGTGGTCAATATCACACTGGTTGTCTGTACAGCCCAGGTCAATGTTTATATACATCTGCCTCAGTGGTATTGCAAAACTTGACCATTGAACCAGCAGGCAAGATGCTAGCCATTGCACCACCTCAAGTCCCAAGAAACGAAGTATTCAGTCTAACTGTATATGTTATAAGGGCAGGAAAGACAGTTGCTGACAGTAACAATCTTCATCGGTGTAATTGATTTTGTTTTTTAAAAACTATCCCTATAATTTCTAATGCCTGCTGGGAAGGTTATTTTGTTAATTTACATACCTCAAGGTAGGTGTTACTTTTTTTTTAATCAATTGAAATTATTTTTAGTTTTCTGATAGTTTATAATCTGTAGAAAATATAAGGTGTCAATTTCACATAAGACCGGTAAATTAATCTCTAGAATTTAATGTGTAAAGCTACAAATTAATTTCCATGTTTGTACATATGTAGTGTCCACATAGGCAGTCACATTGTCATATATTTAACCTTAGCAACAGCCTGGCTAGTGCTGTCACCGCAAACTGCAGATTCGGGTTTTCTTTTTGCCTCTGAAAAAACAAATCCATCACATTGCAGAGGATTTGGACCTGGGTCTTCCGAATGGGAGCCCAGTGCTCTAGCCGGTCGGCCAGATGTAACTCTGGTTTTTAGTGTGGATATTTTAAAAGGTGATGCATTTTATCATTAACTCGGCACAAAGCTTCAGTATAGTTGAGCGTGCAAGTAGGTAATGATTTATTAGATGTTATTGACTTAACAATGACAGCAGCATAATTTTGCAATATATCGTAACCAAGAAGCATCCATGTGTCTGTTTTTATGGGAGTGAAAGTGTAACTGCTAATCTAAAGAAATAGACAACGAAATTATAAACTCAAAAGTTATTTGAAAAATTATTACATTTTGTATTTTTAAAACAAGGGTACACCTTTATTTTACTGTTTTTTGTTTTTTTTCAAAACATATCTATGTTAACCTTTTAACAATGTGTATGTCTACTTTTCAGAGTTGACTTGTTGCCTTTTGATCTGACTTCCCAGTTATTGCAGATTCTTGCCATAGACTCCAAAACAGAGAGGGGTGAGGATATGTCTTTACAACATAATGGTAGATTTTTGTAGGATAATTAGGTAGTCCCCTGTCAGATACTACCAGAGAATGTGAAGTGTTAAATTTTCATATACAAATCTTTAGATCAATCCAAGGGACATAGGTTAAAGAGAGGCAGATTTTTTATGGCAAAAGCTGAAGACACAATCAGTCAGGTTTGTGGAATGAGTAGCATAATGTGTGGAGGAGGAATGGGTCATGTGCCCCCTGACAATAAAGTGTTGCAGAGGGTTCGAGAATTGGCAGAAGTGTCTGCAACAACTGATAGAAGACAACTATCACCCTGGCGGTGTCATTAGACGCACTGATGGGTCTGTGGTAGGAGGTAAAAAGTGGGTGGGGTAAAATTGTAAAGGCAAATGGACACCGTTTAAAAAGGGAAAATTAGCATATGCAACTACATATAGAACAAAAGTTGAAGCTGTGGCGGCTGTCTTCAAATAGTTGGGGAGGGCAGCACAGCCAGAAATGTTGTGTTTGTGACGGACTCGTGGAGTATGCTTTGGAAAGTGGTATGTCAGGACGGAGATTGTGAGCGTGTGAATTGTTTCACTGGGCATGCAGGTGATTGGTGCAGTGAACAAGTTGACAGACTGGCTGCTGCTACTGGCCTTATGTATAAAACTATGGGGCTGGAATCATATACCCAGCAAGGTGGGGAAAAGAGGTCTTTACTTTTTTTTTATAATTTTATCACAATCTGGTGTTTACAATATTTTTTTTAAAGTCTTAAAAGTCGAGAGGATTGACTTCATTGCACAAGGGTTTATCTCATATGGCTCGGTCTCTTTCCACAGGGCGGCCTGCCAAAAGCGGTGCACAAAGCACGAACTCCGTAGCTTCAGCGGTGACCTCCAGGAGTCTCTGAGAAAAATACACTCGTGAACCGAAAGACAGTCCAGAATCAAACTCACAACCTTGGGAGCAAGTGGCAGACGGCTTGGCATCGGACACTCCCGATGTGTTTACAATATGTAAAGTAAATGTGTATTTGTATGTATTTATATGTTGACAAAGATTGATTGTCCAGTATATACATTTGTTCACAGAGTATAGAGTAGATCCTACTGACATACGCCTGTCAGGCTTGGAATCATTCTCCTTTGACTATGTTGTCAGATGGCCAGTGTCTCTTGTACTAAGCAGAAAGGTGAGGAAAACAAGGATTTGGTAAGCTTTCTCTCTAATTCCAACATTACAGCAGTTAGTTAGTTAGTTAGTTAGTCACGGTTCCAACTTCACAGCAACAGGTCATCCCCATTATGCTCCGTTCCTGTGCCAGTGAATATCACATAAAACGCTGCCCAATGTGAAAAGTGGAAAAGACAGGAGTCTCGACAAACAACAGCCCGCACAGATACACTGTGCATAATGCCGCCGCCAGAATGTCAACACAATAGTCCCCCACGAAACATCCAGTTTATCTCTGATGGAATCGGCAGTCATTTTCCTATCTGGATGTTTCCTAGATGTTCACCCACACAGTCCACGAAAATACAGTTCATCATCGATGGCAGTGGCAGTCAACCAGAAGCCCAGCAGCCATGCATTTCTGCATAAGGCAAAAACCGTTCAACTCTGGGACATAGCCAGCTGCCATCGCTCCGAACATGCAGTCACGTTCCAAATAAAACCTCAGGCAGATTCAAAAGCATTTCACACGAAACTCACAGCTCAGAGTCGTGCCACGCACTCACTCAGTAGCAGGGCGACGGAACCATAGCCTCCTTAGTTGCCTCTTACGACATGCGTGGTAGGGTGCACACAATAATTAACGCACTAATTCTGGGGTCAGTCCACAGTAGTGGTAAGGTTGGAATATTATTCAGTATATCTGCAGTTGACCCAGCCTCGTTAAGTAGGTGCAGAATAATATGTTTTTAGTTGCCAGTCTCCTGGATTGGACACTGGTCTGGGAAGCACAGCTTTCTGTTAGTCATTATATATTTTTAGTGCTTTCTTTTTGTTGTTCCGTTGATAAAAACTTGGTCGAAACGTTCACCTGTATCTGTGTTTTTTCTTCCATCTGTTGATCTTCTTGGTAATATTTTGTCTTTTTGTTCATACTCCTGTAAAAACTCCACAGCAGCTAACCCCTTTTATTGAAACCATTTAGGATAATATCACCCAGTGAACAGATAAAGGTAAGAAGTTGGATGTGTCGGCTGAAAGCTCAGCTGTAAACCAATACAATGTAATCATCGTCAATATATATTATTCTCTATTATATTCTTCTTTATGTTGCTTTTTCTTTCTTCTTTCATCCATCATTTGTAGAATTTTTGGTGTTTTATGTATATACATATTTTAAAAAGTGACGATTTGCAGAGGCAGCTGCCATACATGCGGGAAACCCTCAATTATATAAACAAAATAATATGGTAGTGTAAACCTACTATGGTAGCACACACATTGATACATTGTACTATGCATTGTGTATTTCAGCTATAAAGATTCATTGTGTAGCTTTAGTTTACATTAATTTATCTATTTCTGTAGTATGAACCTGACAAGCTACAGTGAAATGTGGCAGGCAGTAAATTGTGTAACCTTTGTCTTCTCAGTATTCAGATTCAATTTAGTGAATGTAAGCTGCAGCTACCCTGAGACTTGTGCTCTCTCTGCCTATTTTGTCATGCTACTTGCACTGTTAAATAATTTAAATATGGGATGTTTGTTCAAACACTGCTCTATTTTTCCCGCAACAGGTTCTCACTAGATACCAGATCTTATTCAGACATCTTTTCTACTGTAAACATGTTGAAAGACAGTTGTGCAGGTAAGCATGAATTATCTTTCCATCACCATTTCTGAGTTTGTTTGCATGATGTTTGCTCTTTGCATGTCTGTCTACATGTTTCAAAAGTAAGCTATTTGTATAAGTTTTTAAAGCAAAGTATTTGTATGAGTTTAAATATATCTTGACATTTAAAAAGCTAGTTATTTGTATGAGTTTTGAAAACAAGGTATTTGAGTTCATAAAACAAAGTATTTGAATTCAGTTTAAAATGGAAAGTATTTGTATTCAGTTTAAAAAGGAAAGGATTTGTATTCAGTTTAAAAAGGAAAATATTTGTATTCAGTTTAAAAAGGAAAGTATTTGTGTTCAGTTTAAACAGGAAAGTATTTGTATTCAGTTTAAAAAAGTAAAGTTTTGTGTTCAGATTAGAAAGCAAAATGTGTGTGCCAATTTATTTACACAGCAAAGTATTTGTATCCATTTAAAAAGCAAAATATTTGTATTGAGTTTTAAAAAAGCAAAGTATTTGTTGTGAGTTTTAAAAAAAGCAAAGTGTTTGTATTTAGTTTATAAAGCAAAATGTTTGCATTAGTGTAAAAAAAATCAAACTATATGCACCTGTTTAAAAACAAAAAATATTTATATTTGTTTTAAAAGCAAAGTTTTTATATTAAATTTAAAAAGCTAAATAGTTTTATCAGTTTAACCCTGGAAAGGAAAAGAAAGAAAGAAAAGTTAGTTGCATATCCTTTAAAAGCCTCAAAGTCAACTCCAGCATTTTTTTGGCTGTTTGTGATTTCTTTGCAAGTTTATGTCCAGTAGTGTGCCATTGCTTTCTGAAGGACCGGCACTCATACCATTTTATAAAAACCAACGCAAGGTAGTCTGCTTCCAAATCATCCACAATTGTGTTTCAAGTTGCGTCTGTAATTCCTTTACTACAGAGCCTGTAAGTGCTACAACAAACAAACCAGATTGGTGGACACTTTAATGACCTTAACCATGCGTGTTTCTGTCTTGAGTATCGTACTTTTATTCTATCAGAAACCCCATAAACCATATATATGTGGACTGAAAATTGGACCAGCTGTAGTAAAGCAAATGATATTAACTAATTCAGCGCCAAACAAAAAGTAGGTTTGGATCAGGCATGGTTCACAATCAAATGAACACGTATTATAGTGTAAATTTCCACTAATAATGTTGGTGGCCCTATGAGATGCAGTGGTCATAAACCATGATGTGGAAAATCCTGTGGCACTTAGCTCACTCCAAAATCATGTGTAAGTAATGTCCACCGATGGTGCTGTCCACTAATTTGACAAATGGGTTATGATGTCCACCGAGTGTGATTGCTATTATGTGACAGTTCGGTTCAAATGCCTGTCAAACTGGAATCCTATGGAGGCCTCGGAATGTTCAATAAAACCACATGAGAAGGCAGTAAATGTCAGTCAATAGATGTTGGTTAGAAGTTGGATATGTTGGCCAAAAGGTGTAAATATCACAGCGCTGCTGTAAACGGGCACAAAAATATATCAGAAGAACTAAGAAGAAGAAGAGTTAATAAAAAGGGTACTTGCTTGTGAAGTTCTTGTGATCATTTTTATAAAGAACAATCGAGGGAATCCAGTTTAATGAATTCTGATATCAGAATTTTGTCACTTAACTAAAGTTCTTTGGTATTGTATTACAGAGCCAAATGGTCAGGTGATCTGTTATCTTTTCCATTTTCTCTTTCTCTGTAGATGACAGCTTAACTCTTTCAGTCCCACATTTTGCAACAGGTGTTCAGAGGGGAAAAATAACCAATAATGAAATTTCATGTGTATTGTTTTAAAATGTTCAGTGAGAATTACCAGATTTCTTTAGTGTGTCCTGACCAAATGTAAAACATAAGAGGACACATTACAAAATATTTGGGATTCAAGGGAGGAGCCAGCCACCCACCCTGCGTTGTTTGGGACTGAAAGAGTTAATACATTAGAATTTTTTGGGATACAATTTTATTTAGATATTTTGTGTTTGTTGAAATTTATTCTTTCTTAGCTATTCCTTTTCTACATTAGGATGTAGAGGTAAATAAAGCTGTATAGTTATGTATATTTGGCTTATGCAGAAATAAACTAATCCATTTAATAATTTAGAATGTATAGGAAATGTGGGTATATGGATGAATAGGAACAATATCGTGGCAGCAGAAGAACATGAGGAAGTATTAAAAAGCCTTCTTGTTCTGTCCTTTATTCTCCCCCCCCCTCCTCCTCCAATATTTGAGCATAGGCACTGAACCAACCCCTGCCAGGCTGTACTATCTTTTGCTGTCTCCTACAGCCCCCTCAATGTCCACTCCATATTATTCATATCGTCCATCTCTAATTCTTTTCTCCGTGTGTTTCTAGGTCTCCCTCTATGTCATTTTCCCTGTTGTATCCAGAGAAAGGACTTCCCAGTTTTACTATTCTCATTGGGTGTTCCATCCAGCACCGGCGTCTTTTCCTCACCTCTTGATTGGCTGGAAGCTTCTAGTTCTCTCCCTGTGCTCTACTTGAAGTGATTCTGTCAGACCATTTTAGTTCTTCTATTCTGTGCAGGCACCAGTAAATAAATGTTTGTAGTTTATTATTTCGAAAAAATCCCTGGAAGCCTTGGAGATGTGGTTTTATAGAAGAATGCTGACAATTAATTGGACAGCCAAAATGAGCAATCAGGACGTTTTAAGGGAAGCTGAGTCGGAAAGACAACTTATCACAAACAGCAGAAAGAGGCAGTCATCGTTTTTTGGCCAAGTAACGAGAAGACAAAAACTGGAACATGTGACAACCGGAAAGATCTGCGGAAAGAGAGATAGAGGAAGACAGCGTGAGAAGATTCTTGACAGTCTTGTGTCATGGCATGGAGTCAACACATGAAGTGATTCATGCCTTCGGAGATCGCAAATTGTGGAGAGGCATGATCACCCCCACCAGCCTGCAAGGCACTGGATGGTGATGATGATGATGTAGTTTATTAGTTATTGTTTTAATTGTTCTTCATGTTTCTCATCCAATAAAGATCAGTCAATCAATCCATATAGTAGTACTATTTCACTCTGATCTAGAGTAACAGTCATATTTCTGATCATGCTTTGCCATTGCTTTTATTTTTATTTTTGCTGACAGTGGTAAACATAATATAAACTCTGTTATTAGTTAAATACAGGATATGTTCATGTTTAACTTCTAGTGTTCCACAATTTACTTTTAAAAATTGCAAAAGACAAAAATCATCTTTTCGAGTGAATTGATTTATTGAAAACAAAACAAAAAAACATTTTTGAGTGGCATTTACTTATCTTTTTTAAAATTGTAAATCAAAATCTTGTGTTTTTGCCTAATGGTTATCATAAAATTATTGAAATACAGAAGCCACAAACAATGTTTGCACGATTTATTGCCTGGTACATTTCGCTGCATCTTGTCAGGTGCATGCAAATTTATATATAATGTGAAATGAATAAATGAGTAATACTTTGCCTGAAATTGTTTGCTTTCACCTAGTAATCAAAAACTTTTGTGTTTTTCCAAGTTATTTTATACTGTGATTGTGTCCACCCAGTAATCAGAGATTATTGTTTTCACCTACAGTGATTATGATAATTAAGAGTGTTCATCTGTCAGCCATTATTGTTTTCCCCCACCGCTCATTATAATTGTTAACATTTTCACTTTACATCATGTTCACAATTAACCATTATAATATTCATCTATCAGTTGTCTTTTTTTAGTGTTTCACTTATCATAAACTTAACTCTTTTTATCCATCAATTAATGCAATAAACTTGAGTGTGTTTATCTGTTCAGTCAACATAATATTTTAACTAATCTTCAGTGTTTTCATCCATCAGTCAGTATGACCATGTTTTCACTAATTATAAACTTAAGTATTTTTATCTTTCAGACTGTTATGTATTAGCAGCCATCAGTCTTCATAGACTTAACTTTTTTCATCATGTATTTCTTAAAGTCCATGCTGTGTAGTGTTGGTAATCATATCTGTCCACAGGCATCTGTCTCTTGTGCTGCCAATCATTTCTGATGTGGATGCTCCTCCATATCATGATGTCAAACTGTCCAGCTTGGTCTTCTCTTGGTCTTCCTGTACCTCTCCTTCCCTCCAACTTTTCCATTGCGACAACATTCTCCAGCTTTCCCCTTCTCATGACATGCCCAAAGAATATGGGCTGTCGTCTTCTGATGCGATTAACCAGTTCTCTTTCAAGATGTCTTCATTGCGCTTTCTATCCGTCCATGGTTTTCTAATAATTCATCTATAAAACCACATTTCCGCAGCTTCCACATAATTTCTAATTTGCTAATTGTCCATGATTTGCTGACCATGAAGTTAAGACTGTTAATTCTTATCGTAATTATTTGCTGCTTCACAGTGTATGGATGGGCAACAAACAGACAAAACTGTACGCTTTGAGCAGCTCTCGGTGGTACTCGCCTGCCTTTGCCTTGAGACAACGCATGCTCAACTTTGTCCAGAACTTTGAGTATTACATGATGTTTGAAGTTATTGAGCCAAACTGGCACGTGTTCATGCAGAATATGTCCAAGGTGATTGTGTGCATATATTACATTCGTTTTTACTATTAATTAAAATAACTTCCATTTTAGTGGAACACAAATTTTTCGTATAATATACCTTCACTGTAAACATTAATATTTGTTTTAATATATTTTCAGTTTATTAATACTGAACATGACTAGTCTTTGTTATTGTTGTAGGGAGTTTATTAATGGGGAAAACACATTCAATCTTTGTTGTTGTAGGGAGTTTATTAATGGGGAAAGCACATTCAATCTTTGTTCAAGTTTCATTAATGGGGAAAATACATTCAATCGCTGTTCGTTTCATTAGTGGGGAAAACACATTCAATCTTTGTTCAAGTTTCATTAGCGGGGGAAACACATTCAGTCTTTGTTCAAGTTTCGTTAGTGGGGAAAACACATTCAATCTTTGTTCAAGTTTCATTAGTGGAGAAAACACATTCAGTAGTTAGTTGTTCAAGTTTCATTAGTGTGAGAAACACAACCAGTCTTTGTTGTTTTAGAGTTTATTAATGGGGAGAAAACACAACTATTGTTTGTTGTTTTATTAATGGGGGGAAAACACAACCAATGTTTATTGCCCCGGGAAGGTTAACCCGGTTTATTGTTTTAGAATGTATTAACGGGAAAACACAACCAGTGTTTTTTTTTTTTTTTTAAAGTTTTAAGAGTTCATTCATAGGTAAAAACAACTGATGTTTGTTGTTTTAGAATTTATTAATTGGAAAATAATGTTTGTTTTGGAATTTCTTGATGGGAAAACACAGCCAGTCTTTTCTCTAGGCTTAATTAATGTGGACAACAAGGAAGTGTTTGTTGCTCTAGAGTTTTTTTCATGGGAAAAGATAGCCAGTAGTGTACTAGAGTTTACAAATAATGCCAACAGTTAATCTCTTTTTTTATATAGCTTTAAGAACTTTAATTCGTGTCAAAATCCCAGGTCTCAAATGTAGATGATGTTCTTGCCTTCCACTGGGATTTCCTGGACTCCTGCCTGAAAGACTGCATGTTGACATCCACGGAGTTGTTGAGGATTGTTCACAAGCTGCTGGTTGTGTGTGTTACCTTCTCAAATTATGTCCAGGTAATTTATGACGGAAAATAGTATTTGAACATTTGACTCAACAGCATGTTTATGTCTGACATTTATGTGGTCACGTATATCTATTGCTCTTAAAAGACTAAAACAATTGAATAAATTGTGGAGAGGGACAGATAGAACTACAAAAATTAGATTTTTAAAGGCATGCATATTTCCTATTGCAACATATGCCTGTGAGACCTGGGCACTTACTAAACAAGCTGAACAGCGCATAAATGTCTTTGAATATAAATGTTATAGATGAGTTCTAAGAATATCTTGGATAAAGAAAACAACAAATGCATCCATACTTCGAGAGCTGAATATTGAAGAAGGTTGGCTATTAAAGATGATAAAACAAAGAAAATTGAAATATTTTGGTCACTTGAAACGTCATGAAAGTTTGGAGAGAACAATAATGGAGGGGTATATGCCTAGGAAGAGGGAGGCCAAAGAGAAGACGGGTGCAGGATGTGGTGGATGGTCTCCAGATGGGTGTATCGGATGCGGGATATCTTGCTTATGATCGAGAGGTTTTCCAGAAGGTTATGGAAGCAAGGTTCTGCAAAGGACATGCTTCTGAATGAATGAATTTATGTTGTCAGTCCAAATGAAATATGAAGTGGGTTACAGGCAAGCAGTTATGATTACTTTATCATCATTGCTGTGGCTGAAAGAATATGAAGAAGATATCTTTTCTCTTGAAGGAATTAAATGTCATTATTGACTACTCAATGGTTTACCATCCCAAGGTCCTGGATTCAGTCTCAGCTTGTGGGAGAACTTCTGTTCTAACCAGTAGTGCTGTATGTCTAAGAATTCATGTATGTTGACAGCAGAAAAGAGGACTAAAGATTTAACATGGGAGATCAAAACAAGATGCCAAAAGGCAAACACTGACTTATTAGTTACTCAAACATCTACAGACTCAGAAAGCATGCTGAGTAGGGTGAGAACAGGCAAGCTTCGTGCAGAGTGGCTTGCTTCGCTTCGGAAGTCACGGGTGACAAGCATCGTCTGGATCTTTTCTCCGGGGCATGCTGGGGAATGAACAGGCAGACAGATTGGCTGGCTCTGCAAAACTTGGTGGAGTATTGATGCATGATAAGGCAGACGTGGTTGCGGCCTTGTGGGAGCATGTGTACACCTCGGAGGAGCAAATGGATCGCCATGATCTGGCAAGAATGTGCCAACGAGGAGTTACGAGGGGATCTGGCTGATGCTCGGCGCTTAGAGGAAAGGCGTGACGCACATATAATTAGATTGCTACTGGTACTATTGGCATTGGAACTCTTTGCTGGTTTCTGAGGTTGGGGGCGGAGTGCTTATGGGAATGCCTCGAATGCTGTGATGTCAGTTCCTAAATCAATCAATCAAAAATCTACAGATTATGATAGAATTCAAGCAAAACATGATTTTTCTGTCAACATTTTACCAGTGTAAAACTTGATCCTTATTCCACCAGAGAAAACTGTCTGTGGTACCGTGTAGAAAACAATTATGACACTTTTGAATAGTATCAGTTGCTGTGTGTGATATGTATTTCTGGCAGAAGAGGATTGTAATTACTTTATATGATATGTATCTCTGTAGTGTGCTGTGAAATCTGCCAGGCATCACATTTCTTGTGGCTTCTTTGTATAAGCAAAAAAATTTACTTCGTTCTCCCAATAGACCATAGACCCCCCAAACCAACTCACGTCAAGCCCTTTGTAGACCTGTTCATGATTGGTTGCATTTTAGGTGCTTCAGAGGTCACAGATTGTGAGAATTGAATGGATATTTTGCCCTGGCCATGTGGGTGTACGGGGGAATGACTGATAGGCTAGCAGGGAATGCACCTCTTGGTGGTATCTTGCCTATGGACGAGGGGAAGGTGGTCGAGCGCTTGTGGGACCAGATTGAGAACCCATATGTGGAAAGAATGAAATTGCGGGGGATCGGCAGAGGTTCTGGAAAAATCTCAAAACTGAGAGGGAGGACCAGGAGAACATTTAATCAGATATCTGTGGGAACGATTAGTAGTATGACTCTTCGCTGGTTGTTGAATGAGGGGACTGAGCACATATGAGAATGTCCTGAGTGCAGTGATGTCAGTTCTTGACTCAGCTGGTTGCATTTTGCCGAGCTAAAGTTCTATATGAGATAAGGCAGCCGGTCTCATGACACCTTCCTTAGTTGCCTCTTGAAGCCTTACACCATGTGTGATGGGTTACACTATTACTATTCTCTGCTTCCCATGGGTTAAACTATTCTCTGCTTCCCTTTCGGACCCCGGTAACACATGGACAGAATTACCTGGTGCTTCTGAATTTTACCCCTGAAATTATTGTCTTATTTCAGGTCATGGCAGAGCCTGTTGACCAGGATAAAAAAGATGCCAATTTTGAAAAGACTATTGAAAACTTTGACCACAATTTCTCACATCATCTGCTGAAGTTTCTGGACAAGATTATGGATGAAAACACAAAGACATATGAACATAAACTGTTCAAAATTATCTACAGGTACGTTCCTTATATTTATTTAATTTCACTATATAAACTGTTGGTAATTATTACATCAAGTGATATATTTAACTACATAAATTGTTATATTTTACTGCGTACATTTTTTATTTTGTACTGCATATATTGTTATACGTTTAATCACATTCAAGCTTAATTTTATTTCTGTCTTTGTGTTTTGTAAATAAGCTACTAAGTGTCTGCACTAGCAGTTGTGTTATTTGTAAATGCCACTGATAGTGACTGATACTATTTGTTAATGTAAAAAATGGTTTGGAATAAGATCTGTTGGAATAATTATCTGATAAATTTAATTGACCTGAAGATTTTTTACTGATTCCTAATTTTTATTTAATCATTGCTTTAAAACGGCTTGTATTAACATAGGGTGTATCAAGAGTCAGTCTTTAGTGTTAGATTGTAAGATATGTATACTGTCCCTTGATTTGTTTTCTCTAAACAGTGAGATCTGTAGAAAATATGCCTGGGATCGCAGTTGGTAGTTGTTATACTGATGACACTGTCTGATAGCAACAAGTCATAAGGAGCTAATGAAAATATCAGATCCATGGTTGTTGAATATGAAAAAATGGGCCCCTGCTTGAATAAGAGAAAAACAGTGGGTAATGGTAATGCCAAAGAAAGATCATGCCTCATGCTTAATTAAAGTTGGTGGTATTAATTTGGAGTAAGTACAGAATGCGAGTATATAGACAATTGATATAATCAGATGGAAGTGTCACAGAAATAAAGACAATCAAAAAAATGGTTTATAAAATGAACATAATTTGCAACAAATCCTCAGTGGAGGTTAGAAGAAGAATGCTTGCATGTTACATAGGTAAGTCATAGTGTCACAGAAATAAAAATCATAATGGGACAAGCAAAAAGACTATTTTATCAAATGAACATCATTTGCACTGAATTCTCATCGCTGGAGGTTAGAAGAAGAATGCTTGCATGTTACATAGCTAAAACATTTCCATGGCAGATAATACTATTGGAATGTGCAGTGTTAGACTTTCACATATTTTAGGCTTTGACATATGAGGTGGGGTGGCTAATTGCTTTCCTTCCCAGATAACTGGTACCCAGTTTAATAAGCAGGTTGGACATAACAGCCAACAAAACATGTATTATATTTCATAATCACTGCCAAACTTGAATTTGACACTATTAGTGATTAAATTATGTTGTCATTTTGTTTAAAGGTTGGACTTCAATAACTTCTACACTGAACGTCTGGAGGCAATCTCTGCTGGAAAAACTGTCAGGGACCTTCCTGTAGAAGCTGGCGGTCAGAGTAAATGATAAACCATACTGGGAGTGAGAAATAAAATCCTGTAGCTGTCTCATTGCTGGACCAGGGAGGCTTCATTGAATAGAATCATGCCTGTCTCAAAAGTGGGGCACAAGTTGGAAGATAACATCAAGAGATGGACGAACAACAGTCTGACAGAATGTACAGTCATAGCAAGAGAGACAGTGTTGGAGATCCATTGCAGCCAACCTTCATTGTGGAGCTGGCACCTGATTGTCTCAGATTGCCAAGAACAAGCCTACAGTCCGCATGGACATCCATACATTTCCTCTTTAACCCTGGAGTGTTGAGATACTTGACATTGTGAGAGTGCTGGATAATATAACAACAGTAATATTGTAAATAAACACTGAAATATTTAGACATAGACAAGCAATTCATTTAAACTGACAATATATTTTGTCACTGGTCATCATTGAAGTATCACACGGTATCAGTTGCAAAAACACATAATTGATTTTAAACTAAGACAGTGTGATATAACTTTTTCAAAGATGCTATTTGATGACATCCGATTTAAATTGACACGTTTTTCTATATAAAATTATTCACATCTAACAAATTGCATACATTTGACAACATATGTCAACTTAATGACGCTATACAAGTTAATGACAATTGCCAGTGGCATCAGCCATTCAGTAAGTATTCAAGTACAATTATGACAAACAGATCTGCATCATGTGATCTGCATGGTCATGATTTCACCATTTCACTCGATCACCCATCGATCTTGTCTACGTCTCTATCAATTTCGATTTTCATTTGTTTCTTGACATCCTTTTATTGGTCAGTATGTTTTTCATCTTGCAAAAGGCTACCTTCGCCATGGCGATTCTTGTTCTAATTTCTTCAAGGCATCTCCCATCAGATGTTATGACTGTTCCGAGATAATTGTACCGACTCACTTGTTTAAGAATAAACAGAGACTATAACTTAATGACAGTCAGTAAGCACACATATATTTGATGACAAACAGATCTGATAAGCTGACATTATAGAATTGTCTAAAACTTATCTGATAAACACACTATAAAATTGTGTATAACTTATTGACATTTAATTTATATAATGACAAACAGATCTGATGACACTATAAAATTGTCTATAACTTACAGACACTTTATATAGCGGCAGGAAGCACGCATACATATGTATAAATTTGAAGATACAAAGATTGAAACCTTTGAAACTGACACAGACAAGCTGATAAATACTTTGATGAGAGTAATATGGGGTAAACGATACATTCATGATTTTATAAGATAATGACATAAGAATCAAATGGTTCATTTAGGTAGTTGGAAACGGGGCAAGAACCACCACATAAGGGCTATCTATATTCCTATCTGAAACAGCGTTCAAAATGTTTGTTGCACTAATTAGGGCAGTAGAAATGGGTTGTTTTTTAATCTTTCATGTAGTTTCACCAAACTTGCAACACAACAGACAAATTAGGAGGCATAATTTGAAATTTGCCATCAATGGGAGTACAAAGAAATTGCATAACTAAAAAAGTACTATTCTGTAAGCATATTGTAAATTATGTTTTTGTCATATAACATTCAAATTTTGGCAATATCTCATGTGTCCAGTGATGTCACACTCCCCAGGACCCACTGAAAATTTTCCTGCCTTGAGCATTTTCATGCCCGTGTCTTCAAGGTCCTGTGTCCATCATTTAAACCCTATTCTTCCAGGAAGCATGATCAGAAGAACCATATTTTCTTCTTTGTCTACATTATTCTGTTAATTTTTCCCATAACATTCAAATGTTGCGCAGGTAGGAGTAATGTTACTTTAATTTTGCTGGCGTTGCACCATTAGACTGTTACATAACAAGATTGATTCAGTTAGACAAGTTACACACAATGCAACAATACCTGATAAACCTCATGCGATATGAACAAATAGTACAGATAAATTGTAAATCATGTGTACATTTTTCATCCTGCTGTGTCATGTACATAGAAATCCCAGCCAAAAAAAATTTGATATTATTGAGAGAGCGAGTGTGTGTGAGAGATATACTATGATGGGTGAGAGAAAAGAGATAACAACATGCATGCATTAACATTGTTAATTTAAATAATGCTAGTCATGTTATTTTTTCTATTGTGTGTTTGTTTAAAATAAATTATTAACCTTGTTTGCATATCATAAAGGCAATGGTGACGGAGTATTGCCACCGAGTGTGAACTGCCAGCATTGAGTGTCGGACATTCTCTGGCAATGTATAATACAATTCAGGGGGGGGGGGGGGGGGGGGGGAGTGGAAGTGGAACAAACTACATATTTCAACAATGCTGCCTGACTTAAGGGCAGGGTTCAAAATCACCACCAAGCGATTTAGGAGCAGATCGCTATGCATGCAAACTTTCCAGTGTCACTAGCCATAATTCATTAAAAAAATCTGCATTAATTTCGGACATTAAATTATGTACAGTTTGTACAAAGGGAAAGACGGATTTAAAAAAAAAAAGTATTTTCTGACCAAACGTATAAAGTAATGCGATAGTTGGGAGATTCATGGGGGAAGAGCATTGCCTGACCTCTAGCATTGAAAAGTTCATTTTCACTTGCTCGAGGTACTGACAGACAAAAAAAATGCTGCACTTTTTTAGTATGGTCTTATGGTAGCTGACAGACCACGAAGAGCCCATCTTGAGGCAGGAACACCCTCTTTTCTCACATCAACCTCTAGAACAACTTCCTTGCGAGCTTGATGAGAATGGTACACAGGACACTGGTAGGTTTCCGAAACACGTGTGTTGTCCTGCCAGTTAGGCTTTTCACTGACTGGCCAGCATGTTACATGTACAACTGGCAGGGATACAAAGTTGTTGCGGGGAGGTAAATCTTGTATTTCTCCTGTTGTTCTGTCCCACGCACAGCCCCAGATGTAGATGCCCCAGACAAACATGCCGTCCTGTGGCGGGTCTCTCAGCTGTGGGGGTAATAATTATGAATTAGCAATCCGGAAAAGTCAAAAGATAAATGACAGCAAAAGCTCTTCCTTTTTGTTCTCTTTTCCTCCCTTCCTACTTTCCTCCATTTTCTTCATCATTTATTTGCTTCACTTCTTCTTCTGTCTAGTTTGGAGTAGACATTGGAGATCGTGATGTTTTTTTTTGGTCCGATGTTTTAATTAAGATGATATTACTTATGTTGTAATTTGCTGCCCAGATGGATAAACTTTACACATACATCTTTCTCTGTCTTCCTCTGCCTCTCGGTCCCTAGTATTTTCCCACATGAGGTGAACTTTTCTATTCCGCCCCTTATGTTGATATGTCCTATGAACTTCACTTCTTTTTGTCTAATTGTTTTCATGAGTGATCCAGCAATGCCTGCAACTGTCAATACCTCATTTGTTTTCTTCTCAAAATTCCCAGCATTCTTCTCAAAAACCATATCGCCACTGCCTTCAATTTCCCCATTATTTGAAAAGCTCTAACTGTTTTATTTTAATGTATATTCAGAAACAATATACAGCTCAAAAGTCTCATTAAATCACATATGGCATTTCAAATAAACATACAAGGCTCTCAGCTATCTCAGGCCCAATCTCTCTGCATGTGCCATGTTTCAATTGTGTAACTCTTTCTGTCACAAATGGCTGTGACTTTAACTCAAGGAAATCATTATATGCTGCTTTGTATTACTAAACTACAGAGTATATTTTTAATGACTGCAATGTTTGAAAATATTGCTGGTCCAAGTTTTGTATTTACTTATTATGTTGCATGAACTTTACAGAGGGTGAATACAAAACTTGTACCGGCAATATTTTGCACAGTCATTAAAAATACACCCTTTAGTAAAGTATCCTTTTGCACACCTTGAGGCATATTGGATATATGATGCTAAGCCCATGCCACATGTTGAGCAATTGGCCACAGCAATCAACCCGTGTTTGTTTCTGTTCAGATGTCAGCAGGCCAGACCCAGCGGGCACACACTTTTCTCATGCTCAGTCTGTTGTGTAAAATTTTAAAAACTACTCTTACTCAGTTTTGTTGAACCCGATATCTCTGCAATTGTCATTTTCCTATCCTGGTCTATGATTTTCTTCACATTTGCATCATTGCACTCTGAGGACGGTTGTCCTGATCTTGGCAGATCAGCAACTTGGGAACGGCCACACTTAAACTGCAAACATCAATTTTTTTATAGACAGATTTTCTCAAACACTGCTCCATCTCCCTGTGTATTTCTGTAGGTGTTTTTCCCTGTAACATCAAGAATTTTATCACAGTCCTGGCGTCTGATTTCTCCACTGTTATGACAAACCGTTGGATGTGCGGATCTGGTCAATAGGGTGTGTTGTGCCATGCACCATATCGGGAAAACCAGTTGAGGGAAATTCATATGTCCATTACAAATCGAATGAGCTATACATATGCCAAATTTCAATTTTCTCTGCCTACTCCTTCATGGTCAGGCTAAAGACTTATGAGAAGCCCCTTGTATATACCATTTGACACTTGATGGTGATGTGGTCAACTCTGCGCCAACCACCTTCACATCCCAGGACTTTCCTGGTACCAATTGTAGGCAGGGTCAACCTGGCAGTTCTAAGTTAGTTCCATATCCTTTAAGGATATCGCAGTCAACTCCAGCATTTTTTGACTGTGTGATTTCTTGGCAAGTTTACATTCAGTAGTTTGCCATAGCTTTCTGAACAACTGGCACTCATACCATTGCATAAAAACTAGAGCAAGGCAGTCTGCTCCCACATCACTCACAGCTGTTTCAAACTAATATTTAGGATTGCAAATTGCATTTCGTAACCCCTTTGCCATAGAGCTGGCTGACCTGTGAGCCTAGATCAAAATTTACCTCAATGGGGAATTGAACACATGACTATCGCGCCAACATACAAGCATACTAGCCTCTGCACTACTGTGTCTTCCTTTTTATTAGTAATATAAAATTGTTACTGATACATATCACATAAACACACTGAAAATCCACACTTTGAAGTTCACATATAATTATGAAATCCAGACTTTACAGTTCACATATAATTATGACAAAAAACTGACTTAGTTTAAAAAGTCAGAACTTACATGATCTTTATCTCGAGTTGTAAACTCTGTCTGGAAAGTGAATGGCTCCAATCCCCCAGGTCTGTCACTGGCATAATTGCGTATGCTGTCTTGTTTCAGGAGAGCCAAGAGGCCTCGAGGGTTGAAGAATGCTCCTAACCAATAGGCTGGCATTTTCTCACGACCCTGTTTTGGAGAAAAGGGGATATAAGCTTTATGTAACCATGTGGTATATAGCTTAATCTAGCATATGTCCAACTCTGGTAAATCTACGAGAACATTTACTAACCTTAAGGGGTTAGAATAAATTAATATAACGTAAACAAAGACTTTTAATAACCACAAGGTTTACAGTAAAATGTTTATAGGACACTTACCCCATAAAGTTAACACCCAAAAAAATACAATTTTAACAAGACATTTACTATATAAAGGTTCATCATCATGTGACCTGTCACGGCGTTTATGTCTCCACAGATCTGGGTCCTTGGTGTTCTGCATCAACTCTGCTGATGATATCCCTCCATCCCACCGTCTCCATCCATCCAGCATCATTTCTCTCCATACCTCTCTCTTTTTTCTCCACTGATTTTTCTGGTGTTCACAATGTTTTCCAACCCCTTTTTTTCTCATTACATGACAAAAGAGTGATATTTGTGTCTTTTTTATAATTGCATATAGTGTTCTGCCGGCTCCGTGGCAAAGGGCTTACAGACGCAGTTCGTAATCCTGCATACACGCGTTCAAAACACAGCTGTGGGCAATTTGACAGCAGACCGCCATGCTTTGGTTTTTTATGAATGGGTATGGGTGTCAGTCGTTCAGAAAGCAATGGTAAACTGCTTAACATAAACTTGCCAAGAGATCACAACAGCAAAAAATGCCGGGGTTGACTGCGACGTCTTGTAAAGAATATGCAGCTAACTTAAATTATATAGTGTTCTACTTTCAATAACCTTTTCAAGGCAATCCTTAGTTTCTCTGGAAGTCCAAGGTATTAGCAACATTCGTCTCAGGAACCATATCTTCATTGCTTCCGAGCTCTTCTTAATTTGTAGCAACTTATACTACAGTTATTATTTAAAGCTATACTACAGTTATTCTTTAAAGCTATACTACAGTTATTATTTTAAAGCATTACATGTCAGGGACAAAAAGAGTTAAATAAACTGGAACATACTTAATAACTGGTAAGATTGTTCCAACAACAAAAAAACAAAGACACTGGACAGTATTGCAACAAAGATGCCAATATATGAGCGGATACGCAGTACTGGAGAACAAGATTTGTGAATTCACATGATCACCTGAACCAGTTGATATAGTAAATGATGATGATAAAACAATTTTCTGTACAATTAAATGTGTTCCATTTTAGAACCAAAACAAAACCAGCGCGGGATATATGACAAGCAACGAACTGTCATACCAAGGTTAAAATGCGTTCAAAGTGATGACATCGATTTTGCAGTTCCACAAGCCACTGTCCTAGGCCATATGTTGCAGGAGGAGCAGAGTTGCCGGACATTTGACACCAAACCTCTGGTAAACGCAGATGGTAGATGGCATCGGCTACATCCAGGATATTATGTGGTGTGTGGTCTCCAAGGGCTGTGCTATCTGTGGCCTTTTTAATGAGCTGAAAATACATAAAGTATACAAATAAAGTATCTGCTGGCTTTTAAATAGCATATTTTAAAAACTTAGTGTCAGAACTGTGAGGAACAGCTGGCCGAATGGCTAGAACGCTTGATTCTCCTTTGCGAGACCTGGGTTCAAATCCTCGGTAAGGTGTTGGATTTTTTTCTGTCAAAGGGAAAAAAGAAAATCCCAACCCGCACAGTTCGCGGTGACTGCACTTGCCAGGCGGCCTTAATTCCTCAGGCTCAAAGACCCCCCTGCCATACACCGCAAGGTACTATATTGGCAGTAAATGACAGTTATTTTCTTTGTTTTTGACAGTGTCAGAACCTTTAAACACTACAAAGGAGTTTAATGATTTACTGGCAAAGAGTCACAACTGATTTTATGGACTGGACCAAAGATTCAATGTGTCACTAAGTGTTTATGTGGGGAATTATACCCTTGGCACCCTGATGGTGAGAAACATGCCTTGTGATAAGTGAAATCTACCGGAATCCACAAGGGAAGCAAAGAATAGCATGGCTAGCATCCTTGCCTGCCAGTCTGGTGTTCTTATGTTCAAAACCTCACTGCGGCAGATCACAAAATTGTCCCAGCCTAAGTTGTATACCAGAAAATGTCATGGGAAATAAAGGTGGCTGAAATGATATAAACCACATGATCGATCGAGAGCTGATTGGTCTATACAAATATGGAGCCGGCACTAATGTACCTCAAGACATGGAAAAGAAAGGGTCCTTTACTTACATGCAGTTGTTTAAAAATACAACTTGGGGCTGAATACTGGGACTTGTCTACTTGCAGCTTTATAGCTGTGGGTTTGATGTCTTGATATTGGGAGATTACAATATCTCTGTTTGGTTTGGGTTAGATGTCTTGATACTGGGAGATTATAATAACTGTCTTTGGTTTGGGTTAGATGTCTTGATACTGGGAGATTATAATAACTGTCTTTGGTTTGGGTTAGATGTCTCGATACTGGGAGATTATAATAACTGTCTTTGGTTTGGGTTAAGGATCACGTTTGTTACACAAGGATATCTCCATAGATTCTCCAGCCTCCTTCCACAGATTACTCAAGGATATCTCCATAGATGCTCCAATTTCCTTCCATAGATCACACAATGAGAATCTCAGTGCAGTGCACAAAATCTGTATCACCTGCAAGGATTCACATGTGTATACCAAAATCACTTATTCTATAAATATACTATTTTGTAGGTGTTTTCTCATTTCGCAACTTAGTCTGGCCAGCATCCTGTTCGGCTTCCTCTTTTCAATATCTAACTGTAAACGGATTTTTAATGTGCAGATGGGTCCTCTGGGTTTGCCACCCTTGTCCGAGAAGGCTAGATATTCAATAAGTTACCCAGGATAAGAAGGAGTATACTATTCTTTTCTTATATTGTTTGAAAATGTCTGCCACAGGCTAATGAAACTAGACCATTGTATACAACAATAAGAAATAGGCAAACAGCTTTCATTGGTCACGTGATGAGGAGAAAGGCACTTGAGAACATCGTGATGACTGGAAATATCTAGGGAAAGAGAGACAGACCTAGAAAAATGATGCTGGATGGACTGAGACAGTGGTATAGAAGAATATCATCAGCAGAGTTGACCCAGAACACCAAAGACCGCGATATGAACACCTATGCTAGCTGGCAGAGCACTTGATGATGATGATGCCACAGTAATGGTATAGATGCCATGAAATGACAAATATAACATCACCAGTGTGCAAAAAGAAGTACTGAAATAGACCACCTAAAACAATGGACACAGCTATGGAAAATATAAACAGCTAGTTGCATCTACTTTTACAGGACATCACAATCAACCCCAGCATTATTTGGCTGTTTGTGATTTTCTAGTTAATTTTATGTTTAGCAGTTTGCTATTGCTTTTTCAACGGCTGATGCTCATCCCATTGCGAAAATCAATGCAAAGCGGTCTGCTAGCAAATCGCCTGCATTGAACTTCAAACACAATATGCGAGATTGTAGACTGCTTTTATTACCCCTAAGCCACAGGTTAGGACTAAGGAGTAGGAATCTAGAAAAAATAAAATGACAAGAAAAAAAGAATAACTGGTACAAGAAAGTTTTAAAAAAATAACAAAGAAGATGTAGACAATAGAAATTATAATCACGTTGAAAGTTCTAGAAAAAATAAAATGACAAGAAAAAAATAATAACTGGTACAAGAAAGTTTTAAAAAAATAACGAAGATGTAGACTATAGAAATTATAAACACGTTCAAAGTTTTGAAAAAAAAAAACAAGAGGCAAGAACACCTTTGAAACTAACTGTTGTAAATAAAACATAGGTAGAATGGAAAGACAGCACGTCAAGTAGCCGAACATATACCAGTGTGGGTGGAAAAGACAGTTATATCATTCTTCAGGAAACCCTGTGCAGTCAACAGGTCATGAAATGTTGAATTCGGCTATCACAGAACATTTGCTTATTAGCAATCATAGTCAATAAGCAATCTACTTTTCGTATACTGTATTCTACAAACAATAATCACTTGCCAAGATATATCGAAGCACTATATATTTGTTGATTCCAGCCGTTACTACATAAACAGAAGGACTTCCTGCTAAGAATTAGACTTCCGTGGATATAACGTTCAAGAAATTTGTGTAATATCAGCGGTGAAGTATATCATATTTCAGCCAAAGTATTATTTGCTTATTCACTTTATATGATATATAACTGCAATATGCACCTGACGAGATGCAGCAAACTATGCCAGGCAAGGAATCGTGCAATATTTTATTTATGGCTTATTTATTTAAATACATCTTGTCTCATAAATTAATCAAGGATACAAATGGAAATAAGTCACTTTGTAAGCATGAAGGAAAATACTATACCTGAAGATTTGTCTTAATTTCATTCAGAAGTCTGTACATAATTTCCAGCTCCTTGAGGATAAAATTATTGAATGTTGTTGGACCACCGACTTTCTTCACTTTCTCTGCTATGTACTCCTGGAGAAAGATCATGGGCATCACATAGTCAAAGCATGTACATGTTTATGCTATTTACTATGAAGACAATAAAGCAGCTGCTGGTCAAGTGATTGACATACAGGTGTCCTATTCTAGAGATACAAGGTCTCAGCAGAAGTAAAGCTAGAGTTTGTAATCTTTCTCCTTCCCCATCGACCCTAAAAAGGACATTGATTGCACTTTGTTCATTTAAAGAGTAGTTGAGATGTTTCAACCATTCAGCCAACACAACCTATGAAGCTGTCATATTTGTGCTAATCAGTCAATACAACTCACAGAGTTGTGATATTTGTGCCACAACTTATGAAGCTGTGACGAGATGCAGCAAAATATGTCAGGCAATAAATCGGGCAACCTATTGCTTGTAGCTTCTGTGTTTACATTCACTAAAGGAATAGATTGTTTCAAAGCTATTTAACTCAAAGCCCATGAAAAATACACAGAAACTAATAAAGCATTTAGAAAGTGGATAAGGGCAGATAAAGTACAATATTTTGATGGCCAGCAGGAGAGTCAGAAGTAGTCGCAGTGAGTGAAAATATAAAAAACCTTTACAGCACCACAAGGAAAATAGAAGAAACATGTAATCAACCAAAGGGGCTGATCAAAAAACAGTAATGGGAAAGTTCTCATCAATGTGAAGGATTGAATGAGCAGAAGTTTGAATACTCAGAGGAACTTTTGAATAGGTAAAATAAAAGCTTGGCATACGTTGGCTAAGGGCTAAGCTCTATGGGGGATTAAAAGCAGCAGAAGAAGATGTTGTTAAGTTAAGGTGTTGTTCAGCTGTTAAGTTTTGGCTTTATGCAGTCTAGTTCTGGATCTATTCTCAGGTGGATGCTGCTTCTTCCTAATCCACACCTGCCATTAAGTGCAGAAATGTATGGAGTTTATGCTTTGTTTTCCAAGGCCAGATGTGTTGCCTTGGTTGTATTCTATCCATGTTTGTTTAGTGCGCTCTTGGTGTTGTCTGTCGTTTTCTTTGTATACTTTAGGTTGTTTTCTCTATTGGTAGCTGGCTTGGATTCATTTTCATAATATATGCAAACCACTTGATTTGTTATCTCAAGAATCTGATGCAAGATGTTGCTGAGTCATGACCTGGTCAGTTTCTATGCCTTTCCGCAGATGTTCCTGCACTGATCTGGTACACCCCAGAGACATGACTGAGCTTGGAGAGGGAAAAGCGCTCGCAACACAGTCACTGTGAAAATGGTTCTTTGGTACCAGATCAGGAGGACAGTCTTGACACCAGCCTGACTACAACAGAACGAGCACTTTTTAGGGTGCAACTAAACATTCTGTCTGGAAACCCCAGCAGCCATTATCAAGCATGTTATCTCACATGTGACCTGTTTTCTCTGGTGGGATGTTGATACAGCCAAAGTTTGACACTGGTAGCAAAGTGTTAGAAGAAACATACTGTTTATCATTTATCACTTGACTTCCATCATATTCTTCTGATATTTGAGTGAAAGTGACAGCTGATAAGACGCAGTGTTTGCCTTTTGGCATCTTCTTTCTATCTTTCATCTTCTGTAAAAATGCTGTCTAGATATTTGAACTCTGAGACTTATTTTACTATGGTGTTTATTTGTATATTTAATGGTCTTGGTGACTTGCTGATTTTCATTGTTTCAGTCTTCTGAATTTTGATTTTCATGTTGTATTTTTCACATGTTGTTGAAAGGGAATTGATATGCTTTTGCAAATGCAGTTCATCCTCATAGAATTAACTCTGATCATAGCTTTTGAGTGAGTTAATTCAGCCTCATAATGTTCAATGTGTGTGGCATCTTTCTTTGCATACTGCCCTTCTTTTATTACTCTGTCCATGTATACATCTACAATTAGAAGCCAGGGCACACTGCCTGAAATACCTCTGTAGCTGTTTCGAATGTGTAGATGAGTACATCAGTTGTTTTTAGCATACTTAATACTTCCAGTACAATGCTCTAACATATTCCATAAAATTCCCAAAGAATGTTTCTGTCTACTACGTTGAATGTGCCTTATTTACTTGCTCTTCAATTGAGCTGCTTCAAAGTGAATAAGGCATCTGTGCAACAAATTCCTTCTGAAGCCAAACTATGTGACTACATAGCTGGGGGTCTACAAGGTGTCATGTTTGTTCTAGTATTTTTGTGTATATCTTACCTGGATGGCTTAATAATGAAATGCTCCTGTGTGGTTCACATTAATTTTTGTTGCCCTTGGTTTTGCACAGTGGTTCTATTATTGTCACTTGCCAGTCGTTGAGAACTTATCTTTCTGTCCATGTTATTGATTCTCTCCAGCCTTTTTACCCCTACTTCTCAACACACTTTAACTGCATCATTAGTTATACCACGAGTGCCTGTTGATTTGTTTTTGGGACTGTTCTTTATGGTAGCTTTATTAAGTGACTTAATGCTTCAGAATCAGGAATTTCTTGATCTTTTGCTTCATTTGTTTGATATGCTGTGACCTTGGAGTTAAACAGTTCTTGGAATATATTTTCGCCACCTTTTTTTTAGTTGCATATTCTTTACAGGATGCCGCAGTCAACCCCAGCATTGTTTGACTGTTTGTGATTTCTTGGCAAGTTTGCATTCAGTAGTTTGCCATTGCTTTTTGAATGACCAGCACACATACCATTATATGAAACCAATGCAAGGCGGTCTGCTTCCAAATCGCCCACAACTGTGTTTCGAATTTGGTATGCGGAACTACAAATTGCATTCGTAACCCCTTCGCCATAGAGCCGGCTCAGCTTTCAATAATTGTAACTAGTGTGATAATTTAAAAGAGAAGTAATGCAAATACAATAAGAAGTTCAATAAATACACACCTTGCTGTACGTTTTTGGAAGTTTCTGGAGCAGTGTGTGGCAGGTTTCCCAGAGTTCCATATCCCTGCTCATTTTGTATGTAGCACAATTCACAGAACTGATTCCTTGGTCTGTTACAAGAGGGTTACTGCTTTGACTACTCACACAAGATTGTGGCAGACCTGCATTCAACATTAATATAACTGTACTATATTTATATATATATATCTGTTATTAATTTGGTTTCTTCTTCTTCTTCTTCTTTTTCTTCTTCTTCTTCTGCGTTCATCCGGAGTTTTTTTTTCCGGATGTGACTGCGTTGTGCCTGTTTACTGCAGAGCTGCGTTCTTGCGCCGTTAGGCCGACACATCTGACTTCTGCGGGCATTTGTTGACTGGGTTAACGTTCCCGGGGTTAATTTGGTTTAATAATTAAAAAAAAAGAAGACACAGTTGAGTTGAGTTGAGTTAAGAACCGACATCACTGCACTCAGGACATTTCCATATGTGCTCTGTTCCCTCGTTCAACAGCCAGCGAAGAGTCATACTACTAATCGTTCCTACCACTATCTGGTTTAAAGTTCTCCTGGTCTTCCCTCTCAGTTTTGAGATTCTTCCAGAACCCCTACTGAACCGATCCCCTGCAATCTCATTCTTTCCACATATGGGTTCTCAATCTGTACCCCGACCCTCTCCACCTGGTAGAAGACACAGATTATGACACAAGGTGCAAATAGGGAGTCAATCATTATTACGAGGCAGAGTTGGAGATAGTTGATCATTTCAAATATCTATGATTTGAGGCCAACAATAAATTATTCCTAGATCAGGAAATCAACTTCAGGATTAGTAAGGCAGCAACAAACAATGAATAGGTTAAAAAAGAGGAGAACAGAAAGCTTACTGCTAAAACAAAAGTCCTGGTCTGTCAAGTATGTGTTCTTCTTTATGTACTCTTCTTTATGACAGTGCAGTCTGGTTAACTTACACCAAGAGCAACGTTGAAACAGATTTCAAATGCAATGTCTGTGAAGAATACTTGGTATTAAGTGGCAAGATAAGATCACCAATACTGAAGTACTGGATAGATCGGGTTGTGTGATGGTTTGTTCCATTCTCAATCTTCTCAGATAGGACACATTTGCCCCGGGAAGGTTAACCCGGTCAACAAATGCCTGCAGAAGTCGGATGTGTTGGCCTAACGGTGCAGAACGCAGCTCTGTTGTAAACAGGCACAATGCAGTCACGTTTGAAAAAAACCTCCGGGTGAACGCAGAAGAAGAAGAAGGAGGACACATTTGGGGGATGGATAATGGTAGAATACCAAAGGACATCTTTTTTGTTGAATTTCAAATGGGTAAAATACACTCTGGGTCAGCCTCTACAAAGGTGCAAAGATGTTTGTTAGCAGGGCATGACTGATATAGGCGTTGATATTGCACCTTTGGAGCAAGTTGCTGCTGATTACGATGCGTGGAGGGAAAAAAGACATCAGATGATGCATAATTGTGGAAATTACTATGTGATCAAATGCATCCATTGTGGATGAACATTTACAGCATAAATTGGTCTTTCTAGTCACATTCACTACCGAAATGGGTTGTAGTTATTACACCGTTTTTAAAAGCATAATGTAACAAACTATCATCTGTCAAGAAGGTAGGTGCCAGTCATATATATAAATAAAATGTGAACAAGATGAAATTATAAACAGTGTATGAATTAACACAAAGCACTTTATCTTGTAGAAAGAACAATTAAAGTATGGCTAAAATTCAAGACTAGCAGTTCACTATTAATTTGGATAAGCAGGAAAAATGGAAACAAGTAAAGTGCTTTACATTGTATAGTTCTGAAAATTTCACATATAACAGAAACTGCTTATATAAAGAAATCCACCTGAAAAACGAAAGTCCTCTTAAAATATGGAATAGAAAAGAAAACTTTAAACAGCATTATGTAATGTGATGAGGGTGTATTAAACGAACACTGAAAAACTAACTTTCAATCCTATCTCTCCAGTTTGCTGTGTTGATACTAAATATACCTATATTCACAAAAGGACATATAATAAATAGCATATTCACACCAACTATATGCTACCAATGTCGAAATTTGACATTATCCAAATCATACTTACACAAAATCAAAACTTGCGAGATGAGATGCTTGAGAAGAGCTTCCAACTTAATAATCTGAGACAAGACAGAGTTAGACATGATATTGTAGACAAACAGTGGGACCAACATCTTGTCCACATATATTGAAAGGCAGATGATCAAATGATTCGACCATCTCATTAGAATGAAACACCATCAACTACCAGCACTGGCGCTACATCAAAGATGATCTGATACAAGAGCAAGAAGACGCCCGAGAAGAAAACAAATTGATGACATCAAAGACATTGTACAATCACACTGAATGACACTATCCAGTACACTCATTGAGCCCTGGAAAGTCAACTATTCCTCCCCACAACGCTTGACGGCAAATAGTGGAAGATGAAAATGATACAGGTAAATTCCCTCTAGGCACCGGGTGAAGCCTGTTGACAACAAACTACCTACAATTTGAGGTCAAAGCATTACCAACTCAGGCCTAATCCCAGCTAGTCTGTATGTACTCTACTGAGTCATGACCTGGTCATATTGTAATATGCCTTTCCGCAGATGTTAAGTTCCTGTACTGATTTGATACACCCCACATGTGTCTAAGCTTGGAGAGGGAAAAAAAGCTCGCAACACAGTCCCTGTGAAAATGGATCTTCGGTACCAGAGCAACCGGAAAATATTGACACCAGCCTCACTATGAACTAACTTTATACAAATTAAACTAATGTCGCCCATATTTCAACAGTATGATCCCTTTTACGGATTCAAATAATGAATGGATTTGCATCAGACTTATGATTTATAACTAAAGTCTTCCAGTGGATTCCTAAACCAACTGAAACAACACTTATGAATACAGATCCCTTGTTTCCTTTTTCTCTTTATCTCTCTCTCGTTCTTTCTTTTCTTTTTTCTATTCTAGCTCTCAGACAAGCACAACATTTAATAAAATATACCTGACAAAGGAGTGACTGCTTGAGGAAGCAACTGATGGGAAAGACTTGGTGAACTAGGCATAGCCTCAAATACTTTATTGAGTCGCGTTAACACATACTGGTCATCCCCAAGCACAGTCTGTAAAATATAACATATTTTCTCATTAATACTTTTATTAACCAAAATTTATCTATCTACACTATTTATCTTATCAAAGAAGTTATAATTAGGTTATCATACTGTAATTTATACATACAAATGTGTCTATATATTTATAAACATACTGGCACATATACAAACATATTTACATATATGCATTGTAAACTCATATATATATATATATATATATATATATATATATATACACATTTTTATACACCATATGTATAATAGTTGATAACCTTTACGAGTTCATGAGGCACAAAAACATTTTTAAAATGGTGACTGGTAAAGATGGACCAGAGCATGAATGAGTCATCAATCACAACATATATACCACATTGACCAATCAGCTCCCAATGGGTGATGTGGTCAATATCACGCCAACTTCACTTCCCACGACATTTCCTGGTAGCAATTTTAGACTGGAAATGCGAAAAGCACAAAAATTTCCTCAACAACTGGAAACTATAAAGGTTGGCTGTATAGGCGGCAGCTGTCCTGACAAAATATTAACATTGGAAACCTACACACAAAATAATTTTCATATTTTTGTGTTTAAGAGGAGAAACAAACTCAGTTCTAAAAACTATGCGTTGGCATGAAAGGCACAAATATCACAGCCTTGCAGTAAATGCACAAGACACTACCCAGCCACCATTATTTTTGGGAATAAAGGAAGAAAAAGAAGATTGAATTAATTCACTAATTTGATTTAGATAATAAAAAAAGTTAGTTGCATATCCTTTACAGGACGTCACAGTCAACCCGAAAATTATTTGCCTGATTGTGATTTCTTGGTAAGTGTACGTTCAGTAGTTTGCCATTGCTTTTTGATAACCGGTAGTCATAACATTTTTATAAAAACCAATGCAACTGCTTCTAAATTGCCTGCAGCTGTGTTTCAAATGTGGTATACAGGATTATGTATTGCGCCCGTAACCCCTTCGCTACAGAGTCAACTTAGATAATGAGGCACATGTTTAATAGTCTATAAATCATAAATAGCATTTGAAAAGAATCTACATATAAAAAATGACAGACTAATTGTTTTTTAAATGAGGTAATTTAAAACATTTACACGAAGGCTGAGTAATGTTTAGGAGGTGTGGAAAGTTAACCCACAATATCAGAGAAAGCTTACAGGAATGCTTCTATTGTAACTCAGTCATGGGTCTCTGTGGCGAAGTGGTTAAGCCCCTTGCTTTTCTCTATGAAGGTCATGGGTTACTTTCAGACTCCATCATTTGGTTCACTAGTTTAATCTTCTTGGAGACTCCTAGGGATTGTCACTGGGGCTACAGAGTTCACACTCTTTACAACCCTTTCAGCAGACTCCTCTGCAGTACACGACCAAACCATATGGGATAAAACCTGGTGCAATGAAGTTGAACCTCTGCCTTTAAACCCCTATGCTTAAAGAGCGAGGTTGCTAAATGACTAGGAACCCATTAATGTTTTTATTGTCACACAAGACAAAGACTAAAACCGATACCTCAGTGCTTGGCTTCAAGTGGCAAGCTTCTGGCGTTTCTAGACAGTGCCGAGTGAGGCCATCAAATGCTTGAGTCAGCGTGCTCAGTCTTACATTCGGGTTGAAAAATGCCGCTGGAGTTCGATACTTCACTGGAAAGAATGCAGTTAAGATCTTATCGCACAAAACCAGCAAACAGGTCAATATTACATTTTTTTAGAACCTGCATTTTTCCTGTGCCAATATATCAGTGTGAATCATGGATCATTTTTAAATCACTAAAGAAGAAAATTTGGGCTTTTAAGCTTAAATGTTACAGAATTCAGTTCAACACTACTGTATGACGGGGAAGCCTGGAACATGAGCAAGCCATTAGAAAGTCAAACAGAGGTCATGGAGATGTGGACATATGTAGAAGAATATGTCTTATTCCATGGAAACAAAAACAATCAAATACAGAGGTTCTAGAAAAACTGGGAATGAAAAGATTGTTGATGAGAGAAATAAAAAGGAGGCAAGTGAAATATTTCAGCCACATTAACAGATATAACACCCTTATAAAACCATATTGGAGGGTAAAGTTGAAGGTGAGCAAGGGTAGATAATGAAAAAATAGGAAGATAGCATCAAGAGATGTACGAAAAAGTCTGACAGAATGTACAATCAAGGTGACAGACAGACAGTGTTGGAGATAAATTGCAGCCAACCTTCATTGTGGAGACAGCACCTGATTGATTGATTGATTGATTGTTACAGAAAAGTTCTTAACATATCATGGACAAAGAAGAAGAAAAATACTGCCATTCTACCAGATCTGAATATCTAAAAATACTGATTTATAAATAGTACCATGGCTGGGAAACTGAAATACTTTGGCAATATAATATACATCACAGGGGTTTGGACAGAAGAGTAATGGAAGGCAAGAATCCTGGAAAAACAGGCAGGGCTGATCAGCACAAAGATGGACACAGGACATTGGAGACACTTGGATATGAAAATAAAAATGCTTGAGTCAGGAGACCTAACAGAGGATTTATCATCTTTTCAGTGAGCCATGATAAGAGTGATGTTCTGTGAAGGACCTGCTACATGTTTTGTGTGACATGTTCTAAAAGAACTAGTCTCAAGATTCACTAACTGGACACAACATAATTTTGTGGTAAAGCATGACTTTCTCTGTTAATGCTGTTTCATCTCTACATTGCTGTGACCTGTCTATGTAACACTTTTTCAAAGTTTGTAACATTTCCAATTTCTTTATTGTTGACTATCTTTGGTTGGCATGTAGTTTTGTTCTTAGATATTATTTTAGTTTTTTTTAAGTTCAGAAAAAGATTTTGATTTTCAGAGTGTCTCTAACTGACAGGGGGAAAAGATAGAAATATTAAAGAGTACACAATGTAAGAGTACTAGGACATTTTAGGAAGTCAAAAGACATTAAACTCAGTATCAAATTTAGAATACTGAAATTATGATAAACTATGACCTGTTTGGAAATAAACAAAAATTAAACCCAGTATCAAACTTAGAATACTGAAATTATGATCGATCAGTACTGCTATATGGATCAGAGATATGGAGAACAATTACAGGTAATGGAGAACAACTAAAACAATTACAGGTAAACTACAAATATTCATTTAATGGTGTCTGCATAGAATAAAAGGACTAAAATGGGATGAAAGAATCAATAATGTGGTGCTTTGAGAGAGAACTAAACAGATTCCAGCAAATCAAAAGGTGACGAAGCATCGCTGGCACTGGCTAGGGCACACTGAGAAGCTTGTGAATAATATAACTAGAAAACCCTTTCAGTGAAACCCTCTTGGCAAAAAAAAACACAACAGAGGGAGGTAGTAAAAACACAAAGAGAAAAACAGAGAAAGAGATGAATAATACGGACAGGACATGAAGCGTACTGCAGGAGATAGCAAAAGATAAGACGGCTTGGCTTAAGTTGGTTCAGGGCCTATGCTCCAATAGAGTATAAAGAGCAGAAGAAGACGAGGCAGTCATAGACTTGGTACAGATTTGGCTGATTAAACCAGCCTGTACCTGGAAATGTCTGTTATACTGAGATTAGAGGAATGTCAGTTGTTGATCAGAATGAAGCAACCTGTAACTTTAATATGGCACGCCTCTATATAACTTCGTTGATTCTTTACTGCTTCAAAGTTCAGAGTTGGCAAAGGCTTCACTATGCCAAGCAGAGTGATAAGCACCAGTATTCTCCCAATTTTCATGATCACCCTCACAGTTCCTCATTGAGGTTGTTAGAGTGTCTTTGTTTTGCTTGGAGAAATGAAATGTGTGGAACTGAATTAAAGCTATAAAAATACAGTGAGTGAATCAACAAGAACAGAAGGTGCAATCAGTTAGGTTTACAAGAATATAATCACAAGGGACAGGTCTAGAGAGAGCTAATTTGCCAGAGCCAATCTCACACTGCCGGTCTCCGTGGCGCAGGGCTTACGGACGCTATTCGTAAGCCCGCTTACGCGCGTTCGAAACACAGATGCGACCGATTTGGCAGCAGACAGCATTGCGCTGGGTTTTAACAAGTTGGTGGTATGGGAGCCGTTCGTTCAGAAAGCAATGGCAAACTATTGAGCATAATCTTGCCAAGAAATCAACAATCAGCTGAAAGATGCTAATGTTGACAGCGATGTCTTGTAAAGGATATGCGAACAAACAATAAAAAAAATATATAATAAAACTATAAACACTTACATCTGACTAGTTCAAAGTCTTTCTTCAAAGCATTAGATCCACACCAGAATTCTACCATTGCACTCAGACTATGCTGGTCATAAATGTCAGTGACATAATTGCCATACACAATCTGAAACCAAATAATCTCAATGCAGTACACAATCTGAAATCCAAATAATCTAAGTGCCACACACATTGTAATGGTTTTAAAAAAAAGTACCTGATGAAATTACAAAAAAAATTCAAAAGTAATATGCTGGAAACATAGAGCTAATTACCTGTGTGGCTTCGCCACATAGCTTAACTAGGACGAGACAATATTCCTGATGCAAGACCATAGTGATCTTGTGAGTTGGTAAACATCACCACCCACGCTTATTAACACAGCACATGTTGATGATGAGGGGATGGAAGATATGACAAATTAGAGTATCCACCTCAAACTCAGAAGTTATTGGGTTTGAATCCCAACACTGGGCTGGGAATTGTCCTCTTCTGTAGTCTGATCAGATACATTATCTTCTTGGATACTGGCAAAGAAAAGTGTGTGAGCAGGGAACATCACAAATAGTCAGGCCACTGTCCTAACATAATTGTTAGGAAAGAAAGGAACAAACCTATTTACATTATGGAATCTGCCTAGAGGAAATAAACCGTATACAAATGCATGGTGAAATTGGACACACTGACCTCTGAGGGGTGCATGAGGTGTAATGTGCTCTTCTGGAAATAGGAATGAAGAAGAAGAAGAAAATTGTATATGCTTATACCTGGCCAGGATTTCTTTTTCTAGGGAAAAAGGAAGATGATCACATTTATATTTAACATATAGGAGCAACAAACTATATACAACATATATACCAAATATGGCTGTTTACAACAGAATAAATGACAATGATCAAATCTATTAAATTTTTAAAATTTACAAAATAACAATGAAAAACAAAATGGGATGAAATATCTAGAGTTGTCTGTGGGGCACTATCTTGTGATATTCTTGCTATACGGCCAAATCATCTGACATACTGCTTTTTAAAAATGCATTCCACATTTACTTTCTGATATAATAATGTTTGGTCTTGTCTCTTCTTGTTAAATTCAACTGGTTCTTCCTTTTTGTGAGTTCAAATTTGACATTGACAGTATAATGTTGAAGGGAACATTTAGAACAATTATAAAGTATACACACCTCAGACAGCATGTAGCGGATGCCAGCCCAGGATGTTGTTCGGGGTGTCATAGAACCATCAGCTGCAATAGCAAACAGAGGGTCCTTGAACTCCCCCATAGAAACACTGACTGCTTCCTGTGTGAAAGACAAGTATGCATATGTACCCAGGAAGTCACTGTTGCAGATTTAATATGCACACGTTATATAGCAAACTCAAGAAGAAAATGGATTGACGACATCAAAGACATTGTACAACCACACGGAATGACACTATCCAGTGCCGCCCACTGGGTGCTGGAACGCAAATTATTCCTCCCCATGACGCTTGACGGCAGAAGTGGAAGATGATGATGATATAGCAAACTAATACTTACATTCGACAAGATCTAAACATCGAAGAAATCTTGCTCATAAACAACTTCCTGTCTTGGAAACTAAAATACTTTGGCTACATTGAATGCCACAGTGGTTTGGAAAGAACAATTACGGAAGGCGTGGTTCCTGGAACAAGAGACAGGGTTCAACCAGCAATGAAGGTGGACACAGGACACTGCAGGCAGCTTGAGCATGGGGGTGGGTGAGATCAGCATGAAGGTGGACACTGGACACTGCAGACAGCTTGAGCATGGGGGTGGGTGAGATCAGCATCAAGTGGATACAGGACACTGCAGACAGCTGGAGCATGGGTGAGATCAGCATGAAGGTGGACACAGGACACTGCAGACAGCTGGAGCATGGGTGAGATCAGCATGAAGGTGGACACAGGACACTGCAGACAGCTGGAGCATGGGGGTGGGTGAGATCAGAGAACTGGCCAGGGATTCAGACACTTGTTGGCGGCCCGTGATGAGAGCCATGTTCTACAATAGATCTGCTACATGATGATGCTGTTGTAAACTCTATCTAAAACAGCCATATTGTGACCCTTTCCTTTTAATTTCTGCTTGTTGTAACATTGCTGGGTGTCTGTGGGGAGGTCTTTATTGTAGGCTGCAGATTGTAAACTGTCTTGATGGGTTCAACCCCCACACCAGTCAGCTGGACTAAAATATTGACTTTTTGTCCTTGACTTGAAGATGTAAATTACAAGTACCTCAGAAGTCAGAGTGGATTCATCTGATGGCGAGTGGCACTGGTAATAGGGAAGGCTAATCGGCATGCAACAATCAGTCCAGTGCACTCCTCATTAGTGGCAACTACTTCATGCACTGTGTTAAAATTTTCCTTATGAGATCCATGGGAAGAAACTGAACTATTTGAGGAAGCATTTGTGTGTGATGCATGTGACCTTTGGCAAACCAAACAAACCTGAAATATGGCATCCAAGTAAACAAAACAAGCCTAAAGAAGTCAACTTTACTTAAAACATAATGTTGCCTCACTTGAAGCTCCCGATATCCAACCAAAGAAAAATCATATGGAAGATTCCATCCTCCAGACCCAAATCGAGTTCTCAGTTGTACTGCAGCATGAAGATAACACAAATTGTGCAAGAGAACTGGCCACTCTGATCTATATGACTGCTTCAGAATGTCAGCGTCCATCCAAGAAAAGCTCCGGGCCAGGCTGTCTTTCATGATCTGTATAGGGGAAAAGGAAAGTGACACACAAAAGTAAAAAATTTAAATGGGAAAATGTTTTATCTTTTGCTTTCATAATCGTAACATACATTAGCACAGAAGTCAAGAGATAAGTAAAGATATTAAAATAACAGCACACAAATGAACAGGAGCTTTCTTAGCACTAGGAAATGTGTAAAACCAAAAGAAATTAAAGTTAGTACCAAACTAAGAATATTTAACTCTAAGCTAACCTTAGTACTGTTGTATGGATCATAAACATGGACAATAACTAAAACAGGCACTAATAAACTGGAAACATTCATTAAATGGTACCTGCGCAGAATAGCAGGACTATAAACTGTATGACAGAGTAGCCAATGTTGGCTCATGGAGAGAACTAAACGAATGCCAGTGAATCAAGAGATGATGAAAAGATGCTGGTGCTGGATAGGATATGTTATGTTTGCATATCCTTTACAGAACATCACTGTCAACATCAGCATCTTTCAGCTGATTGTTGATTTCTTGGCAAGATTACGCTCAGTAGTTTGCCATTGCTTTCTGAGCGGCCGGCTCACATACCCCATAAGTTACAGACGCGATTCGAACCACTGCTGATTCTCACCGTTGTCACGTTACTTACGAGAGTATACGAGATTACGGAGAAAAGTCACTAACCTCTAGGTCAGGAAGCCAGCTGCTGGATAGGATACAAACTGAGAAAACCTGAGAATAGTGTAACTAGGAAGGTTCTTGTTTGGAATAACAGGGGAAAAGAAACTGAGGGAGACCCAAAAACACAGCGAAGAGAAGAAGACACAGAGATGAATAATATGGCCAGGACATGTATGAAACTTCATGAGATAGCTAGGGATAGGACGGCTTGGAATGAGTTGATTGAGGGTCTATGTCCCAATGGAGGTACACTGGTGGAATATAAGAAATATAATTATTTTCAAAATATTAGCATGTTTTATTTTTCAGAAAATGCTTTAAAATGACCAACGTTGTATTTGTCAATTTGCCTGTGAGCACATTTAAGATTGTTTTGAAACTGAATATGCAGTCTTAGAAGTGTTCACTATAGATTCTTATTTGAATTTCAAGAATTCTAAGGATGACTCTGAAGACAAATATCCAAGTACAACAGGAAACAAATTCACCCAGACAGATATGTCATGATGAGATCATCATAATTTTTAAAATCACGTTATGAGACAGCGGCCAAGAGAGGGAGAAAATGCTGGATGGGTTTTACAGAAAGGCATAGAGCATAATCAGTAGCCGAACTTATCACACATTGGCACCTTGCCGTCTTGACAGACGATAGTTTGTGCTTTAAAAAGGCATAATAACTTTTAACTATGGCGGTAGCGAGTGTGACTGATAAGGCCAATTTGCGCTGTAAATGTCCGTTCACAGTGGGTGCATGTGAACACGTGGTCATTTCCACCATCATGCACCATCTTACGTCTCAAACGCTTGGTGTGTGACTTTTCTGCAATAATTTTCTCCTTTGACTTTATTCCATTTCTGATATTTGCCCTCCATGCAACACGTTCAGCGGCGACTTGCTCCCAATGTGCATTATCAATGCCTGTATCAATCATGTCCCGCTTACACACATCTTTGTATCGTAGTAGAGGCCGACCCTGAGATCTCTTACCCATCTGTAATTCACCAAAAAAGATATCCTTTGGTATTCTACCATCATCCATCCGCCTAAGATGTCCTATCCATCTAAGTCTACGAAGACTGAGCATGGAATAAACTGTCACACAACCTGATCTTTCCAATACTTCAGTATTTGTGATTTTGTCTTGCCACTTAATACCAAGAATTCTTCGCAGACACCGCATATGAAAGCTGTTTAAATTGTTCTCTTGGTGTGAGTAAGTTGTCCAGGTTTCACTGCCATAGAGAAGAGTACTAAGGACACAGGCTTGATAGACAAGGACTTTTGTTTTGGCAGTAAGCTTCCTGTTCTCCCAGACTCTTTTTCTTAACCTGTTCATTGTTGTTGCTGCCTTACCAATCCGGATGTTGATTTCCTGATCTAGGGATAATTTGCTATTTACCACCGATCCTAGATATGTAAAATGGTCTACTATCTCTAGTTCGGCGTCGTCAATAAAGATTGATGGTACCCCATGTGCACCTTGTGACATAATCTGTGTCTTCTTTTTGCTAATTGTTAAACCAAATTCAGAACAAGCATTGGAGAATGCAGATAGTAGACATTGCAATTCTTCCTCAGAGTGGGTCGTAACTGCAGCATCATCTGCAAAAAGCAACTCTCTGATCAGTACCCTCCTAATTTTGGTCTTAGCCTTCAATCTCTGAGCATTGTAGAGGCCGCCATCTGAGCGTGAGTGAATGTATATACCACTATCCTGATCACGAAATGCATATTTCAGTAGAAGTGAAAAGTATATTCCAAAGAGGGTGGGAGCTAGTACACAACCTTGCTTAACTCCACTCTTGATTTCAAATTCTTCAGAAGTTGCACCATCAAACTTGATTATACCCTTCATGCCTGTGTGGAACGATTCCACAATGGACAGAAGAGTTGGTGGGCAGCCAATCTTCTTTAGTGCTTTGAACAGACCCTCACGACTGACCAAATCAAATGCCTTTGTGAGGTCGATGAAGGCAATAAACAGTGGTTGATTCTGTTCACGGCATTTTTCTTGCATTTGTCGCAATGAGAATATCATATCAGTGGTAGACCGGTTCTTTCGAAAGCCACACTGTGATTCGGGGTAGACTTGATCTCCTAGGACTTGAAGTCTGCGCAGAACAATTCTGGCAAATACTTTTCCAACAATACACAGAAGTGAGATACCCCTATAGTTGTTGCAGTCGCTCCGATCGCCCTTGTTCTTGTACAGTGTTATGATGCTTGAATCTTTGAAATCCTGTGGGACTTGTCCTTCACGCCAGCATAGCTCTATTAGCTGGTGGATCTGTATAGTGAGTGTGTCTTGCCCACTCCTGATAACCTCTATTGGAATCCCATCCTTACCTGGAGCCTTGCCAGATGCAAGTTCATTTATAGCACACTTAACTTCTGTTATGGTGGGAAGTGTGTCCAGGTGGTCAAGAGTTGGTAGAGCCTCTATGGCGTTGAGGGCATTATCCGCTAGTTTGGTCTCACTTGAGTAAAGCTCCAAATAGTGCTCTACCCATCTGTCCATCTGCTGTTTCTTATCAGTGATGACTTCTCCAGTCAAGGTTTTCAATGGTGCACTTCTTTTGATCACTGGACCACAGGCTTTCTTTATTCCTTCATACATGCTTCTTATGTCTCCCTTATCACTTGCGATTTGAATGGACTCACATAACTTGATCCAATAATCATTTGCACTCTGCCTGGCAGCCTTTTGCACATCCTTCCTAGCTTGCCTTAGCTCACTCAGAGTGTTACGCGTTGGTCTTTCCTTGTTTCTTAAGAGAGCTTTCTTCTTCTTATCAATCAAGGGCTGCAGAGTCTCGCTGTTGGCCGCAAACCAGTCCTGCCTCTTATGATCCACAGTGCCGTAAACCTTTACGGCAGTTTTACAAAGAGTTTCCTTAAGTTTATTCCATTTATCATTTACTGTACAATTTTCTGGTGTATCAGTGAAAGCGTCTTCAAGTTGCTGTTGAAACTGAAAGCACTTTTCAGGATCATGAGTGTTAATAATATTAATCCTGGGGCTAGATTTGTGTTTAGCTGTGTAGATTCTCTTTGGTCTCAGTCTAACCCTTGCAACAACCAAAGAATGATCTGTATCACAGTCAGCACTGTGGTAACTACGAGTCAATGATATATGGTTCAGATGTTGTCTCCGTGTGATGATGAAGTCCAGCTGGTGCCAATGGCTGGATCTTGGATGTTTCCATGTGACCTTATGCATCTCTTTTGTTTTAAAAAAAGAGTTTGTAATACATAGGTCATTACTGGTGCAATGCTCCAGCAGCCTTTGCCCATTTTCATTCATGCGACCGATGTTGTATTTTCCAAGGCACACTGGCCATGAACTCGAGTCCTTGCCCACACGAGCATTGAAATCACCGAGCATATAAATGTAGTCGGATTTTGAAACTGCCTTGATCACAGAGTCTAACTCCTCATAGAACAAATCCTTCACATCATCAGAGGAATCGAGTGTCGGTGCATATGCAGTAATAATGGTGGCAAACCCACAAGAGGTTGCCAAGCGCAGGGATAATAGTCTTTCATTTCCTCCTGCTGGAATTTCAATCATTCCCAGTAGCGAATTCTTCACTGCAAAGCCCACACCGTGTTGCCTCCTTTCCGCCTGCCCTTTACCCCTCCAGAAAAAGGTGTAGTTGTTTTCCCTGAGTGACCCTTCCTCAGCGAGGCGAGTCTCCTGCAGGCCAGCAATATCAATGTTAAGACGATTGAGTTCGGCATCAATCACAGCCGTTTTTCTCACATCGTCAATATTGGTCAAGTCAGTGGAAAATCCTGGACACATGGTTCTCACGTTCCAGGTTGCAAGCCGTAGCTTGAGGTTTCTATTTATATTTTTGTTTGTACCTGGTGCATTGGTTTTACAGCCTGCGATTCAGATTTTGTCCTAGCCCCAAGCACCCATTGAAGCAGACAGGCTGTGGCGGATCAGCACCCAATTGGCTGGGGGCTGCCCAGCTTGAGGCGGGCGGTAGCTGATCAGTGACACCTATAGGTGTCTCCCACCGTCAGAGGCAACGCGTGGCGCCCCATGTCTACGCCAACTGACAAGGACTTATAACCCGTAACAGTTGCCTCTCGCTTTGATTCCGAGACCAGTTAAGACCAGGGATGGAGTTATTGCCTCTCCATAGCACAAAGCCTGGGCTAAAATATAGAGATCATGTGTTGCCCATGCAGCATGATCCCTCTCTCGGCCTGCCTAGTTCACTCCAGAGGAAAGGTAACACCCCTACATCTGGAACAAGACAAGCTGCAGAAGCTGCCGGATCAGCAAAGCAATGCTCTAACTGTCCGCCTGTCGGAGCTTCGATCCTAGACCAGTCGCCAACCAAGGCTTAGGGCCTGGTCTGCCCTGCCATGACAATTTTGTCTTTAGCTTGCATTTCCTCGCACCAGGGTAAGGCTTGTACCCTCCCAATTGCGCTCTTCCGCCCGAAGCCGTTGGCACAATGTGGGGTGTCGGGTTTGGTAAGCGCCGCCCAACGTTCGGCGCTAACAGAAACCAGGTAGTACCGTCTACTGTTATACGGTAGCTCAGTCATATCTGACTAAGACCTGACGAACTTATCAAGAACACAGAAAATATATGACTGTGAAGAAATATGATAACCTGTGCTGCCAGACAAAGTAGATGATAATGCCGATGAAATTGTTCCATCCTTTAAACTGGCCACACTCTTATTTTCCATTTTCTTCTTCTGCATTCTGTCTTGATATCTTAAAGGATCATAGATCGTCAACCAGCTCATGACAAGCTCTATGTAGACTTGTTTACTTGTTCATGATTGTTTGGATTCTGCAGCTAAAGTTTTCTATGGGATGGCGGAGCCAGTCTCATGTCACCCTCCTCAGCCACAGCTTATGACTTGCTTGATAGATCAGAGTGTTGATATTCTGTGTTTACCTTAAGGGCTATGGTAACTCTTTGCTAGATATATTAGTTTATGTCTAAGCTGTGTGTTGATTCTCACTTGTTCTTCACCAGAAATTGGCTGCTGCATTAATAGTATTCTTACTATTATCATTGCCTTATCACAACTTCCAATGTTGAAATTATGTAAAAGCAATACGGCTCGAAAACCGAGAACTTAAAATTTCTCACCTTGAAATTCTTAGAATGCAATGTGAACAATCAACTGACGCAATCCAGGCGAATACTCACACACTTTTTATTCATGTGCTAGACATCATACGAGAATTACCTAGACGCTAACTGTCCTTTAATGCAGGAGCGGAGTTTAAACAATGCCTATGACTAATTCCTTGTACTATCCGATTCTACCTTGGGCGCAGTTTCTTATCTCGCCATTCCGAATTCCAGCTGGTCTAGGTTCTGTGATTCCGGTGGTCCTTCCCTTGATCGTTCATTCTGTCAGACTAATACTCCTCCCATTCCTTCCTAGCCGGACCTAGCAATGCTTGTCTCCAGATCTTCCGAACACGGGCTCCGTGGAAACACACCACCACTCTCTCTCTCTAGAGTCCAAACCAAACGTTTCTTTGTTTTTGTTGTCCTGTGATGTCTTCCGTCTCCCTAGATTTCATGTTAAACAAGAATGAGGTGAACTGCAGTAAAGCTTAAAAAGGCAATGAATGAATCACCCAAATAAACGAGAAGTAGATTGTGAGCTTTACTAAAACACGACTACAAGTGACAAATTGGACGTTGCGGCCAAAGCCTTCGTCAGCACAGGACAAACAAATACAAACCAACACAAAACTACATGAAACACACTATGACAATATTAAACTATTAAACTAATTAAAATTAAATGTACTCATCTGAATACCGTGTCCTAGCTTGGAAGGTCTGACACACGTAGGGCGCCAGTGGATCAATAGACCGGATGTATGGTACACGGGTCAAAGGTCAAGCGGGAAGGGAGTCGGGTGGAGACGCGCCCATGTGTGCGGAAAAGTGAAATTAGAGACCGGCAAAGATGTTACGGACGCAGATGACAATTAGCAATTATCGTTAAGCGCTCGAAACACCGCTGTGGAAACCTATATAGTGTTAGTACACACAGAGAGGCATGAGTGGCGGTCGTTCAGAAAATGATGGCAAAACACCGAACGTAAATCCGCCAAGAGAGTTGACTGTGATGTCATACAAAGGATCTGCACGTACCCAGATAGTGGACTGTAACCTAGGGGTGGGAGGGTGGGGTGGGAAGTTAAATGAAGCTGTGTTGGACATTAAGGCCGTGAGGGGAGAGTGTGCCCAACTGGAAGATGAGACGGTGTTCCAATGTCTTCCGATCCCGTTCGTGGGATGCGCATGATTTGATGGCCGTGACCTGTATGTCGGCTACGCCATGGTGGTCAGGACTGTTGAAATGTATGGATACTGGTTTCTGGGCGCCGCTGGTGATGTCAGAAAGATGTTGTCGAAATCTGTCCCCAAGACGTAATCCTGTCTCACCGACATATCTCATGTCGCAACGTGTGCAGGTAATCGCATAGATGACGTTGCGACTGATGCATGAGAAACCCTCACGGATGTGGAAGGTCGTCTTAGGGAATGTCAGACTCTGGGTTTGAAGTACGTATGGACAGGTCTTGCAAACCGATCGAAGACACGCCACCGTGCCAGGAAGAGACTGGTGAGGTTGGGGTAGCCTGCTATGGACCAGCACATCTCTGAGGTTACGATCCCGCTTATATGCCACTAGAGGAGCCTCTGAGAAGACATCACGAGTGGTCGATTCCGCCCGGAGAATGGATAGATGTTTCAAAAGGATATTCTTGGCAGCAATATTGTGGGGATGATAAGTAAGTGAGAGGACAGGTCTATTGTTTCGTGGTTTCGGCCTGGAGGAGAGAGCCTCAGTGCGACTGATAGACTGGCAGCGGTGCAAACGTTCTATTCCTTTCTCCCAACTGTTACGTCTCCGACGACTTTGCCAGGATAACAACGACTTCCATCAAAAAGCCCACGAGATGCTTGATTTCTTTCGCCTTCGTGGCTATCCTGATAATGTTCTATCTACAGCTCTTCACCGCTGCCAGTCTATCAGTCGCACTGAGGCTCTCTCCTCCAGGCCGAAACCACGAAACAATAGACCTGTCCTCTCACTTACTTATCATCCCCACAATATTGCTGCCAAGAATATCCTTTTGAAACATCTATCCATTCTCCGGGCGGAATCGACCACTCGTGATGTCTTCTCAGAGGCTCCTCTAGTGGCATATAAGCGGGATCGTAACCTCAGAGATGTGCTGGTCCATAGCAGGCTACCCCAACCTCACCAGTCTCTTCCTGGCACGGTGGCGTGTCTTCGATCGGTTTGCAAGACCTGTCCATACGTACTTCAAACCCAGAGTCTGACATTCCCTAAGACGACCTTCCACATCCGTGAGGGTTTCTCATGCATCAGTCGCAACGTCATCTATGCGATTACCTGCACACGTTGCGACATGAGATATGTCGGTGAGACAGGATTACGTCTTGGGGACAGATTTCGACAACATCTTTCTGACATCACCAGCGGCGCCCAGAAACCAGTATCCATACATTTCAACAGTCCTGACCACCATGGCGTAGCCGACATACAGGTCACGGCCATCAAATCATGCGCATCCCACGAACGGGATCGGAAGACATTGGAACACCGTCTCATCTTCCAGTTGGGCACACTCTCCCCTCACGGCCTTAATGTCCAACACAGCTTCATTTAACTTCCCACCCCACCCTCCCACCCCTAGGTTACAGTCCACTATCTGGGTACGTGCAGATCCTTTGTATGACATCACAGTCAACTCTCTTGGCGGATTTACGTTCGGTGTTTTGCCATCATTTTCTGAACGACCGCCACTCATGCCTCTCTGTGTGTACTAACACTATATAGGTTTCCACAGCGGTGTTTCGAGCGCTTAACGATAATTGCTAATTGTCATCTGCGTCCGTAACATCTTTGCCGGTCTCTAATTTCACTTTTCCGCACACATGGGCGCGTCTCCACCCGACTCCCTTCCCGCTTGACCTTTGACCCGTGTACCATACATCCGGTCTATTGATCCACTGGCGCCCTACGTGTGTCAGACCTTCCAAGCTAGGACACGGTATTCAGATGAGTACATTTAATTTTAATTAGTTTAATAGTTTAATATTGTCATAGTGTGTTTCATGTAGTTTTGTGTTGGTTTGTATTTGTTTGTCCTGTGCTGACGAAGGCTTTGGCCGCAACGTCCAATTTGTCACTTGTAGTCGTGTTTTAGTAAAGCTCACAATCTACTTCTCGTTTATTTGGGTGATTCATTCATTGCCTAGATTTCATGTTGCGTGTTTAGTTTGGTGTCCTTATGGGAAAACCCCTTTTTCGTCCTTTTTCTATGTATCTTCGATTTCGCGGTGTGCCTGTCATATGGCAATCATCACCATCACAGCTGCTGCTGCCTCCACTTCCACCATCACCAACCATGGTTCCATACACCCTACAATATCAGTAACACATTTCTACAAACCTGTGGACAGTCCACAAAGACTTTCACAGAGTTCTGAAGCAGGTAGACAGGAACTGTTGATCTCACATGGGATGATATCCATAAACGAAAACTGGAGTCACATTGTTGGAGTCCTTCAAGAAGAACTGACACAACTGAATTCAGCAGATGTGGGCTGTTGTGGGCATTGTGCAGTAACACCCAGGTACCCTGTTAGAACAATAATTGATAATGTATCATATTTGTTACATGGTGCTTGTCCCATATTTTAAACATATAAGCACTAGATGGAGTCACACTGTTGAAATCCTCCCAAAAGAACTGACTCAACTGAATTCAGCAGATTTTTGCTGTTGTGGGCATTGTGCAGTAACACCCAGGTACCCTGTTAGAACAATAAGTAATTGATAATGTATCACATTTGTTAGATGGTGCTTGTCCCATATTTTAGACATATCAGCACTAGACAGATGATGTCAAATTCACACCAACCAGTTTACTTCCCAGAACATTTTATGCTGTCCATTTTAGACTGGGACAACCTGACAGTCCAGATAAATAAAAAAACATCCTTGCCAGAATGAGGAGTTGAACATATGCCAACCAGGCTAGCAGACGAGGTGCTAGCCATTGCACTACCGTGGCCTGGAAAAGAATTTATTTGGCTGTAGAATTTTTTTAATTATATATACTGCAGGTAATAAATAATAACTTGGAGCATGGTGTATATTTCTTGATGAATCGTTTCGATTAAGACTTCAAAAGAGAGCATAAAAAGGAGAGATAATCAAAATCCACAAAGAATGGACCTCAATTATAACCGATGTTGAAGAAGCAGGTTGAATGAGGCAGAACTTTTATTTTTTTCTCGTAAATACTGAACTGAACTAAAGATTAAGACTGTTTAAATTGACAAGTTAAGTATGGAACTAGTCACAATAAATGACAACTTGGTGCATAGTGGCATATTTCTTTATGAATCTTCTTGATTACAGCTCTGTTGATTGAGTGTGTGTGTGTAAGGAAGTGTGTGTGAGTGACTGTACAACTGTGTGAGTATTAGTGTATGTGCGCGTGTGAAGGAGTGTATGTGTCTATTATGTGTGTGTGGGAAGGTGTGAATGTGTGCGTTTTGCTTTATGAATGAAGGAGGATATATGGCAGAGAGAGAGAGAGAGAGAGAGAGAGAGAGAGAGAGAGAGAGAGAGAGAGAGAGAGAGAGAGAGAGAGAGAGAGAGAGAGAGAGAGAGAGAGAGAGAGAGAGAGAGAGAGAGAGAGAGAGGGAGAAAGAATGTATGTATGAGTAAATAGTATGTTTGTGACTGTGAGTGGTTATATGTGTATGCAAATGAGTGTGTATTTGTGTGTTATTGAGTGAGTGTATAACTGTGAGAGTGTGTAAATGATGTATGTATATATGAATGTGTGTATGTAAGTATGTATTATGTATGTGTATGTGTCTGTGTGTATGTCTGTCTCATAACATGGTAATATACATTGCCTACGTTCAAAGCATTAATTTGATCATGTTTTTTCTATGTGAATGTAAACATGCACAATAGATAATTGACGTATGAAAGACTAGTTGTTGGAAGGGCTGATTGCAAGACCCTTTGAAAACAAAGTGTGTTCGTATGTTGTTAACATTCAGTCAGGCTTCAACTACAAAAGCAACTTATAAATACAACTCTATTTGTCTACATGATCACAGGATGACCAGGTGGCTTTAATAATTAATATCAATCAATCAATCAAGTGCCATGCCGGAAAGCATGAAATGACTTGCCATTTCACTCGATCACCTGAGTCGTGGATCAGCTCAGTGTTCCTGTCTCGTCCATGCCATGTGGCCAAGCCATCCAGGTATTTTCCTCTCGGTCTTCCTCTTGGTCTGTTCCCTTCGATCTTGCCAGTTGTCACTAAGTTCTCCAATCAGTTTACGAGTTTCATTTGTCTCCTGTAGTACTTGGTCATTGGTTTTTCTATCTGTCCATGGTATTCTTTGCATTTTCCTCAGAAACCACATTTCTGCAGCCATCAGATGTTTTTCAGCTTGACTGCACATTGTCCAAGTTTCACATCCATACAAAAGAACAGGCTCTATAATTAATATATTTATTCATTAATATTGCGTCGCTTCACATAACTGATAATGATTATTTCTACACAAATCTACACTACTTAATTTGGCTCGTTGCAATAGCATTCCATGGTTCATGTGTTTTGCGTGACCTTTGCCATATATACTTTACTGGGAGTCTCTGTGGCGAAATAATTATGCCGCCTGCTTCGGGCTCCAAAGGTTGTGGGTTTTATCCCAGGCTACGACATTCAGTTCACAAGTATAATTTTCTTGGAGACTCCAGAGGGTTGTCGCTGGAGTTATGGAATTTGTGCTTTGTGTGATGTTTTCGGTAGGCTGCCCTGTGGAAATACACAGCCATATGGGAGAAAACCCAGTGCAATGAAGTCGATCCCCTTGCCTGTATGTGCTTTGCCATGGATGACACTGCCACCCCATCAGTCACATAGGCTTGAGCCTATTCCTAACCCAGTCATGATATAGACTCATACACACTTTGAAATCTCAGCCCCAAATTCTGGGCTCACATTACAAGCCCTTTTCAATAATTTTTTTCCGCTCAATCGCTTTGAACTAAATCATAGTCCATACACACTACTTCTTGTAGCACTGCACTGAATTTTGCACATGGATTAGCTTTCCCTATTACCAGTGTCCCTCGCCATCAGGTGAACCAACTCCAACTTCAGAGGTACTTGTAATTTACGTCCCCAAGACAGGGACGAGAAGTCATTTTTGTCCAACTGTCCAGTGTAGGAGTTGAACCCTTTATCTCGGCATCAGCACACAGGATGTTTAAGAACATGTGTTCTTATCCATTCAGCCATGCAGATCTCCACTTTTCCATATCAGTCTAAGACAGTGGTTCTCAACCTTTTTTGGCCCGTGCACCCCTTCACCATATTTTCAGAACGTCATTCCCTCACCCCCCCACTCTCGTATTTCCTCCCTATAAATGCCCCCTACCCCTACACAGTATACATAAAAATGGAAGCTAAATGTAATAACACATACTAGAACAAGTCTAGATATCTACATAAAACATGATTTGTGGGTCTACTTATGTTATAAAATTAATTTAAGAAGGGCGAGAAGTACAGAACTGTAAAGTATGGAGGGAGAAACAATATCAAGTAATCGGTTCTTGCATTAACACTATCTTGAAATAATCTTAATTTACCCCTCCCCCCCACCGAAACCCTAAAATTCCCCCCCCCCCCCCTGGGGGGGGGGAATTCCCCACTGTTTGAGAACCACTGGTCTAAGATGTTGGACTCACTTTATAAATGCCTTGAATGCTCAGTCCTTACATTATAAATGAAATATCAGTCTCATATGCTGGAATCAAGTATAAGTGCCTTGAAATATCATTCTCAAATGCTGGACGAACTTTATAAATGCTTCAAAATAATTTCAAATGATGGACTCACATTATACATACTGTAAAATATCAGTATAAAATCCTGTCCCCCATTTGCTTCCCAATTCTTTAAAAGTGAATTCAGATGAGGATAGAGGATGTATGGGAATGTCCTGAGTCCTGTTAAGTCGATTCTTGACTCAATTACGAGTGAATGCAAGCAATTTTTGTGTAAATTTCATTTGGTCAGAAGGACGATATATCACCATGCTAGGGTCATCGTGTTATTTGTTTTGTTTCGTGGTATCTTCCACAATTTCACTGCTCAGTGAATGGAAATTTACATTATAATATTTGTTCATTTGATTGTGTACCATGTTTGGTCCAAACCTACTTTTTGTTGGCACTGAATCAGTTAAACTCTGTAGACTTTACAATATTATTAATTTCTTTTCACCTCAGCCATTCCTTTAAGAATTTGTTTTTTCACTGCCTTCTCATTTGCTGCATTGTTGTCTGTCAACATGACTGTTAGATAATTGATCTGTTTCTTGGTGGAGAAATCCTGGAACATCTTCACTGTCATCTCTGCCTCTGTATCAAACAGTAGCAAGACTGGGAGGCTGGGTGTGCTTTGCTTCCAAACTGAAGGCAAGTCTGGGGGAATATCTGTGAGGTACCTTCAAGGAAAAAACACAGCAAGTCAAATAAGTTTTATTATGAAATACATGATTTTGGTATCATTTTTTTAATGTTGCGGAAATAAAAGGTATATGATATAGTTTTCCCTCAAATAATTACAGTAAAACTTCGATTAACAGTCACCGTTCAGACCAGGGCTCTGATGTATAACTTAATAGACGGATAACATAAATGTCTAAATACATATGTACAGTAATGTGATTTCACTGCGGGCTTGGGATGAAAATAAAAATAAAATCCTTTAAAAGTGAATAATCCATACATATTGTATTTAATTTTATGAAACAATCAATATAAACTTCAATATAAGAGTAGTAATGTGCAGAAATGTATTGTAATTCTATAAACCTACGTTACTGTAAAATAATCTGTCATCTCCTTCTGTGTCTTTGAGGCTTGAGCTTTCTGCACAGCAATGTTCCATATCTTACACAGAAGTAGGCTCTGTGGTGCATTTGCCTGCTCTTGCATTTCAAACCAGTCGATGCACTTTGATAACATTGTTTCTTTGATAACATTTGTTTGTGGTACGCCAGATCAAGCTCAATTCCTCTGCCACTGACCTTTAGTCACTTCAACCATGGTACAGTACAGTCACTTCCAGCTTTACGCAGTAGGGTGTAAAAGTAATCCGTGGACAATTTTAAAGATGTCTGTTTGTTTGTTGATACTCACACATTTTTTTAGACGATGATAGATAACAGAAACTGATGGTTTAATGAGAGACGGTTAATCAAAGTTTTACCGTACAATGCAACAAGCAAACAAAACAATAGTACAATGGCTATATTTAACCAAAGGTATCTTTCTGTTGCTCTTGCTCTTTATTATTTGCGTGTTACAAATTACTAACTTCATTCTAAACTGGACAAACCCATGAGGTCTCAGTCTCCAGCAGAAAATATCAAAGGGTATTACGTAACTGTCCCCAAAGGATAAGCTGCCTGTGTACTATTCTCTCAACAGCTTTTTCTGACCAGCACCACATTGGATTACTAATGCCAACCTCTGTTTCCAAATTATCTTTTGCTGCATCTGCAGTCCCAATTGAGCAGGCTTGATTTTTATTTTATTTTGCATCAGCTACTGACAGTTGGTTATTTACAGCTAACCTGATATCTTGCCGTCTTGATAGTCGACAGTTTGTAAACTGAAGTTATACCTCTGCATAGCACAAAATCTGGGCTGAATTTAGAGACCATGTGTTGCCCATGCAATTTGATCTCTCTCTCGGCCTGCCAAGTTTACTCCAGAGGAAAAGTAACACCAATACATCTGGAACAAGACAAGCTGCAGAAGCTGCTGGATCAGCAAAGCAATGCTCTAACTGTCTGCCTGTTGGAGCTCCCATCCTAGCCAGTTGCAGATAAAGGCGTGATCTGCCCTGCCATGACATTTAGTCTTTAGGTTGCATTTCCTCACACTAGGGTAAGGCTTGTACCCTCCCAATTACCCAAAAACAAGGACAGGACCCTTTTACATTCCTTGAGGCATATTGGATACATGGTGTTTTTTTTTTTTTCCGCGTTTCCATCCTGTTTCAGGATATTGCGGTCAACACCAGCATCTTTCAGCTGTATGTTGATTCCTAGGCTAGATTACGCTCATCAGCACGCCACGACTTTCTGAGCGACTGGCCTCATACTCTCATAAGTCACTTTTGCGATTCGAACCACTGCTAATTCTGTTAGTCCCATATTTATGTAGACCAACTGGCACTAGAGGGGCAATGTGGTCAATAGCACAGTCACCACCTGTACCTCCCCAGACATCTCATGGTACCATTTTTAGGCTGGATCCAAAAAGGAGCCATGGTCATTTAAAAAAAAAAACTTACATGAAACAAATCCACATTGAGGGGTGTTTGAACACATAACTGCTTAGCTGACAGGCAAGCATGCTAACCACTGCGCTACCATAACATGTTTACTGGGGCATTTTTTATTGTCCAAAATGTCACAGAAGATAACAAAACCAGATATAATCTTCTTCATTCTCTTGTTGGGAAGAATAACAACCTCTAGTTACGTACCTCAAATGTCTGACTCAGGAATGCATCTGTGTAATGTTTACTTTCATTAGACACATGCCATCCTAGCTAATGGGTTTCATGTACCTGTGCGTCCAATTATCTTCTAACAAGTTTGCCAGGAAAGTGGTTGTATGGCCTACTCTTTGTGATTTCCAGAAGGTGTGGGGTATTTGATGTGTGCAAACCTCTGCATGGGACCTCCTGTTTATTTCACTTAAAACCAAGAAGACTAAGTATCCAACTTCCCTAAGCAAGGGATCAGTGGGACATGAAATACCATCAATAGAAGCCAAGTATTCTATTAAAAATTATCAGTCTTAAGTCATAACTGGCTCAGTGGCGAAGGAGTTATGGATGCAATTTGTAATTCAGCTGTAAACACACAGCTGCGAGGGATTTGGCAGCAGACCACCTTGCTTTGGTTTTCATAAAATGGTATGCATCCCAGCCATTCAGAAAGCAATGACAAACTACTGAATGTAAATTTGTCAAGAGTTGAATTGAGTTGAGTTAAGAACTGACATCACTGCACTCAGGACATTCCCATACGTGCTCCGTCCCCTCGTTCAACAGCCAGCGAAGAGTAATACTACTAATCGTTCCCACCGCTATCTGATTAAACGTTCTTCTGGTCTTCCCTCTCAGTTTTGAGATTCTTCCAGAACCCCTGCCGATCCCCCGCAATCTCATTTTTTCCAGATATGGGTTCTCAATCTGTTCCTCCGCCTTCTCCACCTGGTCCCACAAGCGCACGACCACCTCCCCCTTGTCCATAGGCAAAATTCCACCAAGAGGTGCCTTCCCTGCTAGCCTATCAGCCTGTTCATTCCTGCATGGCCAGGGCAAAATATCCATCCAATTTACACGATCTGTGACCTCTGAAGCGACGAGAACCATTCCACACGAAACATTCCTTTCTCCACCTTGCTAAGCATACTCTTTGAATCCGTAAAGAATACGTGTGTTGCAGTAGTCTCCTCTAGCCACCGGAATGCCGCTGTTACTGCCTCCACCTCCATTCTCATGCTGGAGGTCGTAGTCTCATATGCCAGAATCTCCTTTTTCAAGACCCGCCCATTAGCCTTTGCAATAAAGTCCCAGCCTGCTTCTCACCACTGACCCATCGGTGTAGATGACTATGTCACCTTGATGTGTGTTGCTCTGGATCAGCTGTTGCACCTCAAACTCAGTGCGGCCCGCTGCCCATTCTCTGCATTCACGACCCAGTGTTATTATTACATTGTGCCAGTCCGTCATGTCTTCCGGAACTTCCACCTACTCTCTTTCACGATTGATGGTCTCTAGATCACACACCTGACTTATAGAAAGTTCTGCCCGTGTCATCCAGGACCTGCCTCGTCTTAGTCTATGACCCTTAACCATATCCATTGCTGCATGCAGCGGGTGATCTCTGTCTGCGGCAACTCTCAGGTACCATTTGGCCTGAAGGACCCTATGCCTATCCGTCATTGTTGGTAGTAAAAAGTCGCTTAAAAGTCGACAGGGTCAATTTCATTGCACCGGGTTTTATCCCATATGGCTTGGTCTCTTTCCGCTGCGCGGAAAGCGTCGCATAAAGCACGAACTCCGTAGCTCTAGCGACGACCCACAGGAGTCTCCAAAAAGTTTAATTCGTGAACCGAAGATGCGGCCTGGAATCGAACCCACAACCTTCGGAGCCCAAGTTAAACGGCTTGACAACTTTGCCACAGAGACTCCTAGTGGTAATTTGTTGGTAATTTTTTGTTGGTATTTTTATATATTTTGATATACCTAATTGTTGGTAGTGCCAGGATATGCCTCATGCATATAATTGGTGTGTCTTTTGTGCACTCCAGGATTAACCACATGGCAGCATTCTGTATGCGCTCCAACCTTTCAAGCTGGCCAAGAAATCTGCCAAGAAATCACACACAACCAAAAAATGATGGGGTTGACTGCAAAGGATATGCAATTAATTTTTTTTTTTTATGTCAGAAGTGAACCAAATAACAGCTGGGTGCAAGATGGAAACTGAAATCTCTCAGGCACATCTCCTACAAAAGACCAGATATAAAGCCACACTTACTTTTTGTCCAGCACCTGGCATATAAAGTTTGAACTGGCATGTAGCAATCTGTCACTCCTGATAGCTCGCAAAATGCATAGCCTCTGTATAGCACTCAGATTGTCATCCATCTTGTCTGGCAATGCTACATTTTCCGGAAACTCACTTTCACATAAATTTCTCCACAGTGTCTCTCGCCCATCTTTAGGCATACGATCAAACATGTCTTTGAACCAATCAAAATGGGTTGCCAAAATCTAGAAAATTGATAAACAGAGTAGGATGTGACTGTTCCAAATTTGTAAAATAGTTAAACAAACAGAATAAGTAGTTATCCTTCAAAATCTGAAAATCGTGATTCTTCAAGATCTGGAAAATTGTTAAACTGAGTAAGTTGTGATCAGTCAAATCAAGACAGTAGTCAACAAATAGAGTTGGTTTTGATCCTCCAAGTCTGGAAAATAGTTAAACAAATAAAGTAAAATGTGATCCTAAAAAATCTGGAAATAAAATGGAGTACGTTGTGATTCTCAAAATTCTGGAGGATGGTTAAACATACAGAGCAGGTTGTGATCCTCCATAGCTGGAAAATAATTTAACAGAGTTAGTTTTGATCCTCCAAGCTGGAAAATGATTAAACAAATAGAGTAGGCTGTGAGCCTCCATAAGAGGAAAGCAAACAGAATAGTTTGAAATATTAGAACATTTAGAAAATTGCTAGACAATGCAGAATGTGATTCTAAGAATCTGGAAAATGGTTAAATAAACAAATAATGTTGTGATGCCGGGATAGTGAAAAGATTTAGTTTAAATGATAACTTCTTCTTCAATTTACTTGCTCTCATTTTGCTTTCACTGCTGCTTTTTAAAATAGTGTATCTAAACAGCTTCAACCACTGCTATGAATTACCACATTACATCGAGGTTTCAAGTGAAAACCTTAACAGTGTGATATAAATTACAATAACCATGCCATTGTCTTGTAACCTGTTAATATTGTTGTTAAGGGTGTCAAGAGTGTTCAGTACTTGACATCACTGTGCAGATGAACATGGTAACGTCATAAGGACAGTTTAAAGATGACTGCCCCACTTTTGACATGCACCAAAGAGGAGCATTTTTTGATCAGTGAAGAGGTGAAACCTATATACATTCATCAGCAAATGAAAGTCCAGTATGGTGGTGCATGCCTGTCAGTCCAGCAAGTGTATGAGTGGAGTAGAAAGTTTCAAAACAGCAAGACTTCTGTAACAGACTGTTCACGACTGGGTTAGGCACACTGAGTAGTGACCAAGAGAAATTTCTCTACAGGAATCCAAGCACTTTAGTGGCGCTGGAGGACTTGCATTGAACGCAGTGGTGACTACATTGAAAAATGATATTCATTCTTTACTTTTTCAGAATATATTCACCAAAAAGCAACAAAATATTTATGGTTTTAACTTGAAACCCCCTCGTATCAACAGACACACTCTCAGCCATTAGAAAAATAAAGACAGAAAAATCACAGCATTTCCAACAAAAAGAGATCGCTTTGATGGTACTCATCTCCTCTTAAAGTCTGCTATAAATAAATTCTTTTTAAATTATCTAATATTTTCTCCTTACATCAAAAGGTTAGTTAGTTAGTCGACAGATCATCCTCATTGCACATCGAACCATTCAGTCCATAAATACTCGGATCCCCTCCTCAGCAAATCCCGCAGCGTGTAGCGGCTAATGACACCAGTTCTGTGTTGGTTTATCAGTCTTCTTTGGCTTCCTGCGTAGTGTTCTTGTTTGGCCACCCCTCTTTTAATTTGCTGTTCTCGCAGTCTGGCCATGGTTGTAGATTCACAGTCATCACTTGGTTCTCGTAAAAGTCTTACTTCTCGTAGAGCATTCAGAATGTCAGCCTGGTCCATGGCGCGTCCGCCCTCCTCAGTAGCGTTACCTGCAAGTGTCAGCCTGCTCATTCCCTTGTACTCCCGCATGCCCTGGCACGAAGATGAAACTAATCTTTGCCAGCCGAGACCGCTCCAGCGACAGCAACCATTCTCTTCGGATCTCCCCCATCTCTATCCTCTGGAGCATGTTCATTGAGTCGCTAAGGAAACATGCCCTAGTGAATGTCTGTGTCTTGAGCCATGTTACTGCTTTACTTACTGCCATGACTTCCATAGTCAGGCTACTTGTGGTCTCAGCAAAAGCACCAGAGTCCTCCTTCACAATTCTCCCTCCGGCCTGAGCCGTAAAGGCCCATGAGCTTCTCACATGTCGGACGACCGACCCATCTGTGTAAATGACAGCATCACCGTCTAGCGAATTCTCGAAAAATCAACGCTTGTACTTCCGCCTCCACAGCTGCCGGGTTTTCTTGTCTGCATTTTCTGTCTAGTTGGATGCAAACTGAAAAGGATGTGCAGAAATCTGTTGGCACTTGTACCCACTCCTCGCCAGGTTCTAAGTCCTCAAGTGAACACACCTGTTGAAGAATGTCTTCGGCTTGACCCATCCACGACCATCCTCTTTTTAGCCTGCTGCCCTTCACCTTCATAATTTTACTATGCAGTGGATGTTGTGTGTTTGCATTAACTCTGAGGTAGGCGCGAGCTCTGCAGACTTGTATTCTATCTTCAATGGTTGGAAAATCAAGAAGGTAGCGCATCGCCCTGCATGCTGTATCTCTTGTACATCCAAGAATAATGCGCATAGCTTCATTCTGTATCCTTTCCATCCTTTCTATCTGCTTACGGCTGAGAGTCAGGATTGCCATCGCATACTCAAAAACAGACATGACCAGCCCTTCGTATAGAAAACATAGATAGCGCTGCTCACAGTTTGCTGCCGACATCACCTGCATCGCAGCCAACCCCCGCTTGGCCTTTGTTATCACCTGGTCTATAAGCTCATTATAAGCAAGGCTTCGATCAAACCATATCCCCAGGTAATTCATTGCCTGCGTTCTTTCCACCGTCTCTGAACACAGATTTACAGTTGGTGTTGGAGTGTTGACAATATGATTATTCAACGAGAACCAAGTCACTGTTGCCTTTGTTGGGTTGACCATTCCCCCAGCCTCAACACACCAAGTACTTATGCGATTGAGTTCGGTTTGTAGTTCAATAGTAGTTACAATAGTAGTATATACTGTAGTTCAATCCAGTCTACCATTTGTGCTGGTTAACGTTTATGCCTGCAACACGGGTATGGATTCCCAGAAGTGGCAGTGCTTAAGTGACATATTAGGTCAAGAGAGAAATGTTATTTTCTGTGGTGATTTCAACGCTAAAGGCAGATCATGGGGAAACATTTCCTCCAACACACAAGGGGAAGAGCTCGAGACTGCACTTGAAACCATTGACCTGGTTTGTATCAACAGTGGCTGTGTCACCAGGACAGCAAGCCGTCCAGGGGATGAGGACAGTGCTATTGATCTGGCGCTGGTTTCTCCTTCGCTCACTACAGTGTGTAGATGGAGTGTCCTAGGACACCACGGCAGCGACCACCACCCTTGCAGCATATTGGTGGAGAAAGGCATAACCAGGCAGCACAAGTTAACGGTTAAGACTTTCCAGTATGACAGTACAGGGCAAGATGTGGTGAGTAAAATAAGACGTGACAAGCGCAGAAAGCTTCAGGGCAGGAAAAAAAGCTGGAAGCAGCCACCGTGGTGGAATCTTGAGGTGGAGAAGGCGTGGTTGGATAAACGTGGTGCTGTAAGGAGATGGCAAAATGCTAAGAAGAACAGAGTTGGCCATCCCAGTCCCTGCATGCACTTAGAAAGAGAGATGCACACAAAAGTAAGCTATTTAAAAAAAACTGGTCATGGTGGTTAAAAGTGAAAAATGGGCAGAGGTGTGTCAAAGAGTAAGCACAGACAAGTCACTGAAATTGTTCTGGCGACTACATAAAAGCATGAGCGGGGTAGTCAAGAATAAGAGCATTTCTGACTTCCAAGGTGCTGACCTCATCTGGCAGAGGACTGACGAGGACAAGGGCAAAGCCCTCTTTGAACGCTATCTAGAGCAGAGAAACCAGACAGTCATGAGAGGCCGAAATCTTGCCAAGGAGGTCACGTCAGACAGGTGCAAGGCTCAGAACACTTCAGATGCAGACACAGTGACAGTGAAAGAAATCAAGGCTGTGCTTCGACGATCAAAAAACAGCGCTCCTGGGCCAGATGGCATAAGATACAACGACATCAATAGGTGTACCGACAACGAGCTAGAGGAACTAGCAGACATGTACAACAGCAGTATAGGGAGTGCTAGCATCAAGGAGGAATGGTTACACAGCTATCTGATTCATTGCCGAAACCTGGCAAAGATCACACAAAAATTCAGGGATATCGAGTTATAACCATGCAGAATACAATAGGCAAGCTGCTGGAGAAGTTAACTGCCAGGAAAATATCAAGCCAGCTAGAGAAGCAAGGTGTTTTCCCACCTACCCTGGGGGTGGGTACCGTCCAAAAAGAGAAACCTGGACCAATGCAGCAGTCTTTGCCCATGATGTCTATGAAGGTTTCCACTCAGGCATTGAAACCTTTGCTGCAGCGATTGATCTTGAGGACGCGTACAACAGAGTACCATTGGATATTTTAATGCTTCAACTTCTTGAACTCAAAATAAGTCCATTCCTCCTTAGTTGGATCGCTGCAGCCCTCTTCCAAAGGAAAGCAATTTTTAGATGTGGCAGTTGGACGTCGGAACCAACAACAATATATCCTGGCCTACAGGGATCACCATTATCTCCAGTACTGTTCAATGCCTACACTGTGAGAATCACCAGTGAGCAGATCACTGGACCTGGCAGGACATTGTCATATGCCGATGATGTTTTAGTGTATCGCCAGAGTAAGGATAGAGATCAGGTTGCTGTGGAACTATCAAAAGGTTAACAAAGGTTAAAGTGATTGCTATCAAAATAATACCAAAAACAAATATAAAAAAGACTAGAGAGACTGACAAAGAAAAGATATATAACAAGTTTTCACTCTTTTTTGTATCTATCTTACTGATAGCTTTTGTGTAATTATCTTGCTGATAATTGTTCTATATCTTTCTTGTTAACTTTTTCCAACCCTATCTTTGATTTAAAAAGAATTAAAGACATTGTTATATTAAAAGTTTCTCGAATACCTGCAAATTATGGAACTGGTCATCTGTCATCCAGTCAAACGGCTTCTTAGACTGTGTAACACTGGATTCTAAACTCTGGCCAGCAGTAATGGCTGACATAACAGCAGAACTGAAGTTAGGGGAGATAATGAATTCTCTTTCACCTAAACCAACATTTCCTTGGCAGTCATCCACCTGAAACAGAAGTGACAGTTATTAATTTAAAAAAAAAAAAACTGGCTATGGTGTGGTAAATTCGGTCACTGGTATGGGGGAATGTTAAGGTCATTGTGGTGTATAAAAAGGGATACCCTGTACCACACCTCGGACACCAGGGTGCTCTGTGCTGGTTTTACGAAACCCCTAGCAAGACTTCTGTCATACGTCCAAGTCGTGTACCATGGATAAATGGCCATCACTAGCCTAAACTGAACTGGCTGGGGATTTCAGAATTGGTGGCCCTTAGAGATGCAGTGATCATAAATGCTTCTGACACTCATCAGCAAAAAATACTGGTGATGCATGAAATGTCTCTCAAAAGATACTTCATGTCCTCAATGTGTAACACCACAGCTCCAGCAAATACACACTCCAGGCATGTGGGTGGAAAATGTCACAATGAAAGCCAAATGGAAAAATTGTTTGGCAAGTAAGTTTATTTGGTAGAAAGTCTCATTTGAATACATTGCATGTGGATGTCATCAAAGTCCAAAATCTGTGAATTGCAACCATGTGGCCTCTGAATGTGCAGCCAGGGGTTCACAGGAGGCTCAGTATATGGAAGTGAGGTTAAGCAGCCATGTGCAGGATGTGATGATTCCTTGGGTGAGCCTAGTATTAGAGTGTTGTGTGTCAGCTCTGCACTTATGGAAGCCTCATTGGATGGTGGGGAATTCTCATGGTCTGCTCCTGTCGACACTTGTTCCTGCAGTGAGGCACTGTCGTCATTTGGAGGTGACAGGTTCAAATCCCGGTCGGTAACTATAGCTTTCAAATGTTATGTTGTCTAGTGCATCCTCTAGTGTCTACTTCCTTCTTCTCCTTCTGTGAGTGCCAAACAATACTTTGTGTGTTTTTTTATGAAACTGACAGATGATAGTTTGTTACACTGTGCTTCACAAAAGGTATAACAACTACAACCCATGGCGTTTGCGAAAGTGACTGATCAGTCCAATTCGCATGGTAAATGTTCATCCACAATGGATACAAATGTATACATGGTCATTTCCACCATCACACGTCATCTAACATCTCAAATGCTCATGTGTGACCTATCTGCAATCATTTTCTCTTTTGTCTTTATTCCATTTCTGATGTTTGCCAACATGCAATGTGATCTGTGGCTTGTATCAATCATATCCCATTTACACCACAAGATCTTTGACCCATCCAAATTCATAAAAAGATGTGTCCTTTAGTATTCTATCGCCGTCCATCCTCCTAATGTGTCATATCCATCTAATTCTACCAGATTCACTCACACTATAAATATTCTTTTTGTGGGTCAAGTTGAATCATCAAGTGCCCTGCCAACTAGTTTAGGTGTTCATGTCTCTCCACAGATCTCGGCCCTTGGTATTCTTAATCAACTCTGCAGATGACACTCCTACATGCCAACATCACAGTCCATTCAGCTCCATCTATCTTGGTCTGCCTCTGAACCCACTGATCTTTCCAGTTGCCACAATGTTTTCCAATGCCTCTCTTCTCAGAATATGACCAAAGAAAGCTGTTTGTCTCTTTCTTATAGTTGTATATAAAGTTATACTTTCTTTAGCCTCTTTCAGGCAATCGCTCTTAGTTACACTGGCAGTCGAAGGTATTCAAAACATTCATCTCTCATTTGGGCAAGTTTTATCTTGAGCAACAGCTTATTCAACCTGTTATTTTAGACCACAAAGAAATTTTCAATGTGTGTCGTGTATACACAAGGCACTCCTAGCTTTCCAATAAAAAAAAATTTCATAATTTTTCAAAAGAAAAAACATTCATCTTCACCATTTAAAATTGTATCTGTAGTAATAAAAATAAGAAATGATTTTGCTTAGTACTTGCCTTTCTTCCTCATTTGCACTCAGACCTCAACATTTAGGTCTCTAATAAAGCAGTAGTTAGTTTCAGGTTCATATTGATTTATACAAAATTGTCAATAATAAAAGTACCTCAATAGCCAGCAGCAAGGCATACAGAAATCTGTCCTTATCCAAAAATCCTCTAGCTGCCGTCAGAAAAGCACTAAAGGTGAGTCTGTCAATCACTGCTTTAACTGATGACCTAGAAAAGCAACAGTATTGATAACAGAATGCTAATTACATGGCTAGATTAATATAATTTTTATATATTAAGTGAAGAAACAATTAACTAATCCAATGACTATTGTCACTGCAAGATAGTTATTCTTATGTACATTTAAAAAGTCTTAAAACTCGAGAGGATCAACTCCATTGCACTGGGTTTTATCCCATATGGCTCAGTCTCTTTCTGCAGGGCAGCCTGCCAAAAGAGTCGCACAAAGCATGAACTCTGTATCTCCAGCGATGACCCCCAGGTGTCTCAGAGAAAAATGCATTCGTGAATCGAAAGCCCAGAATCGATTATTTCAACCTTTGGAGCATGAGGCAGGTGGCTTGACTACTTCACCACAAAGACTCCCACACGTACATTTACAATCCCATGCTAGCAACAACAAGAATTTTCTGTACTTTTCCAAACCCAAACTCAGCTTTTATGTAAAAGTTTGTGAGTAAAATTAATAAAGCAATGTCATACCAGAATGACCAATGTGGAGCTCATGGAGAGAACCTAAATAAAAATCCAGTGAACCAAGAGGTAAGAAAAAGAAGCTGGTGCTTGGTAGGACACACATTGAGAGAAATTGATGATAGTATAGCTAGAAGAAGTGTATAGTGAAGAAGTGAATAGCTAGAAGTTTGTGTCAGGTCTTAGTCAGATATGACTGAGCTACCGTATAACAGTAGACGGTAATACCTGCTTTCTGTTAGCGCCGAACGTTGGGCGGCGCTTACCAAACCCGACACCCCACATTGTGCCAACGGCTTCGGGCGGAAGAGCGCAATTGGGAGGGTACAAGCCTTACCCTGGTGCGAGGAAATGCAACCTAAAGACAAAGTGTCATGGCAGGGCAGACCAGGCCCTAAGCCTTGGTTGGCGGCTAGTCTAGGATCGAAGCTCCGACAGGCGGACAATTAGAGCATTGCTTTGCTGATCTGGCAGCTTCTGCAGCTTGTCTTGTTCCAGATGTAGAGGTGTTACCTTTCCTCTGAAGTGAACTAGGCAGGCCGAGAGAGGGATCATGCTGCATGGGCAACACAAGATCTCTATATTTTAGCCAAGGCTTTGTGCTATGGAGAGGCAATAACTCCATCCTTTACAAACTATCGTCTGTCAAGACGGCAAGGTGCCAATGATGATAGCTAGAAGAACAATGTAATATACAAGTAAATGGGAATATTCTTAAACAAGTGAATCGGTACAGTTATCTCAGAACAGTCATAACATCTGATGGGAGATGCCTTGAAGAGATTAGAACAAGAAATGCTATGGCAAAAGTAGCCTTTAGCAAGATGAAAAACATACTGACCAATAAAAAAGATATCAATTGAAATGAGGAAAAGAGTGTTGAAGTGCTACATAGAATCTGTACTTTTGTATGGATGTGAAGCGTGGACAATGAGCAGACAAGCTGAAAAACATCTGATGGCTGTGGAAACGTGGTTTCTAAGAAAAATGCAAAGAATATCATGGACAAACAGAAAAACCAATGAACAAGTCCTTCAAGAAACAAATGAAGATCATAAACTGATTAGAGACATTAGATGTAGACAGTCACAATTGTTTGGACATGTTATGAGAAGAAATGATTTTGAGAACTTGGTGACAACTGGCAAGATCGAAGGGAACAGACCAAGGAGAAGACCGAGAAGTAAATATCTGGATGGCTTGGCCACGTGGCATGGTCGAGACAGAAACACGGAGCTGATCCACGACTCTGGTGTTTGAGTGAGATGGCGAAACATGACCGACCATGCTTATTGGCATGGCACATGATGGATGGATGGATAGTTAGAAGGTATATGGTTTATAAACAACAGGGTCAATGAAATGGAGGGAGACATAAACACACGGAGAAGAGAATTAGAGACTGAGATGATCAATAGAGGGAGCTTAAAGAGATAATAATGAACAGGGTGGCTTGGTGTGAAGTGGTTAGATGTATATGCTCTACTGGAATGGTGGGTGGGGGGAGGGAGGAGAGATTAAGGACCACAGCAAATGAAGAATGTTATATTATTTTGAAATTGATAGAATGACAAGAGAAATCAACCAATTTATTAATTCTGTGAAAACATTTACACATGTTACTTTATACTGACATTTACCTTTCTGAATGAGCTATAGCAGTTTTATAAATGGAGACAAACTGCTTGTAAGAAATTTGGTATAGAGGATTCACATATCTCATGTACTGGGCGGTATCAAAGCAAACTGCAGCCTGCTGGGCAATGGCACGGAAGCTGTCCCTGGCTTGAAGTATGGAGTTCTCACTGGCCTCAATTTGAGCAAGACTAAAACAGGAGATGAAAAATGTATTTATACTTCCAACATTCTGACTGAAATGATAAACACTGTCTTCAACTGTCACTTTTATATAATGGAATGGATAACAGTTGGTGATTATTAATTATATAATTTAACTGGTTTAATTGTATAATTTAACAGGTTTAATTGTATAATTTAACAGGTTTACTTGTATAATTTAACAGGTTTAATTGTATAATTTAACAGGTTTAATTGTATAATTTAACAGGTTTAATTGTATAATTTAACAGGTTTGTTAATTGTATAATTTAATAGGTTTAATCGTATAATTTAACAGGTTTAATCATATAATTTAACAGGTTTAATCGTATAATTTAACAGGTTTAATTGTATAATTTAACAGGTTTAATTGTATAATTTAACAGGTTCCCATTTTAGGCTGTGTTGGCCTGGTGGAGGGTGGGAATTGTCACCCCGTTTCTAATAATATGTACATTTATTTATTTTGTGTGTGCTTTCTCTCGCTTTGAACTCAAGCGTTATCCAAATAACGCGCTATTACTTCTAGTGCACTGAATTGACTTATGCATGTGGATTAGCTTTCCCTATTACCAGTGTCCCTCACCATCAGGCAAACCCACTCTGACTTCAGAGGTTCCTGTAATTTACATTCCCAAGTCAAGGAGGAGAAGTAAACATTTTAGTCCAACTGACTGGTGTAGGGGTTGAACATGCTACTTTGGCATCAACACACCGGATGTTTAAGAATGAGTGCTCTAATCCATTTGTCCACGCTAATCTCCATGTACATTTATATTATGCATGCCCTCCAAGACAGTGACCTGGATTAAATTCCCCAGCAGAGGCAGGATTTTTCCAACCAGTATGGCTCTGGTATCGACCCAACCTCATAAAAATGGATACCAGACAATTTTCAAAATGTTCTGAGAATTATTTGGGAGGAAAGAATGACAAGAAAGGGAACTGGCCACCCCACCTCGTTTGTCATGACCAAGACTATGGAAAGGCCTAACATTTCACACCCCAGTGCTAGTATCTCCTTTGGAAAGGCCTAACATTTCACACCCCAGTGACAATATCTCCTAGGGGACCCCCTTTACCTTTATGTCTATGTTGCCTCTTTGAAAGAAATAACCCATGCTTTGTTCATTCTGATTATTTCTCTCTTGGATATTAGCTTTAAAATTGTCTGAGACAGAGTTAACACAATTAAAATTTAACACATTCAATTATTTATACTGTTTTGAAATTTCCAGGGAGCTGAGGTAGCGCAGTGGCTTGCATTCTTACCTCCTTCTTAGTTCAAATCCCCATTGAGGTGGGTTTTCTTCAGTGTCCTGGGTTTCCAGGTGGATCTAATCTGAAATGGGTACCGGGAAATGCTCTGAAAAGTATAGGCAGTTGGTGTGATATTGACTATCACCCCATAAGTGTCAACTGGCCTATACAATTATAGAACTTGCATCATATGCCAAATACACCTCAAGGCATGGAGAGGGGTAATTTACTTATTTTACTTTACCTTTCGAGTGTCTCATCATAATGTTGTTGAAGTTCTAGGACTTTCTTTGTAGCCTGTAAGTCGCTCATTAGCCTAACATCACTTGACAGCTGATCCCTCATCTGATCCTCCAGCTTGTCTAAAGTTTCTAGGTTTTCCTGCTTCTCCTGTTGGTACATACAATAATCAGGTACAGAACTAAAGAAATATATTTGAATGATGAAGACACAAACAATATATTGCACAATTTATTGTCTGGCATCATTCACTGCATCTCATCAGGTGCACACTGTAGAATTCACACAATGTAAACCAAAGCAATAAGATAAATCCTTCAAGCTGAAATATGTAACACACACATTCTCACAGTAATCTGAACCATCTACCATGGTAATTTTAAACTATCATGTCTTTTGCACAAAGTTGGTTTTCTATATGAACAGGAATAGTTTACGCCATCTTGAACATTTGATCATTTTGTGTGTTAAAGAACACATGAAATGCACTGTCTCTATCAATCACATGACTGGTTTCCAAAATATGGGGCACTATTAATAGCACAGCCAAGTTCCAGTAAAGAACAAGTGAGAATCAATAAACAGCTTAAATGTATGCTAATATATCTGGCAATGAGTTACCATAGCCCATAAGGTAAACACAGAATAATAACACCCTGATCAATCAAGCAAGTCATAAGCGGTGGCTGAGGAGGGTTGGCATGAGATTGGCTAGGCCATCCCATAGAAAACTTTAGCTGCAAAATCCAGACAATCATGAACAAGTCTAAATAGCTTGTCGTGAACTGGTTGAGAATCCATGATCCTTTAAGATATAAAGGCAGAAGAAGCAGAAGAAGAAGATGAAAAAGAAGAGTGTGACCAGGTTAAAAGAATGAACAATTTCATCAGCATCATCATCTACTTTGCTTGGCACCACTTGTTAATGTATTCCTTCACAGTCATACATTTTCTGTGTTCTTGATAACTTCAGCTATAGATCAAGTTCCATGCCTTCCTGTAAAACCCATCCAGCTATTTCTTTTGCTTTGTGGATTCCAAACAAAGGCCTCTTTACTTATAATATTCTTAAGTGTTCTCAGTGTATGTCCTATCCTGCACCAGTGTCATTTCTTCACCTCTTGATTCACTGGTGTTGGTATAGTTCTCTCCATGTGTTCACAAGCAAACTGATAAGCTCAGCATTGATAACTTCAAAGTGTTTTGTGAAAAAAGAAAATGTGCAAATGTTTTGTAACTAAGTATGAAATAGTATTAAAATACAAAGTGTAGAACAGCTTTACAAAATTACAGAAAACAAGGGACATTGCAAAAACAACCCTTCACCAGAAAGCAGCAACAAATGAACACAACAACACACAAACCATGGAGATGACACTCATCTCATCTCATCATGTTCCTCTTGTAGCTTGTGGTGTCGAGGTCAAGTATAAACAGTGGGAGAGTGCCCACTTATGGGCTTCATGTATCAATATTCCCATGGACTGTTATTCCCTGCGTCCATCGTTTACGTGGTCCGCCTCTTCCTCTGCTTTCCTCTGGTCTGTACATCATTGCTTGTTGTGGTATACTGTTAGTTGGTAACCTACTTGCATGGCCAAACCATTTGACACTACAGGGAAAAATTTAAGGCTACAGTGTCACTGTACTTTATCTCCGCGACCTGTGTGATGTGTTCTCTTCTTCTTGTTAGCTGATGAAGTCTTGTCCTCTGTTTTCTGTAATTGTATTTTGGATAGCTGCCCTAGACTTTATGGTTTGATATTGTTTACAAATGTATTATAACTTCTTTCTTCTTGTTTATAATTTTTCAGTAACCCAAAATATGTTTATTGCATTTGTATGACAAATCACTTTAATTTAATGTCAGAAAGAAGAGAGTACTAAAATGTTATATCAAACCTGTATTGCTGTATGGCAGTAAACAATTGTGAACAAAAAAACTAAAGAGTCTGCAGGTAGCAGAGATGTGGTTTCTGAGATGAATATTGCAAGTACTTTAAACTGCCAAATTAACTAACACTAGCAACAATTGCATGGAAGAGTCTAATGAAAGTAGAACTTTATAGACAACCATAAGAAAATAAAACAATGTTTTTTGGTCATATAATGAGAAGAGAGGCAATGTGACAACTGGAAAGAAAAGTGGTAGAAGATGCTACGCAGACTGAGAGAAAAGATGCTTGATAGTCTAAGATGAAGGTAAGGAGGAATGTCATCAATAGAATTTACGTATAACACCAGGAACTGAGATATGTGGAGAGACACTTTGCAAGGCACATGATGATGATTATGATATTTCTGTTGAATTTTTGCCTTTCAAACAATATAAGTAATTAAAAAATCTATAATAATAATAATTGCATCTTGAAAAACTGGCTTTTTGACCTTCCTCAAAGCTGTCTGCTCATTGTCAAGCCTAGACTTCTCTTGTGCCATAAAAACATCCAAAAGTTCCTCCTCAGTTCCTGTTCTGGATTGCTGGAAGAAGATCACTGAAGTGAGCACAGTCAGCTCATGTGGACACATCTGGGGCTCAGAGGTTGTATGGAGGAAAAGTCGAAACCCTGGGTCACACTCAACCTCGTGGTCTGCAACCTAAAGATATAATTATATCTGTTAACAATAACATTATTTTTTGATTTCTTGAAAATGTCATGACAAATAAAACTAATGCTATTAAATGAACTGATCTCCATGGCGAAGGAGTTACAGACGCGATTCGTAATCCCGTATACCCGGTTTCGAAACACAGCGGTGCTGGTTTTTTCGAAAAAGGTATAGGTTCCGGTCGTTCAGAAAGCAATGGCAAACTACTGAACGTAAAACTTGTCCAGGAATCACGAAAAGCAAAAATGCAGGGGTTGACTGCTACATCCTGTGAAGGACATGCAACTAAATTTAATTTTTATTAAATGAAACAAAACTACTGAAGACATAAAACAAACTGTAAATAAAATATGAGTTACTGGAAAATCTGTCGGAAAAATTTTATTTTTTTTGCGCTCTCGCTTTGAACTCAAGCGTAGTCCATACACACTATTTATAGTAGCAATGGACTGAAGTTTGCATGTGGGTAAGCTTTCCCTATTAACAGTGTCCCTCGCCATCAGGGGAACCCACTCCAACTTCAGAGGTACTTGTAATTTACGTCCCCAAGTCAAGGACGATAGGTCAACTTTTAGTCCAGCTGTCCGGTGTAGGGGTTGAACCGCTTACCTCCGCATCAACACACCGGATGCTTAAGAACATGTGTTCTTATCCATTCGGCCATGCGGACCTGCTGAATAGTGTTTGAAATGTTCAATCTTGTCTTACAACAATCTGATAGTAATAGAGATAAATTTATATTTGAATGCCAATTACTAACAAAGAGAAAATAATATTGTATATTAACTTCGCATGAACAAAATATAAACAGATATACTAAATATTAAAAGTGTTTTTACTATAAATTATTTTGGTATTTTATTGGTATATTACTTGCCAGAGGCAAATATCCTAAAATAATTTAACTGCTGGTGAGAAGACATTAAAATAAATATTTGAGACTGAAAGACTTAAAGTAACTGTCAGAAATATAACTTTAACTAGGGCAGAGATATCCACGTGTTACTGGGATTTATATGGGAAGCACAGAATGGTAACACTGAAACCTCACATACATGTCATAACAAGTGACTAAGGAGGGCTGGCGTAAGACTGGCTACTTCATCTCGTACAGAATTGTACCTGCCAAATCCAACCAATCATGAACAAGTCTACAAACAGCTTGTTCTGATTGGTTAAGGGCCTTTGCTCCACTGTGAGATTACACATAAATATCAAGTGGGGAACCATGTGAGGCCACTAAGACAGTTCATAAATAAATACACACATGTTGTTTAGAGCTCATAGAAATAGAGGTAAGAATTAGAGACTAGAGACAACATAAAAATTGAAAGCTATAGTACCGACCAAGATTTGAACCTGTCACCTCCAAATGATGGCAGCGCACCACTGCAGAACAAGTGTACTTTGACGCATGACCAACTATACACACCCCAAAAAAAGGTGTCTCCATTAGCCAGGTCTATCTTCCACATGAACCCACAGCTATGGAATACAGTCCCCTGGGAGATGATAGGCAATGGAAGTAACAGCAGAAGAAGAGCAGAGTGGGTAAAAGTAATAACTGAGAAACTGAACAGAAAACACTTTGTCATGGCCACAAAAGGAGAATATTCGTCAACATATGGTGAGTTGTTTGTTGCAGAATGAGTTAAAGTTTGTATATTTGTCTAACAAAGGACCCCCCCCCCCCCCCCCCCCCCCCCCGCCCCCTAAAAAACCCCCAAAAAACTTATCCAAACAATGATGTCTAATTTTAGACTTCTTGGTCTTCAATTCTGGGGCAGCAGATGCTGGTTGGTTTCATTACTATTTCTCAATGTTGCACTAAAGACCATGTGTAAGTGGGTAATATTTTGTCAGATTTCGTAATTATTTTGAGCACATACATATTTCTAAAAAATCACTAACTGACCATGTATTAAACCAAAATGTTTTCATCCATTTCTCTTTAATTTTGTACATAGTACATTATTGTAAGTTAAAATAAAGATGTGTTTATACACCTTAAGGGACATTGGGCATTTGGTTAGACTCATATTTTTATAGATCTTCTGTATATTATATATTTTACTAATTGTTAAGTGTAATACTATAGCAAATGTAAATTATATTGGTGTAGATATTGTACATTACACTTTAATAATAGTTAAATGTAATATTAGTGCAAATGTAACTTATACTGGTGTAGATTGTTTCTGTATGATAAGTAATTCTGGCCACAACACAGAATAATGACATATTTGATCAATTAATAAAAACTTACAATAACTTTAAATCTTGCCTTCCCATGAATGAAGTTACTGCAGCTCTGTATTGTACTGGTAAACCTCTGGTCCTTCACCAATTTGTTCACATCACAGTCCGTCACCAGAAGTGGTGTTCCCTCGGACAGGCAGCTGTCCAGCTGTGATCGGACTTCCTGATTGTGAGTGGAAAACAATCTTTGAAAAGATGAGAGTGCATTCCCAAATTTAGTGCAAGGTTGTTTTTAATGCGTGTTTTGTTTTGCATACTGTAAAAGACCCACTCTTACAGCCTGTTTGTGAAGATGATATTTTCAACCATACATAATGGGAGGCTAGTATGGAAGTCTTTAAAAGCAAACAGAACAAGTAGGCTACTTTGTTTTTTTTTAAAATGTTGCATATCCCTTACAGGACATTGCGGTCAACACCAGCATTTTTCAGCTGCTGTTGATGTACTAGGCAAGATTACGCTCAGTAATTTGCCATTGCTTTCTGAGCGACCGACTCACATACTCTGTAATTACCAACATGACGAGAACCACTACCGATTCTCATGCAGGTTACGTTACTCACGAGAATATACAGGATTACAGAGAAAGACGTTAACTCCTAGGCCAGGGAGACCGGCGTAGGCTACTTAGCTGGAACAAGATTACTAGCTGAAAATCTGAAATATCAGATCACAATCACAACTGCAATGAATATAATAAAACATGTTTGTATTTGTTTAAAATTCATGTTTTTTGTATTCATTGCAGTTACAACATGTTGATTATCTATTTGTGACTGTAATGTGGTACTTCAGTTTTATTGCTAAGTATTCTTGATTTGTTTTTCGTTGATACAGACTGGTTGTTTGCTTGTACTTGTTTATTCCTTTCATCAAGCTTCCTGGCTATAATTTGTGTTCATTCAGTTTCCAGTATCCGCTCAGCAATAGTCACTCCCTTGTTTTCATATACCATTTAACATTTCTTTAGTGCGGTCAGATCAAATGTTAAAAACATAAGAACACACCATGAGTTACTTAATACACACTGACAATATCTGATGATGCATGTCAAGTTTCTTTGGACAGAGAGAATTAAACAATTAAAGAAAAAACATGATGCTTACATGGTGTTTGACAATAACAAGTACTCTGTCTGCATGCAGAAATCTCAACCAGTCAGGGAAACGTGAAGTCGGGTCACATATCAGTGGCCAAGCAGACAAGCTGGCATCATGCATAAGAATGCAAAAGTTCTCCATCATCAACGGAGTTGTGGGCAGTTGCAGTTGTTGAAGCTTTATGGTATCAAGCTGGAATCAAATAGGATACATGCTTTAATATAAAACATGTACACAGATATATGAGGGCAGTTGTAGTGCTTTGACTAAGTACGCTTTGGCTCTGGGTTCAGTTTTTCAAAGCCCCCTCCAAACGGCGATTTAAATAAAATTTATCTGGGCTCCCAGGTGGACCCATTCCAAAATTAGTATAAGGAAATAGGTGGCCTGTGTGATACTGATCACATCATTCATCAAGTGCTGACTGGTTTATACAAATACATGGCTAATACCACAAACCAAATATACCTTACTGTGTGTAAAAGAGTCTTGTACCTTTTTTAAGCTTCACAACTAGCATGACAACCAACTGACAGTATACCACAACAAGCAATGATGTACAGACCAAATGGAACTAGAAAAAGAGTCTGACCATGTAAATGTTGGACAGAGTCCATAGGAATCTCGATGCATGAAGCCAATAAACGGGCACCTTCCTGCTGTTTATGCTTCACCTCGACACCACAAGGTAAAAGAGCAAGAAGATGAGATGATGACAAAACGCATGAAGATAGGAGTGGAAGCAGTCTTTGTAGCTCTTCAGTGGTTAGGCTTTTATTTGGCTCCCATAAATCCATTCATGTGGCATGTGGATACGCTTAATGCTAGCAACCTGTGCATTTGTTTTCTCATTTTGTGTCATTAAAAACATCTCTGGATTATTCTAGCATCTGTTGTGTCAGCCATGTTCCTATGTAGGGTATGCTCATCATCACTGGTCCCCCAAATGTCGTCTTTGACCTGGAAGAAACTGCGCCATGATCAAATATATGCTACTGAGTTGAGTGCGTGGCGCAACACTGTGAGCTGTGAATTTTGTTTGGAAAGGTTTTACATCTGTCTGCGATTGTTGTATCATGAACTGCATGTTCGGAATGATGGCGGTCTGCCGGTCGTTTGGAATTGATTGTATTGCCTTTTCGGTTCATGAGTGCATTTTTCTTGGAGACTCCTGTAGGTCGTCACTAGAGGTATGGTGTTTGTGCTTTGTGTGATGCTTTCAGCGGGCCACCTTGCTGAAGGGGACTGAGCCATGTGGGATAAATCCTGGGGCAATGAAGGCGAACCTCTTGACTTTTAATGCAGTAATGTGTGGCTGCTAGTTTTATAGTGACTGCCGCTTTCATCGACGATGAACTGTATTTTCCATGAGGACTATTGTGTTGACATTCTGATGGCAGCATTATGCACAGTGTACCTGTGCGGGCTGTTGGCTTGTTGAGGCTCCTGTCTATTCCATGTTTCACATTGGGCAGGAAGGAGCATTTCATGTGATATTCAGTGGCACAGGGACAGAGCATAATGGGGACGACCCGTTGCTGTGAAGTTGGAACCACGACTGATTAACTAATCGGAGAAGATTGTCAATCATACACAAATAAACAGACAAAACCAGATATAAACATATCAGTGCTTATGATTTATACTGAAAAAAAAATAACAGAATGGTTAAGGGAAATGAAAGAGACCTGTGTCAGTAGAAAACAGACTAATGACAATTATTTCTGAAATGACATACAGATACGAGGCGTATAACGTCAGTCTGGGCAGCGTCTGACTCTTATATGTCAGTAGTTCCTTATGGTTATAATAAGAGCTCAGAAATTTCAATAGAATGGAGAACAACAGATAAAAACAAACATATTAAAAGCAACAGCTTCCTGCACACAGCATATGAATCTGATTTACATATTTTATTTATATATATTACTTATAAATTCCCGTCTGCTGAAGGTGAAGTAGTGGGTTCATTCAGTTTGACTTAGACATCTAGAAAGCATTGGCAAACAATTGAACATAAAATTGCTTAGAAAATAAACTGGGGTTGATTGCAAACATCCTGTAAAGGACATGAAATTTACAGTATGTATGTGTACAGTAGTTATTTAGTAAATATAGTTTCCCATATAACTTTCCTAAGAACATACAACTGTAGTATAAAGTTCATACAACATCCTGTCTACATGATGTCCTATTTTCAGAGGCATAGTTTGGGGATGTAGGGTGAACAACTTCTTCCCATGTGCTCTATTTTTCAAATGTGTTGCCTAGTTCACTTGTGCGAATACAATAATCCAGATTGCCACTTTATATGTCATGGCATTAATTTATATGCTGATCACTCCTAATGTTAGAATGTGGCGACACCGCTGCCTGTTTCACAGAACGTATTGTAGATGGTAAGTGAGACTTACCCATTTTTAATTTTTAAATACTTACTGGTGTGTACAAAAAATCTGCTAGCTCCAAATTTCTGAAGAGCTGTTTTGTATGTAGTGGTAAGCCATGATGCTCGCAGACTTGCACAAAAAATTCTCCCATACGACGCCTGTAAACATATTCATATACATCTAAACATAATGTTTACACTATATGATACAATATATATGTAACATATTTTATTAGATGGGAATCTATCACCTTAATCATGGGGGGGGGGGGGGGGGGGGTTGGCTTCTGCAACTGTTTGACAAGTTAAAGAGGTGACAACATCATTTCGATGCAGTGTCATAAAGTAGCTGCCTGAATTTGTTCCGACTTCACTCTTTTAGTCTTTAGCAGTTGTTACATCAAAACTTTTTATCCTTTGTTTTTATCTTAGAGCAACAAGTTTTGTGTCTTAAGCAGTTAAAATAATACAACCAAGGGACAAAAGAAGATACAGTAATAATTAGGATAGTCCATGCCATGTGGCTTTGGTGTCCATGTTTGTCCACATCCTTCTGTCTCGTGTACTGACAATTTTTTCTTATACTCATGTTCTGCAAGTCCACATGGCTGAATGAGTAAGAACGCGTGTTCTGAAACATCCGGTGTGCTGATGCCGAGGTAAGCGGTTCAACCCCTACACCAGACAACTGGACTAAAATGTTGACCTGTCGTCCTTGAGTTGGGGACGTACATTACAAGTACCTGTGAAATCGGAGTGGGTTCGCCTGATGGCAAGGGACACTGTTAATAGGGAAAGCTAACCCACACGCAAAATTCAGTCGATCACTACTATAAATAGTGTGTATGGACTACGCTTGAGTCAAAGCAAGCGAGCGAAAAAAAAAATTTATGTTTCTATACTCATATTCCTCTATGACATGATGTCAAGCTGTCCAGGATCTTCTCTTTTGTCTTCCCCCTGCCTCTCCTCCACTCTCTTCCAACTTTCCCATTCTCAAGATGTGCCCAAAGAATATGGACTTTTTTCTTCTGTAGCGAGCAGCCAAGTCTATTTAAGAGTTAACTTCTGTTGAAATATCTTCATTATATTTTTAATCAATCCTTTGTGTCCATATAGTTATTCTATGAAATTACACCACGCAAAAGCAGTATGTCATCAGATGAAGAACATTATGAGCAACAGACAGAAGTAAAATATCCCAGACAGCATAAGTCAGAAAATGAATTTTGGGATATTACATACTGCCCATACTACTGTATGTCTGTGAATCATGGACTTTGAATACTAAGATAACAAAGAAACTAGAGGCATCAGAGATGTAGTTTCATCATTGAATGTTAAGAATTATATACACAGCTACTATGTCTAATATCCAGCTACTACTTTGACAAATTCACAAAAACAGATAACTACTCCACCAGGATAAGACATTCATAATTTTGTGGTCAATTATGAGAACAGAAGGTCATGAGAACAGAATGCAATGGGAACAGAAGGTCATGAGATCATTGTTACAAGCAGGAAGATTAAGGATGCTAGAGGCAGAGGTTGACTAGGAAGAAAATGCTGGATGGAAGACAATAGAGATTGAATTTATACTGAACAGAGGACAGAATGGCTAAGGAAGGTCTTTGTCTGAATCCAAAAGGCAAAAGAAATAGAGGACGACCAAAAAACTCATGGAGAAGAGAAGTAGAAATATAAAATTAATAATTGGGAAGGATATGGACAGAGCTGCATGGGATAGCTAGGGATAGAGGAGCTTGAAATGAGTTGGTTGAGGACCTATGCCACAATGGGGTGAAAGAAGAAAACAAGAAGAAGAGGAGGAGGAGGAAGAGGAAAAGGAGGAAGAAAAGGAAGAGGAGGAAGAGGAGGGGAAAGAGGAGTAAGAAGAGGAAGAAGAAGAAGAAGAAGAAGAAGAAGAAGAAGAAGAAGAAGAAGAAGAAGAAGAAGAAGAAGAAGAAGAAGAAGAAGAAGAAGAAGAGCAGGCAGAGGAGAAGGAGAGGGAGGAGGAATAGAAGATGAAGTAGAAGAAGAAGAGGAGGAAGATAAGAAGAAGTAGATGAAGAAGAAGAAGAAGACAGATGTTTGTGGAAAAACATGACTGCCATGATACTCCTGGTATGGCTCATGATGATGATGATGAAGTTAAGCTGAGGCTTCCCTCGTGTCAATGCAGAGAGCACCACAGTAGGTCATGGTTGCTGCTGCTGTGATGCAGTTGGCAAGTAGTAGTTCATTGCTGTCATTATCTTTCACAGTCTGTCTCCACTTGCTCTCCTGGAACTGTAGGCTGTGTTGAAAAAGTTGATGTAAAATAGATTAAAGAGTTGATGTAAAATACCTTAAAGTGTTGATGTAAAATAGTTTAAAGAGTTGATGTAAAATAGTTTAAAGGGTTGATGTAAAATAGTTTAAAGAGTTGATGTACAATAGCTTAAAGTGTTGATGTAAAATAGTTTAAAGGTTGATGTAAAATAGTTTAAAGAGCTGATATAAAATAGCTGAAAGAGTTAATGTAAAGTAGTTTAAAGAGTTGATGTAAAATTGTTTAAAGAGTTGATGTAATATAGTTTAAAGAGTTAATGTAAAATAGTTTAAAGAATTGATGTAAATAGTTTAAAGAGTTGATGTAAAATTGTTTAAAGAGTTAATGTAAAATTGTTTAAAGAGTTGATGTAAAATAGTTTAAAGAGTTAATGTAAAATAGTTTAAAGAGTTGATGTAAAATAGTTTAAAGGGTTGATGTAAAATAGTTTAAAGAGTTGATGTAAAATAGCTTAAAGTGTTGATGTAAAATAGTTTAAAGGTTGATGTAAAATAGTTTAAAGAGCTGATATAAAATAGCTGAAAGAGTTAATGTAAAGTAGTTTAAAGAGTTGATGTAAAATTGTTTAAAGAGTTGATGTAATATAGTTTAAAGAGTTAATGTAAAATAGTTTAAAGAATTGATGTAAATAGTTTAAAGAGTTGATGTAAAATTGTTTAAAGAGTTAATGTAAAATTGTTTAAAGAGTTGATGTAAAATAGTTTAAAGAGTTAATGTAAAGTAGTTTAAAGAGTTGATGTAAAATTGTTTAAAGAGTTGATGTAATATAGTTTAAAGAGTTAATCTAAAATAGTTTAAAGAATTGATGTAAATAGTTTAAAGAGTTGATGTAAAATTGTTTAAAGAGTTGATGTAAAATAATAAAAATTACATGCATCAATAACCTTTAGCATTTACAAATAACTGAAAATGACACACTCAAGTATAAACAAACAAATGATAACACAGAGATAAAATCATGCAAACTCCATGTTTTCATTCTGCTATTTTATATTTCTACTACTATTATCTATTTCTACCACTATTTTCTATGTCTACCATTACTATCTATTTCTACCACTATTATCTATTTCTACTCCATCCATCCATCATGTGCCATGCCGATAAGCATGGGCGGTCATGTTCTGCCATCTCACTCGATCACCAGAGTCGTGGATCAGCCCCGTGTTCCTGTCTCGACCATGCCATGTGGCCAAGCCATCCAGGTATTTACTTCTCGGCCTTCCCCTTGGTCTCTTCCCTTCAATCTTGCCTTGTCATATTTGTTTGCTGGCTCGATGGTCAAGTGGTCGAATTCCCTCAAGGTGGGAATTTTTTTTTTAGACTCCCCAGCTCAACTTAGGTAAAATGAATATCAGGAAATTTCCTGGGAAATAAAGGAAGCCGGCGTGATACTGACCACATCACTAATTGAGTGCCGATGAGCCTAAAAATACAGGGCAAACATCACATATCCAGTACACTTCATGGTGTGAATAAGTGTTCCTTTAGTTACTTTCTTACCTAACTGATTCAGTGCAGAAGGATAATATATCACCTCCCATTTGGACAAAAGGATGATATATCACTATCCTGAGAACACTGTGTTATTTGTTTTGTTTCAAGGCATCTTCCGCAATTTCAAGGCTCAGTGAATGGAAATGAACATTATTATACTTATTTATTTGATTGTGTACCATGTCTGGTTCCAACCGACTTTTTGTTTGGCACTGAATCAATTTCATTCTGGGGAGGTATGGTTGTATAGTTGCTAGCATACTTGCCTGGCAGCCTGACTATCATTTATTTGAATCTCCAGGGAGGCAGGAATTCATTTTCAGTGGCCTGGGCTGCAAGGTTGACCCAGCCTAAATGGGTACCACAAAATTTTATGGGAAGTAAAGGTGGGCCAGCTTGAGTCTTGATAGATCTAGAAATATGGAGATTACAACATATACCCAAAACACTTCCTTGATTGAAAAAGGGGTTGTTTACTTACTTACTTTCACTCTACTATTTATACTATGTTTATTCTACTATTTTCAGTTATTATAAATGACTATAAGTAATTTATAATACAGAAACAATATAATAATGCAATTAGAAAATTATGCACAACTATAAGAAAGAGAGAGGATTAGAATTGTTAAAATACGGATTCACAAGGCTTCCAGGTGGACGCAGCCTAAACTGGATGCTGGGAAATGTCTTGGGAAGTAAAGACCCAGCCTAAACTGGATGCTGGGAAATGTCTTGGGAAGTAAAGACACAGAGTGCTGCTTAGTCTATCAAATACAGGTCTAGCACCATATGCCCCCTAAGGCATGTATAAGAACCCATTCTTTTTTACTGTTTATAAGAAAAGAGACAGTGTTCTTTGGTTATATAATGAGAAGAGGAACATGGGAGACCATTTGATGACTGGAAAGATTAACAATAGAAAAGACAGAGAAATTATGCTGAATGGTCTAAGATGATGTTGTGTTTTAGCATATCCTTTACAGGACTTAGCTGTCAACACCAGCATCTTTCAGCTGTATGTTGATCTCTTGGCAAGATTATGCTCAGTAGTTTGCCATTGCTTTCTGAGCGGCCGGCTCACATACCCCGTAAGTTACTGATGCGATTCGAACCACTGCTGATTTGAACCGTCATCACGTTACCGACGAGAGTATACGAGATTACGGAGAAAAGTCATAACCTCTAAGCCACGAAGCCGGCCTAAGATGATGGCATGGAAGAATATCATCAACAGAAATGATCCAGGACATTAAAGACCGAAATATGCGGACAAACAATCTGTTTATTTAAGCCGATAATATTGCATTTGTGGAACTAATATTTCAGTGACAATCAAACGTAAAAATTAAACAATTAACTAGGAGATACCAAGTCTCTTTGAACAGAAAAATTAATGACAACAGCTCATAATGGTTTCCCTACCTGTCAGTCATCTCTCTTGCAGCCTTGAGACGATCATTCATTGACTGCAGCTGTACTTCTTGAGAATGTTTCTCTACAACAGCTTGATCAAACTGACTTTGAAGTTCAGCTATCTTTTGCTGGATTTCAGGAAGATCAGCTTCTGATAAATCTTCCTCCTCCTCTTCATCTTGCTTAGATTCCACCTCAATGCCATGCTTGTTTAAGAAAAATAAAATGATTTAGAGCAGTCTTTATTATAGAGTATTATGAGAAATGACCCTAGTGGGAAGATGTCTGAAAATTAAAAGCAAGTCATAATCTGTTCAACCCTTATAACTATAACAGATATAGGTCAGTTATCCTATCTATGATATTGTATACTTTTGAAAGTTTTTAATGTTTCAAATTCTTCTTCTTCTTCTGCTGCGTTCATCCGGAGTTTTTTTTCGGACGTGATTGCGTTGTGCCTGTTTACAGCAGAGCTGCGTTCTTGAGCCTTTAGGCCGACACATCCGACTTCTGCGGGCATTTGTTGACTGGGTTAACCTTCCCGGGGGGTTTCAAATTTACTACACAGATATCAATAGTATTGAAAAGCATTCTTTATTCCTGTTGTGTAATTTATTTATCCAACATTTTTCTGATTGTGTGCATTAACATTTTGCAATATAGGGTGTATTTTTAATGACTTTGCAGCGTTTGAAAATATTTCCGGTCCAAGTTTTGTATTTACCCTACGTAAAGTTCATGCAACATAATAGGTAAATACAAAACTTGGACCGGCAATATTTTCAAACACTGCACAGTCATTAAATATACAACCTGTATGTAAAAAAGTATGTGAAGGATCCTTTTACATGTCTTAAGCTGTATGTAAAAAAAGTATATGAAGGATCCTTTTACATGTCTTAAGCTATAATGGGCAAATGGTGATAGATATATGGTGTTTGACAGTGACATGGAGGAATATCAGCAGCAGAGTTGATCCAGAAAACCAAAGATCGAGATCTGTGGAGAGCCATGAACGCCTACGCCAGCTGGCAAGGCACTTGATGATGATGATGATGCTAGACATATATTTATAGACCAACTGGCAATTAAGGGTAATGTGGTCAGTATCACACCAGCTGTCTTCTCTTCCTGACATGTCCTGATACCTATTTTAGACAGAGTCGAATTAAAACAATTCACCTTCATAAACATTTAAACACATGACAACTGGGCTAGCAGGCAAGCATCTAGCCACCATGCCACAGCAGCTTCCATTTTTTGCAGTAGATGGCTTATATTAATTTATTTAATGTGTCCCCTTCTGCATATTTGCTTTACACATTTTCATGGGATTAAAATCTGCTTTGTACAATAAGATTAGTGGTTTGTAGCTTGCTGATGTTAGTTAGTTTACAAAGACTGCACTGTTGATGGATGTTCTGAAGATTATTAAGCCACATTGTATACCTAGGTAAGCATCTTAGTTGTTTTTTAAAACATGTTTACACACTGTTATATGAGCTGAGCTGAGTGAAGAACCAACATCATAGCACTCAGGACATTCCCATACACGTATTGTCTCATCTTCAACAACTAGCAAAGAGTCCCGATACTAATGGTGATAGTTGCAAACTGATTGTTCATTGGATTTTCCTCAGAGAATTCAGTCTCAATCAGATCCTCCGGTCACTCCCTGCTGCACCATTCTCTCCAGGCAATGATGGTATATCTGTTCTTCCACACTTTCAACACTGTTCCGAAGGGCACTTACCACACGTGCCTTATCATGCACCAATACCCCAACCAGCAGTGCAGATCCAGCGAAATTGTCCACCTGACACTGTCATACTTGCATGCAGTTATTTTAATATCCAGCTTACCTTGGTTTTACCTTTTTTATTTAATGAAAAAAAGCAATTATGTTGAGGTCTTTTGGAGTAAGAACAAATACAAATTAATACAGTATACCTTACTAAAACACAAGGTCATATTAACAGAAATAACAGAAAGCATTCACTAATTTCCATTCAAATGGACTGGTATCTTTTTTTGAGTTGTAGCATATTAGTTTATATTTTTACTTTTAATCCCTACAGGATCTCCACATACCTTTTGCTTCATTTTGTATTGCCATATACTGCTACAGTTAAGGTGCTTGCTATTTGTTTAATTTATGTTTGTAGATGAAGACTTTGTGGCCCGACTATTATTTATGTTTGTGCTTTTGTAACATTTGTAGTAAAACATTAAAAGTACCAGAACATGTCCTGGGAAGTAAAGGAGTAAAGCTGATCACGTCTAAAAAGACAGTTACATATCCTTTACAGCAGTGGTTTTCAACCGGTGGGGGAATTTCCCCCCAGGGGGAAATTTTAGGGTTTCCAAGGGGGGAATTAAGATTATTTCAAGATCGCATTAATACAAGAACCAGTTACTTGATATTGTTTTCCCTCTAAATTTTACGGTTCTGTACTTCTCGCCCTAATGAAATTCGTTTCATAACGTAAGTAGACCCGCAAATCACGTTTTGTGTAGATGTCAGACTTGTTCTAGTATGCGTTATTAAATTTAGCTTCCATTTTTATGTATACTGTGTAAGGGTTGGGGGGATTTATAGGGAGGAAATTCGAAAGGGGGGGGGGGGGAAATGACATTCTGAACATATGGTAAAGTGGGGGGCATAAGCCAAAAAAGGTTGAGAACCACTGCTTTACAGGATGTCACAGTCAACCTCAGCATGTTTTGGTTGTTTGTGATTTCTTAGCAAGTTCACATTGAGTAGTTTGCCATTGCTTCTGAATGACCGGCACTCATACTTTTGTATGGAAACCAATGCAAGCGGTCCGCTTTCAAATTATCCACAGCTGTGTTTTAAATATGGTATGTGAGATTACGAATTGCAATTGTAACCCCTTCAACGTAGAGCCGGCCACTACGTCTAAAGGCATGTAAAATGGTCTTTTACTTTGCAGCGTATGGTGTTTCTTTGAAGGTCATACACTCATGTTTTTTTCATTATGGTTATTGTTTCTCAGGAATATCTGATTTCAAATCTTCTAGGGCTCAAAGAGCTAATGGCAAAAAAAAAAAAAACAAAGCCAAACATACCTCTTGCTCTTGCTGGTTCTGAAGCTCCTCATTCTTCTCAATCTCCTTCTCTAACTCATGCATTCTTTCAATAGCTGTTTGGAGAGGTCCACAAAGCTGACTGTAATCAACTATGGCAATTGTATAATGTACTAATGTAGCACAGTCCTCACTGGCATACTTGACTCCTGCTATTGTCAGACCTCCTCTAGCGCCAGGTGAAGGTGACCTTTGCTTGACAGCCTGAAAGTGCTTGTCTGAATAGTTTAAAAAAAAAAAAAAAATCAACATAGCTACACATATTTTTGCATATTACTTTTGTTCTCATCACGTTTTATATACAATGAAGATTCAGTGTACATATCTGAAAAATTTTGAAATGAAAACATTAACTCTATTTGTCCCAAACAATGCACCAACTGTTATAAGCTACTGTCCGTGGGTACAAAGCAACATATGTTAATAATATTTTTTTTTGGGTTTGGTCTGAGCATATTAAAGACATCTGGCTAGTTATTTTCTGCTGCTTTATTCCTGTATCACACCTAGTATGAATATAAAAGGTCAATGAGTCCAACTTTGGCATGTATTTGTGTTAAGGTTTACTTCATCTAGACCAGTGGTTCTCAACCTTTTTTGGCCCATGCACCCCTTCACCATATGTTCAGAATATCATTCCCCCCTTTTGTATTTCCTCCCTGTAACCCCCCCCCCCCCCCCATACAGTGTACATAAAAATATGGAAGCTAAATTTAGTAACACATACTAGAACAAGATTAGATGTCTACATAAAATGTGATTTGCGGGTCTACTTACGTTATAAAACTAATTTCAGAAGGGTGAGAAGTACAGAACCGTAAAGTATGGAGGAAAAAAACAGGATCTCCTATGTCAGACAGGTTAAGGGGTATGGACCAGATAAAGTAATCCACAAAACTGCTGTTCTGTATATAGACTTGGGACAGTCAAAGGCTTGGGAAAGCAAACCACCCAAAAACATGCTTGTTGAAGTAGGATGTACTGAGCCACAGACTTGATGAAACAATGTGTTTGAATATAAGTTACCAAAGAAATGATTTAGAATGAAAAAGAGACATCACCTTGAGCATTTTCTAGTAAGCTTCCTTCTCCAGTTACTCCCAATTGTCCAGTTTTGCTACAAGCCAAATAGCTTTCAACAGCTGAAATACAATAACAAAATCTGAGTTTTGAGTGTGAAAATATTAGCTGAAAAAAAGTTATCAGAAATAAATTATATAGAAACTGTTTGAATAATCAGTATTTCTCCACAACAAACAAATTCTTCCCTTCTTATAGCATATGCTGTGTGGTGTTGGTGATCATGCCTTTCCACAACCTTCTGTTTTGTGTACTGCCAATCATTTCTGATAATTTTCTTCAATGCATGATATCAAAGTCTCCAGAATATTCACTCTTGGTCTCCCCTGCCTCTCCTCCCCTCCAACTTTCCTGTTGTGACAACATTCTACAGCTTTCCCTTTCTCATGCCCAAAAAATATGGATTGTCTTTGTCTGATTATGAGTAACCCGCTCTCTTTGTGAGTTAACTTTTTAAGGACATCTTCATTCTTCTTTCTATTCATCCACATGCTCTTATCATTTGTCTATAAAACCAGATCTATGCAACTTCCACATCATTCCTCACTTGCCTTTTAAGTGTCCATGATTCACTTCTAAACATCTGGATTGGCTCAATGTAGTTCTTAAGAACTCTTTTCCTTGCCTTCATTGACAAAGATAAATTGCAGAGAATATTATTCATCTTGTGACATACTGCGTTTGCTTGGACTATCCAACATTCACCTTCTTTAATACATCTTCCATTTGTCATTATTACAGTCCCCAAGTACACCGACTTGTTTCAGATTGGTCGTATTAATTTAGATGTTCATTTGGGTAGTCACTATTTCTTTGTAATAACCATTACTTCTGATTTGCTGTTATTATCCTGAATAAACCAATTACTGACAATAAATGCAGAATGCAGTAGGACAGTGTTTAGTTTAGTTTAGTAGGACAGTGTGTTTAGTTCTAAAAACAGTGCATTTCACACAAAGTGCCACTTGAAGTTACAGGCAGTTCAAGTACAAAGATTCTTAGTCATTACTGAGGGCACTAACGGTGATATATTCAGAAAATCTATGATATCCTGAGTCAACCAATGTTGTGGTTGTCCCTTTCCCAGATTTCCATTATTAGCCTTCTCAGGCCATCATATCTTTTATTACGACTATAATGTTTCAGCTTCCATACTGAAATGATATTTACTAACTTTTTCCTGATCGCCAGTGCTTTCTGTATGTTACTGTTGGTATTTCTTTCTGTCCAAGATATGCACAAATTGACATCATGTCTAAAATATGATTTTTGGGTTCAACAGAATGTCTGGACATAATACTGATGTCAGGGAGTTATTTGGCAGGTTAAGGGTTACAATCAAATATGCTTGGCATGCAGTGCCCACAAACTACATTTTGGTTGAAAGGTCAGTAGTGTAATACTGAGTAATATTTTTTTAAAGTATTAAATCAAATACTATGCACTACAACATCTACTAAAATCAAAGGCGCTATCTCGTAACACCAAAATCACAATATACAAAACACTGATCAGACCAGTTGTGCTGTATGGCTCTGAAACATGGAGTACAACGAAAGGAGACGAAGCCTTGTTACAAACCTTTGAGAACAAAATTTTAAGACGCATCTTTGGACCCATTAGGGATACACAAAGTGGAGAGTGGAAAAGAAGAAGTAACAAAGACATTTATGATCTGTTTAAGTCCCCGCTAATCACTGGTATCATGAAGGCTAATAGACTACAATGGCTGGGGCATATAGAAAGAATGGAAGATAATAGGGAAACAAAACTCGCTTACACTCAGGAAATAAATGACCGTAGACCCCGAGGTAGACCAAGAAGGCGGTGGAGAGATAATACATGTACAGACCTACAAGCACTTGGAATCAACGACTGGCAAGAGAAGGTCCACCAGAGAGACGAATGGAGACAGATTGTATTTGCAGCAAAGAACCTCAATGGCTCGGAACGCTGAAGAAGAAGAAGATTAAATCAAAGGATCATCTAGACTTTTCATTGGTTGAGATGTTTGTATTAGTCTTCTTCTGCTTTTCATGAACTGAAGAATGCACACATTACTTCATGATGTATTCTGATTGTTAGAAAGCTGTCAGCCTTTTGTGTTCAGCATCTTTGTGAATAAAACTGTTTGCAGTGCATTTCTGTGTCAGATCTGAGAGACATGTGTCATCTTATGCATATAGTCTACCCTGTACCCCTACTACTGAACCACAAGAGACAAATGACACCATAAACAAGCAAACATACCAGCAAGCACTTCAACAGGAAGCCCTTCCTCCCAGGAGATGTTATGAAGCATGTCAACAAATTTCACAGAGTCTGTCATTGTCTGTTGCATGCTTTTCCATTGGGCCTTATCAAATCTGTCACTTGTATCTTTGATTTTTGCTATAACAGAGTAAGTTTAGTTGCTTTGTCATGTGACATAGTTAGAATAAGAATATATTCACTGTTTATATATGTATCTCTATTTATATATAGCCTTTAAGGTAATACAGCATTAAAACCAAACTTGTCCCTGCAGTGAGGCACTGTCATCATTAGGAGGTGACACATTCAAATCCCAGTCGTAACTATAGCTTTCAATTTTAATGTTGTCCAGTGTGTTCACTAGTCTCTACTTATGTGTCTATTCGTAGTACCTTTGGTAAGGATGACTGTCATGCCCTTTTCAGGGCCCATCCCCCACTGGTCCAAGCCTGACATCCAGCTCACGCCTGTGGCTCCTAGTAGCTGTCAGCATGCAAAAGCGGCCACCCCACGGACAACGGACTGGTTGGCTAAACCAGCATGGGTAACCGATTTGGTGTCAAACCAATTGGTGACCTAGGGTATACCTACCCAGCATGTGATTCAGCAGACTGTGCGGAAGAAATCATTGATGATTCAACGGGCAAGACGACGTTTACCTGCAAAGCGTTGTGGAACGTAGTGAGCATGGCAAGGCACGTAGAGCGCCCTGGTCATCCAATGCACCTGTATTCGCCTCCAGTCATCTTGACTTGTCTTGCCACTGGACTCATATGGACTCAGGCGAGAGAGTGAAGTTGACTGATTTGCGCAACTCTTGCTCACTTTAATCCAATTCATCACGCAAGTTATTCTTCATCCAACTTCATGTCTTATCAGCCATCTTAGAACTCACTGCTCCATACTTTGAGCTCCACAGGATGAAATGAATGGTCATCATCATTCTTGAACAATTATGTGTTTGTTTATGTTTAACACATGTCTTTGAAATAAACAATTTGATCAAGAAATGTAATGACATTGGTCAATAGTCAATACTATGGGAATCAAACCAGCCATATATGTTTCTTTAAAATCAAGCCAGAAGCCTGGTGAAACAGTGTAATGAAAATAAAATAAACTTTGTAATGATGCTGTGATGACACTTTAAACATACCTTTCTTGACTATTAGTTTGCTACTGCTTGAACTAGTAGACATATGTGAAGACAAGTCTTCTTTGCCAGAGTATATCTCCCTGACCTCATAGATTCTTTGTGATGGCAGACGTTTACCAATAAGCACCAGAAGCATTTCAACAACTTGTCCAACTAGAAGTGGTGGGTTCTGAAAAGCTCGAATACGTTCTACCACATTGCGATCTACTTTGCTTTTCCAATACAATACCTGAGGAGGATAATAATATTGACATAATTTGCATAGAAGAAAAGTATGACATGGAATTACAAATTATCATAACTGCAGCAGGAGAAGGCAACTTAACATGTAACAAACAGGGTTGAGATACTGCGCGCGCACGCGCACGCGTGCGTGCGTACACGCACACACACACTATGCATATTACACTTCACATACTGTCACCAACTGGCTGGGGTTAGATCCCAGATGGGCAACCACTCAGCCAACATCATTTTCTTCTACTGGTGTTTAGTTCTGGATGCAGTTTAAGATCCCCTAACTCTGTTAGAAGGGACTAATTACCACCCCAGATCCCAGAGAGAAAACGTGGAACAAATGTCTTTTATGCTGATTTAAGACACTGTCCCTGATACTCAAGAAAACAGCCAAGAAGTGGCTCGTTGAAGATAGAATATATCTATATAGATATATATAGAATATATCTATATAGTGGCTGTACTTGGTATCACCAGAAGTGAGAAAGGAATAGTTAAGCTATGTAACGTAATCTGGTTACTTATGACTGCATAGGCAAGGTCCCTCCCTGACATAACTTCCCCCTTCTGGACAATGTGTGCAAACCCCCACTAAATGATATAATGTGTGTACTTGATTACGCTACACAAACATTTATAAACATTTAGAATTATACAGACAACTGAGTTTAAAATACAACAACTGTGTTTATTATTGCTATTGATGATCATATGATGTTGATGATTATATTATGGTATACGTAACTTAAGAGGTCACATAGGTCATGCTTCCCCCAGTGAGACGCAGTTCACTGTCAGATTGAAGGAGTCCAAAGTGGTCCCTTCACAAGGCTAAGTCACTTCCCGATATGGGTTGTTGACTGTCCATTGCTCCTAAGAGATCTGGGTTATAGCTAGGAAATCCTGTCATAATACTTCGTACAGAAGTCCAACAGAACGAAATGTTAATATTTCTCCAGTAGGTATCCTAAGAATGCTATTGTAAATGCGTCTGAAGTCTTGCTGGCCATGCTTGTAGTTTTATTCTCTTCATCCCTGGCTAGTTTCCACGTTGGCTAATTAATATGTCCCATTTTCATTAACTCCGCCTATTTTTCCATGTACGATGACGGGATAGATTAAGACCCAAACTCTTCTCACCCCTCCTCCTTTCCTGTGAAGGGTAGTTTCATCTGTCAATCAAATTGACCGATGCCCCACCATGGCCTGAAACAATAAAACATGCTTCGCTAGCGATGCAATAGACGTTGCGTCATAACTACATACCAATCTGTTGTTAACACAAGCCTTCCCGGTTGCTGGCAGGAATGTGTCAGCCATGTGTTCCTACTTTGCCGCCCGTATTGCAGTGAGGTATTAAGCATCTGGTCCTAATTGCTCCTTTGTGGTGGCAATTACAGACGTCCCGGCTGCACAAAGTCTGGACTTTTAGATAGGTGTTAGGCCTGCATTAAATTGCCCTCTTTGGATCACACGGATGTCGTCCCCAGCCCAGATTTCACACTTTTCCCTCTTTCTCTTCCCTTCTACTGAAAACAATGAGTTTTCAACCTTTGATAGCGCGCCGACTGGTGCCGTGGTGTCTGGGTTTTACGTTTGATCTTGACATCAAAGCTTTCTCAGACCTAGCATTACAGAAATGATGGGGCGTGCGTGGTCAAAATGTATTTTTCTCTTGTTTTCAATCTTATTGCATTTCTATAAGGTTCTGGTGGCCATTTATTCTTTTAGAGATGATAGAAAAATATGGTGGGCTCTTTAATTCCTTTTGAACTTGTGTAATTCTGATGCTGCCGGGGCTGTCCCGTCACACATACTACACTTCTCTTACTACATTCTACACACTGCATAGTTCTTATTTGTTAAGTCTGTACAAGATATCAACCTGCGTTATTTGATAAATTTATAGTATATATTTGTATGCATACTCAAATGGGGCCAGCAGGTCTTATGGAATTTTATTCTGGATAACATATTGTATGCTAAACATATCTCATAACATAGTAATATGCATTGTTTATGTTTACAACATTCTTTTGACAATGTTTGTTTTCCTATGCAAATGTAACATGCACAATATATAACTGATGAAAGAAAGATGAGTGACAGGAAGGGCCGTATGTAAGACAGGCCTGCGTTCCCAATTTGTAACCCTTTGAAAGTATAGTTCGTTCGTTCTCTTTCTTTCTCCCAGTTCATTAAAGAAATACTTCAACAGTTGATGAATCAATTATTAAATTATAAGATGCATGTGTTAATATATGCCGGCTCTATGGCCGAGGGGATAGCAGCTTTCTCCACTAACCCCGAATACTCTCGTCACGTGACGCGACGAGAATTAGCAGTGGTTCGAATCGCAAAAGTGACTTATGAGAGTATGGAGCCGGTCGCTCAGAAAGTCGTGGCGTGCTGATGAGCGTAATCTAGCCTAGGAATCAACATACAGCTGAAAGATGCTGGTGTTGACCGCAATATCCTGAAACAGGATGGAAACGCGGTAAAAAAAAAAAAAAAAAAATGTGTTAATATATGTGAAGGGCTCATTATTGTTAAAAACAACAGCATTTGATAATACTAGAATGGGACATTTAAATAATTTAGATTTCCTGTAAGAGCAGATGGTACAGACAGTATGATACAAGAATAGGATGTCAATTAATTCAGCTCTAATAGTCCAGAAAAGTCACAAAGGTAAATTTGAGTAGTATACCCTTGACAGCATCCATCCATCTGATTCTTTGTCCATGTCTAGCACTATAGCCAAAGTTTCTATCGTTGTAGACCAAACTGGTTGCTGATTTGACTTCATTTTCACAAAATGTCTGAAACATTTTATGTCCCAGCCAATATCAATACAAAATATCATAACATTAAAAAAAAAGTTATGACTGCGTGTCATGATGGTCATAACTTACTTGTTGTCTAGCATATGCCAGACTGGTTCTGCATTCTTCAACTTGTGCCTGTACGTCAATGAGCTCTTCTTTGGCCTGCACTCCACGAGTTTTCATATTTGCCTCTCTCATTCTGTCAAACTCAGCATCATATTCATCATACTCTTCTGATGATAACAATAATAAAGAAAGCACACACATTTTTTTAAATATGTCGGTGAACATACATCAACAATATTTATTTATTACAACACATACAAGAGAGTGCAATTATAGATGCTTTAAATGATTTGCAGCGTTAGAATACAATATATATATTAAGCCAGCTTATAACATAAGGTGACCATCTCTTTTTCATGTTGCCATTGCGGTTCTTGACTCACAATAGAATAAAACTTCTTCCATGTCTGAACCTTGAAATGTTAAAGGAACTTCTAAATACACCAAGAGCTATATCAAATGGTAGCTTAGCAGCTAGCAGGGTCCCTTCTGCTGCACAGGCAGACACCAGAAAAAGTGAGACACAGAAACCTGTTGTACTGTAGGTAGATTGGAGATAGTCAAAGACTAGGGAAATCAAATAACAAAATAGGCTTGTTGAAATCACATGTACTGAGCTACTGGATTAATTTTCTTTATCATTGTTCATCTTTGATGGTGAGTGTGTCACACTAAGTTATGTACCTTGAAGGTCAGCATGTCTGACCTCTCAAGCATTTGAATATGGTTTGCTTCCTTTTGACAGATTCCATTGAAGATAATGAACTATATTTACTCATGTGTAAATTTTCTTTGCTAACAGTTTTGCCAGGATAGCGGCCCTACAACCTACTCTTTGCAATTTCAAATTGCTGTGGGATTTTTAATGTGCCCAGCTTGAAATTGGGGTGCCTCTTGTATTTTGCCCTTATCTGAGAAAGCTAGGTAATCCACTAACCAAGTGATGAATGGGAAATGTGGTATCATTAGATACCAATAGTTGCTGGAAAATGTCCCAGTTCTATGCTGAGATCAAGCCCGGTTCCTTCTGAGCTTCAGGCAGACACCATAAACTCTCAGCCATGGCTCCGTCTACAGGCTGAGTGAGACAGGACAAGATAACTTTCTTTAACCCTTCACCAGGCAAATGTTTGTCTGTTTTTTAGCCCTGAACAGGCAAGAAGAATTTTGAGGTTCGGCAAAATTTTGGGTTACGTTAGTAAAAATATCACATATAAGTTGTTAGTCAGCAGATTTTAGTCAAATAAACAGCAAAATGAAGGGAAACGCAAGCAGAATATTTTACTCACATGACTGTTGCTGCTAATCCACACATGAACACAATTTTCAAAATACAACATATTGTTTGTGATTATCAGTCATCTATACGGCAATTTACAAACACATTTTCAGAATCATAATCACTTTCTTTAAAGTCCAACTCACGACTGCTAATGCAAAGTAACGCTGATCACTGATATCTAGCCCCGATTAATAGTCAACTTCGTGCCTTTCAATCTCACTTAAATTGAACCCAGCGAAATCTCCGCTATCACTTGAAGAATTGTCGAAATCCATTTTGAAATACAAAGCGTAAAACCCACAAAAATTATTTTAAAAATCCGTTCAAATTCAAAGTACATGCTTGTAAATGGCGGCCACGTTGTCAAGCTATTGGCGAAACTGAAAGTAGACAATCGGAAGTCTTGGAAAGCCGCAAGATCACGTTTTTACAATGCATAATAGTCACGGACGCTTTCGGACGGATTGCCCATTCCGGGGTAGAAACGTTCCTGGATGTTTTGCTCGGTAAAGGGTTAAGATGATGTCATGAATTAAAAGAAAGCACAATTAACAATAAGTAAGCAAGCTGCTATGGACTAACAAAAAAGAATATTAGTTATAATAATTAATAGACACTTAACTAACAATTTAATAATTACAGGATCTAGTATATACATAACAGTAATCCTTTTTAAATCCTGAAACCTGTAATGTCAAAGTTAATGCTGTGAAAATATATAATCACCTTCTTTCAGAAGGTCATCTTCTTCATTGCCCTCCACATTCATCTCATTTAACTGCAGATATGCATCCAGGCACTCGCTTATCCCAACCTTGGCCTTTAACTTTTCTAAGGTCGTGACCTTCACAGTCAATTTGTTCAAAAGATCAGCTGTTTTCCTTTTTGCCTCTTCAAACTGAGCTGTAGTAGTCATAATGGCTTTCTTCATAATTTTGGCATCTGCTTTGGTAGCGTCAAGTGTGGCTAGTGCTCTTCTGGAAATTAAAAAGGAAGACAAATAATAAGGTATTGTCTAGTATTTAAGATATGATAAGTAATAAGCAAATCAAGGAGTTATTGAATTCTGCATTTACTAAGTTTTCAGAGCTAAAATGTTGTAAATTTAACATTTCATCTCATGTTGACTGTTTGGATTTTTACAAATTAAGAAAAAAGGATGGTAAATTCCTCTCTGATCTTATTTAATATTACTGAGTCGTGTAGTATTGATTTTTGCATTTTGCCCATACCTTTATAATGCATATATTTTATATTGTTGCTTTTCTCAGTTAGCCTTGAATGATGTGTGAATGAAATAATGTATGAAAGAGAGTGATAGAAGGGCAGAATGTTAGATGGGCCTGCATGTCCAATTCTCAACCCTTTGAAAATAAAGTATGTTCGTTCGTTCTTGAGTAATGTTGAATTACTATAGAGAACCTATACTGATGTGTCCATGTAAAACATGGACAAAGCAGACAAGCTGAGAAACATTTAATAGCAGTGGAAATGTGGTTTCTGAGGAAAATATAAAGATTACCACTGATGAAAAGAAAACCAGATGACACAGTCTATCAAGAAACGAATGAAAACTGTAAACTGCTTAAAGAAATTAGGCAATGCCAATGAAGATTTTCTGGGTATGTTATGATGAGAAATAAATGTAAAAACACAGTGACAACTAACAAAATTAATAGAAAAAAAATAGCAAAGGGAAGGCAAAGGGATATAATCTGGATGGTTTGGTCATATGGCATAATTGAGACAAGAACACAAACCTTAACCAAAACTCTGGAGATTGTGTGAGTTAACAAAATGTGTGAGATGACGAACTATGACCTCCCACATGTATCTAGAGCCTTTCTAGTGGGTTCTGATGAGTGCAATATACTGACTACATGATGATGCTGATGATGATGATGCTGATGATGATGATGATGATATGTTGAAAACTTCATACCCATCTTTTGGCTCAATAATCTGGCAAAAAGTGCATAGCTTACTTCAGTTTTTCAATTGATGTAGTTCTTTCCTTTGTCTTTTGTAAATACAAATGCCTAAAGGTCTCCATGAACCGTCTGTATGCTGTTGGTCCAACATAGATCTCATTATTAGCCTTGTTGTGCACATTTATGTGATTCAGCCTGCAAAACAGAGAACAAGTACACATGGCTTCATAAAAAACTGTGACTTTATTCCAAAACAGAGAACAAATATGCATGGCTTCATAAAAATTGTGACTTTATTCCAAAACAGAGAACAAGTACACATGGCTTCATAAAAAACTGTGACTTTATTCCAAAACAGAGAACAAGTATGCATGGCTTCATAAAAATTGTGACTTTATTCCAAAACAGAACAAGTACACATGGCTTCATAAAAAACTGACTTTATTCCAAAACAGAGAACAAATATGCATGGCTTCATAAAAATTGTGACTTTATTCCAAATCAAATTTTTTCAGCCTGAGAAAGAACATAATCTCACAGTTGTATATAGAAATAATAACAGCATCAAACATTGTATGTTCAACACAACCGATAAAGTTACACACATAAAATAGTGGAAAATAAAAAGAAATGATGTTTTTGGTCAGTTCAGCATTATTTAGTGAAAGGATGAAATTATATTTCTAAAAATGTGATATTCAAGTTGTTTTTAGTGAGGCTGTCATCCTCAGCACAGAATAGAAGTTGCCACTGAAACTTTCAAAAATGAAGTATTTAATAAAAGTGCTTTAAGTAAGTTAGTTGCATATCCTTTACAGGACGTCACAGTCAACACCAGCATTTTTTACTGTTGTGATCTCTTGGCAACTTTACGTTCAGTAGCTTTCTGGACAACAGCACCCATACCATTTCATAAAAAAACCAACGCAGAGTGATCTGTTGCAAAATCGCCCGCAGCTGTGTTTCAAATGCGGGTATGCGTAATTATGAACTGCGTTTGTAGCTCTTTTGCCACGGAGCCAGCACAAGTGCTTGACATCATATATTGTAATCTCTAACAGCATGTATCAGCTGATGAGCTGACAATATTTTATGTCATGACACAAGCTGTCATGAATCTTCTCTTGCTGTTTTCCTAGATGTCTCTTTCCACAAATCTTTCCAGTTGTCACATGTTCTAGTTTTTGTCTTCGCATAATGTGGCCAAAACAATGATGACTGCCTCTTTCTAATGTTAGTGATAAGTTTTCTTTGTCTTAGTCTCTTTCAAAATGCTTAGATTACTCATTTTGGCTTTCCAAGGAATATTCAGCATTTTTTTGTAAAACTACATCTCTGAGACTGTTAGGAATTTGTCTGCTTGTTCACTAATTGTCCAGGATTCATAGCCATATGTTAAATCTGATTCTATGTAACATGCAAGAACTCTTTTTCAAAACTTCAATGACTTGAATTCATTGCATATGATTGTGTTCATTTATTAAACTGCAGTTTCCAATTTTGATTAAACAAAATTTACTCTAGCATCATAAGGCAGGGAATTTTTACAAATTACTATTGATTTCTAATATCACACATTCCTCTGATTTATTGAGAAGTTAGAATGGACACCTAGTCTTCTCGGATAAACATGAAAAACAGGAGGCACAGTGTGGAAGTCGAACATATAAAATCCATCAGTTGGATGTCAGAAAGAGTATGTCTTAAGCTATGTCTTTAGCCTAATGCCCTGGTAAAAATGTTAGAGGGAAAAAAACTGAATCAGAGTAGATGGATGGATGGATTCTGTCTAGATGGGAGTTAACTTTACACAAATGGATGCCGCCTGGATCTTTTCTCCTGGGCATGCCGGTGTGCTGGGGAATGAACAGGCGGACAGATTTGCTGGCTCTGCAAAATTTGGTGGAGTATTGATGCATGACAAGGCAGACATGGTTGCGGCCTTGTTGGAGCACGTGTACACCTCGGAGGAGCATATGGATCATCATGGTCTGGCAAGAATGAGGCAGCGAGGAGTGACAAGGGGATCTGGCTGACGCTCGACGCTCAGAGGAAAGGCAAGACGGACATATAATCAGATTGCTACTGGTACTATTGGTGTTGGAACTCTTCGCTGGCAGCTGAGGATGGGGACGGAGCGCCTATGGGAATGCCCTGAATGCTGTGATGTCGGTTCCTAGATCAATCAATCAATCAAATGCATGCCGTGGTTAAAAACATTGATCTCTCAGTTTGAGATGTGCATACAATTCCACATCAAAGGAAAACAGAAGAAAAAGAACAACAAATTGCCTGCCAATCCTTGAAGTTACCTGATTCTTTCCAATAGAATAACTTTGGAGTAAGGTAGATTTGGAACCATGGCAGTTTCTACTTTAAGCTGATCTTTCTTCTCTTCCTGAGAAGTGTGAGATGTCATAGTGATCTCAGAACTGACATCTCCAGCCCATGACAGCTGATTACAGTCTCTCAGCACAAAACTGTGGATGTTGGCCAGGCTCGTGGCGACCTTCTCACTGGTAAATAAATATACAACACTTTATGAGCATACATTTTAAACAATATTTACAGATAAATCATCTTTAGTATTAATGACCTCGGTACATCTGGCAACACTTCATTTCTGAGGTTATAGCTGGTTGCATGTCCTTACAGAACATTGCAGTCAATGTCAGCACTTACAGGCTGATTGTAATTTCCTAGGCATGTTACATTCAGTAGATTGCCATTGTTTTTTGAATGGCCAATTCTCATAACTATTGAGACAATCAATGCAAAGCGATCTGCTCCCAAATTGCCTGCAGCTTACTTTGGACAGGACATGTCAGAATTGTGAAAGTGGGTTCACTGCACCTAAGCCATGGTTACAAGTGATCACAACAAAAGTGTTTACCGTTACAGTCTACATTATCAGAACAGTTGCCAGGAAGGGCTTTTGTTTGGCCACATCCATCAGTCATTTCATGCAAGCAAACTGAAGGCTGACTGCTGGTCGCTTGCTAGATGCTGAGGTATGCAGCCTAATACCACAAAACCTTGTTTATTTGTTTGTTACTAGAGACTATCAGGCTATTTGCTCTTTTAGCCTAGTACTTTCTGACCTTGACATTAACATAACATTTATACTTAATGTAGTTAAACATGACATTCCACGAACTTGATGAGATGAAATAATTGAAGCCATTCTTATACTCAAGTTTACAGGATATTTCTAATCCCCTTCAGAACAACCTTATGCATGAAATTCAACTCTTAAGGGAAGATAGTGGCAGCATGGAGATTGTTCTCACCATGCAAAGTAGCTTCTAAAAATGCTAAGCAAGGGGAGCTATGTAGCACAGTGCTAGCAGGCATGCCTGCTGGTCCTGTACTCAAATCCCCATTGAGGCAGATTTGTAAAAAATGACCTAAAATGACCTATCCTAAAATGGGTACCATAAAATGTCCTGGAAAGTAAAGATGATCGGTTGATATTGACCACTGCACCCATTGATTTGTCTACACAATTTTGTAGCTAGGACCATTTTTCCAAAGGCCTCAAGGCATGTAAAAGGATCCTTTACTTTACTTACACGAAGGACTGTTTTGTTCTGAAATTTCCCAAGGAATTGTCAGGGACTGGTCAGATACAAACTAAGGGTTTTCCTGAGTTTGATGCCTTCAAGAAGCTGCAGCTCTCATTCTGATTACACCATAATGGTCAGACAGCACACAGAACACATACACTTCTTTGATTCCAGTTCAGAGAATTCTTCTTCTTCTTCTGCGTTCATCTGGAGTGTTTTTTTTTTCAAATGTAATTGCGTTGTGTCAATTTTATTTGCAACCTTAGGCTGGTACATGTGACTTCTGCGGGCGTTTGTTGACCAGGTTAGCCTTTCCAGGTGTTTTGAAGGACTTTCGACTCACTGTTGTGGTGCCGTCCACATCCCAGCTGGTCAAATTAAGATGGTTGAAGACTTCACGGTTAGCCCTCAAGGGAAGGTAGGGGCAGTCCATGGGCATTATCCACCATCCAGGGAGGCTTCCATAGGTGCAGAGCCGACACATAGCGCTCTGGTGCTGGGCTCACCCAAGGAATTGCCACACCTGCACATGGCTGCTTTAATTCCTCACTTCCATGTATTGGTCATTTTGTTCGCTACTGGCCGCTCCCCACGCAGACCAGGAATGATCAGTCTGCTGATGACATCCACTCAGCAAGCTTTTGATGGATTCGCTAGCCAAGCTTTCCATTTCGCGTTAATGAGACATGTTTCCACCTCCAGTTCCGAAAAACAAAATAGAACCGAGGTCCGATTCCATTATTCCTTGCACCATTATTCAGGCAGACGATACCTGCTTTGAACACTCTAATGTTTTCAAAGTAAAAGCGCTGGCCACCCGGGACACTCAACAAAGAGCACCCACGGGAGAGAGCCGGTAGACGGTAGGGCAGGAACAATGGGCAGTTAACTGGCAAGAGCCGGAAAGCCTGCCTGCATCCGAGATCCAACTATGAGCTTTTTAACTGCAATAACTTTAATATATGCTATTGGAGTTGGAATTACCAGACTTGTTAAAGTGTACTTATTCCAATTACGGGGCCTTGATAGAGTCTCGTATTGTTATTTTTCGTCACTATCTCCCCATGCAGGGAGTGGGTAAGTTGCGCATCTGCTGCCTTTGTTGGATGTGGTAGCCATTTCTCATGTTCCCTCTCCTGATTCCCCATTACAAACATGGTAGGCAAAATCACATACCACCAACATTTGATAGGGCAGACATTTGAAAGATACATCGCTGGCACATAAGGCCATGCGAACAGCACAAAGTTATCCAGAGTCACCAGTTGGAATGCCACGCCCCGCGAAGGGCAACAACGATTGGTTTTGAACTAATAAAAGTGCTTATTCCGCAAGGGTCGGAGCTTGGTAAGCATGTATTAGCTCTAGAATTACCACCGTTATCCAAGTAGGATCGTGTCATCTAAGGAACCTCGACTGATTTAATGAGCCATTCGCAGTTTCACCGCAAGACAGTGTAAACTTAGACATGCTTGGCTTAATCTTTGAGACAAGCATATGATTACTGGCAGGATCAACCAGATATCTATCGCACAGACGGACTATTCACGCACATGCAGGCCAAGAGTAGCAATTGCTCAGCACACTCCATCGGTACGCGGTGATACATGCAAAACCACTAGACGCTTACCGACAAGCTTTCAAGCTATGCCAGGCAGGACTGACCAAAAAGTTATGCCAGCTTACTGACTGCAGGCCCACTACTCATCGAGTGAAAGTGGATGCTTATCAGGATTTTGTCAAACAGTCTTACAAAAGTTGCTCTATCACCCACTCAAACCACGACTCTGGCTTCGCTCTACGGTCACATTCCCAAAACGCCTGCCTCGCTAACTTGCATTAGCTGGGAAGTTTCCAATGTGGTGCACCTCACACAGCCATCCGAGACTTCCAATGTGGTGCACCTCACACAGCCATCCAAGACAATGAGCGCCAGACGCATTAAGAGAATTCTAACCTGAGAAAGCCATGTGGTGTAACTTGGTCTTGGCTCAGTGTCTACTCTATAAACTATTGTTATCTCCTTGAATCTTGTACAGACATACAAACATGCAAAATGTGCTTTCCTGCCAAGACAGTGATTCAGGTTTAATCCCCAACAGAGGCAGCATTATTTTCTTTCTGACCAGTACACCTCTTTGGTCAATCCAGCCTATAAAAATAGGTACCAGACAAATTTCTGGATATTCTCAGAATTGTCTGGGAAGAAAAGGCAACAAGGAAGGGAGCTTGTTGTCCCCTGATTTGTAATGACCTAGAACAGGTGAAAGCCTCACACTTCAGACTGCAGCAGATGCATGTGCAATCTTTGTTGTTACCTTTTTACACGCAAACTATTTTTAATGTATGTTCATGTAATTAACTGATCCTTCTTTTGCCTCTACTAGCATCATCATCCAATAGCTTTTTGGCGGGCGATCATGCCTCTCCACAAATTAAGATCTCAGACGGCATGGATCAATTCATGTGTTGACTTTCTTCCATGCCATGACACAAGAATGTCCAAAATTTTTCTCATGCTGTCTTTTTCTATCTCTCTTTCCAGCTATCATAAGACGCTCCAGTTTTTGTCTTCTTATGTGACCAAAAAATGATGACTGCTTCTTTCTGATGTTTGTGACAAGGCGACTTAAGATTCCCTCAAAATGTCCCGATTGCTCATTTTAGCTGTCTAATTAATTTTCACCATTCTTCTATAAACTAGACCAAACATAAAAGAATGAATTACCAAGACACAGAACAATCAACACATATTGAAACAATAGCATACATTGGCTAAAAGGATACACAGTTTCATGAATTCTAACAAGTGACATTAAATCTCACCTCAAACTCTCAAATTCCCCAGACAGTTGGTGTTTGGCTACAAAATAGGACGCATCACTCAGCAAAGCTTCTTGTGGCCAGTCACACATCCAGTTAATCTGACAGCCAGTCAGCAGGCCAGGGAAGTTGCTTCAGGAGATAATCAAATCAGTCTTGTAAATAATAAGATCATAAAACCAGTCTTGTAAAGAATAAGATCATGAAACCAGTCTTGTAAATAACGAAAATATGAAACCAGTTTTATAAATAATTATATAATGAAACCAGTCTTGTAAATAATGAGATAATGAAAACAGTCTTGTAAAAAAATAGATAATGAAAGCAGTTTTGTAAATAATGAGATCATGAAACCAGTCTTGTAAAGAATAAGATCATGAAACCAGTCTTGTAAATAACGAAAATATGAAACCAGTTTTGTAAATAATTATATAATGAAAAAAAAAAAAAAATTGTGTTGCGTATCCCTTACGGGACGTTGCAGTCAACACCAGCATTTTCAGCTGCTGTTGATGTACTAGGCAAGTGTTACGTTCAGTAGTTTGCCATTGCTTTCTGAACGACCGGCCCCTATACCTTTTTCGAAAAAACCAGCATCGCCGTGTTTCGAACCCGGGTATACGGGCTCACAAACCGCGTTCGCAAGCCCTTAGCCACAGAGACCGATATATAATGAAAGCAGTCTTGTAAATAATGAGATAATGAAACCAGTCTTGTAAATAATGAGATCATGAAACCAGTCTTGTAAAAAAATAGATAATGAAAGCCGTTTTGTAAATAATGAGATCATGAAACCAGTCTTGTAAATAATGAGATCATGAAACCAGTCTTGTAAATAATGAGAAAATGAAACCAGTCTTGTAAATAATGAGATCATGAAACCAGTCTTGTAAATAATGACATCATGAAACCAGTCTTGTAAATTATGAGATCATCAAAACCAGTCTTGTAAATAATGAGATCATGAAATCAGTCTTGTAAATAATAAGATAATGAAACCAGTCTTGTAAATAATTAGATAATGAAACCAGTCTTGTAAATAATGAGATAATGAAAACAGTCTTGTAAATTATGAGATAATGAAACCAGTCTTGTAAATAATGAGATAATGAAAACAGTTTTGTAAATTATGAGATAATGAAACCAGTCTTGTAAATAATGAAATTATGAAACCAGTCTTGTAAATGATGAGATAATGAAAACAGTCTTGTACAGAATGAGAACATGAAACCAGTCTTGTAAATAACTCAGGATTTGTTACTAATCAACAGTTATATATTATAATCAAAGATATGAATTACAAAAATGAGGCATCTAATATATAAAATATAAACATGGAAACATTTGTGTATATCTAAAAAAAAGTCTGGAAGCAATACTCAGCTATGAGTCTGTGATGTGCTAAGACCATCACAATTTTGAGGCCTGAATGCATGGAAGAGTAGGTGCTCAGTCTTTTCCTCACTTAGCGGATGATAAATCCTCATCAGACCATGACATTAATAGCATAAACTTCTATCAACTACACTAACATGAAACTACATAAGTATATCTAAGCAGATACTACATTTTACAGTAAATAACTAGTGCTGTCATTTGCAGTGACAAAAGTATGAAAATTATTAAAAATTTCAAAGGCGTTATTTCTTATCCTTTGATGATAATCCTATTAAATTTATTGAATAATGATAAACACACCACTTTTCTTTGGCAATATCACAAGAGCTGCCCCATAACACCAATAAAACACAATTAAGACATCATATTTTAAAGCACACCATTTTCACATAAAATGGAAAATGTCAGGAACACATGAGGCAGATTGTACTGAGAAACAATATATACACTATTTTCTACTTAGTTATAATTATTATTCTTTTAAATTTAATTACTTAAATACTCCTTAAATACTTTGTGATAGACAAAACAAATTTTGGGGCACAAGTGTGGCCCATTAGCACAAGCATAATTCGACATGTGCCTTCATATTATGACGAACTTTCACTGTTTGTGTTGTTTAACTGGTATTATTTTTATAATATTTCACAAAGTCCTTTAAATCAGAATAACTATAATCTAAAATTGTTTAAAACACTAATTTGATGAAAATATACACGATCGCGAACAGAAGGCCTTGTCATTTCTAAAATAATCAAAACAAATTACTTATAAAACATAACACTATAAATTATAACACTTGTTTTGTCCTAAAAAAACAATGAATCCACACATTTTGTCTGACACTGATCGAAGGGTAATCTTTATGCATGTTAAGTTTCAATTGCCGGGCACTAAAAATTGCGGAAAATAAGAGAATTTAAACAAATAACGCACTGTCCATACCAAGCCGATGTATCGGCTCGCGGCAGTCCAGAGCAGTTCTATTGTGTTGATGTATCAGCTTCTGGCAGTCAATCAGTTAATGATCTCAGCAAATAAACAGCATTTTTTGTACCCTTTCCTTCTATACACCCACTTTTCTTCTCCCATTTCAGATTGTAGTTTCTTCCTAACTCTTTGCATGATGATTATTAGCAAAATCTAAGTGATATGGCTCATTATGCTAATTTTTCGATGTTGATCACATTCTAAGGCTCCTGATCTCTTTGGGATTGCAATAAACATAAGTCAGGAGATATACCTCCAGTCTCATATATTATGTTCAGCAGCCTGGTGACCTGCTCTATTCCATATTCTTCTAAGGCATTGAAAATATGTTACAAAAGTGTGAAGCCAGCATTGCAATAGGCTATATTCCAGAAAGTATATGCTAAGGAAGTCAGAAGCCAGCAAAGCAATGGGTTGTATTCCAGAAAGTATGCTCTAAAGAACTGAGAACCAGCAAAGCAACAGAACCACTTCCCAGAAATTATATGCTAAAGCAGTTCAAGAGCTTCTACCATGAAGAGTTCTGCTGTGATGTATTGTCTATGGTATGGCCACTAACCTCATCATAACATCGTTTACATTCATACAGAGGTTCCTATTTCTATAGATGGAAAGCACATAAGATATGTAGTTTTCTATAATATATAATAATCATTATTAAGTGCCTTGCCAACCTACATGGACAATCATGTCTCTCCAGAACTCTTATTTGCTAGTACATGTATGAAGTCATGTGTTGACATATTTTCACACCAATATTTTAAACTGTCCAGCATTTGTTCTTTCTGCTTTCTTCTATCATATCCCCCCCCCCCCCCCCACCCAATATTTCCATGTTATGAGAAGAAATGGATTGGAGAACTTGGTAACAACTGGCAAGATCGAAGGGAACAGACCAAGTGGAAGACCTAGAAGCAAATACCTGGATGGCTTGGCCACATGGCATGGTCAAGACAGGAACACGGAGCTGATCCATGACTCTGATGATCGAGTGAGATGGCAAAACATGACCGCCCACGCTTACCGGCATGGCACATGATGGATGGATGGACAGTATCTTCCTTTTTTTCTCTTTTAGTTATGAGGCCAAAGAATGTTGTCTGCTTTCTTCTGATGTCTCACAATTCTGTCTTCACCTCTTTCAAAAAATTAATCACTTTGGCTGTTGATGTTGTTATTAACACCTTTCTTTAAAGTTAATATATCAGGCTTCAGTGCATTTCCCTATTTATTTAACTATTATCCAGGATTCACAATAAGATATTAAAAATTGTTTCTCATTATGTTCACATTGAAAAGAAACTTGCACACTCACTCTTTTGCTGTTTTAAGTAGATCATGACTTGACTGTAAGCAAATGACAATATGAAGATTACACTTCACTCTGGAAACAAGAAACTTCATGGGATCTATGGAAACACCTGGCAGATCTCTCTTCATTGTTGGAAGTATGGCCTGGAGAAGGCCATCAATCTCATCATTGGAAAACAAATGTGGGTATTCCCCGCAGATGAGCAGACTGTTGATGGCATCAAGGTAACTAGGATCATGCAAGTCTCGAGCCTGCCATATTTCGAAGAGAAAAAAAAAATGAAGAAATTCTTTACTAATTCAGCTCTTTTTCTATGTCTGGAAAATGTTTAACTCTTTCAATATCAGAATGTCATAACAGTTGCCCCATCGAGAAAATAAAGATAACAAAATTACACATGTGCTATTCTCACAGGTTGTGTATGCATATTCACAGTATTCTGACTTATGTTGTTCTATCTGTTTCAGTCCAAACAGGTTTTAATTTTTTTAGTTTTTGCAAAGCAATGTTTGTTCCTTCTTAAATCTTGGTCCCGTATTTCCATCATCCATCAGCAGTGAAATCAGATATTCAACCTACTCACTTTCTGTAATTTTACTCTATTGATAGACATATCTGTTGACATATTTTCTCTGTCAGTTTATCAATATTTTTGATTATGTTTGCCATGGTCTGGTTTATAGTATTATCGACCATGGCAGGATTCACTTAAAAGTGCGGTCAATACAAGAAGACTGCAAAGTGACCTGCCCCGAGCATTGGTCACTACAGTGTGAAAAGCATTCGGGACGTTTTGCGAGAGGAGAAAACATTACCGTCAAATCAGTTGGACTGGAGCTATGGTCGGAGCTGGACCTAGTTCTTTCATTCCCGTAGAATGGCCATATACTGAGCTTCTACATCATTAGTTAGATGTATAGTTATTATGTAGACTCGAAGCATGGTGAAGAGTGATAGCCATGTTGTGAAATTGATAATGTGAATTGTCTAATGCTTGGAGTCAATATAGAGTGAAAACTGAACTGCGTTCTGTTATTCGAGATGCTTTGAGTTTGTTCTAAGTAGTTAGCTGTTGTGAACTGTGCAGAGTGATAAACAGCATATAAGATAACAATAGAAACCAGCCACAGTGAGAAGATTATAGCATTGCCAGGCAGAAGTGTGATCACAGCAGCAACAGATATAGAATAGGCATGCACCATCATCATCATCGCAAACAGGTCAGGGACTCTGCATCCAGCGCTCATAGAAGATTCAAGATACCACAGAATAGTTATATGTATGAGCGCTGTAATCAAAGACCCATCAACACCTAGATGAGATGGTGCAACAGTCAGGTGATCCCTAGTAACAGCGTCTGTGACCCCTGGCAAATACATCATCTGAGATTCTTGGCAATGTTGCATTGAGATATAAATTGTGTTTTTTACATTGTTCTTGCATTAACTTAATAAGTTTACAGGTTTCCATTTATGTTGTTCATAATTATACTATATTGTTAGCATAATGAAGTTGCGGTATTTCTATACAATAATTATAAATGAATCAAATCACTCCTTGTCAACACTGTCTCAAACTTTCCTTTTGAAATTAAACAGATGAGGGTACAAAATGCTGCCCTGTCTGACACCTTGTTCCATATCAAACCATTCTGTTTTATCATCACATATACTCACAGTTGCCTATTATTTAATGTTGAGTATTATTATATGTATCAGGTTAAAGACATGCACTAAATGTAATAGTAAATCCATTTAGTTTTGTTATGTTAAATCATTCTTTGTGTTCTATACAGTCAAATTATTCTGAATAATCTTTAAAACTATCAGTAAGTTCTATAAAATTATCACTCACTGTAAGCATTAATGAAATAACCTTGTCCTCTGACCCGCTGAGTCTTATGACTGTCCTGAGTCCATCAAAGAAGCTGCTTTGTTTGGATGTATCCATTTTGTGAACGGGGATGTCAGCTATGTGCAAGGCAAGGCGGCAGAGATTTGAGAGATGTGATCCTAATGGTCCTACCAGGAGCAAGTTCCCTCTGATGATTTTAAGAAAGAAATATATAAGACCAAACAAGCCAGGAAAGTAATACTTCAAATTTGAATTAGTGTTTAAAATCTGGCCACTGATGATAACATCATCATCATCATCTTATCATCATCTCATCTTGTGCCTCTTGTACCTTGCAGCATCAAGGTGAAGCATAAGCAGTGGGAGAGTGACTGTTATGGGCACTCTTGCTGTGTCAAATCTGCTGAGCCAGTGGTTGGCCGTGTAACGTCTAGGTCACTCCGCCACCTAATAAATATTTCCTTAATTATGTCTTGCCACACATGCACACATGCGCATGTGCACTCACGCACACACACACACTCGAACGCATGCACACTCATTCACTTTCTCTCACACTCTCTCTTAGTCTCTTACCAACTGAATAATTTCAATATTGTACTTTTCTTGATTTATTAAGAACAAACAAACAAAAAAACAAACTAATTAACTATCTGACTAACCAGCCAACCAACCAGCCATCCTACTAACTTACTCACCCATCCACCTACACATACACATACATGTGCACACTAGCACACATACACACATATGCACACAAGCAAGCACACACACATACACACACATGCACATGAGCACACACCCACACACACATGTGCACACACATGAACACAACAGCACACACATACATCTGTGTGCACACAAATAAATGCGCAAACATGTGCATATGCTTACACATGCATGCACACACACATGCATGAGCACACACACACTCTTGCACACATATGCACATACACATGTGTATGCACACATGCACATACATGCATGCACACACACACACGCATGCAGGCACACACACATGTGTGTGGACACATGTATGTACATCACATGTGCACACACATATGTATGCATGTACACACACACACATACACTCACACACACACACTCTCTCTCTCTCTCTCTCTCTCTCTCTCTCTCTCTCTCTCTCTCTCTCTCTCTGACAATACATGACATGAACACTGACAATACATGACAAGAACAATGACAGATATGTAATTCAATGTTGCCAAATTCAACAAAAGTATACAACACACAAACTGGAAAACACAAACTCTAATTTACCCATGATGAAAGCTGAAAATACGATGCAAGCGCACAATCTGGGATATGACATGGTCAGATAATGTGACACTCATGCTGCCAAAGACTTCACTGTAGTGAGTAAGATGTGCATTCAGGCAACTGTGCAGTTCCTGCATACTTTTCACCGCCTGAAGAGACACCTGCAAAATCAGATTTTCCATATTTATTTATTCATCTTATTATGAAAAAGTCCCAGCTTGGCCCAGTCTAAAATGGGTACTAAGAAATATTTGTTCTTACATTTTTACCTTTTTACTAAGAAAATTAAGAGTAGTCACAAAGCAGAATCTGCCAAAGAAGCACAAAGTACTGGGCACTCACATGTAATTGGTCATGGCATAATGGGGTCAGGTGACCAGTTTCCTTTCTCATTATCTTAAAAAAATAAGTCGCTTAAAAGTCAACAGGGTCGACTTCATTGCACCGGATTTTTATCCCATATGGCCCAGTCTCTTTCGGCTGCACAGAAAGCGTCACACAAAGCACAAACTCTGTAACTCTGTAGCTGACGACCCCCAGGAGTCTAAAAGAAAAAAATGCACTCGTGAACCGAAGGACGCGGCCCAGAATCAAACCCACAACCTTCGGAGCCAGACGCTTGATCACTTCACCACGGAGACTCCAGTTCATTATCATTATCTTAACTTCCCAAACTATTAAGAACTATTATTCGTCTGAATTTGTGTAGCTCAGTCACTATATATAAACAGACCTACACTCATATTTGTGAATAGCATTCAACAGCAATATATTTCTGCATTCTAATATTCATTCATTCATTCAGTAGCATGTCCTTTGCAGAACCTCGCTCCCATAACAACCTTATGGAAAACCTCTTGATCACAAGCAAGATGTCCTGCGTCCGATACACCTAATTCTAATATACAACGCAAAAATGGTTCTTCCTTAGTTAGTTAGTTAGTTAGTCGATAGATCATCCTCATTGCACATCGAACCATTTGATCCATAAGTGCTCGGATCCCCTCCTCAGCAAATCCTGCAGAGTGTAGCGGCTAACGACACCAGTTCTGTGTTGTTTAATTAATCTTCTTTGGCTTCCTGCGTAGTGTTCTTGTTTGGCCACCCCTCTTTTAATTTGTTGTTCTTGCAGTCTGGCTATGGTTGTAGATTCACAGTCATCACTTGGTTCACGCAAAAGTCTTACTTCTCGTAGAGCATTCAGACATGTCAGCCTGGCCCATGGCGCGTCCGCCCTCCACCGTAGCCTCACCTGTGAGCTTGTCAGCCAGCTCATTTCCTTGTACTCCTTCTTCCTTGATTGAAAGTACTGACATTTGCTTTAGATGTCTTAAGATAAATAGTATTCAGAGTAACATATTTTTCCGTCTTATTTCAAATAAAATGTTGTCTTAATTTGATACATAAGTTTTGGTATTATCATAAAAAAAGTATACATATTTTCTGGTGAAATGTTTCTGGCGTGATAGAGCCATTTTGTATAGAGAGTTTGTCTAGAGGAAGCAAACTTTACAAATACATGCCAAAGTCACATACTGACATTTGAGGTGTATAACTAAGTGTGACACATTCCTCAAAAATAGGAACAATGAAGAAGAATTATATTGAAGTCTCAATTTAATATAAATCTGTCAATCTTAATTAATATTTAACTTTCAATATGTTGATACTACACTTTCTGTCAAACTTTATGTAAAATGAATATTGTACTTTGATAGACACTTTCCATCATCATCATTATCATCATTCAGTTGTCTGTCCTGTGCAGAACTATGTTTCCATAACAGCTTTTCCAAATTTCTCTCTAACATAAGCTAAATGTCCTGCCTCTGATGCTGTCTTGTGTAAATTAACTATCACATTTTGAACCTATTTACACAATGATTTTCTTTGTATCCACTTTCTCAATAAACTCCCTTAATAATTATCTTTTCAAGATGCATGTCTTTTTACAGAACCAAAATATTTTATTTTCCTAATTTTTGTTTGTCTTAATAACAAATCTACTTCAATACTGAGCTCTTGTTCGATAGATATATTTGTTCTCCTTTCTGCCCAATGAATTTGTAATAACTTCCACCATACTTTGATTGTTTGATGTCTAGCTCCAGGTGGATAAAGTCTATTTTCGTAATCCACACTTGTGGAGAAGAGTTAAGGTGTGGGGAGCCTAAACTTGCACCCTAAGGCCAGATGCATACTTGGATGTGCACTTTTAATCTAGCTTTGATTCAAAAATATGTGTCTTACTTGAATCTTTTTTGGCCCAAGAGCTGTGACTGGTCTCTGGAACATGTAAGCATCTGCTGGAAATGTCACAAAATGGTTATGGAGGTCTGGCATCACATTTTTCCACATCTGATATTGAATAAAACAACAAAAGAAAATAATTTGTCTAGCAATATATATGTAACCACAAAATGGTGCTTAAGTTTATTTTCAGTTATAAGTTCATTTGAATGTGCAAATAATTGTTTGGAAGAACAAAATAAATGCTATTGCTGTTAAAAATAAGGACATCACATTAGAAAGGTTCACTTTTATTCATTAATTACATAGCAAACATTACTTACTCCGTTAATGATTGCTCCTAGTTTTTCATCGAACCATTTCAGGTCTGATGTTTGTGTAATGGAGTCTCTCACAGTTCTAATCAGTTCATGTTTCCAAACAGAGATCACCATGATATCATCTGCTCTGCTCTCATGTGCTAAAGTTTTCAGACACTATAAATATAAACTTTAAATTAATATATGTGGCATTAATATTAAATCTATACACAAAGACACAGAAGCAGAAATGAATGCTAATCACGTAACAACAGATAAAAATGTTTATAATTTTAAAATATTTAATTTAATTTCATATGTTCACAGTCTATTCCATTTTGTGTGCGGGTGGGCATTTTGAGCCTTAACAATGATCATAGACATGTCCACAATGTGCAGGGTGGACATTCTGAGTATTGTCAAGGATCATAGACATGTCCACAATGTGCGGTGTGGACATTCCAAGCCTTATTAAGAATAATAAAAATGTCCACAATGTACGAGGTGGACATTCTGAGCCTTAATAATAATCATACATATGTCCACAATGTGTGAGGTGGACATTCTGTGCTAGTTGTTTATCTTAATACAAGTTCAATTTCTATCATCATCACTCAGTACCATCTCCATCATTCACTGACATCTCCCAACATCATCACTCACTGTCTTCCCCATTATCATCACTCAGTGCCATCTCCACCACCATTACCCCCATGCTATCTCCATCAGCATCACTCAGTGCCTCTCCCTCCATAGCGAAGGTTTCAGGAATGGATCTTCAGCATTTTTGACTACGTACATTAGGCTTCTCCCAGGCTGTATACTGACAATATATTTAAGTTGTCTGTCCATCCATATCTAGCCTTTTTTCCTTTCAAGTTTCTCTCTCTCTCTCTTTCTCTCTCTCTCTATCCCCCCTCCCCCATTATGGTTTTCAGTAGACTTTCACATCATTTGATATGGTCAAGCCGACTGCCTCATACTTTGAAAGACATGAGTTGGTTTTCAGACTGTGTTGTCCAGATCACATGGAGACCTGACCCCTGGCGGTCATTGCTGGAGCTACAGACTTCAGGCTCCTCAGCAGGTTGCTTGCCATTCTGTGGAGAGGGGCCAAACCAGATCAGGGTAGAACCTGGTGCAATGAAATAATCCTCTCACCTTTAACCTTTTGGCTTTTGTATTTCTCATGTTTATTTTCTATTTCCTTCAGCAGTGATCAATTTTATTTAGCTATTCTAGAACTTTCTTATTTGTCTGTTTTTTTTTTCATCCAAAAAACTTGTCTCAGTCCCCCGAAGACTCATACAGTCCTAATTGTTCATTTAATTAATTCTGTACTAGACAGTAGTCGGCTCCATGGTGAAGGGGTTACAGACGCAGTTTGAAATCCCGCATACCACATTCAAAACACAGCTGTTTTTTTTTTTTTAATGAAATGGTATGGGTGCCATCGTTCAGAAAGCAATGACAAACTACTTAACATAAAACTTGCCCAGGAATCATGAACAGTAAAAAAAATGCTGGGGTTGATTGCTACATCCGTAAAGGATATGCAACTAACTTTTAACTAGACAGTAAACTTAGATGGATAGGACACATTAGGAGGATGGATGATGGTAGAATACCAAAAGCCATCTTGTTTGGTAAATTACTGATGGGTAAGAGATCTTGGGGTTGGCCTTTACTACGATACATAGATGTGTGTAAATGGGACATAATGGAAACAGGCATTGATGTTGCACCTTGGGAGCTAGATGCTGCTGATTGTGTTGCGTGGAGGGCAAAGAAGGCAACGAGTCAGCAGATACTAGACAGATTATTCTGTAACTCCTTCTGATTTAGATTGTTAATATTTACAAAACACAAAAACTGCTTGTGATAGAAAGAGTTAATGGTACAATTTATGCTTAGTATGTAGTATACTTCTAAAAATATCCCTGTATGGCTGAAACATAATGAAGGTTATATTCTAATTAATCACAAGGGAAAGAACATAATTATTAAACATCTGCATACATTTAAAAGATTACATTTCCTTAGTGAATTTAAGCACAGAAGGCACAAACAGATGCTCCACATTCAAATGATACCTGTGACTATGTTTTTTTTAAATGTTTCAGCTTAAGTATTATTCACTTCATATGATACATAAAATTAGTTGCACATCCTTTACAGGACATCACAGCAAACCCCAGCATTTTTGGGCTGTTTGTGATTTCTTGGCAAGTTTACGTTCAATAGTTTGCCATAGCTTTCTGAACATCCTGCACTGATAACATTGAATGAAAACCAGCGCAAATTGCTTGCAGCTGTGTTTCAAACATGGCATGCAGGATTATGAATTGCGTTCATAAGCCCTTCGGCACAGCGGAAAGATACATAACTCTACAGTATGCACCTGACGAGATGCAGTGAAATATGCCAGGCAAAAAATAGTGCAACATATTGTTTGTGGCTTCTGTGTTTACACACATACATTTACCTGGAAACTGTTTGTGATGGCTTTTAGTGTAAACAGATAATGATGGCGTCCAGGTGTGGGTGATGGTCGGAGAACATCCTGAATAGCTTTCAACATATCACAGGATACAGAAACAATGGCATTGTGAAGATCAAGACTTAGAGCTGGAGCACCACCTGACCTCATGTTCACCTGAAAGTCACATTATATAACGTCATCCTCATTACCAAATGTTATCATCAAATTAATCATGAACATTAGCTCTAACTCAAATTTGTAAGAACACAGATTGGAATCATTATAAATACAACATTAATTACTTTTAAAGGTAAAGGCGAGAGAATCAATTTCACTGCACTGGGTTTTATCCCATCTGGCTAGGTCTCTCTCTCCAAACAGATAATCAATTTCATTGCACTGGGTTATATCCCATCTGCTAGTCATCTCTCTCTCTCCAGCTCTCTCTCTCCAAACAGAATCAGTTTAACTGCTCTGGGTTATATCCCATATGGTTAGGTCTCTCTCTCTCTCCAAACAGAGAATCAATTTAATTGCACTGGGTTATATCCCATCTGCTAGTCTCTCTCTCTCTCTCTCTCTCTCTCTCTCTCTCTCTCTCTTTCGTTCTCTCTCCAAATAGAGAATCAATTTCATCGCCCTGGGTTATATCCCATCTGGCTAGGCCTCTCTCTCTCTCCAAACAGAGAATCAATTTCATTGCACATGGGTTTTATCCCATCTGGTTAGACCTATCTCTCTCCAAACAGAGAATCAATTTCATAGCCCTGGGTTATATCCCATCTGGCTAGGCCTCTCTCTCTCTCTCTCTCTCTCTCTCTCTCCAGAGAATAAATTTCACTGCACTGGGTTATATCCCATCTGCTAGTCCTCTCTCTCTCTCTCTCCAAACAGAGAATCAATTTCACTGCACTGGGTTATATCCCATCTGGCTAGGTTTCTCTCTCTCTCTTTTTCCCCAAACAGAGAATAAATTTCACTGCACTGGGTTATATCCCATCTGCTAGTCTTCTCTCTCTCTCCAAACAGAGAATCAATTTCATTGCACATGGGTTTTATCCCATCTAGCTAGGCCTCTCTTTCTCTCCAAACAGAGAATCAATTTCATTGCACGTGGGTTTTATCCCATCTGGCTAAGTTTACGTAGATAGTCATATTTTGGGCAGTCTTGAAGTATGTTATCTGCTGTCTGCTGCGTTAAACCACATGTGCACATGGCTGATTGCCAATCTTAAATTGTGTACATACATGTGATTGTGCAATCATTCGTGTCCTTTTTTGAGGAGCAGAATAATGATTTGTTCTGGTCTGTTCATAAAGTGGTAACTGTCTTGAGCTGGTGTTGGTGGCTTTCTGAATGATTTACTTAATGTATGCAGTTTCAGATAAATGTGCTAGGCAGAAGCAAGATCTTTTACTGGCCTTCTGATGTTTCCACCAAGGGGATCAAGCATTGACCAAGCAGCAATGAAAATAATAATTTTGCTGTTGATGCTGATAAATCTTTCAATGAGGCCTTTCAGCCAGAGCTGCAGGTTTTATTGCTCCAGTCTCAGTTGGAAGTTTGTTAAGTATGCTCTGGTTACAGACAACATTTTCAGAGGAGATACAAAGTATTTATCTAATCAGAAATTTAGTGATGAAGTAACTATATTACATAAGTAAAGCAAGTAAGCAAAAGACACTTTTTACAATTCTTGAGACATATTCAGCATATTGTGCTAGCCCCATATGTTATAAACCAATTAACACTAATGGGGTGGTGTGATCAATATCATGTCAGCCACCATTACTTCTCAAGACATTTCCTGCTACCTGGAGCCCAGATTAATTTGATCGAGGGGAAGAGAGGCAGAGGCGGACCAAGAGAAATGATGCTGGATGGATTGAGACGGTGGCATGGAGGAATATCAGCAGCAGAGTTGATCCAGAAAACCAAAGACCGAGATCTGTGGAGAGCCATGAATGCCTACGCCAGCCGGCACGGCACTTGATGATGATGATGATGATGCCTTGATGTGAATTCCAACCCATGATCACCAGACTGGCAGGCAAGCGAACTATAGAAAATATTATTATTTAATAGTAATATCTTCAGTGTCTAAAATTAGGTCATTTGTTATTAATTCTTTAACGCATTAAAAACAAATCAAGGCAAATGATTATTACCCCTAAAATGCCATTAACAATGCTTCTGGAAGCAGCATCTTGAGGGGCTGGCAACCAGAACACTGCAAAATGTCGCTGAAATAGTTCAGAAAAGAAATACAATACCCAGACACAACATTTAAAATATAACTTGTTTGCTGAATTATTCATATATATATATATATGCGCTCTTCTTCTTCTTCTTCTACTACTACTACTACTACTACTACTACTACTACTACTACTACTACTACTACTACTACTACTACTACTACTACTACAACTACTACTACTACTACTACTACTACTACTACTACTACTACTACTACTACTACTACTACTACTACTACTACTACTACTACTACTTAGTATTACTTATTTATCGTCGTCTTCCTCCTCATTCTTCTTTTGGTCCTTATCTTTATCGATTATTTCCTCATTCAAACAGAATGTGTCACCCTCTTGCCCTCTCTAACGCAGAGGTCAATGTGTCCAGCTCTATCTGCATGTATGTACATCTTACTTCATCTTGTGTGCTTTCTCCCAAGGTAAACGACTCTGTCAGCCTCTGAGTAAGTGCGCTTCATTTTAGTATATATAATCATCATCAAGTGCCTTGCCTAGCTAGCTGACCCGGCCCGGCTTCGCCCAGACTCTGATGGGGAGCATCTCATTTAATTCATATAAGTAGTCATATAAGTTCCCGTTCCGACTATCTATCTGTCTGTCTGTCTGACCCGGCCCGGCATCGCCCAACTCCTGGTGGGGAGCATCTCATTTAATTCATATAAGTAGTCATTTAAGTTCCCGTTCCCGACTGTCTGTCTGTCTGTCTGTCTGTCTGTCTGTCTGTCTGTCTGTCTGTCTATCTATCTATCTATCTGTCTGTCTGTCTGACCCGGCCCAGCCCATGGTGGAGAGCATCTCATTTAAATTATATAAGTAGTCATATAAGATCCCGTTCCCGACTATCTGTCTGACTGTCTGTCTGTCTTGGGTAAATGTAGGAGGGAGGAGGAAGAGGAGGGAGGAGGAGGGAGGAGACAGGAGGAGTAGGGAGGAATAGGAGGGAGGAGGAGGGATTAGGAGGAGGAGGGATTAGGAGGAGGAGGGATGAGGAGGAGGAGGAAGGAGGAGGAAGAGGGAGGAGGAGGAATGTGAAGGGAGGAGGAGGTAGAGGGAGGAGGAGGTAGAGGGAGGAGGAGGAGGAGGGAGGAGGAGAGAGGAGGAGGGAGGAGGAGAGAGGAGGTAGGAGGAGGAGGAAGAGGGAGGAGAAGGAATGAGGAGGAAGAGGGAGGAAGAGGGAGGAGGAGGATGGAGGAGGGAGGAGGAGGAAGAGGGAGGAGGAGGATGGAGGAGGGAGAGGGAGGAGGGGAAGAGGAAGAGGGGAGGAGGAGGAGGGGAGAGGAGGAGAAGAAGGGAGAAGGAGGGGAGAGGAGGAGGAGGAGGGAGGAGGCAGAGAGAGAAGAAGGAAGGAGGAGGAGGAAGGAGGGATAGGAAGGAGGGAGAATGAGGAGGGGAGGAAGGAAAGGGAGGTGGAAGAGGAGGAGGAGGGAGGAGGAAAGAGGTAGGGGGAGGAGGAGATAGAGGGAGGAGGAGGAGGAAGGAAAGGGAGGAGGAAGAGGAGGAGAAGGGAGGAGGTAGAGGGAGGAGGAGGAGGAGGAAGAGGGAGAAGAAGGGAGAAGGAGGAGGGAGGATGATGAGGGAGAAGGAGGCAGGAGGAGGAGGAGGGAGGCAGGAGGAGGAGGAGGGAAGATGAGGGAGGAGGCAGAGAAGGCGGAGGGAGGAGGATGGAGGAGGATGGAGGAGGAAGGGAGAAGGAAGAGGGAGAGGGAGGAGGAAGAGGAGGAGGGAGGAGAAGAGAGGAGGAGAGAGTTCGCCATTCCGAATTCATACTCGTCTAGTTCTTCCCTTCTACACGACTGTAGATAACTTCCTTACACATATATTTACGTACGTATTTTGGGAGGGGGAGGAGGGAGGAGGAGGAAGTAGAAAAAAAAAACTATGACAGTGGGCAGCTCTGGAATGAAAGGAAGGCGTGTAGAAAATTTCATCTCAATCGGATGGGCCGTTCGCGAACGTATAAAGGACATACGGACATACATACATACATACATACATACAGACAGACGGAGATTGCCTTTTATATATAAGATATATATATATATATATATATATATATATATATATATATATATATATATATATATATATATATATTATTGCTGGCACCTTGCTGTTTTGACAGACAATAGTTGGTTACATTAAAAAAGGCATAATAATCGCTCTCTCTCTTTCTCTATCCTCCACCTACCCGCCACCCGCTCGCGCGCACGCAAGCACACACACGCATGCATGCACGCACGCAGAATATTCTCTACAATTTATCTTTGCTAAACAAGGTGAAGCAAAGAGCTCTTATGAGCTACATAGAGCCAATCTTGATACAATGAAGCAGATCATGGATAATCAGGAGATTAGTGAGGAATTATCCATGACTCTGGTGATCGAGTGAGAGGGCAGAACATGACCACCCATGCTTACCGGCATGGCACATGATGGATGGATGGAGTGAGGAATTATGAGGAAGCTGTGGAGATGAAGTTTTACAAACAAATGCTGAGAACACCTTGGATGGATAGAAAGAGCAATGAAGATATCCTGAAAGAAATTAACTCACAAAGAAAAATGGTTACTTGTATCAAATGAAGACAGTCTACATTCTTTGGGCATGTGATGAGAAAGGGAAAACTGGAGTACTTCGTCACAACGGAAAAGCTGGATCGGAGGAGAGGCAAAAGGCGAGACCAAGAGAGAAGATGCTGGACAGTTTAACATCATGGCATGCAGGAACATTGGTATCAAACATTATTGGCAGTAAACAAGACAGAAAGTTGTGGGAAGACATGATCACCAACACTGCATGGACTAAAAGGAAACATATCAGGTAATGGAAGCCTCATAGCAGATACTACTATTAAGGCGTGAAGTGTTAAACTTTCACAGAATGTAGTAGGCCTTAGAATACACAGATGCAGTGGCCAGTTCCTCTCCTCTCCACCTCTCCATTCCTTTCTAAAAATTATTTGGTATTCATTTATGAGGCTGAGTCAACCCCAGAATCATACTGGTTGGGAAAAAAAAAAGGTAATCTTATCACTGCCAGGGATTGAACCCATACCACTGCGTTTGTTTCATAATATAACTATATAACTTACTTTATTCATATTATGCTGTGTATGTAAATGTAAAATTGCTATAAAACATTATTTTAACTTTCGAACACACAAATTAAGATTATGATGATCTGGTCAAAATGACAAAATATGCTCAAGATTTACACTCTAGTGATGTCATTTCAGCATTCTAGTACTGTGCCATTGATGTCTATGGTTCAAAGTCTATGAAGCATCTTAATGACCTTGGACGGACAATTCATCTTTTTTTCAATAATTTGTATTTTTAATGACTGTGCAGTGTTTGAAAATATTGCCGGTCCAAGTTTTGTATTTACCTATTATGTTGCATGGGAGTGAATACAAAACTTGGACCAGCAATATTTTGAAACACTGCACAGTCATTAAAAATACACCCTGTATATGCTTTAAAATTAAATGTTTCTTTATATTCAAGGACTGAAGAAAAAAGTCTAAAAAGAAAGAAAGAACAATAGTAAGTTAGTAAGTTAGTTAGTCGACAGATCATCCTCATTGTACATCGAACCATTTAGTCCATAAGTGCTCGGATCCCCTCCTCAGCAAATCCCGCAGCGTGTAGCGGCTAACGACACCAGTTCTGTGTTGGTTTATCAATCTTCTTTGGCTTCCTGCGTAGTGTTCTTGTTTGGCCACCCCTCTTTTAATTTGCTGCTCTCGCAGTCTGGCCATTGTTGTAGATTCACAGTCATCACTTGGTTCTCGCAAAAGTCTTACTTCTCGTAGAGCATTCAGAATGTCAGCCTGGTCCATGGTGCGTCCGCCCTCCACAGTAGCCTCACCTGCGAGCTTGTCAGCCTGCTCATTTCTTTGTACTCCCGCATGCCCTGGCACGAAGATGAAACTAATCTTTGCCAGCCGAGACCGCTCCAGAGGCAGCAACCATTCTCTTCGAATTGACCCCTCCTCTATCCTCTTGATCATGTTCATTGAGTCGCTAAGGAAACAAGCCCTAGTGAATGTCTGTGTCTCGAGCCATGTTAATGCTTTACTTACTGCCATGACTTCCATGGTCAGGCTACTTGTGGTTTCAGTGAAAGCACCAGAGTCCTCCTCCACAATTCTCCCTCCGCCCCGAGCTGTAAAGGCCCATGAGCTTCTCACATGTCAGACGACCGACCCATCTGTGTAGATGACCGCGTCACCGTCTAGCGAATTCTCGAAAATCAACGCTTGTACTTCAGCCTCAACAGCAGCCGGATTTTCTTGTCTGCATTTTCTATCTAGTTGGATGCAAATTGAAAAGGATGTGCAGAAGTCTGTTGGCACTTGCACCCACTCCTCGCCAGGTTCTAAGTCCTCAAGTGAACACACCTGTTGAAGAATGTCTTCGGCTTGACCCATCCACGACCGTCCTCTTTTTAACCTGCTGCCCTTCACCTTCCTAATTTCACTATGCAGTGGATGTTGTGTGTTTGCGTTAATTCTGAGGTAGGCATGTGCCCTGCAAACTTGTATTCTCTCTTCAATGGTTGGAAAATCAAGAAGGTAGCGCATCGCCCTGCATGCTGTATCTCTTGTACATCCAAGAATAATGCGCATAGCTTCATTCTGTATCCTTTCCATCCTTTCTATCTGCTTATGGCTGAGAGTCAGGATTGCCATTGCATACTCCAAAACAATAGTAAACAAGTCAGAAAAATAACATACAGTAACACAGAAAGGAAGATAAAACAAAAATAGTGTTACCATCAACCTCCCACTGAGAAGTCTGTTGTATGCTGCGGGGTATTCACTAACCGTCATGGCTGACAACACAGAAAGATCTTCTACTGTATGCCATTCAAAAGGTTTATGAAGGGTACAAAACTGTTTCTCATCTAGAAGCTGTCTGAGAAATTCATTACATGTCTGAATTCCATTCTGATCTGGTTGTGGCATGTTAATATCATCAATGAATATCTTCAACTTTTTATTCTCCATAGCTCCATAAACAAAGCCTGAAAAGACAACAACAGATGACCGAATTTATAGTTTCAACATTTCCACATTTTCTTTGAGGCAGTCATTGATTAAACCTTTCTATTCCAGATCCACTATATTCTAATTTAACATTCCTCAGCATGCAAGGTCACCTTATGAACAATGGATTCAAAAACTTAGCTATAAGGTGGTTGAAAATAAGCAGTTTTATCTACCAGGTTAAACGATGCCACAGACAAACCACTTTAGTATTCCCCGGAAAACTATCCCAGAATGAACACCATATAGAGAGTAACAATATTGTTTTAACATATTTGGATTTCAGTGGCCAAATTAGCCATTAGATGAAGTCTGTTCAAAAGTGAATGAATACTGTTAGTGTGCAATTTTTGCCTCCTCAAGGTTTTTGTCAACTAAAATGCATAATCAATTAGTTTTGAAATAATCATCTCTGTTTCAAGTGTGTTAAATCATACTTAAAGAATTGAGCAAATATTTGTTTTTGTGTGTGGTAAGATGAATAAGTTGACCTGGTGAGAAATCACTGCTGCCTCATTTATGTGTCACCGCATTTTTTTATGTGCATGAACTATTTTTATGCGTCACCACATGTTTTATGTGCATGCCGGTCTCTCTGGCAAAGGGGTTAACGACTTTCTCCGTAATCCCATATATTCACGTGAGGAACACAGCTGAGAGAGGTTCGGCAGCGGATCGTGTCACGTTGGTTACTTACGGGTATGTAAGCTGGTCGCTCAGAAAGCAATAGCAAACTGCTGAGCGTAATCTTGCCAAGAACATCAACAGCAGCTGGAAAATGCTGGTGTTGACTGCAACATCCTGTAAGGGATATTAACTTTAAAAAAAACATTTTTAAACACTAGTACCTCATTTGTGATTTATAATAATTTAGAACTAGATAACTTGGAGGACTGTTCATTTATCTTCAGGAGTGTTTTCATTCTTCTTCTGTACTAAGGAAAAGCCGTCCCCAATGTATGAAACTTCCTAATGACAAAAGTAAATTCATCTGTTAGCCATCTTAAAATTCCTCTGGGCATTGGGCTGAAGTCTGCTGACAATGAAGTACCAAAAACCTGTGGAGAAAACATGACCGACCTTGACCTAATCACACCCATTCCATATGTGCTGGGCTGAACCATGACCTGGTTACATTTTAACATGCCTCTCCGCACATGTAAACTTCTGGTATCAGTCTTGCACACGCTGCTGGATTCTGGGCTTGGAGAAGAGAACTCTGCAACAGTCGTTACTCTGATAGTCATCATCATGATGTACCATGCAGATAAGCATGTGCGGTCATGGTTTGTCAGATCACATGATCAATAGAGTCTCAGGTCTGTGTTTTTGTCTTGATTATGGCATTTGGCCAAGTCATCGATGTATATATTTTAATCTTTCCCTTGATCTTTTTTTCCATTTGTCAGTTGTCACTAAGTTTTCAAGTTTTCTCCTTACAACATGCCCAAAAACTCTTAATTATCTACGTCTTTCTTTAATACATTTATGGTGTTTATCTGTTTCCTGAAAGAGGGGGGCTTCCATGATGAAGTGGTCAAGCCATCTGCTCACTCTCGGAAAGTCATGGTTTGCTTTCAGATTCCATCATTCAGTTTATGAGTGCCAATTTATTTGGAGACCCTGGGGTCATCATTGGAGCTATGGAGTTTGTGCTCTGTGAAACTTTTTCAGCAGGTGCTAGCCACTCTGGGGAGAGAGACCGAGTTATATGGGATACATCTGAGTGCAATGAAGCTGTCTGCTTACCTTTATCCCATAACTCCTGAAGGACTGCCTGTGTGTCTGTCCATTAAAGTATTATTTACCCAGAAACCACATTTCTGCTGCAATTAGATTGCAAGCCCTGAATGATGTAAATTTCACATCAAAGTTAAAAATTAGTCTACCAGAGGATTCACCAGCCAGCCAGCCAACCAATTAATGACAAGACATTTGACAGCTGAAACCTTGAATCGACTGCCTAAAACTCTGCCAGTCATTGCTTCCGATTTAGTCAACAATTAAGAAATCTCAAAACAGATATGTATATATTTTAATTCAGTTGCAATGTATGTTTAATTAACTGCTTTACTTGCACTTCACTGGATGCTAAAGCTAAAAAAATGTGTATATTGTATACGGCCACATTGACAACATAGTTGAGTTTATTTGTAAAATAAATGTTACAGGACAAAATACAAAACTCTTAGCAGATACTGAATTAAGGCAGTTTAGAACTGAAAATGGCAGCCATGGTAGCATAGAGGCTAGACACTCATATGCTGACCTGGCAGTCGTGGGTTCAATCCACAGCTAGGTGGATTCAGATTTTTAACAACTGACCTGGGCTCCCAGGTCTACCCAGCCTAAAACTGGTACCAAGAATGTCTTGAGAAGTAAAGGCGGCCACAGTAAGACATCACCCAATGAGTGCTGACCGGTCTTATAAAAACTGTGAGTCCGATGCACCTTAAGGCATCAACAGTGTCCTTTACGTTTTATTTATAACACAAAACATGAATAACTGATAGATAGTTGCATATTTTACCCTGCCTATGATGGATGTTGGAATAAATGAATTGTTGCAACTGTAATGCACTCGATGCTCCAGAAAACACCAACAGCTTGCACACAGACAGCTGTGAATCTGAAAACATATTATTTAAAATACACATCCATAGATGAAGGTGGAAAGACAACATATAAATATCAAAAGTGTCTGAAAGATATTAATAAACAAAGATACAAATTCGTTATCTGAAATTTCAGCCGACACTCATTGTCATCAAGTGCCCTGCCAGTTGGCGTAGACGTTCATGTCTCTCCACAGATCTCAGTCTCTGGTGTTATGGACCAGCTCTGCTGAGGATATTCCTCTGTACCCCCATTTCAGTCCATCCAGTCTAATTTCTCTTGGTTTGCCTCTTCCACTTTCCCCACTGATCTTTCCAGTTGTCACGATGTTCTCCAATGACACTATATATTACAATTTAACCCAGATGGGTTGAACAGGATAATACTTGTTGAAATAAAATATAAAACATTATTTGTAGATTAATAAAAAAAAAAAAAAAAATAATTACATTTTACATATTTACATTGAAACAATAGTTCTGGTATTTTATATATTTTCACTTACCTTTATCTATCTCCATCTTTCTTTCTCCACCTCTCTCTCTCTCTCACACACACACACACATAATATTTCATCCCTAACCCACTGATGAACATACACACGCATACAATCTTTCCCTCACTCACTCACTGATAATGCAATCTCTCTCACATGCATGCACTCACTCACTCACCTGCACAAGCATGCACACAAAACTTTTCTGTAAATATCTTCCGAACCAGTGAGATACATAAACACAACCATTTCACTGAAGTGATTACCTTGTCTGTTGAGAAAATCATTGAGCAGAGCACTCTTTCCTGCACCATGCGGTCCAGCTAACAGAACATTTCTTCCTGATGCTGCAGAAAGCTCCATGAGAATGCGAGTTCGAACCTTCAAAATTATGTGTGAATATTAACAGAGTTTCAGACAACAGTACTGCTTATTTGTATGCATGCAGGCATGTACATTCATTTGTATGTACAAATAATCTATGTTACACATCATGAGTCATATTGGCTATATGGTGCAAGTCCTGTTTTTTAAAAGACCAATCAGCATCCATTATTGGTGATGTAATATCACACAAGCAGCTTTTACTTCCGGATGTTTTCCTGGTACCCATTTTAAACTAGGTTGACCTGGAAGCCTAGTTCAATTTTAAAAAAGAAATCCCCACCTCAATCGCGATGTGAATGGGCTAACAGACAAGAATGTTAGCTACTGTGTTATTGCAGCTCTCATGTATGCATGTATATTTTAAAGCTTTTGTTCCATCGGTTACTGCCATTTATATTGTTTCCTTACACTAAAAACAAATAATACGACAGTGAAAACATACATATTTCACAAGTCAAAGAACTATGATGTTAATTAACATTTGAAAATAATCGGCAAATTTTAAAAGTATGTACATCCTCCTGTTTTTGGAATTACATATAAAGTCTAACTGGTATCTACTGTTTATGAATGTCTCTTAATGTTGCACATTATGTAACTAATCACAAGTACACAAATGTACAACCACACAAACATATATTTACCAGAACATTAATTCAGTATCTAACATCAAGAATCAGTAATGGAAAAAGTGATAAAGAATAATAAACAGAATAGGATATTGGGTGATCTGATATTATGACATGGAGAGTTATCCTCAAATTGCTAACAGTAATTAACACCAGGCAGCCAAGATGCTAAGCTGCAGCACAGTGGCATTTGCCTGCCAGCGTGGTGGTCATGGATTCAAATTCACATCGAGGTGGATTATTATCATTGACATGCACTTCCAGGTTAACCCAACCTAAAATGGATACCAGGAAATGTCTTGGAAAGTAAAGGCGGATGGAGTGATACAGACCACATGACCCCTTGAGTGCTAATGATGAATTAAATTATGGGGCTGGTACCATATTCCCCCAGTGTGTTACTTGAGCTCATAGGGGAAGCAAAGAATATTAACACTGTAATCTGTCAAGCATGTCATGAGAGGACACTAAGGAGGGTTGGCTTGATGGTTTGAGACCGGCTATCTCACCCTGTAGAAAACTTCACAAACAGCGGGGTGTGCAGGATTAGTCTGGAACTTCACAATTGTGTTCAGGGCAAGTTAGAACGTAACCAGGTCATAATTCAGTGCAGCACATACAGACTGGCTGAGACAAAGCCTAGGTCAGTGGTTCTCAACCGGTGGGGAATCCCCCCCCCCCAGGGGGGAATTTTAGGGTTTTTTCGGGGGGGGGGGGGGGAATGAAGATTATTTCAAGATCACGTTAATACAAGAACTGATTACTTTATATTGTTTTTCCCTTCATACATTACGGTTCTGTACGTCTCACCCTTCTAAAATTCATTTTATAAAGTAAGTAGACCCACAAATCACGTTTTATGTGGATGTCTAGACTTGTTTTAGTATGTGCTTCCATTATTACATATACTGTGTAGGAGGGAGGGGGGGGGGGGGAGGTTAGGTAGGAAATAAGAAAGGTGGGGAATGATGTTCTGAAAATATGGTGAAGGGGGGCACGGGCCCAAAAAAGGTTGAGAACCACTGGCCTAGGCTGATGTTTCTATTCATTCACAGGTTTTGTTATTTCATTGTCAACACGCTGCAACCCAATGCCTAGATTGGCCATACACACAATATACATAAACCAATTTGCATAAAGATCACTGAACACAGAAATTCAACAATAAAGCCTATACTTACAGTGTCCACTGTATCCACAAAAACCTCATTAAGAATATCCTGATGATCTGCAGACATGACTTCTGGAACTCTGGAACAAAATAAATAATGCAGTGCTCATACATGTTGAGTACAAGAAATTCAATAGCAGTTACTGTTGTACGAAGAGCTGGAATTTCACATGGTAATGGTACCATGAGGTTGGTTGACCATCTCTCTTCCTCACTGAATTTCCTTGAAATAGCTCTGGTACCTAAGGGGCATAGTGTTTACAGGTAAGACATCAGCTGTAAACAATGTTTGTGCCATAGGTGGAATAGATTTTTATATTATAAAAGGATTGTATACTTCCTGGGGATGTATAATTAATCTACAAAATGATTGATTGATTGATTGATTTAGGAATCGACATCACAGCATTTGGGGCATTCCCATAAGTGCTCCGTCCCCATCCTCAGCAGCCAGCGAAGAGTTCCAACACTAATAGTACCAGTAGCAATCTGATTATAAGTCCGTCTCACCTTTCCTTTGAGCGTTGGCCAGATCCCTTCGTCACTCCTCGTTGTCTCATTCTTGCCAGGCCATGGTAATCCATTTGCTCCTCTGAGGTGTGCACGTGCTCCCACAAGGCCGCAACCACGTCTGCCTTGTCATGTATCAATACTCCACCAAGTTCTGCAGAGCCAGCCAATCTGTCCGCCTGTTCATTTCCCAGCACACCGGCATGCCCCGGAGAAAATATCCAGGCGATGCTTGTCACCCGTGACCTCCGAAGCGAAGCAAGCCACTCCGCACAAAGTCTGCCCATCCTCACCCTTGTCAGCATGCTTTCTGAGTCAGTTACAATCACGATGTGTGTGTGTGTGTCGTATTCTCCATCCAGCGGAGAGCCGCAGTGACTGCCTCCACTTCCATTCTTAAGCTGGATGTTGTGGTATCATATGCCAGGCTCTCCTGCCCCAAACATTGACCATTAGCTTTGGCTATGAACCCCCAGCCACTTCTCTCACCTCTTGACACCGAACCATCTGTGTAGATAATCACATCACTCGAGTGAGCATTGTCCTGAATTAGTTGCTGGATTTCCACTTCCGTGGCCCCTGCTGGCCACTCCCTGCACTCCCGGCTTAATGTGATTATAATTCTGCATAAGTCTGACTGCTCTGCTGGCACTCTGACCCACTTCTCTCCACGCCTAATGTTCTCCAGGGGGCACACCTGTCTGATCGTATCCTCTGCCTGAGCCATCCATGATTTCCCTCTTATCAGTGGCTGACCCTTAACTGCGTCCAGCGCCTCATGCAGTGGGTGGTCTGTGTCTGCTGCTACTCTGTATGCCTTCGCCTGCATCACCTTGAGCCTACCAGCAACAGCAACAGTCGGCAGACCAAGGATGTAACGCATACACACTACTGGGGTGTCTCTAGTGCATCCCAGAATGACCTCCATCGCTTCGTTCTGCATGTGCTCTAACTTCACCAGCTGACTCTCTTAGACAGTGAGCAGACCTAATCCATAATCAATTACTGAGAGGATCAAGTGCTGGTATAGTGTGAAAAGCATTCTCTGCTCTATGTCCATTGCAGCCATAGTTTTAAGTGCATTGAGTCTTTTTTGAGTTTTGTTACGACTGTCTCGACATGGTCCTTGAAGGATAGGCTCCTGTCAAATGTGATCCCCAGATACTTCAGTTTGTTCTCTCTATATAGTGTCTACAAAATGTGAATGGAAAGCTACTAGAGAAGATAGTAGCAAGATAGCTGATGTTCTATTTAGAATTTAGAATTTTGAGGATTGTAGCAAATTGTGGCGTGAACCCCTGGCTGATGAACCAGATTTATTGCATTACTGACAGATTAACTCTTTTAGTTCTATGCAGCGAGGACTATTTATACCACAGCGCTGTGCAGTAGTGTGGTGGCTAGGCATTCAGCTGTCAACTCAGTGGTCATGGGTTTGAATTTGCATCGGGCAGATGTTTAAAACTGACCTGCGTTTTCATTGGTCGATCCAACCTAAAATGGGTACCAGAAAATGTCTTGGGAAGTTAAAATGGCTGGCATGACACTGACCACATCACCCGTCGAATGCCAGTTGGTCTTAAGAAATATGGGTCTAGCCTCATATGCCCAATGTACCTAAAGCATGTAATCAATCAATCATGTGCCATGCCGGAAAGCGTGGGCGGTCATGACTCGCCATTTCACTCGATCACCAGAGACGCGGATCAGCTCAGTGTTCCTGTCTCGTCCATGCCATGTGGCCAAGCCATCCAGGTATTTTCCTCTCGGTCTTCCTCTTGGTCTGTTCCCTTCAATCTTGCCAGTTGTCACCAAGTTCTCCAATCCATTTCTTCTCATAACATGTCCAAAAAATTTTGACTGTCTACGACTAATTTCTCTAATCAGTTTACGATGTTCACCATGGTATTCTTTGCATTTTCCTCAGAAACCACATTTCTGCAGCCATCAGATGCTTTTCAGCTTGACTGCTCATTGTCCAAGTTTCACATCCATACAAAAGAACAGGCTCTATGTATCCCCTCAACACTCTTTTTCTCATTTCAATTGACATCTTTTTATTGTAAAAGCATGTAAAAGGTTCTTTAATTCACTAAAATTACATGTTGGAGTATAAGACCACTCAAATAATAACAGTATAATAATAATATAAGTATAATAACAGAAGTTAAAGTAACAATCTGGATGGCAATAGGATAATGTAAAAATTACTGGGAGAGAAGGAAATAAAAGTATATCAAATATAGTGTTACCTAAAAACAGATCGTGATCTACTTGATATTAAATGGAATGAGTTAAATCTGTTGTCTCATTGAATTTCAAGCATTTTACTAATTTGAATGGGTGGAATCAAAGCTATTAAGATGTCTCCTCTTCTTGGTCTTTAAACTTTAAGACTTAGTTTCTGCTCTAAGTAAATCATACTTTGATGGTAAATTCAGTCACTTATAATCTAGAAGATAAGAGTTAAGTCCTATCACATTCAGTTATTAAATTTATCCACTTAAGCATAGTTATTATTTCCGTGGCTGTTACTTTAAACCTCAATATCCTGCATTTTTCTTTAACTCCTTTCCCATGCAGTTGTATAAAAAAAAAAGAATAGCCTGGGACAGAAATGGTTAATAAACAACTGCATAAAATAGAAAATAAACAGAAAACACCAATTAAAAGCAAAACAAACCTTGCCAGCCATGGATCCCATTCTCCAGATTCATCCACATAGTAATCAAACACACAAATGTCACGGTCATCATCTGGTAGACTGCAGATACACCATACAAACATTTTCTAACTGAGATCTAATCCTGGTCAGATTTCATATTAAATGTTATCTAAAGAAATGAAAATAAAATATTACACTTTAAATGCTTTTGTTATGTATAATAACTGTTATACTTCACTGCAGCAAATCCACAGGTGTGCTTTCACACTTGCCAGATATTAGAGAGGATGTATGCTAACTGTTCCCGTAGCATATTAGTTGTTAACACATAAATTGTTTTGACACTGTTCAATCTTAGATACTAGCCATATATGTATATATGAGGTTATTATCAAGTTGCTTTATTATGGTTGTGCTTGTATTCTTGCTGTTCATTGCTTCCTGCATTTCTTAGTTTCTGGGAAAATTAACGTTGTGACCATTTTGTTGCCTGAATAATGAAGGCACAAACAACAGATTGCAGTTTGTTGCACACCACAAATATTTACAGCTGAAATACAGTAAACTTAGTCATATGTTTCTTCTTATTCTTCTTTCATTCACTTGAAATCTATTATCTGAATCTGCAATCCTATCTCTTGAATAAAATTCACTGTCTTTTTAAGTTCACTCTGAGGTCCATAGAGTTTATTCTCCACTGTTGTTTCTGTATGCCAGAAGATTTGCCTAGATATGTCATATTTTGGACAGTCTTTGAGTATGTGGTCTGCTGTCTGCGGTGCCAATCCATATGCGCATATGGCTGATTTGCCAAGTCCTATATTTCAATTATGTCTTACTATGCTAGTTTTATGCTATGTCTTTTAATTTATATGGTTAGGGTTATACATGTGTATGGTGACTGCCGCTGTAAATTTTAATACACATTGATTCTGTGTGGAGTACAGAGTGCAGAATGCATTCTCTTTGTCAATCACATGCCTGAAGTCCAGTAAATGGCATACGATGGCAGATGCAGGCTCTTTTCTATTGGTTAGTTTTCCGAATTTTATGGGATACTTTGTTGAAGTTCTTATCAATTCAGTGGCTCTTGGGTTCCACCTTTCAACTCACTGCCAAGCAATGATACATGCAAGTGTTCACCATCTGCAGCTTTGTTCCAGATACAATTGTCCGTTTATCTGATTTTGGTGGATGTAATAATTTACAATTATTTGACAGACACTCAATGAGTTTAACAGTCTCATAATGATGAGTATAAAACTGACACTACAGAATGAGCTGTGGTTGAAGTCTGTTAATATGTATGCAAAATAATGTATGTTGCATTCACTAAGTGACTCTTTAGTTAATTTGGTGATTTTCAAAAGTCTTGAGATACTGGGCTTTTCAACTCTGCCTTTTTTACACTTGTATACTTTTCATGTTCAGTATCATGTTTAATGCCAAATTTAAGCACATCAGTTGTCAAGCCATGATTAAAGTGTCAGCCACTTTAAGGTTATATTTCATCCATGTACTCATGCAGACAGCAATGGCAAATTACTGAACATGCAAGAAATCTCAAACAGCCAAAAAATGCTGGGGCTGACTATGATGTCCTGTAAAGGATATGCAACTAACTTTTTTTTAAAACTCATGTAGACAAGAGTAGATAAAAGGTTACTGTGACCAACACTGGCTCAGGTACACCAGATTCATTTCACAATGCTGATTGTGTGGATTTTCACAATAAGGAAAAGAATGGTATAAACCCCCACCACCACCACTCCCCATCTTATCCTGGGTAGACTGAACATATAGCCTTTTCAGACAAGGGTACAAATCAGAGGACTTATGTGCACATTTCATGTGCTAAAATTACCTCAGCTAAAAATAAACAAGAGCAGGGAGGATAACATCAAGAGATGGAGGAACAGCAGCCTGACAGAATGCACAGTCAGGGCGAGAGACAGAAAATGATGGAGCTAGAGCAACAATAGCAGACATGGTACTGTTGGAACTATTTTACATCACTAGAAGAGCTAGCAACTATAGCAGACATGGTCCTGTTGGGACTATTTTACATCACTAGAAGAGCTAGCAACTATAGCAGACATGGTCCTGTTCAAACTATTTTCCATCACTAGAAGAGCAAGAAACTATAGCAGACATGGTACTGTTGGAACAATTTTACATCGTTAGAAGAGCAAGCAATAAAGTGCTTAAATGTACAGCTAGAGCAACTATAGCAGATATGGTACTGTTGGAACTATTTTAAATCGCTAGAAGAACTAACAACTATAGCAGACATGGTACTGTTGGAACTACTTTACATCATTAGAAGAGCAAGCAAAGATAGCAGATATGGTCCTGTTGGAACTATTTTACATTACTAGAAGAGCAAACAAAATCTTCTTGTGCACTAAACGTAAAATTGCCTAGTAAATAAATGTGGAGTTGGGGGTTGATTGCAGCGTCTTGCAAAGGACTTGCACCAGTTTAGAAATGAGAAATCATACATTTCAAGGAATGACTTACGCTGTTGATAGTGTTTTCAGAAGGTCACCAAATGCTCTGCGGTCACTACTGTCCAGCAGCCCACCAAAAGTCCAAATCAGACAGAAGAGGTACAGTCTCTCAATATGGAGCTCTCCTGAAACTTCAATGTTTTCTGTCAACATGGCCGCCAACAGATCAAGACATGTCTTCAACATGCTAACTTCAGAAAGCTGAAGATGACACCTGATAACAGTGACATTGTAAATATAATAGCAACAACAATGATATAATAACGACAATGACAATAAAAATAGTTCCAAATGTTTTAGTTTGGTTTGTAAAGAACCACTTTCATTGCACACTCAAATAACTTCATAAGTGCTCCAGCCTCCTTCAACAGATCATACAAGGAAGTTTACACACAGTGCACAATCCATACAACTCTGAGAGGATCCAAATGTACGTATCTCAGAACCACACCATCATCATGCAGCAAGTCCTTTGCTGAACATTGCTCTCATTGCATTCCACATAAAAGTGTCTAGATCCACTGCCAGTTCTCCTGCTTCATGGAGTTCTTCATGCCCAAAGTGGAGGTAAGTATGGCTGAATGGATAAGAGAAATCACTCTTAAATTTCCAGTGTTACGATGCTGAGGTAGCAGGTTCAACCCCTAAACCGGACAGTTGGACTAAAATGTTAACATCTCATCCTTGACTTAGGGACGTATATTACAAGTAACTCTGAAGTCTGAGTGGGTTCACCTGATGGCAAAGAATACTGTAAAAGGGAAAGCTAATTCACACGCAAAAAGTGCAGTGCATTAGAAATAGTAGCTTGTGTATGGACTTCGTCTGACTTCAAAAGAAAAAAAATTGTCCATAGTGTCTGCAATATTATGTGTCGATCTTCATGTAGGTCGACCTCCTGGCTCTCCTTCCAGATTCATGTCTTCTATCCTGTCATTTCCAAGCTACTGAGATGTTTGATATGGTCAAAGTAATTTAATCTCCTCCCAGAATCATGTCTTCTATCCTGTCATTTCGAAGCCACTGAGATGTTTGATATGGTCAAAGTAATTTAATCTCCTTAAAGAATCATGTCTTCTATTCTGTCATTTCCAAGCCAGTGAGATGTTTGATATGGTCAAAGTAATTTAATCTCCTTAAAGAATCATGTCTTCTATCCTGTCATTTCCAAGTCACTGAGATGTTTGATATGGTCAAAGTAATTTAATCTCCTCCCAGAATCATGTCTTCTATCCTGTCATTTCCAAGTCACTGAGATGTTTGATATGGTCAAAGTAATTTAACCCTTTACAGGGCACAGCGGCCATTTCCGGCCGATGCCATAAAACGCGCATAGCGGCCATTTACGTCCGATATTATTATGCATTGTAAAAACGCGATCTCTCGGCTTTCTGACACTTCCGACGGCTACTTTCACTTTCGCCGACAGCTTGACAACGTGGCCGCCACTTTTAAACGCAATAGTATGAATTTGAACGGACTTTTACGGACTTTTTTTTATAGTTTTCAAGATTTTTACGCTGTTTTTCAAAATGGATTTTGGCGATTCTTCAAGTGATAGCCGAGATTTCGCTAGGTTCAATTTAAATGACATTAAAGGGCACGAAGTTGACTATTAATCGGAGCTAGATATCAGTGATCAGCGTTACTTTGCATTAGCGGCCTGAGTCGGACTTTAAAGAAAGTGATTATGATTCTGAAAATGTGTTTGTAAATTGCCGTATAGATGACGGAAAATCACAAACAACATGCCGTATTTCGTAAATATTTGTGTTCATATATGGATTACCGACAACAATCATGTGAGTAACATATTCTGCATGCTTTTCCCTTCATTGTATTGTTTATTTAACTAAAATCGGTTGACTAACACCTTATTTGTGATGTTTTTACTAATGCGACCCAAAATTTTATCGAACCTGAAAAAATCTTGCCCGTTCAGGGCTACAAAACGGACAAGCGTCTGCCCTGTAAAGAGTTAATCTCCTTCCAGAATCATATCTTCTATCCTGTCATTTCCAAGTCACTGAGATGTTTGATATGGTCAAAGTAATTTAATCTCCTCCCAGAATCATGTCTTCTATCCTGTCATTTCCAAGTCACTGAGATGTTTGATATGGCCAAAGTAATTTAATCTCCTCCCAGAATCATATCTTCTATCCTGTCATTTCCAAGCCACTGAGATGTTTGATATGGTCAAAGTAATTTATTCTCCTTCCAGAATCATGTCTTCTATCCTGTCATTTCCAAGTCACTGAGATGTTTGATATGGTCAAAGTAATTTATCTCCTCCCAGAATCATGTCTTCTATCCTGTCATTTCCAAGTCACTGAGATGTTTGATATGGTCAAAGTAATTTATCTCCTCCCAGAATCATGTCTTCTATCCTGTCATTTCTAAGCCACTGAGATGTTTGATATGGTCAAAGTAATTTAATCTCCTTCCAGAACCATGTCTTCTATCCTGTCATTTCCAAGCCACTGAGATGTTTGAGATGGTTAAAGTAATTTAATCTCCTTCCAGAATCATGTCTTCTATCCTGTCATTTCCAAGTCACTGAGATGTTTGATATGGTCAAAGTAATTTAATCTCCTCCAAGAATCATGTCTTCTATCCTGTCATTTCTAAGCCACTGAGATGTTTGATATGGTCAAAGTAATTTAATCTCCTTCCAGAACCATGTCTTCTATCCTGTCATTTCTAAGTCACTGAGATGTTTGATATGGTCAAAGTAATTTAATCTCCTTTCAGAATCATGTCTTCTATCCTGTCATTTCCAAGTCACTGAGATGTTTGATATGGTCAAAGCAATTTAGCCTTAGAGACTTATGCTTATGAGACCGTTTTTTTTTTCGAAACTCAAATCTAATAGAATGTTACTATTTTTTAAATTCTTCTTGGAGAATTGTAAGAATTGTACTGTTCTTATTCTTCTAAGACATTTTCTGCAGCAATTAAATTCAAAAGCCACAATTTTCACAAATGTTGTAGATATTACTTTTTGTGTCTAAATGGTAAACTGACATCTCAGCACCCTGGGTAAACCTTTGTATGCACTGTCTCCCTCAGCACAAGTCAAAAGGTGTAGATGCAGCATGTTGATACCATGTGAATCCACATGCTTATCCTTTAATAAGTTGTCTTATTATATTCAACTAACATGACTAAATTGAAATCAAATTATGCTTATTCTTCATTGAGATGGAGTGCACTTATCCATTAGCATATCAAAATTGTTTCCAAATCCCTGTGTTTGAAGGGGTTTAAAGCTTGAGAGAATCAAATTACTTGTGCCGAGTTTTTATCCCACATGGTTGACTCTCTTCCTGCAGGATGGCCTGTCAAAGCATCATACAGAGCACAAACTCTGTAGCTCCAGCAAAGACCTGCAGGAGCTCTCTGAGAAAACTGCACTTGCGAACCAAAGTACAGACTGGAAACTAACCCACAACCTTCAGAGAGGGAGGCAGGTGGTGAAAGAATTGCATTTTCCCCCAACCAGAATGGCTCCAGTGTTGACCCAGCTTTGTAAGATTGGCACCAGAGACCTTGAAAAGCAAGGTGAATGGTATCACACTGACCACAAGCTTTCTGTGCTGCTGGTAACTGACAATTGAGACCTAACACCACAGCCCAATAAGCCTTATGGCACACAAATAGATTGTTTTACTATGATGTAAGTAAAAAATAAAAGTTAAGGATCCTTTTACTTGCCTGACATATGATGCTCGGCCCATATTTTTACAGGCCAATCAGCACTCTGTCGGTGATATGATCTGCTTTGATATTCTTAGCATTAATCCCCTATTTTGAAACAGTATTTTGAAGTACGGTCTACTAAGGGACGATCTTCATTTTGTTTTTGGTTTCAGACCATGGACTGACTATTTACACTATGGTCAGGTTTTTAGATTGTATGTGCAGTCTAACATCATAATTCGCCTCTTGATTCATTGGTATTTTCTTATTTATGTACATTAGCTCTACAACTAGTGATTATGTAGTATCATTTTATTCTAGGTTACTCAGTGAATATGGAAAAATTAACCCTTACTTGGTATTACTCAGAACAAAACTAATAACTGGATCCAATGTCTTTTGAAAAACTTTCAGCAACACCTGAAAAAGTTAACCAAAAACAACACATGCAATAAAATGTCACATTTTGTAAAAGATACGGAAAAAAACAAACATTGGAAAGATGAACAGATACAATAACATGCACAATTAAAAGCGTTTTATAAGAAACGTATGAAGAGCATAAACTTGCTCAAATACATAGGGGAGCCACAGTAGCATAGCAACTAGATGCTTACCTGCCAGCCTGGAGGTCATGAGTTGTGATCTGCATTTAGCAGGTTTTTAAAATTGAGCTGTGCCTAAAATGGGAAATGTCCTGAGACGTAAAGGTAGTGGGCGCGATACCAACCACTTGACTCACCGAGCGCAGGTTGGTCTATAAAAACATGCGTCTAGCATCGTATGCCCAATTCTCCTTAAAACATATAAAAGGGACTTTCATTTTTATTTTAAAATGCAACCATGTTAGAGATGTCATTTCTTACACAGTTTGTATTACTGTGAAATGTGGTTCTGAAGATGAAGTATTTGTTTTAGGAGCTGCATAGTGGTAAATGTGCTTGCTAGCCAAGCCCAGTGTTCTGGGTTGAAACCCCTGCAGTGGCAGGACTGTTTTCTAACCACCACAGATCTGGAGAGCTAGCCTCATAAAATGAAATCATGATAATTTTTTTAGAATGTTCTGGAAGTTGTTTAGGAAAGTAAGGCAGCAAAGAAGGAAACTGTCACATCACCTGGTTATGCTATGGTCTAAAATATATTAATGCATAATAATTCACTCCCCAAAAGTGGAATATACTAAGGAACAACCTTTACTTTCTTTTTAATTATCAAATGTCTTTCTCATTACAGACCTAAAGTACTGACAGACATGTCCTTTAAAATGTTGTACACAAGAAAATAACAGCAGTGAGACAACATATGACTTTAAAACATTAACTACCTAGAACCATATACATCAACACTATTTCATATCCTCCTTCTTCAGCTATTTATCTACCCTGAAGCATAGGCCCTGGACCAACTCACTCTAAGATGTCTGATCTTTTGCTGTCTCAGTCAACTCCACCTGAGACCTCTACACATGATTCATTTCTGTCTATATTTTGCTTCTCCATGTGCTTTCAGGTCTTCCTCTCTTGTTTGCCCTGTAGGTAGCAGATAAATGACTTTCTTGTGACATTATTCTCAGGTTTTCAAATTCCATGTCCAATCCAGTGTTGATTCAATGGTATTTGCTTAGTTGTCTCTATTAGCTGCAAAGTTGATGGTTTTGTAAAAATATCATTTTATTGTTTCTATGCTGTGCAGGCATGAATTAATTAATGTTTGTAGTTTATTAGTAATTGTTTAGTCGTTCTCTATGCTTCTGATCCATGAATTAGTACTGATTTAACATTAGAGTTACATATTCTTATAAATTGCAAACAATTAGGTATATTTAGCTCCTGCGAAAAGAAGAGACATACTAAACACAGACACAATGTATGTACCTTTCAAAGAAATCCATCATACACAGGTGAAAACGTGTGACTTATCCAAAATCAGAAACAATCAATAAATATATAAAATGAAATAAGAAAATAAAAATATAAGTACAATAGTACACAAAGGACGGCCGACGTTCCGATTCTTAGTGTGGTGCTAAGTTTAAATTCTTTAGACTCCCACAATATTCATAATGCTGTAAATGCTGCTCTTACCTTTTATAATCTTATTGTAAAATCTTTATCTGTTCCCCTATATTTGCCTACACTGCTACTAGTGCGGTTTCAAGAAGGGAGATCGCATATCGTTTACTTGGTTTAATCTCCTCATTTTTGTCTTGTCAATATGATTTTATAAACTTAATTGTTGTTATCTTCCACCCAAAGTGATTAGTTTATATTGTATATGATTTGTGTGTGTGTGTGTGTGTGTGTGTTTGTTACCTTTGAACTCTAGTGTAGTCCATACACATGCTACTACTACTAGGGCACTGGACTGATTTTTGCGTGTGGATTAGTTACCCTATTACCAGTGTCCCTCACCACCAGGTGAACCCACTTCAACTTCTGAGGTACTTGTAATTTACATCCCAAAGTCAAGGACAAGAAGACAACATTTTAGTCCAACTGACCGGTGTAGGGGTTGAACCTGCTACCTCAGCATCAGCACACAGGAGATTTAAGAGCCAGTGCTCGTATCCATTTGGCCTTACTGACCTTTATAAGTACATGATTTTATGTGTGATCATTGTTATATTTTAATTAAAATTCTCAGTTTGTGAAACAAAGCACAAGCCAGAGCCAGATGCCTAAGCCACCCCACCCTACTAAACCACCCACACATCTACCCCTACTGACAGAATGCAAGTCATTTCAAGAAATAACATAAAACTGACAAACATGACATACAAGTGCTTCCATATGTGGCCTTGTGTCTAACCAGGCTCTGGTGATAAGTTTCCAGCCAACAACATCTCTGTCAATGTATAGGATACCCTGAAAATAAATTAACAGCAATGAACAGCCTTGAAAGTTTTCACCAAAGGTAAACAAAGAGTTGAGTAAGGGACATAACTTCCATTAAGCCAGCTAGGTAGGCACAGACATCATCAGGGTGCAGTACTGATCTATGAGAGCTGTGGCAGTGCAGCGGCTAGCATGCTTATTTCCATGATTGTGAGTCCCATTGTGGTGGATTTTTCAAAGTAATCTGGACTCTCAATTTACAATGGGTACCAGGTAATGTATTAGGAAGTAAAAGCAGCCAAATCACCCATCGTGTGCTGATTTGTGTATACAAATATAAGGCTAGCACCATATGCCTAACACGCCTCTAGGTATATAAAGGGGTCCTTTGCTTTTTACATGTTTGATTTTTTTTAAAGATGTTTTTATAAAGATTAGTTGTTTTGCTTAATCTCTGTAAAATAAAAAGTATAACTGAAAAATGATGTGGATTCAACTCTGGACTTATGCTTGTCAAGAAAGAATTTAACTTTGCTGCTGCTGGGGGGACTGAATCCCTGACCATTGTGCTGATAGAAAAGTAAACTGATGAGAAAACCATAAAAGATTCTAACTTGACATTATAACACTTAAGATTAATTACTGAAACACCTTCATTAACTCAAAGGTTTCACAGTAGATGTTGAAGGCGGTAAATAACACACATGAAAACTCACAAGTGTATTACTTTTAAGTTGGCTCAAACTCACAAGTGTATTACTTTTAAGGTAGCTAAATAAATGGTAGCTGTGAACAATTTTATTACAAATAAACACATGCAGGATAAAAGTTAGATGCATATCCTTTACAGGACTTCACAGTCAACCCCATAATTTTTTAGCTATTTGTGATTTCTTGATAAGTGTATGTGCTGTAGTTTGCCATTGCTTTCTGAATGACCGGTACTCATTCCATTGTATGAAACCAGTGTATCGCAGCCTGCTTCAAAATCGCATAAAGCTGTATTTCGAATGCGGGGTTATGAACTGTGTTTGTAATCCCTTTGCCACAGCACCGAAGTGCATGAAGTAACAGCAAACTATGAAGTACATACACATCTAGGACAGGTTTTGGTATGCTCAGGTCAAATGTACAAATTAAGAGAACACATTACGTGATGGTGTCAATGTGACTACAGCTGAACACATGTAAAGAATAATACAGGATAAAGGCACAAGGATTGACTTCATTGCACAAGTGTAACCCTATCTTGCACAAAATAACAGCAAACCATGCAATATATAGACACCTAAAATGATTTTTGCATAGCAGGAGACAGCAAATGAAATATCAGTATTAAATATATACATACACAACTGGAGACTGCACTTGGGGAAGCGTGGGTAAGGTCATCAGTCTCGAATAACAATTTGACCCTATCTGACAGAAATAGTTTGTCTCCATTCTTCATATGCAAGACCTTGTCTCCTGACAGGATGCCGTTAAAATTGTCTGTCCAGCTTGAGCTCAAAATCCCATCCAGACTCAGCCATGTGGTACTGCGGTTCTGAAAATGTTGAAACGATGTCATTATCTGGATTTAATCACAGTCGTGCATGTTTAACTGATTCAGTGCCATGGGATGATTAATCCTCTTAAGCAACTTCCTGTATCTCCCATGGGCTTATATATCGTCAAAATGTTGTAATTGCATTATAATAAATGTCTGCTAACATATTAACAACTGTTAAGTTATAACTGTGACACACTCCTACTTCCCATTTTCCGCCATCCATTTTTTTGGGGCCCAATCAGAATCTGTTAAGCAAACTACTGTAATATAGTAGTAGTAGGCCTCTTTCAGTCCTGAAGGACTATAGAGTTGTGCCGCTTGGGAGGTGCCTGGCAGCATCGCTGGTGACTGTATAGTCCAATTCGAGAATGACAATCTCTGTCACAGTTTCCGCATCTGTGAGACGAGGCAAGTCCCGCAGTAAGTGACTGCTCTTTGAGCCTGTGCCGTCTCTCCTCAGTTTTTTGGATCTGATTGCGCTCAAAGAGCACCAGTCCGTTTCGTACATCTCTTCTCCAGGAGCATCTGTCTGTTGCAACTCTCTCCCACGTGTCTGGATCTATTCCAATGGTTTTCATATCTTGTTTACACACATCCCTATATCGCATTTGGGATCTTCCGGTTGGCCTCTTTCCTGTGGCTAGTTCTCCGTAAAGGAGATCTTTGGGAATACGTTCGTCCTCCATTCGAGATACGTGGCCCAACCACCGGAGGCGTCTCTGCTTGAGGAGGGTGTGCACTGTGGTAATATCTGCTCTTTCAAGCACCTGTTTGTTTGTTATGTGGTCTTTCCATGTTATGCCCAGGATACGTCTCAGACATCTTATGTGGAAGGAATTCAACTTCCTTTCCTGTCTTGAGTACAGGGTCCAGGATTCAGACCCGTAGAGTAGTGTGCTAACAACACAAGCTTTATATACTTGAGCTTTTGTACGCTCTGTTAGTCTATTATTCTCCCAAACTCTTTTAGCTAGCCTGGAAAATGTTGTGGCTGCCTTTCCAACGCGTCTGTCGATTTCTGTCTCTAATGAAAGATTATCTGATATTGTCGATCCCAGATACACAAAATCGTGGACGACTTTCAATTCATAATTAGAGATTTTGATTGACGGAGGCGCATCAGCATCTTGTTCCATCACCTGTGTTTTATTTAGGCTAATGGTGAGCCCAAAGTCTTTGCAGGCAGCTGCAAAACGATCTATGAGCCTTTGGAGATCTTCTGCTGTATGAGTAGTCAGTGCTGCATCATCTGCAAAAAGTAGTTCTCTTACGCATCTTGGTCTTATTTTGGTCTTTGCCTTGAGTCTTGATGGGTTAAAAAGTTTGCCATCAGATCTTGTGTGGAGGTATATGCCTTCAGTGGCAGTCCCAAATGCTTGCCTTAAGAGAACAGCAAAGAAGATACCAAAGAGTGTAGGAGCAAGCACGCATCCCTGCTTTACTCCGCTGCTGATGCTGAATGACTGGGATGTTGAGCCGTCAAATAAAATGGTCCCCTGCATGTTTTCGTGGAATGATTTCACGAGACTAAGAAGGGTGGGTGGACATCCAACCTTTTCAAGGACCTTAAAAAGGCCGCTTCTGCTCACGAGGTCAAATGCCTTTGTGAGGTCGATGAAGGCTATATATAATGGCTTCCTCTGTTCTCTGCACTTCTCTTGGAGCTGCCGGAGTGAGAAAATCATATCGATGGTGGACCTGTTGGGTCTAAATCCGCACTGCGATTCGGGGTAGATTCTTTCAGCAAGAATGTGTAATCTGTTAAGGATTACTCTGGCAAAAATCTTGCCTGTAATGCTGAGAAGGGAAATGCCGCGATAGTTGTTGCAGTCGCTTCTGTCGCCTTTGTTTTTATAAAGGGTAACGATGTTTGCGTCTTTCATATCTTGTGGTATTGATTTTTCTCTCCAGCAGAGCTGTAATATTGCATACAGTTCTGGGATGATTGTTTCTTTGCTACATTTTAAAATTTCAGGTGGAATACTATCTTTTCCAGGTGCCTTGCCGGATTTGAGAGAGTCTAGTGCTTCGCTGATTTCTGTGAGGCAAGGTTCGTTATCCAAGGCATGCATGGCGGACTGTTGATCGATGGCTTCCAGAGCTTCTTCGCTGACAGTGTTATCCACTGAGTATAGCTCTGAGTAGTGTTCTACCCAGCGATCCATTTGTTTCGCTCGATCTTTTATGATTACCCCCTCAGTTGATCGTAAAGGGGCCATCTTATTTTTTGATGGACCGACAGCTTGCTTGATGCCCTCATACATTCCTCTTATATTTCCAGTGTCTGCACAAGTTTGAATTTGAGCAGAGAGCTGTAGCCAGTACCTGTTCGCACATCTTCTTGCCATCTGTTGTACTCTATTTCTGGCCGTTCGCAATGCCTGCAGTGTTTTCTCTGAAGGTGATGTTTTATACATCGAGAATGCATGTCTCTTTATCTCCAGGACTGGTAGCATCTCTTCAGAGTGTGCTTCAAACCAGTCGGTTGACTTAGTTTGCTTCTTGCCAAATGTTGATAGTGCTGTATTGTAGATGGTGTCACGAAAATGACTCCATCTCTCGGTGGAATCTCCGTCTGTGGGGCCGGGCAGAGTATCCGCTAGAGCCTGCATGAATTTGTTGACCTTCTCTTTATTTTGGGTGCCCCTGGTGTCAATGCGTGGTCTTCCTTCTGTTCGGCTTCTGTAGATTCTCTTGGGCTTTATCTTCACCTTGCTGGAGACGAGTGAATGGTCGGTGTCGCAGTCAGCACCATGATAGCTGCGAGTCATCCGTACATTGCGGAGGTTGCTGCGTTTAGTGAGCACCAGGTCGAGTTGGTGCCAGTTCTTTGATCTGGGGTGCCTCCATGACACCTTGTGTTGAGGTTTCGTGTCAAAGAAGGTGTTGGTCACGCACAGATTATGGTGGCTGCAGAATTCCAAGAGACGTTGTCCATTGTCATTGATCTTCCCAACGCCAAACTGTCCTAGACATGAAGGCCAAGATTCGTGGTCAGAGCCAACCCTGGCATTGAAATCCCCCAGGATAAAAAGATGTTTCTCTGGTGTTTCACTGACTTCTTTGCTAAGGTCGCCATAGAACTTGTCTTTAGATTCTGATGCTGCAGTTAGTGTTGGGGCGTAAACGCTTATAATACTAACTGGGCCTGCCTCTGTCTGGAGTTGGAGCTTCAATATTCTTTCAGTGCCATCACTTGGTGGTATGATGGAATTGAGCAGCTTGTTTCTGATAGCGAAGCCAACTCCATGCTCCCTGGTCTCTCCCCACGGCTTGCCATGCCAGTAGAAAGTGAAGTCCCTCTCCTTGATGCTTCCAGATTCTTGGAGTCTGGTCTCTTGCAGGGCGACAATGTCTATCCCCAGTCTTAGCAGTTCGTTGTTTATCACTGCAGTTTTGCGGGCATCCACAATCTCATTTAGATCGTCTGAGATGCCAGGGGTCATGGTTCTTACGTTCCATGTTCCCAGCCTTAGGGCCGGTTGTTTTGTTTTTTTCTTGCTGTTAGGTGTATAGATTGCGGTCCATGTGTCAGGATTTCCCCCTAAGCTCCACACACCCTCAGGAGCAGATGAACCGTGGCGAGACAACACCTTATTGACTGGGGGCTGCCCAGCTTAGGCGGGCGGTAGCTGTCTAGTGAGATACGATGATCTCTCCCACCGTCGGAAGTAGCCCCTGGCGCCTTGCTCTACGCCAATCGAGCATTAAGACTTATAACCGGCAAATGCTACTTCCCGTGTTGTGTCACCGCTTTACGCGGTGCTGAAGTGACCTCTTCAGGGCACAAGCCTGGGCAATGGAAATCGGAGAACCAGCTGTTGCCCAGTAGCAGGTTCCCCCTCTCCACGTCGCCGATGTTGACCAAGGGAAAGGCAGTAGCCAATGCAACTTGGCATCGATGCCGTCGCAGGAGTTGCCAGAACTATGTTGTTTACAACATGGAACTGCCTTAGGGACTCCATCTCCGGATTTGTCCTCAGGGTTTACTCCCGAAGCCTTTCCCATATGGGTATACCCGCAAGGCAGCGGAGGTTTGAGATTTAGAGTTCCCTCTCTTAGAAGAGATACCAACCAAGGCTAACGAGCCTCCTCTGCCCGGGAATCAATAAGGAGGGAAGTCTACCATTCTTCCTTCCTGGCAGTGACCATACTGATCGGATGACCGTAGCCATTGTCTCTACTGAGAGATCCTCTGCCCACCGTCACTGACTTGAAACCATAACCAACAACTATCTGTCGGCTGCTCCCAAGTCCAATCCACCACCTGCTCCCATGGCTTCACGTTACCCTGTTGGGGGGGCTAAACGGGTACTCCACCTTGCCCAAGGGTGTCCCGTAGGCTAGCGGAGGGAAGGAGGCACCTTACTTCTCCTTTGATAGGGTATACCCCTACCCCGCTACCCCTCTAAGAAAGGTAATTCAATAGCGATTAGTGTGATAGGATTCCATATATATTAGGTCTAAGTATAATGAGTTGGGATTTTCGATAGATTAGCAGCTTGATGCTCACCTACTAGCCTGGTAGTCATGGGTTCAAATCCACTTCAGATTTTAAAACTGACCTGGGGTTCCAGGTAGACACAGCCTCAAATTAGTACCATGACGTGCCTTGGGAAGTAAAGGTGGATGAGTAGACCATGACCACCGCTTGTTCTATAAAATTACGAGACTAGCACCATATGCCCACTGCACTTTAATGCATGTAAAAAGATTCTTTACTTACTACTTATGAGTTGGATGAACCAGAACGAACGAACGATCAAACAAACTTTATTTTCAAAGGGTTAAGAATTGGGCACGCAGGCCCGTCTAACATTCTGCCCTTCTATCACTCTCTTTCATACATTATTTCATTCACACATCATTCAAGGCTAACAAAGAACAGCAACAATATAAAAGATATGCATTATAAAGGCATGGGCAAAATGCGAACATCAAAACTACATGACACAGTAATATTAGATAATGGTCTGACACTTGTTATTAGCCATGTGGAATATACTGGCCTACAAAAAGGGGACTGACTGTTATACTAGGGTTTTGTTATTATTATTATTATCTCTATTATTAAGGGGGAAGGTAATCCGTATTGAGATAGTGTTCGAATAATTTGCGATTATATGAATAGGGATTGGTGATGTCTTTGATTTCTTGTGGAAGATTGTTCCACAGCTGAGCTGCAGAGTACGTTAAGCTTGTTTTGTATAAGTCAATCCTAGGCTTCGGAATGTGTAGTATATTTAAACGTTTACTGTGTCTAGCATTATATTTAAACAATGGCCAAAGGTAATTTGGGGCATTCCGATGCAGGATTTTGTGAATTAGTTTAGCTTTATTGAAAAGCAGGCGTTTGCGGAATGGTAGTAACTGAAGGCGTTTATACAGGCTAGGATTGTCAGATAAATGTTTGCTATAAATTAGACTCATGGCCCGTTTCTGGAGTGAGTAAAGTCGCTTGGTGTTTGAATTAGAACAACCGTCCCAGATTGTAGAGCAGTAGTCAAAGTGTCTCTGTATATGAGAAGTATAGAATAGTTTCCTTGTGTCTTCATCAAGGAAGTTTTTAATTTTGGCGAGTTGGTAGACTTTTTTCGCTGTTTGTTTAATGAGCGCTTGAACGTGGGAATTAAAGGTTAGGTTTCTATCAATGATTAGGCCTAATGTTTTGTGCTCAATTACACTTTCTACTGGCATGTTATCGATGTGAATTTGAAGTGATGTGTGTGAGCTTAGAGTTTGAAGTCTTTGTCTGGTTGTTAATAACATTGCTTTTGTTTTAGTGATGTTAATTTGCATATGGTTTGAATAGCTCCACCTAACTACATTATTTAATTCTTGCTGTAAAGACGACTCCAGTAAAATACAGATTTCAGCATTTGTGTACACTGTACAGTCATCTGCACATAGATCGCAGGATGACGAAAGATGCAAAGGTAGATCGTTAATATATATGGCAAATAATAGAGGGCCAAGAATAGAGCCTTGCGGTACTCCAATATTGAAGGTAGTGGTTTGAGACAGAGATTTATTATGTGATACTACTTGCTTTCTGTTTGATAGAAAAGATTATATTAGAGTGACTACATTAGGGCCAATTTTCATTGTCTCAAGTTTTTTAATTAAAATAACATGGTCTATCATATCAAATGCTTTCTTGAAATCAATAAACACAGTTCCACATAGACTGTTATTGTTTATATTCTGGTGCCAATTTTCTATCATGTTTGTTAGGGTCGTATGGCAAGAATATTTTGGTCGAAATCCTGATTGGCTGTCAACAATAAGCTTGTTGCGAACTAAATACTGTAATGTTACTTTATGGATGTGTTTTTCTAGTGGCTTAGATAGTGATGATAGTAAGGAAATGGGTCTGTAATTGTTCGGGAGACCATTGTCCATTGAACCAGATTTAAGAAGAGGGTACACTTTAGCGATTTTGAGAGCTGATGGAAAGTGGCCTTTGGTGAGACACTGATTATATACATAGGTTAGTGATAAATTATAAGATGGATTGACCAGCTATATTTCTCATAGTCTCATTTTCTTTCAAGTGAAATCTCTCATTTCCATTTTAGAAAGCTGGTTTGACACCAGAATTGTATGTGACTGGATCAAAATTCCTCTTCAAAAGAGATAATCCCACTTCAAATACTTTAATATAATTTAGCATATGTGATGGGATTTTGAGAAGTTGTACAGTCATAAAAGAGTCAGAGCATTTTACAAACTGTATCACAATGGTATAAAATAATTGTAGTAAATACATTAGTTTACACAATATGGTATAATAGCTGTTAATATGTTTTTTAATTTTATTTTTATTAACATCATATGTAATTAGTTACACATAGTTAACATATAACGCTGGCTTACAGTTGCACAGTCATTGCGTTAAATTACATTAGGATAAGATAGACACACAACAAATTAATGTTAAACAAAGCAAACTAAAAAAACCAAACATTTACTGGTATTTTGTGAGGCAGGGCACATCCAGGTTATATTAATTTTATGGGGTTGTATGCCAGAATTGTATGAAACTGGAAACAAAGACTTAATTTGGGACAGAATTAGGACCAATCTCCTTCTCCTCCATCTTTCTTTTCACCCTCCATTTTGGCTTAAGCCCTCAACCAACTCAAGGCAAGCCATCCTATCTTTTACAATCTCTTGCAGCTTCCTCCATATCCTCCCCATTTTATTCATATCCGTCTGTAATTCTCTTCTCTATGTGTTTTTAGTTCTTTCTCTATTACATTATCACTTTGGGTAATTGACAAAGAACTTTCTAGTTAAGACTATTAATAGACTTTCTCAATGAGTGTAATATTCAGTACCAGCATCTTTTCCTCTTGATTCCCTGGTACTTGCATAGTTGTCACGGTGAGCTCCACATTGATGGTGTTTTTATACTATTTAAGTAATCAGGATTCTATATTACAAACCAAAAGCATTAGAGTTATGAGTGAATTCACCTTTGCCAATCATATACATTTGGTCATTTACATCTAATCGTGCAACTGAGTAAACATTACGCCTAAAGAGCTAAGAATTTGTGCCAGGGCATGCTAGCACAGCTTGAAGGGAATGTTGACTGAAGGTTGCAGTAAAAGAATGGATGGTTGGCTAACTGGCTGGTTTCTTGTTTTGATTGATTGATTTAGGAACCAACATCACAGCATTCAGGGCATTCCCATAAGCACACCGTCCCCATCCTCAGCAGTCAGCGAAGAGTTCCAACACTAATAGTACCAGTAGCAATCTGATTATATGTCCTTCTCGCCTTTCCTCTGAGCGTCAATCGTCGGCCTGATCCCCTCGTCACCCCTCGCTGTCGCATTCTTGTCAGACCATGGTGATCCATTTGCTCCTCCGAGGTGTACATATGCTCCCACAAGACCGCAACCTCGTCTGCTTTATCATGCATCAATGCTCCACCAAGTTTTGCAGAGCCAGCCAATCTGTCCGCCTGTTCATTCCCCAGCACACCAGCATGCCCCGGAGAAAAGGTCCAGATGATGCTTGCCACCCGTGACTTCCGAAGCGAAGCAAGCCACTCTGCACAAAGCTTGCACTGGTTTCTTGTTTGCCTGCTTAGTTGGTTGTTTGCTTTATTGGTTGCCTGCTTGACTGGTTGCTTCTTGACTGGTTGCCTGTTTGGTTGAATGCCTGCTTAGTTGGTTGGATTTTGCTGGATTTTGGGTTGTTTGGTTGGATTTTGGGTTGTTTGGTTAGGTGCCTGCTCTCTGAAAAGAGCTTGCATCTATTGGTCTGATGTTGGTGTAGAGATTTCTCTCCCGATGAGGTACCTAAATACAATCTCCAAGAGGACTGCAGAACTCTCCTGTCCCTCTTCAAGCCCATAAACCAAAGAAGTTGCATAGATCAGTACTGAATATTCAGGTTTGTGAAGAGAAATACAAGATCATGATTCAGCCCAGCATGGCTGACTGGGATCAGGCCTAGATATGGTTTCCTCCATAGGTTTAAAGTATTTCATTGTCAATAGACTTCAACCCAATGCCCAACATATCAATGGTATTTTCAATCAGCTATTATGTCTCCTAAAACATGAAGTAAGATATGCTAAAGCAGTATGCTGTTCCATTTGGCAATACACTACATTCTTACCCTGTTGGCCTTTCTGACTGCATGTGTAAAAATGCCATCCACCCATTCATGTTTGTGGCCAATGCTGCCAAATATGAGAGCTGTATCATCCACAACCATTGGGTTAATGCGGAGCAGTCTGTGCATGTTTTCAGTGGAGACCTTCTTTGAACGGGATGCTTGTGAAGCTGCTGATGTTAGTCCATTCAAAGCATTGACCACTGTCTGAATGCATGAGGACTTTCCACTTCCAGGAGGACCAGCTATAATGATGCCTAATTAAAGGAACAAGATATTACATACTCTGCAATGAATTCATTCTGACTTTGTCATTGGTTATTTAAAACATTACCATCATCATCATCATCAAGTGCTTTGCCAGCTGGCGTAGGCATTCATGTCTCTCCACATATCTCAGTCTTTGGTTTTATGATCAGCTCTGCTGCTGATATTCCTCCATGCCACTGTCTCAATCCATCCAGCACCATGTCTCTTAGTCGGCCTCTGCCTCTCCTTCCCTTGATCTTTCCAGCTGTCACGATGTTCTCCAATGCCTCTCTTCTCATTACATGACTAAAGAAAGCTGTTTGTCACTTTCTTATTGTTGTATATAATGTTCTACTTTCAATAGCCTCTTTCAGGCAATCGTCGTTAGCTACTCTGGTTGTCCAAGGAATTCGAAACATTTTCTTAGGAACAATATCTCTGTTGCTTCCAAGTTCTTTAAACATTACAAGTTAATAAATACCTGGGGTTATCATTACATCAGACTGAAGTCACAAGGCAGATTAAAAGCAGAATAGGCCTGCAAAGGCTGCATTTCAGAAAATAAAAAACTATCTTATGCAACAAGTTACTATAATTGAATGCCAGAAAGAGAATACTGAAATGTTACATACAGCCTGTTTTACTGTATGGCAGAAGCAAACTAAAGAAGAAGAAGAAGAAGAAGAAGAAGAAGAAGAAGAAGAAGAAGAAGAAGAAGAGGGGGAGGGGAGGAGGAGGAGGAGGAGGAGGAGGAGGAGGAGGAGTATGACAGTAAAAATACGAAATGTGAACAAATACATTTAGAAAAGTTTTGAGGTAATACAGATGTGGTTCATGAGACGAGTGTTGTGAACACCTTGAGCTGTTAGAGTAGCTAACAATAGCTTACAAGAACCTAATCAAAGCAGAACTTTAAATTAAACTATAAGAAAACGACAAACAGTGTTCTTTGCTAATAAAAGGAGAAGAGAGGCATTAGAAAACACTGCAACAACTGGACAGATCAGTGGTAGAAGAGGCAGAGGCAGACGAAGAGACATGATGTTGGATGGACTGTGACAGTGGCATGGAGAAATGTCATGAATAGAATTTATCCAGAACACCAAGGATAAAAATCTGCGGAGATATGTGACATCTATGTGAGTTAGCAGGCACATGGTGATGACATATGGAAGAAATCAATATCATAAATTTCCTAAAGTACAAAAGAAAATGTTGTTATAGCTTGGTCATATATAATATATGGCATGAAGGTCAAATACAGAAAGTCAAGCAAGGTGAAGTCTTTGGCCAGCAATAAAGAGATCGACTAATGGACATATTTGTTGACCAGATGATTTATTAATGAGCAAGGGTTGTGGAAGACAAGATCATGAATGTGAGCCATCCAGGCACTTCCTAATGCTGATGATAAAGTAATGATGATTTCTGTCTGATGACTAATCCTCCTAATAATTACACACACTTTGCCTGGAGCAGTTTTATTTTCTTGTTTATGTAAGAAAAAACAGCATTCTGCTACTTACACCTTATTCTTAATTTCACACTTGACTGCGTTGGGTTTAGTTGGGTTGGGTCAAGAACCAACATCACAACAATCTAGACATTCCCATATACACTCCATCTTCATCTTCAACAACCAGCTAAGAGTCCCAGTACTAATGTACCAGTTTCAATCTGATTATATCTTTGTCTGGCCTTTCCTCGGAGCACTGAGTGTCAGCCACATCCTCTGGCCACTCCCTGCCACATCATTCTCTCCAGGCAGTCATGATATATCTGTTCTTCCACACTATACAACTGATTCTAAAGAGCCCTGATCACATCTGCCCTATCATGCACAAATACCCCACCCAGCAGTGCAGATCCAACCAATTTGTCCACCTGCTCATTTCCCAACACGCTAGCATACAATGGGGGAAGGATCCAACACAGGGGATTAGTTTAATTATCAATATATACAGAAATATCAGAGCCATCATAGCATAGTCACTAGCACACTAGCACACCTAGTTCTTAAGATCCACAAAGCAATGACTTTATAGACCAATTGGCATTCAATGGATGGTGTGGACTTTCTAGAACAATTCCTGGTGTCCATTTAAGGGTGGGTAGAGGAGCACAGGTCAATTAAAGATAAAATATCCACCTCATAAATGCAATGCAACAATTCATATACTATCAAGCTTCCATTCCATGAATAAATGCTGTTTAGTCACCTTTCTCTCTGACATCCTCTATTTTCTCATTAAATGTACTCATTATTACATTATATTTCAGTCCAGTTAATTTCAGATTAGACTATCTTCATTGTACCCTAGATATGTTGTTAGGAGCTATAACCTCCTCCATAATAAATCCATCAGCTTCTGGCGACTAACTGTGGCAGTTAGATGTTGATTGACAAGCCTTCTCGCATATTTGGTGTGCTTATTTTAAAGGAAACACTGATTTTCAGTCTCAGTGTTTGTATTCTAGCAACTGATATTGATTAATTAACTACAAAGTCCTCATTTCACTCAACATTCTTATTATTGATGTTGATTCATTCAGTTGAAAGTCCTAGCTTTGGCCCAACTCTCAAAAGGTGCTCATAATATCAGCTCGACCCATTGGTTGCCTTTCTGATATGCTAACAGTGCCAATCAGCTTCTCAGCACTTCCTCTGCCAAAAATGCCAGCATGTCTGGGGGTGAAGATGAACATTACTCTACAAACTGTGAGTCCCTGCAGGGCTTCAGTCCAATGCCTTAGTGTGAAACCTGATTCAACTTTCCTGATCATGCTCAATTCACTTAGAATGCAAGCATAAGTGTAGTTTTGTGAACCAAGCCATTAAAAACACAAAACCAGCAGTTTAGCACAACATACAACCATTTGGGAAATACTTTAATAAATGTATGATCAGATTTGATAATGATGACCTTGAAGACAATGATACTAAAGTAGCTCTATATTTTTCACAAAAATTTCATTAGAAGCTGCAAGTTTTCGTAATTTTCTCCACAGAATAATGTAAAACCAAAACAAATAAAAAAACAACAACATAAAACAAATATAACATATGAATATACAGCACAGACCTGCATAAACTTGTGATAAAGTGTACAGTTGTAAACATTTAGTGATCCAGGGTTTATGGGGAATCAGTTTTGATTCCAAAGCCTTGTTCACTAATGCATATTCCAGATCTGTCTCTTTCCCTAGAATTTTGAATGAAGAAGCATTTCCTGAAGGCCTATTGTGCTCTTTTCCTGATGATTTTTTTGTCTGCATATCTGGCTTAGGCAGGTTGCTGAAGCAGTTGTTCAAGATGTTCTTAAATAAAGCATAGTTCTGTAAAAAACAACATTTATTAGCATTAAAATATAAGCTTTCATTGCTTGGACAGAATTTAAAATTAATAGTTCTAACCAATGGGCAGAATATGAACACTTGTGACACTATATAAAAAATAGTTCTAACCAATGGGCAGAATATGAACACTTGTGACACTGTATATTAAAATAGTTCTAACCAATAGGCAGAATATGAACACTTGTGACACTGTATATTAAAATAGTTCTAACCAATTGGCAGAATATGAAAACTTGTGACACTGTATATTAAAATAGTTCTAACCAATTGGCAGAATATGAACACTTGTGACACTGTTTATAAAAAATAGTTCTAACCATTGGGCAGAATATGAAAACTTGTGACACTGTATATTAAAATAGTTCTAACCAATTGGCAGAATATGAACACTTGTGACACTGTATATAAAAAATAGTTCTAACCAATGGGCAGAATATGAACACTTGTGACACTATTTTAAAAACCCTGTAGCGAAGTGGTCAGGCCATCTACCTTGCACTCAGAAGGTTGTAGGTTCATTTTTAGGGCTGGGTCATTCAGTTCTATGTATAGTTATTTGGAGACCCTTGGAGGTTGGGGCCAGAATTATGGAATTTGTACTCTGTGTGATACTTTCAGCAAGCAATCAGTTGATCTGCTGAGACAAACTGAACTAGAGGGGATAAAACCCAGTGCAACACAGTCAATCTTCTTGACTTTTAACCCGTTTTTAATATAAAAAATGTTTATGCTTCAAATCAGAATATAACATTTTCAAATGTGATATCGCTGCCACCTTCCTGTCTTGACAGACGATATTTTTTTACATTGTGCTTCAGAAGAGGCGTAATAACTACAACCCATGGTGGTAGCAAATGTGATTGATCAGACCAAATTGTACAGTAAATGTTCATCCACATGGATACATGTGAACACATGGTCGTTTCCACCAGCACACACCATCTGATGTCTCATGCGCTTGGTGTGTCATATCTGCAATCATTTTCTCTTTTGTCTTTATTCCATTTCTGATCTTTGCCCTCATTCAACGTGATCAGTGGCAACTTGCTCCCGGATGCAATATCAATGACTGTATCAGTCACTTACACACATCTTTGTACCATGATAGAGGCCATCCCCAAGATCTTTTACCCATCTATAATTCACCAAAAAAGATATCCATTGGTATTCTACCATCATCCATCCTCCTAATGTGTCCTACCTATCTAAGTCTGCAAAGACTGAGCATGGAACAAACTATCACACAAACCAATCTTTCCAATCTTCAGTATTCAAATCTGATATCAATTATTATAAAAAAGATAGTTTAGCACAGTTGGTCTAATCACTTATAGGGAGCTACACTAGCACAGTGGCTAGGACGCTTGTCTGCCAGCAAGGTGGTCAAATGGCTGAAACCCCAATGAGATGGATTTTTCAAAATGTACCTATCTCCCAGTTTGACTCAGCCTAAAATGGGTACCAAAAATGCCATGGGAAGTAAAGATGGCTACCATGATATTGACCACATCACCCATCAAGTGCCAAATTATCTATAAAAGTGTAGACCTAGATACACACAAAGTAATTGTGTAAAAGGGCACTTTTCTTGTATTTACATTTTGGTATGTGTGTATTGCCAGTATTTTCTATGATGCCAGGCTTCAATGATAGCAATTACCATTTTCTTTTTTCCAGTTAACTTATCTTAACAGTTAACTTTCCCCATCTCATTGATAACTAACTACTGTTAACGTCAATTTGCCATTTGACCTCACTCATCTTAACAAAGTTAAATTTTCCACGTCATATTACTTTAGTTATATTTTTGGAGCAACTCATGTGTCGACTCCCTTCCATGCAAAGACACAAGACTGTCAAATAATTTTCTCTCCCTGTTTTCCTCTATCTCTCTTTCCACAAATCTTTCCAGTTGTCACAGCACGCTCCAGTTTTTGTTTTTGTCTGATAATAATGTGGGCAAAAATTTATGACTGCCTCTTTCTGATGTTTGTGATAATTTGTATTGCGACTCAGTCTTCCACAAAATGTCCAGATTGCTCATTTGGACTGTCCAAGGAAATTTCAGCATTCTTCTATAAAACCACATCTCCAAAAATGTTATTTAGTTAGTTGAATATCCATTACAGTATGTAGCAGTCAACCCCTACATTTTTTGGCTGTTCGTGATTCCTGGGCAAGTTTACGTTTAGTAGTTAGCCATTGCTTTCTGAACGACCAGCACCCATACCATTTCATAAAAAAACCAATGTAAGGCGGTCTGCTGCCAAATCACCTGCAGATGTGATTCAAATGTCATCCTGGGATTACAAACTGCATTCGTAACCCCTTCACCATGGAACAAGCACATCTCCAAAGCCTCTAGAGATTTTTTTGCCCGTTTTTCCAAGATTCACAGCTGTAAGCTAAAATTGATTCTATGTAACATTCAGTCATTCTTTTACTAACGTCAAATGACCAGGCTTATTGCATAAAATGTTCTTAATTTGATAGAAAATAGTATTTTCATAATATTATGTTAATTACTACAAATGGAGTTTAAATGTTTTTAGAACATAATCTCTTTTCAACTAACCTCAGAGGTCAATCTAGGACTTATGATCTCCTCCATGACCTCACAGACTAGAGAATGATCCTGTTTACCCTGTGCTGTGAGAGTGATAGGAGTGCCAGGTTTGTAGAACATGCCAGGTTGGCTCATCTTGTTGGTGATCACTAGTTTTGTCAAATGTGAAACAATTCAAGACAGTTCTGTGATGTGAAACATCAATGTGATATACGAGGGTAAGTAAATAAATAAGTAACAAATGGCTGTAGAAAAATAACTAACAATGATAACAACTTGAAACCAGTTTATTTTTATACATACGTTGTCCCTTTATTTCTCAACATAATTTCCACCAACATAGATGCATTTATCCCATCGTTTTATCAGTCCTCCGAACCGATTACATTTTACTGCAAACTCTGTTTTAATTTACCTGCCATCCCGCAGAACTGTGTTACTGACTTATTGACTCTTCCTCGAAACTTTTTCTAACCAGCTATACACTGCTTTACGGGAAATCGCTAGGGGCTAAGTCCACTGAAAACCCACCTTGGTGGGAGACATTTCACATATGACGCTGAAGTTGAATGTGAAGTGAAAACGTGGTTTAGAAAACAGAGCACACAGTTCTATGCAGCCGGTTTGGGAGGACTGATAAAACGATGGGATAAGTGCATCAATGTTGGTGGAAATTATGTTGCGAAATAAAGGAACAATGTATGTATAAAAATAAACTAGTTTCAAGTTGTTATCACATTTAGTTATTTTTCTACAGCCATTTGTGACTTACTTATTAACTTACCCTCATATGTGATATTTCTGTGCACATAAAAGTTTATAAGAATTACCTTTCTCCACACCATAAGCCATATAGGGTATATGGTGCTAGCCCCACATTTGTATGGGCCAATCGGCACTTGATGGATGATGTGGATAATATATCACGCAGGTCATCTTTACTTCTCACAACATTTCCTCCTTTTCATTTTAGGCTGGGTCAGGTTAAGAGACAAGGTCATCAAAATAATAATCTTCACCTTGACCACTGGGCTGGCAGGGAAGCATACTAATCACTGAACTAGTGGGGCTCCTGATTATGTGTGTCTGTGTGTGTCTGCATGTGTACTTGCATATGCACATGTGTGTCTGCGCATGCATGTGGATGTGTCTCTGTGCATGAGTATGCACACAAATGCACACACATGAACATGCACCAGCCTGCACAAAGACACACACCAACTTGGGCATAGACATACATCTGCCTGCCCGGGCACAGACATACAGATGCCCACATGAACAGAAGCAGACTTTTGCAAATGCAAGTCTGCCCGTCAGCCCACATATGCTTATCTGCCTGTGTAAGTGCGCATGCCCTCCCGCCAGCAGCAATTGCCAGCCTACATGCCTGTAGACGCGCACATATTCACCCAACCTAAAATTTGTGACTGCCTGAACACCTGCAGACATGCACCCACCAGCAGACTCAATCACCTGCATATGCATATGTCACCCACTGCCCAATATGTCTGCCCACACACGTATGTATGCCTGCTTCCGGGCTGCCCATGAATGCACACTGACCCTTGCACATGTGCCCACCTACACATGTGCATATGTGTGCCTGTCTGAATATTGAAATCCAGATTCAACTGTATGAAGCACAAATAATATAACAAGATCTAAGGTTTTGCTTATTTTGAATCGAGAGAGTAATGGAATAAAAGTGACTATTATAGGCAGAATATAAATTAAAATTTGTACCAGAATAGAACAAGAATCGCCATGGCGAAAGTAGCCTTTAGCAAGATGAAAAACATTCTGACCAATAAAAAGATGTCAACTGAAACGAGAAAAAGAGTCTTGAGGGGGTACATAGAGCCTGTTCTTTTGTATGGATGTGAAACTTGGACAATGTGCAGTCAAGCTGAAAAACATCTGATGGCTGCAGAAATGTGGTTTCTGAGGAAAATGCAAAGAATACCATGGACAGATAGAAAAACCAATGACCAAGTACTACAGGAGACAAATGAAAATCGTAGATTGATTAGAGAAATTAGACGTAGACAGTCAAAATTTTTTGGACATGTTATGAGAAGAAATGGACTGGAGAACTTAGTGACAACTGGCAAGATCGAAGGGAACAGACCAAGAGGAAAATATCTGGATGGCTTGGCCACATGGAACACTGAGCTGATCCACGACTCTGGTGATCGAGTGAAATGACGAGTAATGACCGCCCACGCTTTCCGGCATGGCACATGATTGATTGATTGACCAGAATTTGAAGGAAATTAGTTCTAACTTATTAAAATGTCCATAGCACTACATATATTGTGATCAGCCTAAGTCATATTTTTCATCAATAATCACTATGAGCTATATTTAACAATAACATTAAGGTCGAATTAAAGATAGAGTGAATATCCAGTGAATACAGCCATTTGTGACACACAATGGAGAATAATTGATAAAGGATATAATGAGTGTTATAAAAACATTACAGAAACATGTTATATAAACAGGATATTATGCAATATATACTAAAGTGATACATACAACTTAATGTGTCAGATACGGTTAAAGCTATGGATGATAAAACAGTAGATGGCTATGGATTACTATTCTCCAAACATTCTTTATCACTTTAACCCCAGGAAGCATCAGCAATGGTCAAAACACAAATTTAATTATAGTTTAAAAGTAATTGAATAGCATTTATTATCATTTATATTCTTTTAAGTTGAGTTGAATCAAGAACCAAGTTAACACTCGGGGGATTCCCATACCCGCGTCCATCTTAATCTACAACTATAAGCGAGGAGTCTCACTACTAGTGGTACTAATTGCAATCTAATTATATTCTTTGGTCCATATTTTGAAGACATAGAGATTTTAGTTAATATTTAATAATTTTTTTTTCCAGAGCATATAGCTTTCAGAATTCATCATAAATAAAAAAAAGACAGTTAATACTAAACTGTTACATCTGCTATGTGCTAATGAATTTATCATGGAGAATTTCAGAGCACTTATGAACATGTTCAATTGCTATGATCATAATCGACACTGAACTAAACACACATTTTCTTTTCCATTTAATATCTGAACATACATTGGCACCTTTGACTCAGGAGTAGTGAACACAGTTTCAGTCCTGAAATGCCGGGTTTAAAATCAGTTACTGGTGATTTGGAATCAGATTACTTTGCATTAATTATTACAATGGTACAAACATCAGCCATTCAAAAAGCCATGGCAATTCACTGAACAAAAAATTGCCTAGGAAATCACAAACAGCCAATAAATGCTATGGCTGATTGTGATATCCTGTAAAGGACATGCAACTAACTTTTGTTTTTATTTGAACATACACAGATTCAAAATTAGATTGACTGTGACTGTTACCATTCAATGGAGGCTGCCTGATTTTGTTTGTTGGAGTCTCAGAACTTTGACTATCTGACCTTGAGGCTTCATCTTTCATGCTGCTTTTGTCAGCCATCTTGTCCTCCTTGAGCTTATTTCTTTTTTGAACTGCTCTCTTGAGAACTCCAGTCAAAGTTTGAACTGTGAAGTGGTGATGAATTTCAGGAGGCCTGAAATGTAAATTTAATTTCTAGACTTCTGAAACACAGCAGTCTATTCCACAAATACACAAACAAATGAAAAACACTATAAAACAGTCCATACATGTATAGAAGTTTAGTGGTGATGTGGTTACTATGTTAGGAAGAGAACAAAAGGTTAGGGGATGGTGGCATTCCATTCAACAGTTGTCTGTCTTGTGCTGCTCTTTAACTCCATGTGTGTTTTCATTGACAGATCTGTACATGTAGGTCAGCATGGCTGAATGGATAAGAATGCATGTTCTTAATGAATGTTCATGTTCTTAAACATCCGTTGGGCTGATGCCGAGGTAAGCGGTTCATCCCCTACACTGGACAGCTGGATTAAATTGTTGACATGTCATCCATGACTTGGGGATGTAAATTAAAAGTCAGAGTGGGTTCACCTGGTGGCGAGGGACACTGTTAATAGGGAAAGCTAATCCACATGCAAAATTCAGTCCATCACTACTATAAGTAGTTCGTATGGACTATGCTTGAATTTAAAGTGAGCGAGCGCAAAAAAAAAAATCTGTGCATGCTTGTTTTATAAATGTTATCTAATTTTAGTCTTACAATGGGAATCTTACATTACACCTTGACGTTAATGTGGTACAGGAAACATTTAACATTGTTAAGGTGCAGTAGAGACAAACTTCCAATACTTTTCTGATACAGATGAAGAAGATGAAGGTGATACAGCAATGGTAACTAAATTATTGGATCTAATGCAATACGGATAACAATCCTCTAGTGTAGTAGGACAAAACTAAAATGTTAGTAGATGCATGATTAGTAAACACGTAAAAAACGTAGTAAGTATACATTTGGCAGTAATACGCAAATAATAAAATGTATACACTTTTTTAATATTTTTATTTTTGCGCTCGCTCACTTTGAACTCAAGCGTACTACATACACTATTTATAGTAGTGGTGGACTGAATTTTGTGGATTAGATTTCCTTATTAACAGTGTCCCTCGCCATCAGGCTAACCCACTCCGACTTCAGAAGTACTTGTAATTTACGTCCCCAAGTCAAGGACGACAGGTCAACATTCTAGCCCAGCTGTCTGGTGTAGGGGCTGAACTGCTTATCTTAGCATCAGCACAACAGATGTTTAAGAACATGTGTTCTTACCTATTCGAGCATACTGACCTGCGTATACAGTTCTACTTTGAAATACTTTTATGACAGCACTGTTTTGCCATCAATGATGCCTGCCAGTTATGATGTATACAAAGCTGAGTATTAAAATGTTATGTGCCCAGATATCTCCAGACAGTGAAGAAACCATTTTTTTTAATTTCTCTAATTCTTTGCCTCACCAAGAATTCCAATCCATGTATTATGATGTGTGAGACTAGCCTTCTAATCATAATTCTACTAATGTTTATGTATCCCAGAAGGAGGAGTTCTGAACATAGGGGGAAAAAAGATCACAAAAGCATAGTATCTCAGAAAAACATTGAAGTAAACTGACTCATAAAGAGCATCACGTCTGTGAAACTGAAAAACTTTGGCCATATGAATAGTCACCATGGTTTAGAAATAACGGTAATGAAAGACATGGTTCCTGGAAGAAGACCAAGGGGTCATTTAACATGATAGTAGATGCAGGTCTTTAATGACACCCTGGGCATCAAAGTGCATAAGGAAGGGGAACTGATGAAGAACTAAGAGGGACGCAGAGGTGTTTCCAAGGCACCAGGGCCAAGTTCTATACTGGCCAAGACCTACTAATACGTCCTAGCCGTGCGTCCTGGGCAACAGATCCCTTTGGGGTCCTGGCTAACATAGTAGAATCGCTGATTCTTCTGAAGTCGGAGAGTATCTGCCTGCACGCCGAGGAACCACCAGTCTGCACACCAATAAGCCAGACATGGGACAACGGATACTCACGAAAACCTCAGTCCGGTATATCACATCACACTGATGTTGGACAACAGGATGTCTTCATCCGACATACAGGACTTCACGCTGGAGTTCACAGCCAGCGAACACAAGCAAGCAAGCAGCAAGAACTAAGAATCTTTCAGGCGGGTTGTGATGACAGTGATGTTACACAGTGTAAACAGTCAATACTTTTTGGCCATTTTATGAGAAGAAATAAACTAGAGAACTTGGTGATACCTGGCAAGACTGAGGGGAAAAGAACAAGGAGAAGGCAGATAAGTAACTATCTGGATGGCTTGGCCACATGGCATGGTCGAGACAAGAACACAGAGCTGATCCACGACTTAGTGATTGTGTGAGATGGTGAAATGCTTATCAGCATGGCACATGATGATGATGATGATATTCTACAAAGGACTTTCTGCATGATGATGAGTAAATTAATTAGGAATTTAATTGTATATGTTAGATTGTATGCATGTTCTCACTTACAACTGGTCTTTCACAAGCTCCACCAGAAGTTTCAATCGATTAGCTAATACAAAAGGGGCCCGAAAACCCAATGATGAACACTTAGCTTTCAGGATCAAGCCAGTATCAGGAGCAATTAAGGCCACTGTTCTGAAAGATTGTGTGACTTCACATGGCAGTCCAGTTGCATGGATATTGGACATGTTCACACTCAGGAAAAGTCCAGCAGTATTGCGAAGACAAATCTGTCAGGAGAGTTACAATAAGAGATTTAAAATATAGCACTGCTTACATGTTCATATACGTATGCCAGTACTAATTGTTAAGTCTCAAAAGTGACTAAATTTTATAAGTGAGACAATTTATTTGAGTAGAATCTTTTAGTAATATATTATCTGTTTAAAATTCTTCTCATTTGCTGTTACTGAAGTAATGTCTATACAAAAAGTCTATATTTTGGATGCCTGTTACTGTGTTGGAAATCTCATTGAGACTCACAAAAAGCTTTGTGTACATGTTTGTCTCTGTGAGCCAATGTCGAGTCCACAACTGACAAAACATGTGTCAATCTTGTAGAATATATCCAGCTGTCTGTTGTGCCTTTTCACCTATGACCTGGAGTGATGGGAACCATTTGCAGTCTGTGTAAGTGACTGTTAAATCTGTTGTCATCATCATCATCATCTTCCACTTCTGCCGTCAAGCATCGTGGGGAGGAATAATTTGCGCTCCAGCGCCCGATGGACGGCACTGGATAGTGTCATTCCGTGTGATTGTACAATGTCGTTGATGTCGTCAATCCATTTTCTTCTTGGGCATCCTCTTGGTCTCGTCGCAGATGATCTTTGATGTAGGGTCAGTGATGGTAGTTGGTGTTGCATTCTAACGACATGGCCAAACCATTTGATCTTCTGTCTTTCAATAAATGTGGCACATGGTGTTGATCCTACTGTCTGTCTAATAACAGCATTTCCTACTCGGTCTCGGATCGTTAAGTTGGCAGCTCTCCTCGGGCATCTCATCTCACAGGTGTTGATTTTGCGGAAGTGTGATTTGGGTAAAGTCCAAGTTTGAGATCGGTAGCATACGGTTGGTGTGAATATGCTGTTTATTATCTGTCGCTTTGCGGACATGGGTATATTTGGATGTTTCAGTAAGGGTGATTCAGTCTATTGCGTCGGTCTTATATGGAACAAGATCGTCTGTTTTGCTTAATCAAGAAAGTGGCACTTGGTGCATTGTTGTTTGAAGCTTCTAATACACTTAATATGATGTAATGATATACATTATATAACCTATTCTGTTTTATTAGGTAAAGACTAAACTTAATATTTGTTTGACAGTGTATTGTGAAATAATTATTGTTGCTATTACACATTATATTCTTTAGTGTATTTCACTTTTGTGTTATGTGAACACTGTACTATAAAGCTGATATTAAAACAACACATCTTTTGCTACTTTACTCAGTTCACTTTGACTCTTTAGTGGTTCCTGGAACTAATGTATACCTCAGTTCCATCCACCAAGTGCATGTAAGAATGCTTTGCTTTCAGAGCTCTAAATATGGATTGAGCATAATCCATGAGAACAGACAGTCCATTTTTGTTGAGAATTTGAACATCATCAAAGCAGCCCCAGCAGCCATCCTGAATGAAAAAAACAAGAAATAAATCAGCAAAATGACATGGTGTTTGGTTCTTTACATGTTTTTCAGGCAGTCAGATGCAGAATATTTTTGAGTATCTGTGTTTGCTGCAGGTTATTTTGATGTTTGTTATCTTGAATGTACAGTTTTGGACATGTGTCTTCTCTTCCAGGGCATATTTATTTACCTTAATGCCCTGGTGAAGAGCAGATCTTCAGGCAGTGCAATCTTTTGTCAATCCATTCCATTCCCTGAACTGATAGAGCAATTCTCTAGTGATTTCTTATAAACATCTTTGGCTGAATGGTTGATCAAGAATCCTGTAGAAGACTGAGTTTAAACTCTTAAGTTTGATGTATTAATGTTCAGGTTTTGTGAGCCCAGAAAAGGGCTTGCATCTGTCACAGTGAGGTCGGTAAAGACCTTTCTCCTGATCTGTTACTAAAATAACATCCACACAGGGACCATACTGCAGACCTCTCTTCCCCCTCTCCAAGCTCAGAAACCAGCAGTGTCTGAAAGACCATTGCTGGAAATTCACATTTGTGGAAAGACACACTAGGCTGTACCCAAGTTATGATTCAGCAATGCACATAAGAGCTGGCTGGGATTAACTCCAGGTTCACAATGTTTCATTCACAGATTTTGGGTATGTCATTGTCCACAAACTGCAACAAAATTTTCAGAAGGACTTCATGCATTTTTAAATCTTAGTTGCAGTCTACCTCTTTGTTTTCCTCTCTGAGAAAGCTGGCCATATAAAACAAGAAGGTCAGAAAAAGTCAGTTCTTAGTCAGATATGACTGAGCTAACATATGACTATAAATGGTATGACCTGCTTTCTGTCAGTGCAAAATGTTGGGCAGTGCTCACCAAACCCCACACCCTACATTGTGTCAGTGGCTTCGGGTGGTAGAGCGCAATTGGGAGGGTACCAGCCTAACCCTAGAGCAACCTAAACACTAAATTTCATGGCAGGGCAGACCAGGCACAAAGCCTTCGTCATCAACTGGTCTAGGATGGAAGTTCCAACAGGCAGACAGTTAAAGCAATCCTGTGTTGATCCAGAAGCTTCTGCAGCTTGTCTTGTTCCAGACATATTGGTGACTGAGAGAGGGATCATGCTGCATGGGCAACATATGGTCTCTAAATTCAGCCCAGGCTTTGTGCTATGGAGAGGTACAACTCCATTTTACAAACTACTATCAATGTAGACGGCAAGGTGCTAGTCAAGCAGGTCAGAACAAAGAACAGCCAATACATATTGGCAGGAATTAGTCCCAAGTTGCCAGTGTTTTCTCCATTGGTGTTAGTTATTTCATTGTCAACAGATTCCAGCCCATTGGAAGGCAGTCTGTCAGCAACAATGCAGTTTTACACTGAATTTAAAATGGAAATGCATCAATGCGAAAGGAAACGTAATATCAAACTCACCATAGCAATGCCCTGCATAATTTTTCCAATACTGACAGGGTTTTGCTCTTTAAAAACTTGAAAGACGGCTATGAAGTTACCCAGGATATTAGCCAATCCCTAGAGAATATTAAATATTTATTTTACACATAAATTGTTTAAATATAACATATACACAAATGGATCACATGAGAGAGAGAGAGAGAGAGTGAGAGAGAGAGAGAGAGAGAGAGAGAGAGAGAGAGAGAGAGAGAGAGAGAGAGAGAGAGAGAGAGAGAGAGAGAGAGAGAGAGAGAGAGAGAGAGAGAGAGAGAGAGAGAGAGAGAGAGAGAGAGAGAGAGAGAGAGAGAGAGAGAATGAGAATTGGTTGAAAAGAGGAAAGCAAACACAATCTGAATACCAAAAAATAAAAACAACGTACACATGAGCAATATGTCACTGTTATGAGATTTAATGAACAGAGGGGAGCCTTTACTTTATACTGCACTGATCCATACTGATAATTTCAAATCATCTTCTTAAAGTCCACGCTGTGTGGCATTGATTATCATGTCTGTCCCTAGCCTTCTCTCTCTTGTATTGCAAGCCCATGCTTGATGCGGATGCTATTCCATGTTATGATGTTAAACTGTCCAGCATTGTCTCTCTTGGCATCTTCCTGCCTCTTCTCCCCTTCAATGTTCCCATTGTCACAGTGTACTCCAGATTTCTCCTCCTAATGACTTGCTCAACTGTGTAATTTCTTCTTCAGATGTGAGTAACCTATTTTATGATAACATTTTACAAGATATCTTCATTATGCTTTTTATCTGACCATGGTATTCTTATGATTCTTCTATAAAACCATATCTATGCAGCTTGTAAATAAATTCTCACTATTCACTTTCATATGTCAAATTATTTAATATGGCACTCTTTAATTAAATGAAAAAGTTAACAGGACTATATATTTACAATTTATTTCATTACAGCTTGCTACAGAAAATAGAAGAGAGGTGGATGTTGAACCTCTCCACAAATCTCTGGATGAATTTGCCAGATTTATTACTTGGAGATGACCAAATGTAACTTAAAAGTTACTAAACAAAAAGCAACATAAAAAAGTCAACATCAGTAAAAATAAAATAAATTTAAGACTGTTATTTTCTAAACAATTTTATATTCAGTAGTTTGCCTTTGCTTTCTGAGTGGCTGATGCTCATACCATTGTGAAAATGAATACAAAGTGGTCTGCTTCCAAATCGTCTGTGGCTGACTTCAAACCCAGTACGCCAGGACAGTGAAAACGTGTTCACTATCCCTAAGTCACAGACAAGTATAATATAAATGAAAATAAAGTTGACATTGTGTCTATAAGATACACAAAATCAAATCTAACTTTCATAAGTTTGACAAATATACATAAGCCAATACTGCAACTCGAATTTAAGCATACATTCACATATGTAATCTGCAACAGTAAAACATAATTTTCATTTATCATACAGAATATGAGGTGCTACATGGTTAATTATAAGAGCTCAGTGACTTTCCCATTACAAATGTAGAGTATAACTTGGGTCATTACTTCCAAGCATCTTCTGCCTGATGAGTATTCATAACTTGATAACCATTTATTTTAGACTTTCAAAATAATGTATTCCCTTTCTGAATTTAACAACAGAAGCCACAAATAATAAGTTGTATTGTTTATTGCCAGGCATAATTTTCTGCATCATTTAAGGTGCTTACTACAGAATTATATATCCTATGTAGTTTATTGGATGAATCATATTTAGGCTAAAACAGACATAGTCTCTGATACTATTTTAATTTGAAGCAATATTATCCCCATAGTAATTGCAGAGCCACTGTGAAATATTTCTGTTGATACTACCCCTGTTTTAGTTGTCAAATTTGCTACGGATTTGTTATATTTTCAGTTCAAGTAATTTAAAACAATGTTTTCCCACAGTGAATTTGAATAACAAAGACACAAACAATAGATTGCCAGATTTATTGCCTGGCACATTTCGCTGCATCTCGTCAGGTACATACTGCAGAATTTACACAACATAAAGTAAAATGACTAGATACATCCTTCAAGCTGAAATATACACATGTTTGCACAATAATGTCAGTTGTCTACCACAGTAATTTTAAACTGACTAACATGAGTAACATATTTGAGTAACTATTTATTGCTCATGGAATACGGTATACAAGACACTTTTTCTTTGTTAACTTTATGACCGCAATTTAGCAGTTGTTGAGAGGCAGCTGAGTTTTGAATTCTATAGTCTGTTTCTTCTTCTTCTTCTTCTTCTGCGTTCATCCGGAGTTGTTTTTTTTCTGGACGTGATTGCGTTGTGCCTGTTTACAGCAGCGCTGCGTTCTTGCGCCGATAGGGCGATACATCCGACTTCTGCGGGCATTTGTTGACCGGGTTAACCTTCCCGGGGCTACAGTCTGTTTAGGTTTCCTGAAAACTGATTAACTCTCTTTCTCACCCATACTGATAATGTTCGGTTGTTCGATTTGCAAATTGTCATTCAATTTCACCTATGTAAGATGCTTGACACTCACACTGGAATTGATAAATACAGTTTGATTTATTGCACAGAGGAAATAATTTTTTCACAGATGGAGTAGATATTGGGATGATTTTACATCTGATAACTGGTTCAGCAGCAAAGAAAATTTTGTTTACTGCTGTTTTAAGTCAATCATTTAGTCATTTCATAACATCGCCCCAAGAAAAGGTTATCTGATTGGCCAGATGCTCCTCACAAAATATTAAATGCTGCCAAAATTGAGGAATAAACCCAGGACCACTGTGCTTTTTTGGCGCTCGCTTGCTTTGATCTCAAGTGTAGTCCATACATACTACTTTTAGTAGTGCTGAACTGAATTTAGCATGTGGATTAACTTTCCCTTTTAACAGTGTCCCTCGCCAACAGGCAAACTCATTCCGACTTAAGAGGTACTTGTAATTTACGTCCCCAAGTCAAGGACAATAGGTCAACATTTTAGTCCAAATGTCTAGTGTTAGGGATTGAACCCCTTACCTCAGCATCAGCACACCGGATGTTTCAGAACATGCATTCTTATCCATTCGACCACTGTGTTGATGGGCATGTGTACCTCCACAACTCCAAATTTCTTTACAAAATCACACACATTACCTTCCAGGTCTACCATAGAAAAATGTATTCACCTTGACAGTTTCAGTTTTACAAGATCCTGGTGGACCAACCAAAACAGTCCCCATCATTTGTTTCAGAGCCAGGGACATTGACAAGAAACATTTCTCTGTTACTGGTGATATAGGAATGCCTGCATCTGCACCACAAAATTCTTTCCCATATCCATACTGTGAATCCAGAATCCATAAACAAGGCACTAGTTTCACTTCTGTTTCTGCAGGTACAAAATAGCAAACAGTATGCTTTTGCTTCAATAAAATGAATACTCAGCCATTTTGGTAAAAATATAGTCTGTCCTGATGATTAATACACTAATAAAGAGAAGAACACACTACTTCAGTATAAGATAAAATGATTAAAAGAATATTATATATTTGTATGAGATATGTGCTAGGTTAGCCAGTAAAATATTATGTCAACTGTAATTGGTTAAATATGTCTATTTCAGCAAAATGGATGCTAAACCAGCATGAATAAAAAATACAGTTTCAATAAAAAGAGACGTTAGTCCAAAATAGCAAATAGAAAATTAACTTACGTAAAATGGATATTAGGTCATTGTAACAAAAATATTATATGAGTGAGCTCAGTAAAATGGAAACTTGGATAACATTTCAAAAAAGAACATCAATTTCAATAAAATGGATGATAAGCAAATATATTTAAAAAAAAATAAAAACAACTGTATGAGTGACTTCAGCAACATGGAAATTAGGATACAATTTCTAAAAAAAAAAGATTATTTCAGTACAAAATGAGTAAGAACAAATCAATTTTTATACCTGCAGCAACATTATCACCTTCATCAGAAGTAGCTGCAAATATAAAAGGAAAATTTTTAACTTTAAAAAAATATTTAAATCCCATTAATCCCATTTAAATACCATTAACACAAGCACTTTTATCCATATAAACAACAATAAGATACTTATTTAAAAAACAACAACAACCAATACTTTATATTTTCAGCAATGGTCACCAGGCGTCGCTGCAAAAACAAATTACACTTGTGAACCGAATGACTGTGTTTGAAAATTAATCCAGGACCTTCTTAGGACAAAGAAGATGGCTTGACCACTTCACTGCAGAGGCCCACATTTTTAAATACATAATATAACATGCAAATAAATATTTTATGCATAAATTAGAAGTACTTCAATAGTGTGGACACAAATAAAACTATATTTAAAAAACATAAAATATAGTACCGTTAATATCACTATGATAAGACAATGTTAAAAGCTTAATTACAACAAAAATACCACAGCAACAGTATGAAAGTTGTAGCTTAGCCATCTATAAGAATAAAATTCAATAACTAGTCTGTATAACATAACAGAAGTATATATGATTTTAGGAAAAGGTCCAAGAACAAGATCGATCAACAACACCATCAAAAAATTAAGACAGCACACTTGGTTCACGGTCCAAAACTTCAACTTCCCATGACATTTAAAGGCAGGAGGCTATCATAATATAATAGGACACACATAGTTATGATTGAATTCTGGCACAATCAAGACAAGACAATATGAAAGTGCTGATGCAGCAGAATCATGAATCACATTTAATTAACAATAAGAGATATGGTTATAGTGGTCAGGCCATCATCAAGATGTGCACTGTCAGCTGGCGCAAGCATTCACATCTCTTCACATATCTCAGTCTGTGGTGTTCTGGATCAACTCTGTTGATGATATTCCTCCATCTCAGTCCGTCCAGCATAATTTCTCCTTGTCTGCCTCTGCCCCTACTGATCTTTACAGTTGTCATGATATTCTCTAATACCTCACTTCTTATCACATGACCAAAGAAAGCTGTTTATCTCTTTCATATTGTTGTATATAAATGTTCTAGTTTAATTAGCCATTTTCAGGTAATTATTGTTAGTTACTCTTGCAGTCCAAAGAATTAACAACATTTATCTCAGAAACCATACATTTGTGGCTTGAAGTTTTTCTAATTTCAGTTTTCAAAAGAATATGGTATAACATTATTCAAATAGACTCTGGACACAAAAATGATAAAATATGGCTGATGGTAATTCACTTCATAAAGAGCAAGTTTTCCCATGGTACAAGCAGCATTTCTGGATAAAAAAAACTATTTTCAAAAAGCATTATGTATAAATAAGGAGGTCAGCATGGCCAAATGGATAAGAGAGCTTGTCCTTAAACATCTGGTGTCCTGATGCGAAGGTAGAGGGTTCAATCACTACACCGGACAATTGAACTAAAACACTGACTTCTTGTCCTTGACTTGGGGACATAAATGACAAGTACCTCTGAGGTCAGAGGGACACTAGTAATAGGGAAAGCTAATTCACATGCAAAAATCAGTCCAGTGTACTAAAAGTAGTAGCAATGTATGGACTATGCTTGAGTTAAAAGCAAGCAAACCCAAAAATTTTTTAAATAAATGTTAAATAATATTACCTGTATTTCCCCTATCTGCTGCAGTTGAGGTTGGCAACTGTTGCACTGTGGAAAAGTTAACTGCAAATGTAGGCTCAATATTCTTCTTTCAACTCTTTTTCTTAGAGAGGCTAATTTAAAAGCTATAATGGGTTTTGATAGGCAATATTTCAGCTAATATCGAGTAATACTTGTTGTTTGGGCCGTGAATTGATAACCTCTACATGAGCGTAAACTATGGCTATTAATTGATAACCTCTTCATGAGCATAAACTATGGCCATTAATTCATAGGTTTACATGAGCATAAACTAGCTCCATTAATGCATAACCTAAACTAGGGCCATTAATTCATACCTTCTACATGAGCATAAACTATGGCCATTAATTGATAACCTCTTCATGAGCATAAACTATGGCCATTAAATGACAACCTCTTCATGAGCATAAACTATGGCCATTAATTCATAGTTTTACATGAGCATAAACTAGCTCCATTAATGCATAACTTCTACATGAGCATAAACTAAGGCCATTAATTGATAACCTCTTCATGAGCATAAACTAGGGTCATTACTTGATAACCTCTACATCAGCATAAACTAAGGCCATGCCTTGATAACCTCTACATCAGCATAAACTAGGGCCATGCCTTGATAACCTCTATATCAGCATACACTAGGAGCATCATCATGTAACAGGTTCTTGACAGAATGTTGCCCCCATCAAGGCCGCAAAAAAAAGTATCTTGATCCTTTGCCAATTCTTCTGCCTCATGCACCCTCATTTCAAGGGTGTCTGTAGTTGCTTGCTTGCTTGTATTCGTTGGCTTGAGCTCCAACGCGAAATCCTGTATGTCGGATGAAGGCATCCTGTTGTCCAACATCAGTATGATGTCATACAGGACCTGAGGTTTGCATGAGTATCCGTTGTCCCATGTCTGGCTTACTGGTGTGCAGACTGGTGGTTCCTCGCCGTACAGGCAGACACTCTCCAACTTTGGAGGAAGGTGTCTGTAGTGTTCTGTATCCATCATCATTCATACCAGACAACCTTGCCTCTTCTTCCAGGAACCATCAATGTTCTCTCCAAGACACAATAATGTTTCAAATAGCCAAAGTATGTTAGGGATTCTAGCGAAAACCTTAAATGTTTACTTTATTTTGGGTGAATATATTCTTTTAAAAAAAGAGTAAAGAACAAATGCATCATTTGTTATGCAGCTACTACTGCGTTGAATGCAAGCCCTCCAGTGAAGATATAGTGTTTGGATTCCTGTATAAAAAAATTATCTGGGGTCGCTACTCGGTATGCCTGACTGGTCGTGAACAGTCTGTCATAGAAATCATGCAGTTTTGAATCTTTCTACTCCACTCATACACTTGCTGGACTGACAGGCATGCATCACCATACTGGACCTTCATTCGCCATTGAATTTCTATAGGTTTCACCCCTTCACTGATCAAAAAACGGATAACAGAATGCTGCCCTTCTTTGGTGCATGTCAAAAGTGGGGTGGCCATCTTTTTCTATCATTATGATGTCACCGCGTTTGTCTGCACTGTGATATCATATGCTTAACACTCTTGATATCCTAAACAACAATATTGACAGACAGTAAAAAATGCCAAGGTTATTGCAATTTCTATCACACTTTTAAGGTTTTCATTTGAAGCTCACTCGTTTTTCAGTTTTCCAAGACATGAGCTAGATTTCTTCAGTGTTCAGATCTTGTAGATTGTCAGTATTTTTTGTTCTTCTTGGTGAGGCTATGCAAATGTTCCACTAACAAGATCAGTTAGATTCACAGTGCATACATGTAGAACATGTATTTCAAGCTCAACATCCCTGGAGTGTAAATACAACACAGGAAATGTAATGCACCTTCTTTGGCTAGCCTGCAAGATGCCTCATTGGGCATGATGAAGTATTTACTTAGCCTCATCAGGCAGGTGATTATTTACAATGGCTGATCAGTTCTCCAGAACTGACCATTGCTTTAACTGTGTTGGGCAGAGGATTCCATTATTACATGCAGAAAGGCTAGGACAACCTGCCTTGTATTGAAACTGCTCTAATAGAAAGTAAATGCAATCTACTGATCGCAATAATGGAAAGTACATCATGACTCGTTTGTGTGTTACTAGGGCCCAAAATTCTATTCATTCATTAATTCAGTATCATGTTCTTTGCAGAACCTCACTCCCATAACAACCTTCTGGAAAACCTCTTGATCATAAGCAAGATGTCCTGCATCCAATACACCCATCTGGAGATCATCCACCACATCCTGCATCCATCTTCTCTTTAGCCTCCCTCTTCCTCTTTTCCCAGGCATATACCCCTCCATTATTGTTCTCTCATAACTCTATTACCCCTTATAAAATCAATATAGTTTTTTAAAAATTCCATGGAAATAATTAACCCTTAATTTTTCAACAGTAAATTAAAATTCAGTGAGGACATTCACCAAAACCTCACATCCTTTGAGAGTTAATGCTGGCATTCACATTTTCTTCTCATAATTGACTGTAAGTATATTTACATATGGATCAGTTTAGTTTAGTTTAGTCGACGGATAAACATTTTGCCTGGGCAGCGCCGTTAGGCTACTCTTTTTCAATTTCCAATTGCCAAGGGATATTTTACGTGTGGAACAATACACACGGGCGTCCGATCTCACTACCCAGAGACCAGGAGAAATTTTGTTACTAGAAGTCCACGTGAAAAATCCTGGCATATAACTCCTTGTTAGATGGATTATACATGCTAAATCTACACAGAAAAGTATGTCTATGACTTTGAAAATATATAAAATTAATCTGAAATATATATCCTATATTTTCCAAACACAATAAAACAACAAATCAGTGATATTAATATCAAGCTGTTGAACACAGAAGATTGTAGATATTCATTTGCTGCAAACCTGACTGAAGGTAGCACCGAACACTTCGTCTCCATTCAAAGTCTGTTGTTTCTCTCAGTTTTCTCTGACACATGTTTTCTAGAGTGTCCTTGAGGTAGATGGATTGCTAATAGAATAGACAACCACAAAATAAAATCAGTATATGTTTGAAACAACTGAGACTGACAAATTCTGAGAGACAAAAGAAGTGTTCAACATATCAAATAAAACTCCAGATATCTTCTTCTTCATCTTCGTTCACCTTCAGATGCCAATATGAATAAATGCAAAGAAAGCAGCAGTCAACTTAAAGTTGCTGATGTACCCCATAGAGTTTGTTCTCAAATGGAAGGGCATAGGCCAAACTACTCTTCTTTATTCTAAAGATGTAGGACATTCGTGCAAAAATTGTTTAGCTGTCATTTTACCAGTTCCACAGTTACATTCATCAGTATCTCCTATCTTTAGGTTATTAAACATTTGGTATTTCAGCTTATTGTGGCCTGTCCATAGTCTGAAGATTGTACTTGTTCTTTTCGGTTGATTTGGTACCATTTAATTTTCACACTCAAATGTTATTTCAAATAATTAGTTACTCCAGTTGGTAATGTTATAAACATTGTTCTACTTTTTCACTGACTTACATGACAGTTTGAAATATCTGGGGATAACCTTTGACTGAAGCCTGTCATATAAGTATCACATTGACTAATCTATACAGAGTAGCTGTTGTGGATTGTCAGCATTGAGAGCTAGAACAGCCACTCACATGGAACAGAGATAACTATTCCACCTATATCATCATCTGATCCTGCCAGTTATTGAGTATGGGCTGGGTTTTCTAACACTGTTGGAAAAAAATATGTGAAAGACAGCAGTGTATCCAGAAGGAAGGGATTCAAACAGTATTGATAGAAACCCTCTCATAAGTACAATGTGGTACAAGCTTGAATCCTCTCAGTCAAGTCTAGATTTGTATTCTCCCAGTTTAAGACTTATTTAAGGATCACAAATGGTACTGGCATCCACTATTGACAGCAAGACTCAAGAGAGGAAAGTCATGGATGGGGGTAGCAGAGAAGATATTCATGCAAATGGTACAAGTCAGAGATATGCCTTTTGGGAAGGAATGGATTCACTCAAGCTGAGACAGGGCAATGGATCAGTTCACTAAAGTGAGAGATTCGTATTGGAAACCAGTCAGAAAGGCTATGTGATACTCCATTTAATAAAGCAGTCATTATAAATGACTTTCATATAATGCTCCAGAAGTTAAGTTAAGATATTTCTGCATGAGTGATTGAGGCATATAAAGCCATGATTCCTCTAGAGAGAAAGTGAGTCTATTGTCTAGGCCATGCTGTGTACATGGAAATGAGAGAACCAACTAGCTAGCCTCCAGGACACACCTGGGGGAACACCAAGGATGTGGAAGGGTGATATGATCATGTCTATACATGACAGTCCTTTGCAAGAGGAAGTGCAAATCGATGACCACATGCAGCTGCAACTAATAGAATCAGGAATCTAGTTTGGCACTAGCAGGAAGAATTGTGGCAGAGGATGGATTAGATGTGTGTGTAACAAACTGGCAACTTAAACTAAAGGTATCTATTCTCTTTGACATTTCCTGAGGGAATATGAAGAACATATTGTGCTGCAAAATTCTGACAAATTATTCATTGCCAAATATTACATTTACTATAATGTTTAAGTTCAATATTAACATTTTCTTAAGTCAGTTCATAGCATTATTAAATTTATCAAGCAGATTATGAAATATTTTGGAAGCATATATGACCACAATGGAACTCTTTTGAACTTCATTGGCAATTACTCACATTTATCATGGTTTCTAATCGCAGGCGATGTATGGGGAGCACAGGTTCATCATTGCTATTCCACACACCCTTCAACAATACAACCACAAGTCGGCTTGTTGCTATGTTGTACTTGCGCAGTGCCACCTGGAGGGACTTCTTTTCATATTTTATTTCAGAAATGGCTGCTTCACACTCTGCAGTCCAGTGATACAGCATGCCAGTCCGGCATACTTGTGAAGGGTACTGTTTTAAAGAATAAAGACACATATATAATGTCATTGCTTTATTGTTTAAATAACGGTGTGTATCAAAATGAGTATTAAAAGCCACACTAATAGTATTTGACTATCTCGACCAGATACAATAATAACAATCTATTCTTGAAGGTCAAATAACTTCAGATATTGACAACATCACCCATCAAATGCCAACTGATCCATTAAAAAAATGAGGCTAACATCGCTTGCCCAGCATGCCTCAAGGCATGTAAAAGAGTACTATACTTTGTTCAAAATGGCAAATATAAACAGAAATTAAGGTTAGAATATTCTGTCTGATAGAATCATAAATTCTGGAGAAAAAAAAACGCAAAGTACATCTGTGATTGTTTGGTCTTTATATTTCAAAGGAAAAGTGGAAAAACGATACCATACTTGGGTGAAAAAGAAACATGCTGTTCTAGGTAAAGTTTAGATAATGTGGTCGAAAAACCTGCCCAAAATATGTTTTTTATAGCTTTTTTAACAGTCAGCATGAACTGTGTGACAATAGTGAATGGCGATCAACAACAGGAAAAAGGTTGTGAGTAATGGAGTTTGTCACTCCAAATCATACTGTGGATACCAATAAAATCAGTCCTTTCACTTCATTTCCCTAAGATGGAAAAACAGTTGTGAATTTAGTCACTGCGGCTTCCTAGAATATGTAGTCTTTCACTTTATATACATATGTTTAGAAAACACTAGTGAGGAACAGAACTGGTCTTCTCAACTCATACTGTCATGTCCCATAAATTAATGTCCTATGATGTCGTGTTCATAAAATGAGGACCAAAAAAAAAACACTGTGGAATGTGGTTAGTGACGTAAACTTACGAGAGACTTAAAATAAAAACCTTAAATGTCTGTGAGTGTGTGAATATATTCTGAAAAAGTGAAGAACAAATTTATAATTTTTTTCCATGTAGTCACCACTGCATTCAATTCAAGTCCTCCAGCACCGATAAAGTGCTCGGATTCCTGTAGAAAATATTTTCTTGGTCACATGTGTAACCACTCATTGGACTGAAGAGTTTTGAAACTTCCTACTCCACTAATACACTTGCTGAACTGACAGGCATGCATCATCATACTGGACCTTCATTTGCCGATGAATTTCTATAGGTTTCACACCTTCCCTGATAAAAAAAAAAAAACGTATAACAGAACGCTGCTCCTCTATGGTGCATGTCAAAAGTGGGATGGCCATCTTTAAACTGCCCATATGACATCAGTGTTCATCTGCACTGTGATGTCACATGCTTAACGCCCTTGACATCCTTAACAACAATATTGATAGGTTACAAGACAATGGCATGGTTATTGTAATTTATATCACACCTTTAAGGTTTTCCTTTGAAGCCCCCTTGTGAAATGTAAGCAAGCAAAGAAAAGGATCCTTTTAAACACCTGAAGGTGTATTGAGCATATGGTGCTAGAGCTATATTTTTATATATCAATCCGCACTTGGTAGGGAATGTGGTCAGGATCACACCTTGACTTCCCAAAATATTTCCTGGCACCCATTTTAGGCTGAGCCAACCTGGGAGTCCAGATCAATTAACAAAATCTGTCCTTATGTGGATTTGAACCTATGACCTCTGGGCCAGTATGAAAGCATATAACCCAATGTAGCATCATACACTACAGAATTCTATCACATGATGATGATGATAGTGTCTACTTTATAAATCACTTTACAACTAACAAGAAATCTATCAGCATAGTGAAGCCATATTCTTACTTTAAGTGCCCAGTCTTCCAGGCCCAGTCCATTGTGACAGTCAGAAATAACAGCTTGAGTTAAACCATGTAATGTTTCCCCCACTGAATTTCTCAAAGCTTCTAGCCAGACTTGCACATCTTCAACCAGTGTCACCTGCAAACATTTACATTCAGCAGAAGTTGTACAAAAATTAAACATACGTCACTAAAGTAAAGCTAGCCATTCACAAACTTTTAAGACATTGGGGATGTGGTGTTGGCCTACATTTCTGATGACTGAAGAGTACATGGTGGTTAATATAATCAGCAGTGCATTTGAGGCTTTCACTTTCAACCTCAAAGCTGTACTTGTTGAAAATAAATTCAAATCTGTCAGAACTGGGATCGATCATTATTGGTAGGCAAGCACACTAACTGAAAATCATCTTTCACATAGATTAAAATACCAATTTATTTACTTAGTTTGGTCGTTTGTTCGTTCATTTAGTCGTTCGTTCATTCGTACGGTCGGTCGTTTGATCGTTTGTTCATTCAGTTGTTCGTTCATTCATTTGGTTGTTCATTCGTTTGGTCTGTCAGATGGTCATTCATTTGTTCCGTTCGTTCGTTCTGTTCCTTTGTTCGTTTCATCTGCCTGTCAGTCTGTCCGATGAGAAGTCAACATTTTAATCCAACTAATCCATGTAGTGGTTGAAACCGCTATCTCAGCATGAGCATACTGGATGGTTAAGAGTTCATGCATTCGGCCATGCTGACCTCATACTATACTTATGATTTTATTGTCGTTACTGCCTCTCTTGGGCAGCTCTTGATGCCTTCTGGGACTGAAAAAGTTAACGAAGTGAATTAGAATACAAGAAGGGAATGCAGAGATGCTGATATATGAAGGTCACATAGTACGCTGACCAATTCCCATCACCTCTCCTAGGAACACTGCCAAAACAGACACATGTCTGGATAGCAAAAAAACGTAAAAGTAAAGTAAAGGACCCCTTTTCATGCCATCAGGTGTATCCAGTAAATGGTGCTAGCACCAGAATTTTAGACCCGTCAACATTTTATTGGTAAATTGGTCAATATCTTGCCATCCACCTTTACTGCCTATAACATTCCCTCCTTGCACTAGGCCTAAAATATTAAAATATATTTTTTTAGACTGATAGTGGTCCTTTCATCCATGTGCACTTACGGACAGGCAGAACAGACAGTTGAACATATTCTGCCAGACTGCAATATGCTTCATCCATTGTGATCCATAGAGATAAACATCCACACAAACCTATTTGTGAGTCTCATTGAGCTCTTAAACACAGTAGCATACGTCCAAAAACACTGGAATATTTGCGCAGATATTACTACAACAATTGCAAATGAGAAGAAAAACTTTAACCCTACCATCTTGTCGAAAGAGGTTTCAATAAGTGTTAAAAACTCTCTAAAATAACTGGCTTAAGCTTACCTTTTCAGCAAGTTTCAACAGCTCACCATCTTCACTCAGGACAGCTGTGGCATCCATGATGATTGCATCATTGACAAGGCCTTCAGAAGGCAACATAGTAGAATCATCTTGTAGCCCACTAGAACTGGTGCTCTGTAAAATAAAATAAACTGTTTCCTGGTTTTCAGAAGAAAACAAAATCACAAAACAAATAAGTAAGAATATTGTTTGTTTCATCATTTTGATATTAATCCCATTTATTATAAATAATTCATTATCCTGTTGGAACCACTGCATGTTTTAAAAAAAAAATGGTGGTTTTTTGTGTGTGTTTGCATCTCCAAAGTACACCAGTAAGTTGTGAAAACTTTATTGAGAAAATAAATAACATTTAAAAGATAATAAATCCCGTGGAATAACATACATAATGCTGATGCAATCGTTTGTCTATCTTTGGAGGAGTTATGACTCTTGAAGGAACTGACAAAGTGCTGGAGCTGTGACTCTGATGATCATTTTGTGGATTGGCTATCTCTGAACCATGTCTAATGCCACGATTATATGCTGCACTATGGGCACCACTGTTGCTCTCACATGAAGAATTTGCTTTCTCAAGTTTTACGTCAGCAATGGCAGTGAAGATGGATCTGTGAATATAAAACACATGGGTAATTTAGACAGGGTATTGTGAGACAATAGATAAAACAAGACTGATTAGTGCATTTACTACTTAAAGGTCAAGCGGCCTGCACTTGGGGGACAATATTTGAAGTAGCTAATGATGAGTGGTGTTTTTGTGTGTTTGTTCACTCACTTAGAACAAAAGTTTAGTCTATGTGCTACTACTTCTAGTGCATTAGTGCACTCAACTGATTTGTGTGTGTGTGCTGATATCCAAGTGTTCTGTATCGATATTGTTCTGGTTATTGTTTTATAATATTTCATTTATAACTATTTTATAACAGCAATGGAAACCATTGTACTGCAGTAGGTAGCCCAAATACTTGCTCGTCCAGTGATGATGTTTCACATACACTTCAAGTGGAACTTTCCCCCCTGACCTGGACTTCCAGATTGACCCAGGATTAAAAATTGTCACCAGGAAATTGTCTGGGAAGTGAAGGCAGCTGACATGATATTGACAACATCATCATCAAATAGGTACAGCAGTAATTCAGTGGCTAGCATGCTTGCCTCCCAGACTGGTAGTCATGTGTTTAAATCCTCACTGAGGTATATTTTTAAAATGTGACCTGAGCTCCTGGGTCAACCTAGTATAAAATAGATACCCATTGATTTCGGCAAAATATGTGCATTGCAGTGCAATCGCACTGCCATATTTGTGTAGTTAATCGGTTTGAAAACACAGAAAAAGTCAAAAGACAGTGACTGGACAAATAGTTTCTTCCATTTTCACATATTTGTAAGACAAACTCTGAGGAACTGTCACTAACAGACTAACAGCCTATTGAACTTTTGATCAATATTATTAATAAAATATTACAAACGCATGAGTAAATAAACTTAATATAACTCATCCTTGCTCTGAATAAATTATTTAGCACTGTAAATATGATTATTGCTAAAATTATTATTTCCTGTTTCTATTTTAATTTGTGTACTACTCAGTTAAAGCAGGGAATAGACACAAACTGTTTTCAGGGCTCAGACAACCTCAGCGTCAATGCTCTGAAGCTGAGGGTTAAAATTCAGTCTTCCAAAAGATTCATAACTAACCAACAATGACAAAGAATGTTAGACTGTCCTATTATGAAGAGATACAGAAATTATGGGAATGCATTGTAGATCACCTTTGATATGAAATTAAGATGCATGTTCTTTACAGAAAATTGCAGTCAACCTCAGCATTTATTGCTTGTTTGTAATTTACTAGGCATTTTAGTTCAGTAGTTTGCCATTGTTTTCTGAATGGCTGCTACCTCATATCACTGAAATCAACGAAAAGCTGTCTGCTTCTGAATCAGGAACAGCTAACTTTAAACAATCAACACGGTATGTTGAGGAATTATGAAACTTTTGATTGATGGATAGCAACTAAATTAGATTTAATCTGATCCTTGACACCCATGTAGACCATATTGACACCCATGTAGACCATAACTAGTTAGTCAACAGATCTCCTCACTGCACATGGAAGCATTAAGTTCATAAGTGCTTGGATCTCCTCTTCATTACCTCCATCAATATGTAGTGGCTAATTATACCAGTTCTCGGTTGGTTTACTATTCTTCTCTCTTATTTGGCCCCCTGCCTAGCCTGTGTCTGACTTCACCCCTTTTGACTTGTTCTTGCAGTCTGTTCAAGGCTGCAGATTTGAAGCACAGAAGAAGATAATTATACTGTAACACAGCTCTACACATAAACTCAATTTCATGAAACTCACCTGAGATATGGTTTCACAGATTCAATGTCATGTGGCCTGCTCAACAAGGCCAGCAAATTTGGATCAGAAAGAAAGTAAAATCTAGGGAAAGTTTTTCGCTTGTTGTCCAAGAATCCCACGAGGCTCTTAAAGCAGATCTCCAACTCCTCTTGAATGTGACGTAATACCACTGCTTTTGGGACTTCATCACCATAGCAACACTACAAGTGAAAAAGTAATGAGATCTAAAATAATGAAAACTATAATTCAGAATCCTTTATATAAAAATTATGATTGATTAAAAGGAAAAAAGATGCTGGTCTAACAACAAAAATATAAATAGTATAAATACACTTTATATGCATTTCAGATACTTTTTCATCTTCTGTGTTCGTCTGGAATGTTGTTTTAGATGTAAATGTGTTGTGCCTGTTTACAGCAGTGCTGCGATATTTGCACCTTTCAGCCGACACATCCGACTTCTTCAGGCATTTGTTGGCCAGGTTACCTTCCCGGATTTCAGATACTATTTATATGCTCGGATTCTGTAATTAACTTAAAACATGAAACATGATGATACAATTCCTATAGCCACCTAAATACTGATTTGCATGTTTAATTACTTAGAAAGACTTATTATTTTTGTTATTGTTTCCAAGTGGTGAAACCAGCGAGGCAACCAAAAATATGTACAGCTTTCTTCAGCAAAAACTGAAGGGCGTGAATTATAATTGTTTCCTAGTGCTGCCTCATTCCCTATTCTCATATTTGAAGTAGCTGTAATATACATTCTACTCCATTCAACAAATGATAAAAATTCATAAGTCGATCTGTAGCTTTTAACCAGTATCATAGTTACTTACAACTTGAAGTATATATCAATAAATTAGTAATACTATAAGGAAAGGTAGTCCCATAGTACATACTGCCATAGTGGCATGAAGTAAAGGCATTTATATATTCCAGGCTGTGGCTTAATAATTTGGGATGTCTGGTTCTCTTCCTTGCTACCTTTCCTTCAAAGACAATTCCCAGGAAATTTTGAATATCATCTGGAAACCATATTGAGAAGTTAGATTAACTCCAGAGCCATACTGGTCAGAAAAATGAATACTGCCACTGCTAGGTATAGAATTAACAGATTCTGTGCCAAACAAAAAGTAGGTTTGGACTAAACAAAACAAGATGGTGGAAAATGGGAAATAGGGGTGTATCACAGTTATGACTTATAAGATGTTAATATGGTAGCAGACATGTCTAGTTTAGTCGATGGATCAACATCATGGCACACGGGTGCAATCCATAAGTGCTCCGTTCTTCTCCTAACTCAAACCTGAGTCTGGAGAAACTCAGCTCAGTGCACGAACTCCGTAGCACCGGCGAGGATCCTGAAATGCAGACATGTCATATTATATATCACATTAAAGCATGTTGCTTAGGGAAAACTACTGTATTTATATTTTAATAGAGACAACATTTTACAATGACAACATTTTGGTGATATATAAGCCCGTGGCAAATATTGAAAATTGCTCCAGACAATTAATCATCCCATGGCACTTAATCAGATAAGATCAGCGTCATCATAAGCAAGGAAACTAACCACCTTACCAACATGGGTTCATTTTACTTACATACTTAATTTACAAATCAACATCACTGTTAATTAACGAATCAACATCACTGTTAATTTACTAACAGATATCACTGTTAATTTACGAATCAACATCACTGTTAATTTACTACCAAATATCACTGTTAATTTACTAATCAACATCATTGTTAATCTATGAATCAACATCATTGTCAATTTACCAACAAATATCACCGTTAATTTACTAATCAAAATCATTGTTAATCTATGAATCAACATCATTGTCAATTTACTAACAAATATCACTGTTAATTTACTAATAAATATCACTGCTAATTTACGAATCAAAATCACTGTTAATTTACTAACAAACATCACTGTTAATTTACTAACCATTAGCGCTATTAATTTACTAATCAACAGCATTGTTAATTTATTAATTAACATCACTGTTAATTTACTAACAAATATCACTGTTAATTTACTAATCAACATCACTGTTAATTTACTAATCAACATCACTGTTAATTTACTAACAAACATCACTGTTAGTTTACTAATCAACATCACTGCACTCAAGACATTTCCAGAAATATACAAATTTACAGGCACAAATACTATGAACTACACTAATACATTCATAAAGCTCCACTTTAAGGAGAATAGTGTGCAAAGAGTTATTCTAAACATCACAGTATCAACAATGTAGTATACTAATGACTTAGTGCATCATGCGGCGACCTGTAAAACATTTCGAGTGTCAAAAGCTTTTCTCATCATCTTGGTCCAGCCTTTATCAATGCGAGAAAATCTCTTTGCTTCTTGTGGCAGTTCCTGCAAGGTAAATTAGAACAAGTTCAAGGTCTATCTCTGGTAAAAACAAATGTATATTATCTGCAGTCAGAATCTACAACATAATCTAGGCAATTTGTACAGTTTTCTTTTTATGACTTTTATTCTATAGCTATGGTTCCCAAATTGTTGCTGTCAGGGTCACAAATAAAAATGGATGGCATGCTCCCCACCTTCAGCATATGTATATGTAATTTTATTTTACACAGCTATAGTAATTATGCCGGTCTCCCTGGTCTAGGGGTTACATGACTTTCTCCATAATCCCGCATACTCTTGTAAGTAACGTGATGTGCGCGAGAATCGATACGGGTTCTCTCTGCGTCGGTAACTTACGGGGTATGTGAGCCGGTCGCTCAGAAAGCAATGGCAAACTACTGAGCATAATCTTGCCAAGAAATCAACAATCAGCTGAAAGATGCTGATGTTGACAGCGATGTCCTGTAAAGGATATGCAGAAAAAAAAATAGTAATTATAGTAACAATTAGTCACATTATAACGCATTATTATAAGATGAGTGTTGACAAATTATTCTCACCTTGACAGCTAGTGGGTTACTAAACACAGCCTCCAGATACTGCCACAAAGCTTGGACTTCTAACCACAAGTCTAGAACCTCTGCCACTTCTTTCAGTTTCTCAGCCCAGGAGGCAGCTTCATCTCTCAAGGGCCCAATGTATCTAAGAGTTTGAGATCGAAACAACATTGGAATTCACACAGGTTAAAGGTAGTATTACTGCAGCGGTTTGAAGTTTTTGGCCTTCACATATACTAGTTGTGATGTTATTTGGTTTGTAAAGGATCACTTTCATTGCAGATGGATATCGTTATAAGTGCTCCAGAAGGTTAGCATGGCTGAATGAATAAGAGCAGTTATCTCTTAAACCTTTGGTGTGTTGATGCTGATATAGTGGGTTCATCCCCTACACTGGTCAATTGGATTAAAATGTTGATTTCTCGTTTTAATATTCGCTTGATTTGAACTCAAGCATAAACCATACACATAACAGACTGAGAACCTGTATGTGAAAAGAATTATATTGCGAGGGGATGGCAGGGGTTCTGAAAGAATCACTAAACTGAGAGGAAAGACCAGGAGAACTTTCAATCAGATAGCGGTGGGAACAATTAGTAGTATGACTCTTCACTGGCTATTAAACGAGCATATGGGAATGTCCTGAGTGCAGTGATGTCGGTTATTAGATCAACTCAACCATACATCCAATGCTACTGCTTCTAGTATACTGGGTTGATTTTTATGTGTGGATTAGCTTTCCCTTTTACCTTTATCCCTCACCATCAGGTGAACCCATTCTGACTTCAGAGGTACTTGTAATTTACACAAATTCTACAAACCAATAAATAGTAATGCAGCACCATCACCTACCATCACTGGCCCTACATCAAAGATCATCTGCGATGAGAACAAAAGGACACCTGAAAAGGAGATTGACAACATCAAAGACATTGTACAATCACACAGAATGACACTATCTAATGCCACCCATCGGGCGCTGGAATGCCAATTATTTCTCCCCATGACGCTTAACTGCAAAAGTGGAAGAAGATGATGATGATGATGAATAAATAGTAAATAAGCTACTAGAATTGAATCATAAAATGTAATACAAAATAATAAAATAAATAAAGAATCCTTTAAAAAAAATAACCACTTAAAAGAAAGGATATCAATATCACCTTGATGTCAACATGGTGGCAAGGAGGGCTTCAGCATCATCAAGCTGTTCCAACAGCCTCTCTGTGAAAGTTTTGTCCAAGAACATGGGGCCTCGTTTCTTGTAGTGTTCAAAGATCAAAACCTAAAGCATGTATAAATGAATCAAAATATAAACAGAACAAATAATATCACGCTCTCCTCTAACAGTTTCCTTTTCTCCTCCTTTCCTCTAACAGTTAGTACATGACAACTCACTTCAAGAGTGACACAGTGTTGTGCACTTACAACTCAGAGAATCTCAGCTCAGAATATTAACACTAAACAAGAGAGAGAGAGAGAGAGAAAGTAAAACTACATCCACAAGAGATCCTGGGTATTGATTGTGCATATTCAAACACAGACAGGAACAGTCTCTGGTAGAGCATAAATAGATGTTGCTCACAGCCTGCTGCTGCTATAACTTTTGGCAAAGAGTATTTTTCTTTCTGTGTATCAGTAACTGCATGATTGACAAGTTCTGTGAAACAGATGCCTCAGTCAAACCTAAAATCGATGAACTGTATTGACAGTGTTGATGTGGAGGATTATTCTTCTTTGTAGAACTCTCTGTAATGTCTTCCACATCATTGATATCATCTAAATTTAGACTGAATCTACACAACTCTTGTAGGGGTTTCCCCATCTATATATATACATATATATATATTCTCTGGGTAGTGAGATCGGATGCCCATGTGTATTGTTGCGCACGTAAAAAATCTCTTGGCAGTTGGAAATAAAAAAAGAGTAGCCTAACGGCGCTGCCCGGGCAAAATTTCAAGTTAAAAATCTACCCAAAGTATTTCAGGAACCTCGCCGTTGCTACGGAGTTCATGCACTGAACTGAGTTTCTCCAGACTCAGCTTTGAGTTAGGAGGAGAACGGAACACTTATGGGTTACACCCGTGTGCCGTGATGTTGATCCATGACTAAACTAAACTAATATATACATATCCTTAGGATTTCTGTCTTATTCACATGTTTGTAGTATTTTAAAGAGATTGCAGTTAGAATGTAACAAATGGGTTGAAATTCTGTTAAGAATTCATTGATACAAACTTCTTTGATGTTTTATTTCCAATAATTTTTCTATTATATATTTTATGATTGAATTGTAAAATATTTGTCTTGTGTCCAAGGGGAATAAGATAGGGCTGCTTTCTCTCCCCATACCTGTACAACATCTATGCAGAAAATTTAATGAGAAACATAAAAAAATAATGATAAGTGAAGAGACAGTATTGATCCAGTCATAACTGGTGGAAATTCAATTCCAGAACTCAGATAGGCAGTATGGTCTTTCTCTCATAAGGAATTAGCAAAGGTGTACTTGTCTGTCAAGAAACGGTGAAAATCAAAATCTTTTTCTTAATTTACACACAAAAACAACAGTGTCCACACTAAAACTACTTGGCAATCAAAGTTTACAAACAACAATGAACAATTTAAAATGTCACAACTTGGAATATCTTGGCTACATAATTACCAACAATACAGACTGAACTAAAGGGACATAAACTGGACATAGCAATATACAGTAATACAATATTAAGAACTTATGTCCCATCAAACAAGTTAAAGCTAAATTTTTTAGAACATGCGTCTCTTCTGTGGCAACAGATGAATGTGGGTCAAGGACCATTTTGAAATCAATAATGAAGAAAATCAAGTCTGTTAATATAAATGCTACAGTTACGTTCTTAGAATGTCGTGAACCAAGAAAAAGAAATACACAGACATTCTACAAGATGTGAAAATCAAAGAATACTGGCTAGTGAACAGCAGCATGTGTCAGAAACTGAAATAATCTGGCTATGTTAAATATCACAGCATGATTCCCAGAAGAAGAGACAGGGGTCAGCGAGCATAAAAAGGGAAACAGGACATTGCAGACGCCTTAGGCATGAAACGCATGAGGCAGGAGAACTGGCAAAGGATTGGAATCTTTAGAGTTTCCTGTGATGAGAGGACAATTCTGCAAAGAACCTGTTACATGATGATGTCCTGTGTCCATTAATCTGCATACAGTAATGTTGAAATAACCATGAATATGTATATATCTATATTTGTAAGTATTAGCATAGATAATTTGCATTCATTGTTTTTCTGCAGGACTGCAGCCTAACTTATCTGTTAAGTTGTATCTTATAGCATACTTGCCTGTTCTGTCCACTCTTCTTCTGTCATCCTCATCTTCACCTCCAGTTCTAACTCCCGACTTGCCCCTTTACATATTTCCTCTACATCAGTTTTATACCTGAATTGAAAATATTACATTTATATTAATAATAATCTATTTGTTTAATTAATATTTTATTTATATTAATATTGATATATTGGTACAATATTAAAACTGCATTATTTATAATAATTTAGTTAGACTTATTTTACAGCATAAAATATGAATTTCTGTTTTTAATAATTAATAACAAATAATCAATAACAAATAAAACAAAATATTCAACACAAAAAAGACTTAACAGACCTAAACAAATTCAGTTGTGCACCTACATGTTAGTAAAGTCAATTAGTACAATACATTTTAGTAAAAATTCTATGTAAAATTTAAATAACTTTCACAAGTAAATGTAAATTGATAGACAATTTATAAATAAAAGTTTTGGTAAAACCTTATAAATAATTAACTCTTAAAACATGGGTTAAATGATATTACAATAGCTAGGGCCAACAGATGAAAATAACACCCGAGAAATAGGCACGTGTATGTACACAATCAATGGTGTACTATATATATATATATATATATATATATATATATATATATATATATATATATATATATATATATATATAGTTAGTCAGTTTGTCGTGGTTCCAACTTCACAGTAACGGGTTGTCCTCATTATGCTCCGTTTCTGTGCCAGTGAATATCATACAAAATGCTCCTCACTGTCCAATGTGAAAAGTGGAAGAGACAGGAGTCTCGGCAAGCCAACAGCCCGCACAGGTACACTGTGCATAGTGCCGCCGCCAGAATGCTAACACGGGAACTGGTCAAAAGCGTCGCACAAAGAACGAACTCCATAGCTCCAGTGATGACTCCCAGGAGTCTCCTGAAAAATGCACTCGCACTCGTGGACTGAAAAGGCAAACCAGTCAATTCAGCAACAGCCGGCTGCCATCGTTCCAAACACGCAGTTAACGCTACAACAACTGTGAACAGATGTAAAAGCATACCACATGAAATTCACAGCTTGCAGTGTTGTCCCACGCACTCACTCAGTAGCAGGGCAACAGAACCATGCACTACCAGTCCAACATGAGGAAAATGTGAATGCAAACCATAGCCACACGTGCAAACACTCAAGAGGCCTTAACGGTTCAAATGCCTATCTGCCATGTTGGGGACCGGAAGTATATATAAAATCCCATAGCAGGCACCTACTGTGGGTATTTGAAGTGCTAGGACCATCAATTTTCTCAAAGTGCATGGAGGAATAGGTAGCCAGTCTTTTCCTTGCGTAGAGAGTGAATGAGCATTGAACCTTCATCCAACTGCACTGATGCCATTGTTAGCATAACATCTTAGCCATTACATCAACATCATGATCATCATCAAGTGCCAGCTGACGCAGGAGTTCATGTCTCGCCACAGATCTCTGTCTTTGGTGTTCTGGATCAACTCTGATGATATTCCTCCAAGCCCCAGTAATTTCTCTTGGTCTGCCCATGCCTCTCTTCCCTTTGATCTTTCCAGTCAACATGATGTTCTCCTATGCCTCTCTTCTCAGCACATGACCAGAGAAAGCTGTTTGTCTTATTCATCAACATGCCCAATTATATATGTTACAGTGAAAACAAATTTACTTCTTTATCTCTAATGAAATATGCAACCCTTACTGGATAAGTCCAATATCTAATAAATTACTAAGTCTGAAGACGTTTGCCTCCAACTGGAAAGAGCTGTGTGATACCTGCATCACTTGTAGCCAATGCCGGTTACGAATTTCCTGGAAAACAGTTAAAGTACAATGTAAGAAGAGCAATAAACATAAATTAACAGTAATCATTAGGCAGATATTGTGGTAGGGATTTACAATGCTTAAATTATTTTTAAATGACTTGGGCATGACATTATCAAGTAAAGTGATTCCCCTTCCTTGCCACATTTTCCTTCACTAGTTCATTTAGAGTGAAATACCTATTATTCACAACTTGGTCCACTAATGAAATACAGAAAAGGTTTGAAAGTTTAACCCCTGATTTACTAAGCTTTCTAGAAGCTGAATAATTATGCTCGTAGCTAGATATATTGGCTTTTCAAATTTAAATGTTTTAACTCTCAAAGGACATTTTAACTTATTGGAAGCCACAGTAGCATAGTGGCTAGATGCTTGCCTGCTGGTCATGGGTTCGATGTGCATCAGGGTGAATTTGAATTGTTAAAATTTACAGGGTCTCCAAGGTCAAACCAGGCTATAAAGGGTACCAGGATTTGCTTTGAGAAGTAAAGGGAGCCAGCATGATACTGAACACATCACCCATGAGTGCCGATTAGTCTATACAAATATAGTTCTGGCACTGAGTGACAAAAAATATGACGAGAAAGATTCAATTCCACAATTACAGCTAGCCTGTGGTAAATGTCTATTGCCACCTTTGAAAAACAAATTTAAAAAAAAAATGTTACCTTTGAAGATAGTTTTCGCAATAAAGGAAATACTTTTAAGTATGTCTGCAATCTGCTCTTCAGGTCATTGTATGCATCCCAATCCTTCAGTTTGCTGGGAAGTGCCAGACATTCATCCCAGTAACCTTCCACCTGAAGCAATGGTCATAAATAAGTATAATTTGTGTAGACATTTTCATAAAGGAAAATGACTAACTTCTACCTGAAATAATGGTCAGAAATAAATACAGGTAATATGTTTAGGCATGTTCATAAAGGAAAATACCTGAAATAATAGTCACAAATAAGTGCAGGTAATTTGTTTAGACATTTTCATAAAGGACAACTATTATAGTTTTATGCAATACATTGTTTCTTTAATTGAAAACAAAGATAAATTATCAACACCAATTATTTGTTAATTGTTAGAAAGCAGAAATTTATTGTAAACTGCAGCTTTGTTGCGTAGTTTTGTTCTTTAACTTCCATTTAAATATTTATGTGATTAATTCTAACTTTGAATCGTCATAGTGTGCTTTTCACATTTCATTTTAATAAACATTTCCTTCTTCTTCTTCTTCAGCGTTCCGAGCCATTGAGGTTCTTTGCTGCAAATACAATCCGTCTCCATTCGTCTCTCTGGTGGACCTTCTCTTGCCAGTCGTTGATTCCAAGTGCTTGTAGGTCTGTAAATGTATTATCTCTCCACCGCCTTCTTGGTCTACCTCGGGGTCTACGGTCATTTATTTCCTGAGTGTAAGTGAGTTTTGTTTCCCTATTATCTTCCATTCTTTCTATATGCAAACAATGAGCAAATACACACTGCAGAAAAGTAGTCAATAATATAACAAGATAATCCTATGTATGGACTGTGTAATAAGTCCTTGTCCTTGAAAGTTAGGAAAAGAGTTCTTGAATGTTATGTAGAATGAACTTTAACATACAGCTGCGAATTCTGGACAATTAGTAAACAGGCAAAAAAATCTCTAGAAACCTTAGTGATGTGATTTTATAGAAGAATGCTGAAGAATAATTGGACAGCCAGAATAAAAAATCTGAATATTTTGAGGGAAGCTAAGTCGCAAAGACTAACTTATCACAAACATCAGAAAGAAGCAGTCATAATTTTCTGGCCACATCATGAGAAGACAAAAACTGGAACATGTTATGACAACTGGAAAGATGTGTGGAAAGAGAGAGAGAGGAAGACAGCATGAGAAAATTCTTGACAGTTTTGTGTCATTGCACGGAGGGGAGCCAACACATGAATTAATCTATGCCGTCAGAGATCGCAATTTGTGGAGAAGCAGGATCGCCCATGACAGTCGGCAATCACTGGATAGTGATGATAACGATGATGCTGGAATCCAGTGTCAGAGACATATAGGGAGACCTAAGACACACAGATAACAGGTGCGTTGGTGTAATCATTAGGAGGTTATGTTGATAATGTCACGAGCACAGTTGGATGAGATTTTGACATCTACGCTTGTTGTCTGCTAAGAAAGGGAAAGAGGAAAGACTGACTGCCTATTCCTCTGTGGGTTCTGAACTACAAAATTTGATGGTCCTAATACTTCACAGAACTATTGCAGGATTTTGCTTCGCAATTACCTCGCAGAGAAGATAATTAGGGTTAGAGATGAGTAATATTGAAAGCAACTACAAGAAACAGCATAGTTAGAAGAGCTTGTTATGAGAAAGACGTTGGCCTATGCTCCATGTGAAGGTAAATCAGATGAGGAAGAATCTGGAAACAAATTAGATTCACCTGGCAGACCCAGCTTTCTAAGAATCCTATGCCACCTGTGAAGCCAAATATTAATGCAGGAAGTTTGATGATGAACAAGACATAAATACAAATTGTAGAACTGCTGTGGAGCATTCACATGAGGACTCTGATAATCGTAAGCTGTGTCCATGGTTTAGCCTCATTAACATCTTAATGCTTTAGGGGGGTCTGGGCTGACTTGGGTCATAACTCCCATGTGGTTTTCTCCTTTTGTATTTCAACACATCTAATTCTTTCAGTCCCAGAAGAGGCAGATGCCCAAATGGTAATCATCATCATCATGTGCCTTGCCAGCTTGCAATGGTGTTAATGTGTCACCACAGACCTCAGTTCTTGGTGTTCTGGGTGAATTCTTGGTGACTTGGCTCATGTCTGTCACAATCTCTTTCCAATGTTGTTTTGAAACATTTAAACAATATCGTAAATGAACAAAAACTAATAAAACATTTATCTAAATGATGAGGAATTACAACTGAACATAACACAAACTGCCACAGCATAACACATAAGTGCAAAAGGAATGTTTCACTCTACTGTACATTAGAATGAATCAAACTAGATTCTTTTACAAATGTGTAATGTTACATGATGGACGGACGGACAGGCGGGCGGACAGAGGGAGGGAGAGAGAGGGGGTAGAGGGGTAGAGAGAGAGAGGGAGAGAGAGAGAGGGGGGAGAGAGAAAGAGAGAGAGAGTCAGTCAGTCAAGGTCTATACAGTAACATCTTGTACAGACTTTATAAAGTCAAGATTTATAGACAATAGACAGTAGTTACATATTCAGAGATTTATATCAGGGGTAACTTTTTACCCTCCATGGGCCATTTGGAAATTTAACTTACATATTTAACCCTTTCATTGTAGTGGCGCATACTGTGTGATTGGTTCTTTCCTATGTATGAGTTAATTGCATATCCTTTACAGGGCGTCACATTCAACTCCAATATTTTTTGGCTGTTTGTGATTTCTTGGCAAGATTACATTCAGTAGTATGCCATTGCTTTCTGAATGACTGGTACTCATACCGTTATTGGAAAACCAGTGCAAGGTGGTTTGCTTCCAAATCATCCGCAGCTGTGTTTTTAACGTTGTATTCGGAATTGCAAATTTCGTTTGTAACCCCTTTCACTGTAGAGCCAGCAAATGTTACATTCTTCTTCTTCAGCGTTCCGAGCCATTGAGGTTCTTTGCTGCAGATACAATCCATCTCCATTCGTCTCTCTGGTTGACCCTCTCTTGCCAGTCGTTGATTCCAAGTACTTGTAGGTCTGTATATATATTATCTCTCCACCGTCTTCTTGGCCTACCTCGGGGTCTATGGTCATTTATTTCCTGAGTGTAAGCGAGTTTTGTTTCCCTATTATCTTCCATTCTTTCTATATGCCCCAGCCATTGTAGTCTATTAGCCTTCATGATAACAGTGATTAGCGGGGACTTAGATCATAAATGTCTTTGTTACTTCTTCTTTTCCACTCTCCACTTTGTGTATCCCTAATGGGTCCAAAGATGCGTCTTAAAACTTTGTTCTCAAAGGTTTGTAGCAAGGCTTCGTCTCCTTTCGTTGTACTCCAGGTTTCAGAGCCATACAGCACAACTGGTCTGATCAATGTTTTGTATATTGTGATCTTTGTGTTACGAGATAGCGCCTTTGATTTTAGTAGATGCTGTAGTGCATAGTATATCTTATTTAAAGAATTGATTCTAGTTTGTATTTCTTCCCTTATGATGATGGAGCAGTTGAAGATTGTACCCAGGTATTTGTATGTTTCCGTTCTTTTAATGGTAATATTATCTATTTGTATGTGGCCAGAGTTTTTAGCCATTCCTTCTCTTGAAATTACCATATATTCTGTCTTATCTTGGTTGATAACCAGCCCCATCTGTTGGGCTTTTTCCTTTAAATGAGTTAATATTTCCAATGTCTTTTGTTCATTTTCCCCTATAATATCTATATCATCTGCATAACCAAGCAGCTTGGATGTTCCTCCAATATCACATTCCTCCTTTACCCTCCTTACAACTTTCTCTAGAGCCAGATTGAAGAGTAGCGGCGATAGTGCATCACCCTGTTTCAAGCCAGATGTTATTTGGAAAGGGTCTGATTTCCTGCCTTTATATGTTACTATATTATAAGTATCTTCCATGCATAGTCTGGTCATGTTGATTAACTTCCTTGGTATTCCAAATTCCTGCATAGCATTCCATAGACTATTCCTATGGACACTATCATAAACCTTTTTAAAATCCACAAAAATGTTATGGAGATCTCTTTTATATTCCCAATTTTTCTCGGCTATTTGTCGTAATATAAATATCTGATCTATTGTTGATCTGTTTTGTCTAAAACCCGCCTGGTAGTCACCTAATATGTATTCTGAATATGGTTTTAGTCTATTTAGTAATACTGCGGATAGTATCTTATAGCTTATGGACAGTAGTGATATTCCTCTATAATTTTCACACTGGAACTTGTCTCCTTTCTTAAAGATAGGTATCAATAATGACACTTTCCAGTCATGGGGTAATTCTTCAGTCCTCCAGATTTTTATTATTAGTTCATATAGCTTTAGATTAATGCATGGCCACCTGCCTTTATAAATTCAGCAGAAATTCCATCAGCCCCAGTTGCCTTATTGTTTTTAAGTCGTGTGATTACATATAGGATTTCTTCAAATGCAGCTTCTTCAATTTGTGGTTCACACGTTAGAACCTCTTCCTGTGGGAAAGTGTTACTTGGAGCTTCACAATTTAGTAATTCAACAAAGTATTCTTTCCATGTGTTGCACATTTCCTCATTGGTATTTATCATATTCCCATTTTTGTCTTTTAAGCCATATGTGTTATGTTGGTGCCCTCGTTTCATTGACATCAGTTCTTTAAAAAACTTTCTGGATTCGTTTCTCTGGTGATTAGTTTCCATATCTTTGATTATATTACTCATATATTCTCGCTTCTGCTGTCGAACTATTTTTGTAGCCTCATTACATTCATTTCTATATTGCTCTTCCTTTTGGATGTTGTTGATGTCATTTAGCCATAGCTGTCTGGCATTCTTTTTCCTAATGACTGCTTCTTCACATTTTGGATTGAACCATCTGTTCTTTCTAAGCGTGGTTAACACACCGAGACATTCTTCTGCAGTAGATTGAATTGCATTCTTGATGTTCAACCAAGTTGGGTCAACGCTTTCCTCCAACGGGTTTTGTAGAATTTCAAGTTTATATTTTATTTCATCTGCAAATTTCTCTTTGACTATAATTTCTTGTAGTTTTTCTCTGTTATATGTTGGGTGTAACCTTTGTAGTTTAGCAGAAAGCTCTCTTAAGTTTTATTTTAAATTTTGCCCCAACGAGGAAGTGGTTGCTGTGGCACTCAGCTCCTCTATAGCTTCTAACTTGTTGTATGTTTGATGCATTTCTGTTGTTAATTAAAATGTGATCTATTTGATTATAGGTTCTCTCGTCACATGATTTCCAAGTTTGTTTATGTATATCCTTTCTTTGCAGTCTGGTAATGCTGATCTGCAGTCCTTTGGCTTCTGCTAGGTTGATGACTCTCCATCCATTATCATTTGAAGTTGTATGTAGGCTTTCCATCCTGGCAACTTTTTTATGAGTTTGCTCTATTCCTATTTTTGCGTTGAAGTCTCCCAGCACAATCAGGATGTCCAGTTTGGGGGTTTCTTCTATGACATCTTCCAGATCATTAAAAAAGTCTTCTTTAATATCATCTTCTTTCTCTTCAGTAGGTGCATGTACATCGTTATATTTTTCCATTTACCTTTTATTCGTAATTTACTAATCCTATCATTAACAGCTTTAAAGTTTAGAACGCTCCCCCATAACTCTTTTTTGATGACAAATCCTGTTCCTAATTCATGTTTATTTTGGGTGTTTCCTCCATATATTATAATCATTCCATTTTGCTCTAAAGTACCCTCTCCTGGCCACCTTATTTCTTGAATTGCTGTTATATCCATTTTATACTCAACCAGCTCCCGGGTTAATTCTTCGGCCGCTCCAGCTCGATATAGTGTCTGTACATTCCATGTTCTAAATCTCAAAAGTCCTTTAACGTTCCAAGGTCGATGTCCAAATAAGTCAGTCCGAGGCTCATGTATCTGTTTCGTAACAAAATGGTTTTTACAAAGGTGGGGATGTTAACCCCACGCTTCAACCCCCAACCTGGAGGACCAGGGTGTTTCTCTTTGTCTGTTCTCTACCCTTTGACCTGTCCGGCTTGGGAGGCCCTGCTGGTAGCTACGCTACTGCCGGCATAGCTCTCAGGGTCATTGAGAAACTCAAGCTCCCCCACCACGACAAGGTATGTTACATGCAGTGTAAAATAACTTACTTCTTCAGTTGCACATTCCAAGTCCATATATACCCAAAGAGTATCCCTGAACCGACTGTCAAAGTGTATAAACTTCTGGAATAATCCATATAGCTGACTCAACAATTCAAGTTCCTGTAGATAATATGAAAACATGTCTCAGTAAAATTGAGGAATTGGTATAAAATAATTCAAAATGTTTTTACTGACTGAAAATGTAACTCATTTAGTTGAGTGCCATTCAGGGTATTTATAAAATAATGGGTATATTGAAGTATACACATGATCAAACTGTGTATCCATGCCAGGGTATAAATGACAAAATGAATATAACAAATACAATTTAGATGTAAATGGATGATACAAATGAGAGTGTACATTTCCAATGACTACATGTAAATCAGATTGAAAAAAAAAATATAGATATCACATGTAATAAAAAAATATATTATATTTATTATACATTAAAATGCAAATGAAGATTTTTATTTTTAAAATGTTATATTTAAAAATCGAGCACACCATATTTATATTTGCAAGACATGCTTCATTTTAATTCAATGAACTTAACAGAGAATGGACATAAAATCTTACCTCCCCTGTTTTGTCCAACTCTGGGAAAGGTTTGCAAGGAATGCTAAACAGTTTAGAAACAGAATTCAGTGTCTTACACTTGGAGTCATAATTACTGAACATGTGCTGGAAGTCATACAGTCTGGACACTGCCTCTGCTGGCTGTATACCTGGAACAGCTGGACCTTGAGCATCAAAGGCATTGCGGAACTGAATAACTTCCACGACAAATGTCTGGAGGAAATGTACAAAATAAACTCCTAAAATTAAAGGTGACAAAATGAAAAAGCCCTAACTATTGCTTCCCCTTGCAGCTGATACTTTAAAGTAATAACTGTTAGGGACAAAAACAAGCTAAAATAATAACTGTTTTAGAGAAAAATAGTTAATAACTATTAGTACAATAACTATTAGTATTAATAACTACGATTAATAACTGTTAGGAACAAAAATAGTTAAAATAATTACTGTTTGACAATAAATAACTGGGAGAAAAAGAGCTAAATTAATAACTGTACAGGACAAAGAGAGCTAACATAATAACTGTATGGGGCAAAGAGAGCAAAAATAATAACTGTATATAACAAAAAGATATAACATAATAACTTTCTGAGACAAATAGAGCTGAAATAATAACTGTCTGGTACATAAGAGTGCTAAAATAATATCTATTTGGGACAGAGGTAAAATAACTATCTGGGACAGAAGCAGTTAAAGTCACAAATATCTTGAACAGACTGGCTTAAAATAATAACTATTTGGCACAGAAAGGATTCACTCATTTTTAGTAGGGGACTGTTGTAAAAGGTGTCTAAAGAGGTTTGGTCTGAGGCTGGCTATCTCATACTATATATTTTTTTTTTTTAAATCAGTCAAAATCCAGCCAACCATGAACTGGAATACAAAGAGCTTAGCATACATAGTTGTGGAATTATATTTCACTAAAAGCCCCAGGCCAATAGAGGAAAGTAGAGGAAGACAGAAGAGACTGAAATAACTACTATTTTGGGTCAGCATAGCTGAACGGATAAGAGAGCTGGCTCTTAAACTTCTGGTGTACTGATCCCGTGATAGCTGGTTCAACACCTACATTGGTCAGTAGGACTGTAATGTTGACATATCCTTGTCATGGGGACATAAATTACAAGTACCTCAGAAGTCAGAGTGGGTTTGCCTGATGAGAAGCGTCACTGGTAATAGGGAAAGCTAATTCGCATGCACAAATCAGTCCAGTGCACTAGAAGTAGTAGAAGGTGTATGGACTATGCTTGAGTTAAAAGAGAGCAAACACACACACACACACGCATGCATGCACGCACGCACGCATGCACACACACACACACACACAAACAACTTTGGATCATATGAGATAACATACTAAATGAATGGTATGGAAGGAGTCAATTTAATAATTGGCTGGGTCAGAATAAATAAAAATAGTAACTCTCTGGGACTGACACAGTTGATATAAGAAATGACTTAAACAGAAGAAATTTGTATTAACAAAAAAATGTCGCTTAAAAGTCAACAGGGTCAACTTCATTGCACCGGGTTTTTATCCCATATGGCTCAGTCTCTTTCAGGAGCGCGGAAAGCATCATACAAATCACAAACTTCGTAGCTCCAGCGATGACCCTCAAGAGTCTCAGAAAAAATGCACTTGTGAACCGAAGGACGCAGCCCGGAATCGAATCCACAACCTTCAGAGTCTGAGTCAGACTTCACCATGGAGACTCATGGAGAGAAATTTGTATTTTCTTTGCATTAATGCATAACAATCTGGTTGTTGTAGTGCACTTTCTGTGTCTGGCTTCAGTGCCTTAATTGCTTGAGCACAAACTGGGATCTTGCTTGATTATACCATGATTTGAGAGTGGACTGATGATTGCCAGGACATACATCAAATAAAAATAAATTCTACACACTTTGTATCTAGGGCTATATCTACTATGAGATCCTCTGTAACTTCAGTTCAGATCCCATGAGGAGCTGTATATCCAATAAAATGCAGACATCCAAATAAAATGCAGACCATATTCCATTCCTATACACTACAAAGACAAATTACACCAAGAAATTATTGACTTAGAAGCAAACCATATCATCCGACGTTCACAATCACATTTTTGTTCATCCATTGTCATTGTGAAGAAAAAGGACAACACAATAAGACTCTGTGTTGACTATAGGAAACTCAACAGCATTACACAGTTGGATTTAGAACCAACGAGCAACTGTGAAGACATACTAACTGAACTGACTGACTCACGTTACTTTACTATACTGGACATGACAAAAGGTTACTGGCAAATACCTGTACATGCTGACAGTATATATCTGACAGCATTTGCCACACCCTGGGGACTATACGAATGGTGCAAGTTACCATTCAGGCTAGTTAATGCTCCAGCAACCTTTGTCAGAATGACAAGACGACTTTTGACAGGCATTTCCAACATCATTTGGTACATGGACGACATTTGCATACATACAAAGAACATGACAGACCACATAACAGCACTACAGCAGACATTCGACAGGATTAGACAACATGGACTAACAATAAAACCATCCAAAGTTGATATAGCCTTTCAAGAAATTACATTTTTGGGCTATAAGATCTCAAATGGCTTCATATCAACTGACGATAACATCATGTCTAGAATTTTGAAATTGTCGCTTCCGACAACCAAAAAAGAGTTGCGAAGTGTGTTAGGTCTTTTGAATTACTATAGACAATTTATTCCTCATTTTGCTGAATTGACCAAATGTTTCACTGATTTACTAACAAACAAACATCCAAATGTGATTGTAAATAGCAAATGTTTAAGGCCTGCATTTGCAAAAGTACTATTTTATTTTTCCAGTGAACCTATCCTAAAATTACCTGATCTTAGCACTATTTTCAGGCTAAGATGCGATGCAAGCTCCGTAGCCATTGGAGGGGTACTGCTTCAAGAGCACGACCAAATATTGTACCCTGTGTCACGAAACTGCAGTTTAGTGATTCCTTGATAACTTACATATCAAAATACAATGAAGGAGGAGGGTTAACAATTGTGTACTTCATTCTGAGAGGAAGAATAAAGTATAGATCATTGACCTCCGAATATAAAAATAGGATACAGGTACGTGCCGAGGTCAGTGGCTGCCGCTCGTATCGGCCGACGGGAAAACGAACGGACAGAAAAACTGGGAACAGAAAGACGGTGATCAAAGCATAGATTTCTTTGAAGTGCGACCAGCGATGAACGGAAGAACAGCGTAACAACGGAGAGAAATGAACAACTAACCACTACGTGATTTCTCCGCTATTTGATGGGAAGGATACGGCAAATTTGATTGTAGATCAAACAATCAGCGTAGGATTGGACACTTGTTATAAATAGTAGCAACTAAGGTTTCTAGTTAGTGTGTGTTCCAAACTGGGCTGAATGAGATATGCTCCTGAGTGGGGAAAGAAATACACGTCCCTAATGGTTTAAAGAAGATGGGATATTAGTGTGTTATTCGCTAGTGTATTTCGATTCCAGGAGGATAAGTGCATATATAAGGTATTAATACTTTAGAGTAATAGTTTAGCATAGGACCATAGATGTGTAAGCATAGCGTTTATCATTGCTTTCTATTAGTGAATAAGTTAGACTTTGATGAATTCATATGTCTTATGTGGGTGTTTACTTTGGAAACCTTGTCATTATGGCTGGAGAAGGACACTTGCATAAGTAGTATTAAGTGGCAGACACTTATCACTGGATCTGTTATACTTTTCACAGGTTCAACTCCTATCCGGATATAACGAGAAGATAGACACATACTTCGTGTGTGCTGGAAAAGCTTTGAAGATAAAACTAAAGGCATTTCATTTGTGGGGAGAGCAAATACCCCAATAAACCAAGTAATAAATTAGACAGGATCAAAGAAGAAATAAACTATACTTTTAAAGGAACTTTGAAAAAGAAGATCCAGATAACTAACGTAATAAGGAAAAAAGGAATATAAGTTTGCAGAAAGCAAAGCAGAATAAAAATACCTACGTCTTGTAGGCATAGACAATAGACAAGTAAAAACATTGCTACACATAGAGACAATATGCTGAACTGTGGTGATGTGGTGTTTTTTCAATGTCGGATAAATACTTTCATGAAACAGACTCGGGCGAAGTCATAAACTGACCGGAATATTATTACTGTACAGTGATACAGCGGTGAACAGTTTTGTTTCATTCAATAACGGATTTACCGTCAGACTCAAGCATACGGATCATCCAGGGTGAGAGCTTTCCTGTTTGATGTGCTGTCCTGTGGTTTTGCATAATGAGTGGGCGAGATGTGACACCGCTGCTAGACATTCAGAGTTCATTCTGGCACCAACAATAGAATACACTATCAACTACGCTTACACAGTCCATACATACACCAGACATAGTTTTTATTAATAAATCTTTTATTTATCGTTGAAAGGAACTGTTGTCGGAGTATGTGTTGAGGGAATAACAGAGAGAGTGAAAGAAATAGATATATGGAAGGGAAGACAGAAGGGAGGAGTGTAGACAGAAGTCAGTCAATAATCCCAACAGATAATAAGTTTGAAGATGTGCTTGTTGATTCCACATTCCTCCCGGGAAAACAAGTGACATAATTGGTGGAGCGAGCGGGGTACAACATAATACCCATATGACCTGGAGGCATAACAGGGCATATGCATAGAGGGGTACCTGCATATTGGCACAGGCGTAGCGGAGTACCTGCATGTTGGGACATACTGATTGGAATAAATATAACAATAACATTAATGACTTTTAATGGAAGGACGTCCATTGGATATATGGTGCCATTACATTTATGGTGGAAACATTTCATTAACGCTGGTGACTTTACAGTGAGAAAGTTCCAGACAGGGTGAATGTGGATAGGTGGTAAGACACATTACATACCTAGTCACACGTCTACATAAGTCTTTATCCTATATCTCCTCTTGTGGATGAGAGAGTGGTTGTGATGTACTGTGTGGTGTTGTAGATTAATAATATTTAATAGACATAGATAATTGATATAGGTTATAATAAATTATCTGTTTATAGTGAGTACTTCTTACTGCTTTGAGGGGTCTTTACTCAACTTGCTGACCTACCTGCTTTAACTATGGCCACTCCCAAAATAACTACCGCTGAACTGAGGGCAAACGGAGAGGAAATTGGGTTATCTGGTTCGGAGCTAACTGATTACATACAGGAAAGGGAGCGAGAATTTCGCCAGGCGGAAAGGGAAGATCGTAAGGCCCAGTTGGAAGCAGAAAGGGAAGATCGAAAGGCCCAGTTGGATGCAGAAGAAGCCACAAAGATCAGAGAACATGAATACCGCATGAAAGAGTTAGAACTCAAGACACAAACTAAGGGAGAAATAGATGGAGTGGAAGGAAGTTCTTCTTCACCTGGTGCAACCCACATGATTGGACATGGGTACCAGGCCATGAAGTTTCCCTTAGCTGTCTATGATCAGTCTAAGGAACGCTTTGACCAGTACGCTTCTCGCTTTGAAGCAATGTCAGTCGCTATGGGGCTGGATAGGAGTAGATGGGTGCTTAAATTATCCCAGGGCTTAATAGGTTTGGGATTCGAGGTGTACACACGCTTACCACCAGGACAGGAAAATAATTACGAGGAATTAAAAGCCGCTTTGATGAAGCATTTTGACATCACCGCACAAACGTATCGGAAAAAGTTTAGATCGTCTAGACGAGAGCCGGGAGAACTATTCGCCGCCTACAGTCTGAGGTTGAAATCCTATCTCCAAAAATGGATGGACTTGGCTGAATTCAAGAGGGATTATGAGAGCCTCGAAGAGATGATGGTGGTCGACCAGATGCAAAAGCAAATGTCGAAACCTCTCAGAACCTTCTTGGGAGAACAAGGGGCGGAACGGATTGATATTGTGAATAAGCTGGCGGAACGATTCGTAGAAGTCCATGGGGAGGCTGCGGAACTCAGTATTCAAACCAAAGGTCTGGAGAAACAAGACCAAAAGAAATCTAAGAACGGGAAAGAGAAAAAAGTGGAACCTTATATAAAGGGGTCAATGGAGAGTTCAGAGAAGGTGAAGGAAGGAAACCAGAACACCTCGAATTCTCCAGCGAAATGACAGTGGTCCGAGAAGTGGTGTTCATTCTGCAAGGTGCCATCTCATAACACGAAGGACTGCAGATTGAAACCTAAAAGTTCTTACTTCGCAGCATGCAAAGTGATTCCTACGACGGTGATCACAGACAAGGCTGAGGTCGGCGAAGGAGAAAGGAACAAAAAGGATACACGGAAACCTAGGAAGGGAACATGGTGCACTCACTGCCAGTCGACAACACATAATACTGTGGACTGCAGATGCAAGGCAGAAGACGCCAATTGCATAACCAACCTCGAGGAATCAAAAGAGGAAGGCAAGGAAACGGTCAAGGAGATGGAAGACACTCAGGACCAAGAGAAGCCACCTGTGGTTGAACTGATTGAAGTCAATGGCCAGCAGGTTGTTTGTCTCTACGATACAGGTTTGGAGGGGGAAGCGGTGGTGGACGCCAGCTTGGTACGCCCAGACCAACTTACAGGGGAGACCATAGAGATACAGCCGGCAATGAGGAGTGCTGTTACCATGACGCTGCCAATCGCCAAGGTGGAGATTAAATCCAGGTACGTCACGGGCATTATTCCAGCTGCTGTATTAGCTGACTCCTTATTTCCCATGATCATTGGCACGAAATATGTCTTTTTGGGGATGCCCAAACAGCCAGCCCACAAGGGAACAGTAGTCAGTGGATCTCAAGGGAAGGAAAAAGAGGCAGAGACACTATGCGACAACTCAGGGATAGGAGAATTGCATACTGCCCAGAGGAAGGATACTACGTTGCGTCCTTGCTACAGGAAGCTGCAAAGAAGTGCTGAGCCACCAGAACGGGGACAGTACTTTCTGAAGAATCGACTACTCTATCGGAGAGCTGGGAGGGGAGACAATCTGCACGAGCAGTGGGTGGTTCCAGAGACCCACCGTCCTCAGATTCTTCAGAGTGGACACATCATAGCCGAGAATCGACATATGGGTGTCAGAGAGACATTGCAGAAATTTCCGGCCATTATTGCTGGCCAGGAATGACCGGTGATGTACGCCGGTGGTTGAAGTCTTGTTCGGAGTGCCAGAACGTACCACCCAACAAGCGGAATAAGAGTAACATAGCTCTTAAAGTGGAAGACAAAGTGGAAGTGTGGAGTCCAGCAGAGACCAATATACTCCAAGTAGGATGGAAAGGACCTTATCCTGTGGAAAAGGTGGTGTCCAAGAACATCTACAAAATCCGGATCGGGGAAGAGCAGAAAATCTCCCTAGGCATCTCATTAGGAAATATGAGGAGAGATCTGGGAGCAAAGCTTCGCACTTTATGGTGATGGCAGCCATTGGGACAAAAGTTACCAGTCCAGACGAAGACCAGAGATCGCCAGTACAACATAGGAGAGCCTATGGGACAGTACATGATAGGTCAGATTTACCCAACGAAAGGAGGAGGCAAATCACACGTCAGGGAAAGGACCAGAGTGAAAGTTTCACCGGTAACCAAGTTCAGAAGGGGTGGGTAACGTCGGGTAAGGCGAGAAATACCAAGGACTCCAACCGAAGAGGGGCTGACCAGATCCTATATCGTCCAAGATGGTCCTGGAAGCACAAGTCCAGGATGTTTGGGCAAGATGACTCGGTCCAACGTGGACGAGGCGGAACAACCCCAGAGGCAAGGCCGGGGGAAACCAAGAGGACATGGAAGCAGTGTTACAATCAGGATGGGACAATCCGTCTGTATTGTGAGCCGTCGCTTAAGCAAGTCGAAAGGAGGTCGACAGGACGGACAGGAGCGATGAGCCAACACTAGTTTCAGTCATGAGTAGTATGGTAGGGTGCCTATGAGGTAGCCTACTGGATGAGGTGTTGATCCATGTGAGGATCCAATCATATCATCAACACGTGATGTTCATAGCTACTTCAAAGAAGCTCAACGCACGGTGGATGTGATGGACGTTGTTGTTGCAACAGGACAATTTCACAGTGGAATACATATCGGGTAAGGAGAATGTAGGAGCGGATTTCTTATCTAGACATCCAACTCCAGAGGAAGAGGAATAAGTTGGAGGATCATAGGAATCAAAACTACATTGATGAAGAGTCGACGCGGTCAACTCTCTTAAGAGGGGGCCTATGTCACGAAACTGCAGTTTAGTGATTCCTTGATAACTTACATATCAAAATACAATGAAGGAGGAGGGTTAACAATTGTGTACTTCATTCTGAGAGGAAGAATAAAGTATAGATCATTGACCTCCGAATATAAAAATAGGATACAGGTACGTGCCGAGGTCAGTGGCTGCCGCTCGTATCGGCCGACGGGAAAATGAACGGACAGAAAAACTGGGAACAGAAAGACGGTGATCAAAGCATAGATTTCTTTGAAGTGCGACCAGCGATGAACGGAAGAACAGTGTAACAACGGAGAGAAACGAACAACTAACCACTACGTGATTTCTCCGCTTTTTGATGGGAAGGATACGGCAAATTTGATTGTAGATCAAACAATCAGCGTAGGATTGGACACTTGTTATAAATAGTAGCAACTAAGGTTTCTAGTTAGTGTGTGTTCCAAACTGGGCTGAATGAGATATGCTCCTGAGTGGGGAAAGAAATACACGTCCTTAATGGTTTAAAGAAGATGGGATATTAGTGTGTTATTTGCTAGTGTATTTCGATTCCAGGAGGATAAGTGCATATATAAGGTATTAATACTTTAGAGTAATAGTTTAGCATAGGACCATAGATGTGTAAGCATAGCGTTTATCATTGCTTTCTATTAGTGAATAAGTTAGACTTTGATGAATTCATATGTCTTATGTGGGTGTTTACTTTGGAAGCCTTGTCATTATGGCTGGAGAAGGACACTTGCATAAGTAGTATTAAGTGGCAGACACTTATCACTGGATCTGTTATACTTTTCACAGGTTCAACTCCTATCCGGATATAACGAGAAGATAGACACATACTTCGTGTGTGCTGGAAAAGCTTTGAAGATAAAACTAAAGGCATTTCATTTGTGGGGAGAGCAAATACCCCAATAAACCAAGTAATAAATTAGACAGGATCAAAGAAGAAATAAACTATACTTTTAAAGGAACTTTGAAAAAGAAGATCCAGATAACTAACGTAATAAGGAAAAAAGGAATATAAGTTTGCAGAAAGCAAAGAAGAATAAAAATACCTACGTCTTGTAGGCATAGACAATAGACAAGTAAAAACATTGCTACTCATAGAGACAATATGCTGAACTGTGGTGATGTGGTGTTTTTCAATGTCGGATAAATACTTTCATGAAACAGACTCGGGCGAAGTCATAAACTGACCGGAATATTATTACTGTACAGTGATACAGCGGTGAACAGTTTTGTTTCATTCAATAACGGATTTACCGTCAGACTCAAGCATACGGATCATCCAGGGTGAGAGCTTTCCTGTTTGATGTGCTGTCCTGTGGTTTTGCATAATGAGTGGGCGAGATGTGACACCGCTGCTAGCCATTCAGAGTTCATTCTGGCACCAACAATAGAATACACTATCAACTACACTTACACAGTCCATACATACACCAGACATAGTTTTTATTAATAAATCTTTTATTTATCGTTGAAAGGAACTGTTGTCGGAGTATGTGTTGAGGGAATAACAGAGAGAGTGAAAGAAATAGATATATGGAAGGGAAGACAGAAGGGAGGAGTGTAGACAGAAGTCAGTCAATAATCCCAACAGATAATAAGTTTGAAGATGTGCTTGTTGATTCCACATTCCTCCCGGGAAAACAAGTGACACCCTGTATACTACGTCTCCCGGAAATTGAACACCAGTGAACGAAATTACAGCACGCCGGAACTTGAAGCCCTCGCTCTTGTGTTCTCGGTACGTAAACTTTCGAGATTTCTTTTAGGTAAACTCTTCATTATTGAAACAGACAATAGCCCTTTGACATTCATCACCAGGGGTACCCCAAGTAACCACAGAGTGGCCAGATGGTCCCTTCTTCTACAGGACTATAGCTTCAAAATCAGACATATACGAGGCTCACATAACTCTCTGGCCGATCTTCTATCGAGATGTCCATACGACTCACCCAATAGCCAGGTAACACCCGAGCACATTGCAGATGGTGTATAAACTGCAACGTAAATAGTGCTCAACACCACAGCCAATTGTGACTTTATGTCAGTTACGCTGTGAAGAACAGTGTGATAGGGAAGATTTAATCTCCCATTGTAAATATATTGTGTACATATTATTATTATTATGTGAATGAATGAGTCGTATAATTGTGAGAAATGTGAAAGATCGCAATTACTATTGTAAATATGTAGTAGTATAATAAATAGACACCACAAGTGTCACAGGACAGTACTACAGGACCCAAAGACTTACTGAGCTTGAACAGCGCCAAGTAATCCTGAGTACAGCTACAAAGATGGTCCACAACGTTTTAACAAGTACGAATGATGACCTTGACAACCTAACCCTGACTGTCTACGTCTAATTTCTCTAATCAATCTACGATTTTCATTTGTCTCTTGTAGTACTTGGTCATTGGTTTTTCTATCTGTCCATGGTATTCTTTGCATTTTCCTCAGAAGCTATCCAACAGCTGATGACAAGATCTGGGTGCTCCGTATATTTAAAGTACATCTAAAATGAGAGACCTTGAGTGTGCAACAACACAGCTCTACACTTCCGTTAGATGTCCATATTAATTTGAAAGTTAGCATACCATAATAAAATGTTTATAAATTTATGACAATTATAGGAAAATTTGGGTATGAAACATTTCCATATACGAAATTGTATATGCCGAGGTTTGTTAGATGTAATCTCAGCATCGTAGCTTGATTTACTTTTTCACAAGAGTGACCTTTTGTGCACTTTTGTCAAGGAGGATCAAATTATGACACTAAGAACGAAAATGTTACTTGTAATTTATTTTGTTGAAAGCATGATAAAATTACTGTCCCTAACTTTTGTTCCATAACCAAGGGACATAACTAAATATTGTTGGTGATGTGTAAATATGTATTGAAACTACCATGTTTGCCTAATAGGTATCACGTCAATGTGACGTCATGTGTATATGGGAAAACTTACCAAAACTGAAGACCTTCATTGGATATTCTATTAGATAAGGGTAGATGTCCAATGTCGGAGTTATCTTATAGGTAGATACTCACAGACTCACCTGATTGTTTGTAATTTTTCTTTTTGGTGGAGAGGTAGGGGCAAGTTCGCCGTAACCTACCGGACTGGCTGTGTCTCAGCGAGGTAAAAACCATGGAATTGATTGTACTTGAACAGTATGCTTGATGGGTAGGCATAGCATTTGTATGCATATTGTTTACTAATCACCTGTACATATTAAGACAAACTAAAGAGTTACGTCAGATGAAGTGCAAAGTTCGATTCTGACAAGATAAAGAACAGCTATATAGAGTACATGAAAGGAAAACCTTTCATGAGAATGAGGGGGGGAGAATGTCAGAGTCTCACCCAGAGTTATAACGCGTTGTCTGCACCAACGCCCGACAATGCAACGCTGATCTATTATAAGCACCACAGCTATAACGCTGCATCCTCAACAACGCCAGGCAATCAACGCTTAGTGATACTAAGCTGTCGGCGGTCAGCTGGAACACAGCGTGAACATTGAGGGGTCACGCGGGCTGACTTGAGCACAACTGTGCTGTGTGCTGAAAGTCCAGGCAGACTAGGCTTAGTGGCCGTAATGGACTGACGTGTGAAAGCGGCTTGAGAGTTTTATGCATGTCTTGCGAGCTAGCCTGTATGACTGTTGGAGATGGAACGCCTGTCTGTGTGACTTGTAAGTGGAGTGCATTGATGTATTATTATATTGATGTATTGATTGCTTGCATTTATGATCTATTGGATATTGTGAATTGTGATTGCGCGAAGCTTGTATTGTTTCTGATGTGTGCAGTGCGCGAATAAATAGCGCGAATTATATTATCGGCTGTTAGCCTCGTGTTATTTGATAAGTATATTTAGTATCACACTTGTCAAGATACGAGCCATAATTCTTGCCCTAAGCAAGACTTTGACAATGATGTGGGCATAGGGCAAAAGTCTTGCATGAGATTCCATAGAACCAACAGGGGTGGGGTAGTCTCACATGCTGCTGTTCCTTTCACCTTTTGGTTAGCTGGCACCCACAGCGATCTGCATAAAGAACCCTTCTTACAAGTTACTGTGGCCTTAATTTTCCTTCATGCCTGTGAGCCATTCACCACACAACTGAAGGAGTTAAAAGAATAAATGACTGTCTTGAAAATAATGGACTAAAATAATAACTATCAGACTGGTGGAACTTGAAATAATAACAATAAAATCAATCAATCAATCATGTGCCATGCCGGAAAGCGTGGGCGGTCATGATTCGCCATTTCACTCGATCACCAGAGTCGTGGATCAGCTCATTGTTCCTGTCTCGTCCATGCCATGTGGCCAAGCCATCCAGGTATTTTCCTCTCGGTCTTCCTCTTGGTCTGTTCCCCTCGATCTTGCCAGCTGTCACCAAGTTCTCCAGTCCATTTCTTCTCATAACATGTCCAAAAAACCCTGACTGTCTACGTCTAATTTCTCTAATCAATCTACGATTTTCATTTGTCTCTTGTAGTACTTGGTCATTGGTTTTTCTATCTGTCCATGGTATTCTTTGCATTTTCCTCAGAAACCACATTTCTGCAGCCATCAGATGTTTTTCAGCTTGACTGCACATTGTCCAAGTTTCACATCCATACAAAAGAACAGGCTCTATGTATCCCCTCAACACTCTTTTTCTCGTTTCAATTGACATCATTTTATTGGTCAGAATGTTTTTCATCTTGCTAAAGGCTACCTTCGCAATGGCGATTCTTGTTCTAATCTCTTCAAGGCATCTGCCATCAGATGTTATGACTGTTCCGAGATAATTGAACCGATTCACTTGCTGAAGAATATTCCCATTTACTTGTATATTACATTGTGGTACTTCGTTCTTCCTAGTGACGACCATAACCTGTGTCTTCCTACAATTTAATTCCAACCCCAGCTGCTCACTGTGTACAACCACAGCGTCTACTAATTGTTGCAGATCCTGTGCATTGTCTGCAATCAATACTGTATCATCTGCATATCTAATGTTATTTATGTTTCGTCCTCCAATGCTGATTCCATTTAGGTCTTCTACATTTCTGAAAATATTTTCACTGTATAAGGAAAAAAGATCTGGAGACATTACACATCCCTGCCTAACACCTCTCTTAATAGATTGGTATTGTCCTACTTTATTATCAATTCTTATGGCAGCTTGTTGTTTCCAATATATGTTTTTTATAAGTCTAATGTCTTTCCCATCAATTTGTAGATCTGCCAGCATATCCACAATGTTGACATGTCTTACTCTATCAAAAGCCTTTGTGTAGTTATTTATTTGGTTGTTTCGGGATTTGAGATTTAAATATTCAGAACAACCCACTACTGGCAACGCTGATCGTATTCTGGTATGAACCTAAGGCCTACCCATAATAAAATAATTAAAAAGTGTTGAGGAAGGTAACTAGCCACCACACATTATGTCATAGCCTAGAATATGTGAAGGCCTAACACTTTACATCCCAATGGTAGTATCTGCTATGGGGCTACCTCTACCCTTTAATTATTGGAATAGCCCCAAGAAAAAGAACAAGACAAAACCTGTGCTGGACAAATATAATTTAGAAGGAGCCTGGAAAAGCCCCTGAGAGAAACTGAAATGCTGGCAAGAAACATAAATGGAATAGAACATAGAAGGATGAATACATATGTAAGTGCAGAGTACAATGGGAATGGTGTCCTATTTCCTACATAACATAGCAGACTATTCAAACTGCCTATAATGAAACACAGCAAAAGACATCATCTTTTTACCTTGATCTGTTTGTCAAGCTCCTGTTCAAAAGTTCCTCTTCTCTCTTTGAGAAGCTCTTCTCTCACACGTTCTGCAAGTTCAAGTAACTCTATCCAGCTCTGACTTAGACCTGCTACTTCTTCCACTTCATTTCTGGGCAGCCTAAGTTGAAACTCTCTGCACAGAGACAACAAAATCAACAATGGTAACATCTGAGAACATAGCAGCATGAAGACTGGTCGTTAGTATGTATTTAGGCTATTATATTGGATCAATTGCCACCATCGTAATGAAAGTTAACTGCAATGAATCTCAAACACTCTGTAACTTGCTTTGATGGTACACTCAAACATCATCTTTCAGGTCTATCTCTGATATTGCCCTTGTATACAATCTTGTATGTTTGTTTTCAGCTTTTCCCACAAAAGGGTATGATACTTTTATGTGCTCTGAATATTTATCTAACCCTGTTCTTATTTAGTAATTAACTTTTAATTCTTAACTCTTTTACAACAGGTCAAAAGGTAGGGAGAAAATGAAGCGATACACAAACCTGCTGTCTTGTAGGTAGACTGGAGGCAGTCAATAGCTAGGGAAAACAAACCCGAGCAAATGTTAGTCAAAGTTAGATTTACTGAGCCACAGGTTTGATGAAACAGTGCCTTAAATTTCATGATATGACGCCACAATCTGAAGACTGGTAAGAATTTGTTAAGGTGCACCATGATAACATCTAGGAACGCAGCAAAAGCTGCAATTCAGAAAATGAAAAGTATCTTATGCAATAAGTCACTATCATTGAATTAAGAAAGAGAATGCTGAAATGCTATATAGAACCAATTTTTCTGTATTGCAGTGAATCTTGGAATGTAAATGAACACATTAGGAAGAGCTTAGAAGCAACAGAAATGTGGTTCTTGAGACAAATGTTGCAAATTCCTTGGACTGCCAGAGTAACTAACAATGCCAGAAAGAGGCTAATGAAACTAGAACATTATTTACAACTTTAAGAAAGAGACAAACAGCTTTCTTTGGTCATGTGATAAGAACAGAGGCATTGGAGAACATCATGGCAACTGGAAAGATCAATAGGAAAAGAGGTGAAGGCAGACCAACAGAAATGATGCTGGATGGATTGAGATGGTGACATTGAAGAATATCATCAGTATAGGTGAACCAGAACACAAAAGACCGAGATCTGTGGAGAGACATGAACACTTATGCCAATGGCATGATGGCGATGATAATGCACCATAAATCTAGCTTTGTGACCACCAATAAATTGAATTATGAGCAATTAATAGGAAGTTCTTCCCCTGACATCCACACTTAAATATCACAGCACATACAATGTCAGAAGCTTAGTCACAGGTCCGCATGGCCGAATGGATAAGAACGTGTGTTCTTAAACATCCGGTATGCTGATGCCGAGGTTAGCGGTTCATCCCCTACACTAGACAGCTGGACTAAAATGTTGACCTGTCGTCCTTGATTTGGGGGCGTAAATTACAAGTACCTCTGAAGTCAGAGTTGGTTCGCCTGATGGCGAGGGACACTGTTAATAGGGAAAAGCTAACCCACATCAGTCCATCACTACTATAAAAATAGTGTGTATGGACTACGCTTGCGTTCAAAGCTAGTGAGCGAAAAAAAAAAGAAAAGAAGCTTAGTGGCTAGACCTCATCTACTGGCCTCGGAGTCATGAGTTTAATTCACATCGAGGCTGATTTGGATTTTTTAAATTGACCTGGACTCCCAGCTTAACCCAACATAAAATGGTTACCAAGAAATGTCTTGGGAAGTAAAAGTAGTTTGAGTGGTACTGACCATATCACCCACCGAGTGCCAATTGGTTTATACAAACATGGGTCTATCACTGAATGCCCAACGCTTCTCATGGCGTGTAAAAGTGTCTTTATTTTACTTTCCTTTTTGTAAAACTGAAAATGTATACATTTGACATTAATTAACTTTTATATCTCACATCACAGTTCATTCAAGGCATACCTCAGTTTTGCATACATTGTCTCAATTGGTTGATAAACTCCATCAATCTTATTTTCCATGTCTCTTAGCTCTTCCAAAAGATGCAAGGTAGAGTTCAGTTGGTCTAATGTCTGAGCATGTTGCTCCAGTCTGGACTGTACAGAACTTCTGTATGCCACGGCACTGTCAAGTTTTTTCTGAGGAAACAATTTTTATTTCAGTTTGAAATTTGGATTACTATTTGTAGATTGTGATGTTTCTGTTTACAGTTAAGTATTCTTGTTTGAACTTTCTGTGTTCACTGGAAAACACTGGTTGAAAATGTGCTTTTATTCAATCAATCAATCAATCAATCATGTGCCATGCTGGAAAGCATGGGTGGTCATGACTCGCCATTTCACTCGATCACCAACCAGTGTCATGGATCAGCTCAGTATTCCTGCCACATCCATGCCATGTGGCAAAGCCATCCAGGTATTTTCCTCTCGGTCTTCCTCTTGGTCTGTTCCCTTCGATCTTGCCAGTTGTCACCAAGTTCTCCAATCCATTTCTTCTCATAACATGTCCCAAAAATTTTGGCTGTCTACGTCTAATTTCTCTAATCAGTTTACGATGTTCATTTGTCTCCTGTAGTACCTGGTCATTGGTTTTTCTGTCTGTTCATGGTATTCTTTGCATTTTCCTCAGAAACCACATTTCTGCAGCCATCAGATGTTTTTCAGCTTGACTGCTCATTGTCCAAGTTTCACATCCATACAAAAGAACAGGCTCTATGTATCCCCTCAACACTCTTTTTCTCGTTTCAATTGACATCTTTTTATTGGTCAGAATGTTTTTCATCTTGCTAAAGGCTACTTTCACCATGGCGATTCTTGTTCTAATCTCTTCAAGGCATCTCCCATCAGATGTTATGACTGTTCCAAGATAATTATACCGATTCACTTGTTGAAGAATATTTCCATTTACTTGTATATTACATTGTGGCACTTCTTTCTTCCTAGTGACGACCATAACCTGAGTCTTTTTACAATTTAATTCTAACCCCAGTTGCTCACTGTGTACAACAACTGCATCTACTAATTGTTGCAGGTCCTGCACATTGTCTGCAATTAATACTGTATCATCTGCATATCTAATGTTATTGATGTTTCGTCCTCCAATGCTGATTCCATTTATATCCTCTACATTTCTGAAAATATTTTAACTGTATAGGGAAAAAAGATCTGGAGACATCACACATCCCTGCCTAACACCTCTCTTAATTGGCTGATACTGTCCCACTTCATTATCAATCCTTATTGCAGCTTGTTGTTTCCAATATATGTTTTTTATAAGTCTAATGTCTTTCCCATCAATTTGTAGATCTGCAAGCATATCCACCATGTTGACATGTCTAATCTGCTTTTATTATATGAGCTTTTTGTGTGTACAGTTCTCAATATTTTACAATCCTTTGTTTATTTATCTAAGAAATAAATAGTCTACACATTTATTGTGTCACTTAACTCTTAATATACCACATTGCGCCACCTAAAGTAGTTAAAAAACCATCCTTAATTGACCAAATGCTACTTAGCATTACTATGGTAGTTAACTAATACAGTGCCCAAAAATAAGTTTTAAAAAGTTTTTTTTGTCTAAACAAAAGGTAGATTTGGACCAAATATGGCACACAATCAAATGAACAAGAACTATAATGTAACAATCCATTCAGAGATCATTAAAATTGTGGAATATACCACAAAACAAAACAAATAACATGATCACCCTAGTATGATATATCGTCCAAATGGGAGGCCAAATTTGGCAATATATTATCCTTTAGCACTGAATCAGTTAAGACATTACAAGTCTCAGTTAAATCAAATGTATGGCTCATATCTCATTTAATTAATTCTACAAGTAACTTCCGGTTACTTGTTGTGTGTTGACATGTGGTGACATTTTCAGCTATAAGTCGATCTGAACAATTTCCCCACCCCTTTCACTAGTTTGTATTGATGTCTTGCTGTTCTGAGACAGGACAGTCCTGCCCATCACCTTGTAACCAGGTGCATTGTACCCCAGTTTACCATATACTAGGGCTTCTATCAGAATTCACTCCTCTTTATATTTGGAGCATCTCAACTAAGTATGACATATTTCATTTCATTTTGCTTGATTATTTCTTTTTTAAATTTCACATGGCTTCATAATAAGCCTTGATGTTGTTATTTAAGCCTCATTTCCATGTGTGTGTGTGTGCGTGCGCGTGTGCGTGTGTGTGTGTGTGTGTGTGTATTGTTGTGGTTTTATTTCTTGTTGTTGCTTGTTGATGAAGGCTTGTCACTGCAACATCCTCTGTTACATGTACTGCAAATGTGTAAAGCTAATCTATATTTCAAATTTTCAAATTGTTTACATCTCTGCAGCTTTACTGCAGTTACATTTATTTCATTTATATTTAGTCAATTTGAAGCAATGAGCTTCAAATTACTACTACCAATCATGATCCCAAATTTACTTTCAAAGTTAACTCTATAAAAAGGCAGTTTTGAAGCGTTCACAGTAAAAGAGTTAAGTTTTCAGTTTCCAGTATTTTTCATGGTGTCATGATATACTATGAATAAACATGATGAAAACTATATAGAGGCATTCAAGATGTGGTGTTATCGAAAAATGACAAGAACCAGCTGGGTTTAAAAAATGACAAATGAACAAGTTCTGGAAAATATAACGGAACAAATACTTCTTAAAATAATTAAAAAGTGAAGACTCTCTTGATCTGGGTGCATTCTAAGACATGAAGAAATAGTAAAGAGTGGAATGGAGGGCACAATACTGGGAAAAAACGAGGAAGGGCCAACGTGTATAAAACAGACATGCACAGATTTATTGATACAGACATACATGGAGTTAAAGACAGTGGCACAAGACAGACAGTGGCACAAGGCAGACAGCAATGACATGGAATTTTGTTGATGTTTTTGTGTGCTCACTCACTTTAAACTCAAGGTAGTCCATATCCTGCTACTACTTCTAGTGCACTGGACTTATTTTTGCATGTGAATTAGCATTCCCTATTACCAGTTTCCCTCACCATCAGGCAAACCCCACTCCATCTTCTGGGGTACTTGTAATTTACATCTCCAAGTCAAGGATAAGAAGTCAACATTTTAGTCCAACTGACCAGTGTAAGGGTTGCACCAGCTACCTAGGCATTAGCACACCAGCAGTTTAAGAGCAAGCGCTCTTATCAATTTAGCCATGCTGATCTCCTATGAAATAGAATGATCAGGAAGCTTCACAACCAGCCCAAGGCCTGAAATACTTGATGATGATGATGTTCTGAAATATTTTATTCAGCAACTTCAAAACGTTACCTTGGCTTCCTCATGTAGAAAAGAAGCAAACTTTGTTTTCCACGTCATAGAGAAGCCCAGAAGACTGTTCTTGATAGGATCAGTCAACAAACTCACAGGTCCAACTGGCGTCCTTGATGGAATTTCCAGAATTTTTTTCTCCAGGTGAAGATAGTGTTCCACCTGGAATTCCATAATTTTGCACTCATGTGATGTAATTTTTGCAGGTTATATCATCTAATGTAAAATTATGTTTACTAACTTCTAGATGCAGTGTAACATGGTACACATAGTTCTCCAGACAGATTATGTTTGCAAATCAATGCCACTGACCTCAAGACAAGCCCATAAGCCTGTTTTGATACATGAACATCGATATTGAATTAACTAGATTATTAAATGTAATAAGTTTATTTAACTAATATTCTGGGATGCAGAGGTGTTTCCAAGGCACCAGGGCCAGGCTCTATACTGGCCAAGACCTACTAGCACATCCTAATTGTGTGTCCTGGGCAACAGATCCCCTCGGGGTCCTGGCTAACATAGTAGGATCGCTGATTCTTCCGAAGTCAGAGAGTATCTGCCTGCACAGAGAGGAATCACCAGTCTGCACAACAATAAGCCAGACAGGAGTTCACAGCCAGCGAACGCAAGCAAGCAAGCTACTAATATTCTTTACCAATGATAGCCTATATGTTTGTTTAGCAATTCTCTAATTACATAACAATATCATCTTACATCTTCAATCTTTTCTGGCAGAATATCAACTCTGTAAATGACCGCAGTATAATCAGAAAGCATTTTAACTATTTGATTGTAATCTTAATTAGTAAGTTACTTCGGCCACATAAAGAGACAATTCCTTGTTAAAGAATGTCTGGAGGTAAAAGTGGAGGGGAAGCTTGCAAGAGGCAGGCAATGTTGTATGTGAGTGAACAACATCATGAGATGAACTATGAACTAGAAGAAGCCTGACTGAGTACTGTGAAGAAACATGACAGAAGGTGTTTCAAATTCAGTGCACTAGACCTTCTCTGAAGCAATGGCACCTGATAGTTATGAATTAAATAGAAACAGTTGTATATATTTGCATATATTCAGTTAATATTACCTACCAGTATAAGCTGGTTCTGTGGTGAAGGGGTTAAGGATGCAATTCATAATCCCACATACAACGTTCAAAACACAGCTGCGGGCGATTTGGAAGCTGACTGCCTTGCATTGGTTTTTAATGCAATGGTATGCATACCAGTTGTTCAGAAAGCAATGGCAAACTACTGAACATAGCTTGCCAAGTAATCACAAACAGCCAAAAAATACTGAGGCTGACTGCGTCCTGTAAAGGATATGCCAGTATTACATCTACACAAAATAATCATCATCATGTGCCCTGCCAACTGACCTAGTTATTCATGTCTCCCCACTGATCTCAGTCCATGGTGTTTTGGATCAGCTCTGTTGTTGCTATACCTCCATGACACAGTCTCAATCCATCTAGCACAAAAGATAATACTGACAACAATTTTCTCTTTATGTATCATTCTTTCAGGAACCATGCCCCCATTACTGTTCTTTTTAAAGCACAGTTTAATACGGCCAAAGAATTTCAGTTTTTGAGAAATGATACTGTTTATAACTGGTTTCCTTCCATGATCAGATCTTATAGTAGGTCAGTATTTTTTCTTCTTTCTGATCTATAGGGTTGTAAGAGTTTTTCTGTAATACTGAAGTTTAAAAACTTTGATTTTCTTTTTTGTTGATTGTGAAATGGTCCATGATTCACACTTTGAAAGTTGCATGTTCTTGAAATTGTAATTTCTTTGTTTGCTGTTCTTTTTATATATTATTATCTATAAAACCTGCCCAATGTATTATCTTTATCAATGTTGGCTGTGCACACAGACTTCTATCATTTCATATTTTGATATTGTCCATGAACATATAATGGCATCTTCGTCTTGCATGATTCCCCTCCACTTATCCTTGCAAGATTCCCCTCCACTTATCCTTGCAAAACCAGATCATCAAAATATTTACTATAATGGGAAGCTAAAATTTATTAAAAGCAAAGAGAATACTGAGGGTAACTGACCTCTCTTTTGATGGCCATGTCACCAGGGTCAGCCATAATGAACTCATGAAAGTTGCCATACATGTCATCCTTCCAGAGGAAACTGTAGTAGCTGAAGTGGAACAAATGTTTGTCCACCAAGCCTGCAACATCTGCATGAAATAGATACACATGCATATAGTACAGCAATTCTGTTCTGACATATGTCTCAGGTCTTAGTCAGATATAACTAAGCTACAAGCTACCAAATGACAGAAGACCGTACTAACTGCTTTCTGTTAGCACTGAATGTTGGGTGGTGCTCACCAAACCCAACACCCCACATTGTGCCAATGGCTTCAAGAGAAGGAGCACAATTAGTGCAAGGAAATGTAACCTAAACACATGACATGGCACAATGGAACAGGCCATAAGCCTTGGTTGGCAACTGTGTAGGGTGGAAGCTCCGATAGGTGTAAGGAAGCAGCATTGCTTTGCTGATCCAGCAGCTTCTACAGCTTGTCTTGTTCCAGATAAATGTTGTTACTTTTTTCTCTGGAGTAAACTAGGCAGGCAGAGAAAGGTATCATGCTACATGGGCAACACATGGTCTCTAATTTCAGCCCAGGCTATGTGACTGACAATAAGACAACATTTTAAAAAATATAGCTTTTCACATGTAATCTATACTGTATCTATGTTCAATATTCCTATTATTGTGTTTGCTGTTAAATGTATTTAATATGCATAATGTCTATCATCATAATGTGCCATGCTAAATGGTTTACATGTTCATGTTCTTCCACAAATATCTGTTCTTCATTCTGGATAATTTCAACAACCGATCTCTTCCATGGTGACACAATGAAAGAAATAAAACGGCGACT
>OY992886.1:93056872-93140345 GCA_963921405.1 Cepaea hortensis | reverse complement strand
AGTGACCCTTCCTCAGCGAGGCGAGTCTCCTGCAGGCCAGCAATATCAATGTTAAGACGATTGAGTTCGGCATCAATCATAGCCGTTTTTCTCACATCGTCAATATTGGTCAAGTCAGTGGAAAATCCTGGACACATGGTTCTCACGTTCCAGGTTGCAAGCCGTAGCTTGAGGTTTCTATTTATATTTTTGTTTGTACCTGGTGCATTGGTTTTACAGCCTGCGATTCAGATTTTGTCCTAGCTCCAAGCACCCATTGAAGCAGTCAGGCTGTGGCGGATCAGCACCCAATTGGCTGGGGGCTGCCCAGCTTGAGGCGGGCGGTAGCTGATCAGTATTTATTTAGAACTGATATGTTTATGTAACATGCCATCATCTATCATCATATATTGTGACGGGACAGCCCCGGCAGCATCCGAATGACACAAGTTAAAAAGGAATTAAAGAGCCCACAATAATTTTCTATCATTCTCTAAAAGCATAAACGTCCACCAGAAAATGATAGAAATGCAATAAGATTGAAAACAAGAGGAAAATACTTTTTGACCATGCACACCCCATCATTTCTGTAATGCTAGGTCTGAGAAAGCTTTGATGTCCAGATCAAACGTAAAACCCAGACACCACGGCACCAGTCGGCGGGTGCTATCAAAGGTTGAAAACTCACTGTTTTCAGTTGATACATCGCAGAGCCAGTCAGTTGAGATTGACGTGTTAGTTTACAATCCTGTGGTTAAAATAGGGACGACACCTAACACCTTACGGTTAACATGACCTAATGTGTAAACCAGCCACGGCAGAATGGGAGATAAGAGGGTCAGCCAGACCCGTCTGAAATAATACATGGCAGTGCTACTCAGGGGAAAACCCCGTGGGATCCAAAGACGGCAATTTAATGCAGGCCTAACACCTATCTAAAAGTCCAGACTTTGTGGAGCCGGGACGTCTGTAATTGCCACCACAAAGGAGCAATTAGGACCAGATGCTTAACACCTCTCCACAATACTATGGGGCAAAGTAGGAACACATGGCTGACACATTCCTGCCAGCAACCGGGAAGGCTTGTGTTAACAACAGATTGGTATGTAGTTATGACTCAACGTCTATTGCATCGCTAGCGAAGCATGTTTTATTGTTTCAGGCCATGGTGGGGCATTGGTCAATTTGATTGACAGATGAAACTAGCCTTCACAGGAAAGGAGGAGGGGTGAAAAGAATTTGGCACTTAATCCATCGGGGTAAATCGTCCTACATGAAAAATAGGTGGAGCTAACAGGAACTTGGACATAGTAATTAGCTAACCTGGAAACTAGCCAGGAATTGAATAGAATAAAACTACGAGCAGTGGCCAGCAAGACTTCAGACGCATTCACAATAGTGTACCAGGGAAGCCGGAATTTTAATTTCTGGTGATAGATTACCCTCTCGTTTTGTTCTTCAATAAAATGTCGTATGACAGGATTTCCTAGCTATAACCCAGGTAATAACATTACTCTGATTAGTTTGTCTGCTAGTCTGAAGGCTTGTGTAGTTTCTTGTTCTGCATATTCTCCAAAACTTTACACTCGTGGATTTTCTTTGTACTTAATGTTCCAGTTCTAGCTTTACGATTTCACTGAGAACTATTTTCTTCTTTCATTCACCACTTGGTTGCCTGATTTGTTGTATGTGATAATTTGGAGAAATCCATTATCCAAGCTACATGAGCGTGTGGCTTATGCATATACAGGAGATACATTTAGATTCATCCTGTATGATGTTAAACATTGGGGAGACTGACTACTTAGGAGAAATTCCTGAGAGCTACCAGTCTCTTGATAGTGTCCAATTAACATTGATTATTTGGACCAACACTTTGAGTGCCTACCAAGATTGTGGTGAAACCACTTGGTTTGAGGAATGGCACCAGTTCACCTTGTCTGCATGAGGACAGACATGACTTAGGACATTCAATATCCCAGACAGATTCAGGGAAGGCATTTAATGTTCGACAGGACTGTGCGACCAGCCCTTCCGACAAGACAGTATGAATGAATCAGAAAGGGACAGAGTAAGTGAGGTGAACTTATATGGGAAACACCCCATTACATACATGTATGTGATGATGTATGTTTTGAGCTATAGATGTTCTAAATGGTTTTATGAATATATACATATATATTTATTTATTTGGAACTGATATATGTTTATGTAACATGCCATCATCTATCATCATACCATCATATATTATGACTTGAATGTATGTTTATATGAATGTATAGACATATATGTTTGAGATGTGTAGACGTAGATACTACCCATCTCCGTTCGTTTCATTCCAGATCTCTTAGGAGCAATGGACAGTCAACAACCCATATCCGGAAGTGACTTAGCCTTGTGAAGGGACCACTTTGGACTCCTTCAATCTGACAGTGAACTGCGTCTCACTGGGGGAAGCATGACCTATGTGACCTCTTAAGTTACGTATACCATATCAACATCATCATCATATGATCATCAATACTAGAAATAATAAACACAGTTGTTGTATTTTAAAACTCAATTTGTCCGTATAATTCTAAATGTTTATAAATGTTTGTGTAGCGTAATCAAGTACACACATTATTGTATCATTTAGTGGGGGTTCACACATATTGTCCAGAAGTGGGAATCTATGTCCGGGAGGTACTTTGTCTATGCAGTCATAAGTAACCAGATTACGTTGCATAACTTAACTCCTCCTTTCTCACTTCTGGTGATACAAAGTACAGCCAAAACTATATAGATATATTCTATCTTCAACGAGCCACTTCTTGGCTGTTTTCTTGAGTATCAGGGACAGTGTCTTAAATCAGCATAAAAGACATTTGTTCCACGTTTTCTCTCTGGGATCTGGGGTGGTAACTAGTCCCTTCTGACAGAGTTAGGGGATCTTAAACTGCATCCAGAACTAAACACCAGTAGAAGAAAATGATTTTGGCTGAGTGGTTGCCCATCTGGGATCAAACCCCAGCCAGTTGGTGACAAGTGTACAGAATTGGATTGTAAAACTGACCTGTGCTCCTATGTCTCCTCAACCTAAAATTGGTACCAGGAAATGTATTGGAAAGTTAAGACAGCCAGTTATTTTGACTGCATAACTCCTTGAGTGCCGATTGGTCTATACAAATATGGGGCTAGTATAATATGCCTAATATGCCTCAAGGCATGTGAAAAACATTACTTAAAAAAAAGCATACACCCAAAACACTTGAGGGCATGGAAAAGTGTCCTGTACTTTTCTTTTAAATTTATTTGCTGTCTGAAGTGGCAACACTTGGTTCCCCAGGATACCACAGAATCATATTTTTATGTTTAGCCGTTTATGATTTCTTGGCAAGTTTACGTTCAGTAGTTTGCCATTGCTTTCTGAAGGACCAGCACTCATACCACTTTATGAAAACCAATGCAAGGCAGTCTGTTGCCAAATCGCCTGTAGCTGTGTTTTAAACGCAGTATGTGGGATTACGAATTGTGTCCATAACCTCTTTGCAACTGAGCTGGCACCGCAGAAACAGAAAGAAGAAAACCAAATAAAGAAAACAACCTACCTGTTATCAGAATTTACAACAATCTCTCCTGTCTCTGGGTGAAGCACAAAAAGTGTGGATCTGAGTCCACTGCGGACATCCTCTATGTTCTTTTTCCATTGAGTGAACCAGAGACTCTCAAATGTAACCAAAGCAGTGGCCAGTTTATTGTAGATGCGTACCTGAATGTTTAAACAACAATTACACTGAAGATATTGTAAAGTATAAGTAAAAGTGGCCAGTTTATTGTAGATGCGTACCTGAATGTTTAAACAACAATTACACTGAAGATATTTTAAAGTATAAGTAAAATAAAGAACTCTTTTCTATGCCTTGAGGCACATTATGTATATGGTGCTATTCAAATACTTTTTAGATCAGTTGGCACTCAGTGGGTGATTTGGTCAATATATTTTAGATCAGTTGGCACTCAGTGGGTGATTTGGTCAATATATTTTAGATCAGTTGGCACTCAGTGGGTGATTTGGACAATATATTTTAGATCAGTTGGCACTCAGTGGGTGATTTGGTCAATATATTTTAGATAAGTTGGCACTCAGTGGGTGATTTGGTCAATATATTTTAGATCAGTTGGCACTCAGTGGGTGATTTGGTCAATATATTTTAGATCAGTTGGCACTCAGTGGGTGATTTGGTCAATATATTTTAGATCAGTTGGCACTCAGTGGGTGATTTGGTCAATATATTTTAGATCAGTTGGCACTCAGTGGGTGATTTGGTCAATATATTTTAGATAAGTTGGCACTCAGTGGGTGATTTGGTCAATATATTTTAGATCAGTTGGCACTCAGTGGGTGATTTGGTCAATATATTTTAGATCAGTTGGCACTCAGTGGGTGATTTGGTCAATATATTTTAGATCAGTTGGCACTCAGTGGGTGATTTGGTCAATATATTTTAGATCAGTTGGCACTCAGTGGGTGATTTGGTCAATATATTTTAGATCAGTTGGCACTCAGTGGGTGATTTGGTCAATATATTTTAGATCAGTTGGCACTCAGTGGGTGATTTGGTCAATATATTTTAGATCAGTTGGCACTCAGTGGGTGATTTGGTCAATATATTTTAGATCAGTTGGCACTCAGTGGGTGATTTGGTCAATATATTTTAGATCAGTTGGCACTCAGTGGGTGATTTGGTCAATATATTTTAGATCAGTTGGCACTCAGTGGGTGATTTGGTCAATATATTTTAGATCAGTTGGCACTCAGTGGGTGATTTGGTCAATATATTTTAGATCAGTTGGCACTCAGTGGGTGATTTGGTCAATATATTTTAAATCAGTTGGCACTCAGTGGGTGATTTGGTCAATATATTTTAGATCAGTTGGCACTCAGTGGGTGATTTGGTCAATATATTTTAGATCAGTTGGCACTCAGTGGGTGATTTGGTCAATATATTTTAGATCAGTTGGCACTCAGTGGGTGATTTGGTCAATATATTTTAGATCAGTTGGCACTCAGTGGGTGATTTGGTCAATATATTTTAGATCAGTTGGCACTCAGTGGGTGATTTGGTCAATATATTTTAGATCAGTTGGCACTCAGTGGGTGATTTGGTCAATATATTTTAGATTAGTTGGCACTCAGTGGGTGAACTCATTAAACCAATACTTTATTAAATTTCTTCAATAAATACATGTTTGTAAGGACAATTTGGAAGCAGACATTGCATTAGTTTGCCTTCAATGGTATGAGTGCTGGCCATTCATAAAACAATGGCAGACTACTGAACGTAAAACTTGCCCAGGATTACAAACAGCTAAAAATGTTGGAGTTGACTGCTACATCTTGTAAAGGATATGCAGCTAACTTTTTTGTAAGGAAAATTTATATTAAGTTAGCACCATCCTTTAATGAGTTAATTCATGTTTTCCTTTTATTTTCATTTAGGCCCCCTTATTGTAATGAGAGGAACTGTGGTAGTGTAGTCTCTAGATGCCCGCATAACAGCCCTGTGGTTATGGGTTCGATCCAGATTCAAAATTTAAAAATGGTGTTTACCTGTGCTCTTTTCAGCTGGATGAATCAACCTAGCCTAACAAATTGGTAAAGAAATAATTTTCTAGGAAGCAAGGCAACTGATATTATGCTGACTACATCTGTCAATTGCCACTGGTCAATAAATTAAGGACCTAATATAATAATCCCCAATAACCCATGATAGCGTTTTAGTCCCTTACCTTTTTTACTTTAATATTTTTTTTTTAAGAGACAATATCTTATATGGAGTCATAGTGGTATAGTGGCTAGCTCACTTGATTATCAGGACAGTGTCTGGATTCAATCCCCCAGGATTATTTTTTTCTGACCCATACAGCCCTGGAGTCGACTTAGCCTCATTAAATTGGGTATCAGACAATTTTCAGAACTGTCTGGGAAGGAAAGGTGATGAGGAAGGGAACTGGCCACCACACCTCATATATTATGGCCTAGAATATGTGAAGGTCTAACACTTCACGTGCCACTGGCAGTATCTACTAGGGACTATCTTTACCCTTTTAATATCCTTTTAAACTTCTTCTTTAAACTCAGTCACTATACATACAGTCACAACCTGTTTGAACACTATCTCAGTACAGACTACATGCCCCCTAAAAAACAAAAACAAAACAATGGAAAATTATCTCAGACGACAACTAGCTAATAAATATTCCCATATGTATGGTACATTACACCTTTCTTTAGTATTCATAATGACCATGTTAAAATTGCTTTAGTGAATCATGTATTATTGATTAATTTCCATGCGTTTAAATGCGTATTGTTCTTTTGTTGTCTAAGATTAGTTTCATAAGTGATGTTGTATGAAATAAAGTATGAGAGGAAAGAGAGAAGAAGGGCACAATGTCATATGGGCCTGTGTGTCAAATTCTTAACCCTTTGAAAATAAAGTTTGTTTGTTTATTAGTTTGTTAATTCATTCTGGGTTATAATTAGAAAACAAATGTCTCTAATATCTGTAATAATGGATTGTTTGCTTTGGGATAATTATATTATCCACAGCATGCTTCCCATATTCTTTAAAGCATATTTTGCTATATTTTTCATATTCTGTAGGTTTATCTTTTAAATTAAGAGTACCTGATTTCCAAAATACACAAGTGATGTCACTGCTTTATTTTCCTGGAAGATTTTCATTGGATCCTCAATCCGTTTCAGCAGTTGTCTAGACCAGTAAATTGCTCCAGCAACTGGTGGTGCATTTCTCACAGCTAAGGGATGCTCCTGAATGAGACAATGTCAGTGGCCATTAAATAGTCACAATGTCATGTATATAAGTCAAGTAAAGAAGATTCAGTGAAACAACACAAGGTAACACTGGCTAACAAATGGACAAAAAAGTCAACAAGATGAACTCATTTTATGTTGAAATGCCTCAACTAAATATCAGTGACAACAACTTAGTAAATTAAAGAAGATTCTTAGAAACAACACAAGATTAGCTAACAAACAGTCAAATAGAGCAAAAAGATTAACTAAATTTATGGTGAAATGCTCTAACTAAACATCATTATCTTCAGCTGAAAATATTAATGCTAAATTTTCCAGTTTAAAATAGGAAATGCCAGTGAATAAACATTAAAACAGTATCAATTCCCAACATGAATCCATGTGCAGACATTGCTTTCATCTTCATGAAACAGTCAGTTATCTTCCCTTTTTGTGTCCTACACTTTCAAAAGCCAGAAAGAAGCCACCTACAGCCATCTCCAATAGTTACTAACTTGCTCTTATGATCTCTGGAATACCTTCAGAGAACTTGCAACTTCATAGTAGCGACACTAGGAACAACAACTACAACAATAGGAAAGGAATAAAGACAGAAGGGCTCCTTGATTCAATGAGGTCAAAACAACATAGCATTTATATATATATATATATATATATATATATATATATATATATATATATATATATATATATATAAAAGGCAATGTGTGTGGATGTGTATGTCTGTATGTATGTCCTTTATGCGTTCGCGAACGGCCCATCCGATTGAGATGAAATTTTCTACACGCCTTCCTCTCATTCCAGCGCTGCCAACTGTCATATTTTTGTTTCTTCTTCCTCCTCCTCCCTCCTCCCCCTCCCTAAATACGTACGTAAATATATGATGATGATGATGAAAGAATCCCCGAACCAAAACGCTAGGAAAAGCGAAGATAATGATGTGACTACACAGAATCGTCACACGGCAATCATCATCATCATCAAGTGCCGTGCCGGCTGGCGTAGGCGTTCATTGCTCTTCATAGATCTCGGTCTTTGGTTTTCTGGATCAACTCTGCTGCTGATATTCCTCCATGCAACGGCAATATCAATAACAATTCATCTTTTTATGTGTAAGGAAGTTATCTACAGTCATGTAGAAGGGAAGAACAATCAATGGAAGGACCAAAATCAAAGAACCTAGACGAGTATGAATTCGGAATGGCGAACTCCCTCCTCCTCTCTTCTCCTCCTTCCTCTACCTCCTCCCTCTACCTCCAGAAGGGAAGAACAATCAATGGAAGGACCAAAATCAAAGAACCTAGACGAGTATGAATTCGGAATGGCGAACTCCCTCCTCCTCTCTTCTCCTCCTCCCTCTACCTCCTCCTCCTCTCTCCTCCTACTCCCTCTACCTCCTCCCTCTCCCTCCTCCTTCTCCCTCTTCCTCTCCCCTCCTCCTCCATCATCCTCCCTCCACCTCCTCCCCCTCATCCTCCCTCCTCCTGCCTCCTTCTCCTTCCTCCTCCTCCCTCTTCCCTCTTCCCCCTCCTCCTACCTCCTCCTCCTCCCTCCACCCTCCTCCTCCTCTTCTTCCTCCATTTCCTTCCTCCTCCTCCTCCCTCTACCTCCTCCTCCCTCTACCTCCTTCCTCCACCCTCCTCCTCCTCCTCTTCCACCTCCCTTTCCTTCCTCCCTCCTCATTCTCCCTCCTCCTCCCTCCTTCCTCGCCCTCCTCCTCCTTCCTTCTTCTCCCTCTGCCTCCTCCCTCCTCCTCTCCTCCTCCCTCCTTCCCCCTCCTCCTTCTCCCTTCTCCTCCTCTCCCCTCCCCCTCCACCCTCTTCCTCCTCCTTCCTCATCCCCCCTCTTCCTCCCCCTCCTCCATCCTCCTCCTCCCTCTTCCTCCCTCTCCCTCCTCCATCCTCCTCCTCCCTCTTCCTCCTCCTCCTTCCTCCTCCTTCCTTCTCCTCCCTCTTCCTCCTCCTCCTACCTCCTCCTCCCTTTTCCTCCCTCCTCCTCCTCCCTCTACCTCCTCCTCTCCACTCCTCCTCCTACCCTCTTCCTCTTCCCTTCCCATTCCTCCCTCTCCCTCCTCCTCCTACCTCCATCCTCCTCCTAATCCCTCTTCCTCTTCCCTCCTCCTCCCTCCTCCTCCCTCCTCCTCCTCCCTTTTCCTCCCTCTACCTCCTCCCTCCTCCTCCTTCCTCCACATCCCTCTTCCTCCTCCTCCCTCCTCATCATTCCTCCTCCTCCTCCCCCTTCTCCTTCTACCTCTTCCTCCCTCCACCTCCTCCCTCCTCCTGTGTTCTCCTCCTCCCTCCTCCTCCCTCTTCCTTCCTCCTCCCTCCTCCTCCTTCACCCTCCTCCTCCTCCTCCTTCCTCCCTCCTCCTCCTCTTTCCCACCTCCTCCTCCCTCCTATTCCTCCCTACTCCTCCTCCTCCTCTCTCCGCCTATCTCTTCCTCCCTCCTCCTCCCTCCTCTTACCTCCTCCTTCCTCCTAATCACTCCTCTTCCTTCCTCCTTCGCCCTCCTCCTCCCTTCTCCTCCCCCCTCCTCCTTCTTCCTCCCTCTTCCCCCTCCTCCTTCCTCCTCCCTCCTCCTCCTCCTCCCTCTACCTCCTCTCTCCTCCCTTCACATTCCTCCTCCTCCCCCTCCTCCTCCTCCCTCCTCCTCCTCCCCCCTCCTCCTCCCTCTCCTCCTCCTCCTGCATTCTCCTCCTCCCTCCTTCTCCCTCCTCCACCCTACTCCTCCCTCCTCCTCCTCCCTCCTATTCCTCCCTACTCCTCCTGTCTCCTCCCTCCTCTTCCCTCCTCCACCTCCCTCCTCCATTTACCCAAGAGAGACAGACAGACAGACAGATAGTCGGGAACGGGATCTTATATGACTACTTATATGATTTAAATGAGATGCTCTCCACCATGGGCTGGGCCGGGTCAGACAGACAGACAGGTAGATAGATAGACAGACAGACAGACAGATAGTCGGGAACGGGAACTTATATGACTACTTATATGAATTAAATGAGATGCTCCCCATCAGGGTCTGGGCGAAGCCGGGCCGGGTCAGACAGACAGACAGACAGATAGACAGACAGACAGATAGATAGTCGGGAACGGGAACGGGAGCTTATATGACTACTTATATGAATCAAATGAGATGCTCCCCACCAGGGTCTGGGCGAAGCCGGGCTGGGTCAGCTAGTCTTATATATAAAACAGGATGTGGGTGTGTATGTCCTTTATGCGTTCGCGAACGGCCCATCTGATTGAGATGAAATTTTCTACACGTCTTCCTTTCATTCCAGCGCAGCCAACTGTGATATTTTTTTAGTGTGAAATCGGCTGCTTACTTAATATTATTTATTTTTTCATTTTACATTGTAATTTATATACAGCGAGGGGACTTAACTCTAGACAAGTTATTTCAAGGGGCATAACTTTTAATAACATTGCTGTATAATCTATAGTCATATTGTTGCATTGTTTTCAAAGATTTATAAACTCTTTGTCTGTAGTTATGTACCGGCATATGAGTTATAATAAATAATGATACAATCTTTAAGGCATTTTCAAAGTTTTCATAAAAATAATGCATAATGCATAACATTGTAACTCATCTTTTTATGCTTACGAAGTTATCTACAGTCATGCAGGTGATTAGAAACGGTTTTCATTAGAAATAATGGATGGTGTGTGGAAGGACATTCTTTTAAGTTACTTTATTTTGTTGTATGAATTTAATGAGACGCTACCCGCCAGGAGCTGGGCGAAGCCATGCCGGGTCAGATAGACAGACAGACCCACCTTTTCGCTGCAGTTATCTACAGGCATATGAGTTATAATCCTCCTCCTCCTCCTCCTACCCTCTTACTCTTCCCCTCCCCCCTCTCCTTCCTCCTCCTCCCTCTTTCTCCTCCTCCTCCCTCCTCCTCCTCCTAGCCCTCCTCCCTCCTCCTAATCACTCTTCTTCCTTCCTCCTCCCTTCTTCTACTCCCTCCTCCTCCTCCTACATCCCCCCCCCTCATCCCTCCTCCTCCTTCTCCTCCCTTTTTCTCCCTACTCCTCCTCCTCCCTCCTCCTCCTCCCTCTACCTCCCTCCACATCCCTCCTCCTCCCTCTACTTCCTCCCTCCTCCTCCTCCATCTCCTCCTGCATTCTTCTCCTCCCTCATCCTCCCTCCTCCTCCCCCTCCTCCTCCTAATCACTCCTCCTCCCTTCTCCTCCTCTCTTCTTCCTCCTCCTCCCTCCTCCCTCCCTCATCCTCCCTCCTCCTCCTCCCTTCTCCCCCTCCCTCCTCTTCTCCCCTCCTCTCTCTACCTCCTTCCTCCTCCTCCCCTCCTCCTAATCCCTCCTCTTCCTCTCTCCGCCTATCTTTTCCTCCCTCCTCCTCCCTCCTCCACCTCCCTCTTCCTCCTCCCAGCTTCTACTCCTCCTTTTTCTTCTTCTGCTGCTGCTGCTGCCACCGCTCCATTTACCCAAGTTAATTGTTGGGGAAGATGTAAAGATCATTCAAGTGCTCTTTCTAATGCTTTTTGTAAGTTGGTCTTCGTTTATCTAAGGTTGTTCTAACTGCAACCAATAAATGATTACACAGACAGACAGACAGACAGACAGACAGACAGACAGACAGGAGAGGGAGGGAGGGACAGACAGACAGACAAACAGACAGACAGTCGGGAACGGGAACTTATATGACTACTTATATGAATTAAATGAGATGCTCCCCATCAGGGGCTGGGCGAAGCCGGGCCGAATCAGACAGACAGACAGACAGACAGACAGACAGACAGACAGACAGGCAGGCAGACAGACAGACAGACAAATAGTCGGTAACGTAAACGAGAACTTATATGACTACTTATATGAATTAAATGAGATGCTCCCCACCAGGGACTGGGCGAAGCCGGGCCGGGTCTGCTAGTATATATATATATATATATATATATATATATATATATATATATATATATATATATATATATATATATATATATATATATATATAACTTTCATCAATGACAAGTACACAATGTATCTTTTCTAACTAAAAATGGCTAAACTATTTTCTCTGAACAAAAAACTGTATTTTGTTTTTGAGTGGAACTAAATTTTTTCAGAGCTCATATGTCAGCTTTTGAGATTTAACTAATGTTAATTTTTCAATGTTGTGAAGGTGGGTTTGATGAAAAGAGTGACGTTATGTAACTGATTAATGGCTCCTCCTCCTGGCAGCCCAAGCCAATTTTAAAAATCCACCTCAATGGGGATTCAAACACATGACCACCAGGTCAGCAGGCATATATGCTATCTACTACATTACTCTGGCCACTGACATAAAGTTATGGGACACACTGGTTTGTTGAAGGCAAAAGCTGACTCCCCATGCCAGTGGATACAGTGCCATTACCTTAAACATAATTGTTCTAAAGCAATTTCCTGCTGTGAGTCTGATATATTAGCACCATCACATTTTATAGGCCTGAAAGCAAGCAGGAATAGATGGCCAATCTTTCCCTGACTTTGGCAAGCGAAGAGCCCACGCATCAAACCCACTTCTGACCGCACTCATGACATCACCAGTGCAAGTCATTATCAACATCACTAGCACGTCCACTAGCCTTTACCCTTAAGTTGCTCTAAACTGCTCCCAGTCTGAATACACCATTGTCACTTGGACACCCTCATGGCAACATCTGTAACAACAGGATCACCTTGAGAAGACATTACCATGGGCACATTTGTACAGGAAAGGTCATATGCTAGAAGCTTAATATCAAGAGCACAATAGTAGCTTATGTAGTTATCACTGCACCTTGGATGTGAAAGGTTATTCACTGTGCGCCAACATCCAGTTATGTAGGTGGAATGTTAGGCTCTGACCCTACAAGGAGTCCATTGGTGGATGGATACATGAAAAATAAGACAGGTGAGAAAAGGTGGCTGGTGAATGGGTAGGATGAAACATGGAGGGATGATTAGACAAAGCTTCTTCTTCTTCATCCGGAGTGTTTTTTCAGATGTAATTGCATTGTGCCCAGTTTTGCACCCGTAGGCTGACACATCTGACTTCTGTGGGTGTTTATTGACCGGGTTAACTTTACTGGGTTGATTGGACAGATAACTGGATATATGTACATAAATTTGCATTCAAAAGAAAGTGTACCTTATGTTTTTCATAGATTGTTTGTACGTCTTTGAGATCAGACTCGTACCATTCAAAGACATGAACAAATTTGTCAGCAATAGTTCCTCTCATACCAGAGCGGTTAGCTACAGGGCTGAACCTTGCATTAGACAAAGAAATGTGTTAGTGTGAACATAATCATCGACCTGTTAGACATATTTTCCTGCATGCTAAAAAAATTTACTTTCATTATTTTCTTAACTCTTTCTGTACTCACCATACATTGATAAGCTACACCTTAAATGACCACAGGTCAAATGAATCTCTGTCCAGGCTACATTCCAAAAGTAAAATATTTACCCACAAAGAATATTAACACATTGGACTCATCACCAGTGCTATGGAGTTTGTGCACAGTGTTGAGATTCTCCTAATGTAATAATATTCTCATCTTGTCATCTTATCATCTCATCTCATTCCTCTTGTAACTTACGGTGTCGAGGTAAAGCATAAACAATGGAAGAGTGCCCATTTATGGGCTTCTTGTATTGAGAGCTTCTTGAAGGGCCGAATGTAAGACGGGCCTGCATGCCCAATTTGTTACCCTTTGAAAATAAAGTCTGTTTGTTCGTTCGTTCGTTCGAGATTTCCATGGACTCTGCTATTTCCTCTGTCCTAATGTAATACTGTTGTTATCAATTCAATGGTACCTAGACTTCTACCCAACACAATTACCTCCTACAGTTGTTTCCGCTTGTTTCTATTATAATTGTACCTTTATCTTCTGTAGTTGTTACTTCACATTTCTATTTTGATTGTAACTTTAGTTCCTGCAGTTGAAATTTCATGTTTCTATTCTAGTTATGTCTTACCTCTTGCAATTGTTACATCATGTTTCTATTCTAGTTGTAGCTTTATCATCTGCAGTTATTTCAAGGTTCTGTTCTAGTTGTAACCTTATCTCCAGTAGTTGTTACTCCATGTTTCTGTTTTAGTTTCTACTTATCTCTTGAAGATTGACTCAGTTATTAATTACATAATTTCTTTTGGCTCAGAATGTTATTATTTCAAAACAACCATTTGGAATATTTAGAGCTAAAGAACAACACATTTTTACCTGAGGCTTATCTGAAATGCTACTTTAAAAACAATTTAGTTTCAACATGCTCAAAGTAAACATGTACAAAAAACAATTTGATACCTGTAGTTTCATATAATTGTATGATCAATTTAATGTAAAGACATAATTACCATCATCATGTGCCCTGCAAATGGCACAGGCATTTGTGTATCACCACAGATCTTGGTCCCTAGGGTTCTGGATAAATTCCATTGATATTATTCCTCCAAGCCAGCATCTTGGGCCCTCCCTCATCATTTATCTTGCTCTGCTTGTCTCTTCTACTGCTTATATTTCTAATGCTTCTTTACTCATTACATAGCCAAAGAACAGCCCTTGTCTCTTTATTCTTATAGTTTTATATATTCTAATTTCTTTGGCTTTTTCAAGGCGCTCATTATAGACATACTGTAAAGATGTTTACTATTACAAAGATGCCTATGGCTTCATCAGTAAATTTGTCTTCATTAAAATAGGGAAAGGTAGCATACTGCACTTGAATCAGTTGTCTATAAATGACAACCAGAAAGACTTCTGGAATGTAGAATACAACATAGAATTGACAAGAGAAAGAAACAGACACTAAATCAGATATGTACACCTGTGCACTAAAAGTAAAAATCAGCAGATATAAAGTAGTAAAAGTAAAGAATCCTTTTACACATCTTGAAGCATAGAGGGTATATTATGTTGAATCCATATTTTCTTAACAGACCAACCAACTTTCGATGGGTGACATAATCAATATCATGGTTGCATCCTTTATTTCCCAGATCATTTTCTGATACCAATTTTATGCTGGGTCAATGTAGGAGCAAAGGTCAGTTTTTACAAAAATCCTAAAATCAGCATCATTATCATCATGTGCCATGCTGATAAGGGTGGGCGGTCATGTTTCGCCATCTCACATGATCAACAGTCGTGGATCAGTTCTGTGTTCGTGTCTTGGCCAAGCCCATCCAGGTATTTACTTCTCTGCCGTCCCCTTATTCTCTTCCCCTAAATCTTGTCAGTTGTGACCAAGTTCTCTAATTTATCAGAATATATATAAACTTTCCAAAGCACTGGTGTGAATTTTGAAGGAACAATGATTATAACACCAAAAGTTCACATACAGTTAAAACAAAAGTTATTTATATATCTTTGGAAAATATTGAAAAATATGTTTCTGCTTTTAAAAGAAAACAAAGCACTTTTTTATATCTTAGAAATTAATCTTACTTAGTGATTATATCCAGTCCTTGTTGTGTTGTCATTTTACGGATGAAAACAACATTCAGATATGCCCTGAGAAACTTCTCCAGATCTTTGACAGTTTCTTGAAATGTCTGATAACCAGAGTCAAATCTGCCTTTCTCCTGTGTATAGGAACAAAGAACGTATTATAGTTTTCAAGAAAGCACAAATTCACAATATTTTGTATATATAGTAATGGTGAAAAATCAAACAGATAAATCATTGTCAATCTCTAAGCTATGCAGAGCATTCAACGACCAATGTGGCTGAGAGTTAAAGAAAAGTATCATTATATCCAAAAAATATTTTCATAGAATAATCAACATCATTAAAAACAGAAATTTCATGACAAGTCCAAAAATGCACTAACTGAGAAACGGTGTTGCCTGTTACCAATATGGAAGGAAATGATGGAGGAGTAATGCAACTGTGGTGAAAATGAAGTGAATGAAGATGTGGTTATTGAGAAGAAAGTGAAAAAATATTGGACAGAGGAAAAACAAATGCTAAGGTATTGAAAGCTGAAGGCATTACTAGTAGACTCATCAAAACCATAAGTAAAAGACAAATGAAATGTACAGGGTTTATCAAAAGAAGAGGTGGAACAGAGAAATTAGTCTTATGTGGGGAAATACTTGGCAAGGGAGGCAGATAAAACAAAAGAAATATGTGGAAATCTTGAACAGCTGGCCAACAAATAATAATATAAGCAACATCAAGTTCATGCTATCTCAGATACAGAAGATTGGGGTGTCAAGGTTCTGACAACTTGGAAGATCAAGGCTGTTTAAGACAAAGGTCGACAGAGGGAGACAATGCTGGATGGTTTGACAGTGGAGAATATTCAGACAACTGGGAAGATCAAGGCTGTTAAAGACAAAGGTTGACAGAGGGAGACAATGCTGGATGGATAGACAGTGTCACAGAAGGCAGTCAGTAGTCAAACTGATCAAGAACACAAAGATCAGAAGTTTGTGGAAGAACATCATCGCATGTGTCACTCGGCATGGCACAAGGTAATAATTATAATTTTTACAAAAAATTGTGACTTATTTTTTACAAAATTTACAATTTAGTAAGTTCAAAACTGCACACAAAACGAAACCTAATTAATCTATATGAAATGACTATTTCAGCCAAATGTGTGCCACTTTTGGTAGTATATGATAAATTATTATATAAGATTGCATTAATAATAAATTCTTACAATCTGCATATGCTTTCATTCATTCAGTAGCATGTCCTTTGCAGAACCTCATTCCCATAACAACCTTCTGTAAAATCTCTCGATCATAAGCAAGATGTTCCGCATCTGATACACCCATCTGGAGATCATCCGCCATATCCTGCACCCAACTTCTCTTTGGCCTTCCGCTTCCTCTCTTCCCAGGCATATACCCCTCCATTATTGTTCTCTCCAAACTTTCGTGACATTTCAGGTGACCAAAATATTTAAATTTTCTTTGTTTTATCGTCTTTAATAGCCAACCTTCTTCAATATTCAGCTCTTGAAGTATGGATGTATTCTTTTCTTTACCCAAGATATTCTTAGAACTTGTCTATAACATTTATATTCAAATGCATTTATGCGCTGTTCAACTTGTTTAGTAAGTGTCCAGGTCTCACAGGCATATGTTATGCTTATGAAAATGATTTTGTTAAGCAAAGGTCAAAATGATACATTTTTAAATTAACCTTTGATTCGACATCAAGCACAGTTCTTGTGGTCAGGTAATCCTTCAGTGTCTCATTCATTGTGGTAATGTGCTGATTCACAATTGCTGATACACTGGGCCCATCTACATCCTCATCATAGAATTTTTCTGGTAAAAATAAGATAGCAAAATTAAAATAATTTAACAATAGGTGACCATGACCATACTGACTATAGCATGAAGTTTTTAACTATTACATGCAATGTTTTATCTAAGCTGCTCTAGTGTGCACCAGTGCACACACATTTAGCCATTAGAGCTGATATTTTGGCTCAGTGCATGAACACAGATATAACTTCAAAATTTATGCCATAGTCAAATGTAGGCATGTTCATAACTTTAATACTACGAGGGGAAGTCAATAAATAAGTCACAAATGGCTGTAGAAAAATAACTAAATATGATAACAACTTGAAACCAGTTTATTTTTATACATACAATGTCCCTTTATTTCTCAACATAATTTCCACCAACATTGATGCACTTATCCCATCGTTTTATCAGTCCTCCGAAACTGGCTGCATAGAACTGCGTGCTCTGTTTTCTAAACCATGTTTTCCCTTCACATTCAACTTCGGCGTCATTTGCAAAATGTCTCCTGCCAAGGTGGGTTTTCAGTGGACCAAAAAGATGGAAATCGCTAGGGGCTAAGTCAGGGCTGTAAGGTGGATGTTTCAGAACTTCCCACCTTAGATGGTTAATTTTCTCTTGAGTTAATTGAGCCGTATGTGGTCTGGCATTGTCCTGAAGAAGCAACACTCCTCCAGTCAGCAGTCCTGGACGTTTTCTTCGAATTGCATCATGAAGTATCGATATAACTTCACAGTACGATTCAGAATTTACATTGTTACATTTCTTCTTGAAAATTAAAAGCACTCCTTGACAATCCCAGAATACTGTCACCATAACCTTCCCTGCTGATGGCGTAACTTTGAATTTTTGGACACAGGGCGAAGAAGGATGTTTCCATTGAATTGAAGCACGCTTTGATTCAGGCTGGTAGTGATGCACCCATGATTCGTCTCCAGTAACAATCCTGTTCAGCATGTCTTCTCCTTCATCTTCGTATCGACAGAGATGATGCAAGGACAGGCCAAATCGGTTCATTTTGTGTTCCTCCTTCAATTGTCTGGGTACCCACCTTGAGCGCACTTTCTTATATTTCAATCGATCATGCATTATGCTGTATGCTGAACCATGTGAGCACCCTATTGCAGATGCTACAGAGTCTATCGTTACTCGCCTGTCACCTCTAATCATCTCCTCCACCCGCTGCACGGATGCTTCTGTTTCAATCTCAACAGGACAACCAGATTGGATTTCATCAACAATTTTAGAGCGTCCTTGTGAAAATGTTTCTACCCAGTTATGCACCGCTTTACAAGACAAACATTTGTCAGCATAAACAGGAAGCATTTCCTTATGAATGTCCTTTGCAGGCAGTCCTTTTGCCCACAAAAAACGCACAACAGCACGTTGCTCTTTGGTTGTACACTCCGTAAGTACAGTCGCCATTTTGTTTATGCACTGTGCATGCGCATGAGACACCTAGCACCACCTGCTGAATGGGAATATAATGTTCGATGTTGCTGTCACCTAATGACACCTGTAGAAAACACCTACTACATTTACCTGCCATCCCACAGAACTGTGTGATTTACTCATTGACTCGCCCTCGTAGCCGATTACAAAATTCAAGTTTTGCTCATAACATTCTACAATTTATGTGATGATGAGAAATGTAATTGGTGGATGTTGGAACATGTTTCAGGCACATAGATCCAATGAGAACATACTAGGAGTTGAACCCACTACATTGACATTAGCACACCACGTCAAGGACGAGAAGTCAACATTTTAGTACAACTGACCGGTATAGGAATTGAACCTGCTACCTTGGCATCAGCTCTCATCCATTTGGCTGTGCTAACCTCCATAACAATGGTTGTGTTTCTTCACGCAATCATCACTTTTAAATCCATTAATTACTGACAACAGACATCTTAAAAAATAAGTTGTTATATAGTTATCATGTGAGATGGCAAAACATAACAGCCCACACTTATCTATATGGCACATGATGATAGTGAGAGGGAAAATTGTGATAATGAATCTTTTACCTTTATCACTTAATCAAATCAGTACTATCCTAACTCTATCCTATCCTATTTCATTAAAACAAAATTATAACATTCAAAACTGCTTGCATTGTTTGGTAATAACTAAATGTCACCAGGTGTTGCTGTTTTCATTGTTTATTTTTTCGGCATTTGCATTTGATTCCTTCCTCTGTTGCATATGAATTAAATTACTGTCTGCCTTCTCAGCTGGGATGGGGAAAGTCATGGTTTCAGCCAGATTTATTATTTTTTCCAATGAAATCCCACAAACCAAACTGAATGTGACTCACAGATTTGTTTCTGGTGCTCGTGAGCCACAGAGTGCCTTTCTATATTAATGTATTCAATTAATCAATCAACTGATTGTCATCTCCACAATGAGGGTTGGTTGCAATGGATCCTTATCATTTTGTCTCTTAATTTTGTTGGACACACTTTATCCATTTCTTCCAATCACATTGTTGCCAATCATACTTGTTTTTATTAGTTTACCAAATTATGTATTTAACTGATTCCACTTTGACAAAAGTTGACATCAAATAACAAGTGACTGAGCAAATGAAATTATTTGATTCTTACTGAGAATAGTTACATCTTCCTCTGAAAGTGTGCCATGGTGATTGTCAACAACAGAATTGATTTGAAGATGAAAACAAGGGTCTGTATCAATATTATCTGCAAGGTCATTCTGCATATGTTCCTCATCCTCATTGATGGCAGAGAGAGTGGAGTCATGTGGACCTGTCGTGTGAATTGTGGTTTTGTCAATGCCATTTTCATCAGCTTCTTCAGGCAGCACTTCTAAAACATAAAACAAAAACAAAATATGAGGAATAGTCAGCTATCAAATTGTAGTAACATAACTGTTTGCAAATAATTATTGTAAACAAGTAAAGGAATAAAAGGAGAAACTTGCTTACACAAAAGTAACACACATGCCTTCTGGCCAAGACAAACTAGGGAATATTCTAAGTGAAAGGTCCAGAAAGTGAAGAACATATGTTTAAAATCAAGGGAAAAGTTATAGAATATCTTGAATACAGAAAAGAACAAATGCATCCATACGATAAGATCTGAATACTGAAGAAGGTTGGCTACTAAAGACAATAAAACAAAGAAAATTGAAATATTTTGGTCACTTGAAACGTCATACAAGTTTGGAGAGAACAATAATGGAGGGGTATATGCCTGGGAAGAGAGGAAGAAGAAGGCCAAAGAGAAGATGGGTGCAGGATGTAACAGATAATCTCCAGATGGGTGTATCGAATGTGGGACATCTTGCTTATGATCAAGAAGTTTTCTGGAAGGTTGTTATGGGAGCAAGGTTCTGCAAAGAACATGCTACTGAATGAATGAATGAATTGTGTTAATCGTCATGCTGTGTGTTATTTAAAATTTATCACGTGTTTGACCTCTAGTACCAGCCCTGAGTTACTATTAACTCCTTACCGTCTTGTTAACACATGTATTTTTTCTTAACTCTTAATCTATTATGTCTCATACTTTTTTTTTTTAATGTTGCATATCCCTTACAGGACATTGCAGTCAACACCAGCATTTTTCAGCTGCTGTTGATGTACTAGGCAAGTTTTACGTTCAGTAGTTTGCCATTGCTTTCTGAATGACCGGCTCCCATACCAACACGTTATAACACTATGCGACACGGTCTGCTGCACAAATCGGTTGCAGCTGAGTTTCGAACGCCCGGTAAGCGGCTCACGAACCACGTTCGCAAGCCTTTGGCCACGGAGACCAGCATACTTTATATACTATAATATAGACTGTGACATGGGTATATTCCTTACTGTGATAATATAAAGACAAACAGAAAATGCAATATATAAATGAATTAAAAACCTTTTTAAAATACTAAAATGCTGGTATTTTTTCATAACATTTTGTGTAATACAGTAATAACTTTTTGAATAGCATTTCTAATATGTACGAGAGGAAGTCAATAAGAAAGTCACAAATGCCTGTAGAAAAATAACTAAATATGATAACGACTTGAAACCAGTTTGTTTTTATAGATACACTGTCCCTTTACTTCTCAACATAATTTCCACCAACATTGATGCCCTTATCCCATCGTTTTATCAGTCCTGCCAAACTGGCTGCATAGAACTGCGTGCTCTGTTTCTAAACCATGTTTTCACTTCACATTCAACTGCAGCATCATTCGCAAAATGTCTCCTGCCAAGGTGGGTTTTCAGTGTACCAAAAAGGTGTAAAGCGCTAGGGGATAAGTCTGGGCTGTAAGGTGGATGTTCTAGAACTTCCCACCTTAGTTGGTTGATTTTCTCCTGAGTTAATCGAGCCGTATGTGGTCTGGCATGGTCATGAAGAAGCAACACTCCTCTATCAGCAGTCCTGGATGTTTTCTTCGAATTGCATCATGAAGCATCAATAGAACTTCACAGTACGATTCAGAATTCACAATGTCACCTTTCTTCTTGAAATTTGTTAAAAGCACTCCTTGACAATCCCAGAATACTGTCAGCATAACCTTTCTAGATCGGATTTCATCAACAATCTTAGAGTGTCCTTGAGAAAATTTGTCTACCTAGCTATGCATCGCTTTACGGGAAAAACATTTGTCAGCATAAACAGGAAGCATGTCCTTATGAATGTCCTTTGCAGGCAGTCCTTTTGCCCATAAAAAACGCACAACAGCATGTTGCTCTTTGGTTTTACACCCCGTAAGTACAGTCGCCATTTCGTTTATGCACTGCGCATGCGCATAAGACACCTAGCGCCACCTGGCGAACAGGAATATAAAGTTCGATGTTGCTGTCACTTAATGACACCTGTAGAAAACACCACCTACATTTACCTGAAATCCCACAGAACTGTGTGACTTACTTATGGACTCGACCTCGTAGTTAAATAAACACTTAATTCATAAAACAAAAATAAAAGACACAATTAGTGGACTGCTAAATTTACCTTATACCAAAAGTAAACGACGAAAAACAAAAACATAGAAATATGAGAATATATTTTTAAAAATTTACCTGATGTCAAAAGTAAAGAAAAAGAAGAAAAATAAAAACACTGAAATATGAGAATATATTGTGAATACAGTTAACAAAAAACTCATTATCAGAATGCTTTGAATAACTGAATATACACTCACAACACTAACATAACAAAGTTACCTTTTGACTTCCTGTGTCTGTTGTACTCTGTTGATCTCTCAACAACTAAATCTTCCTTCCTGGGCCGTGGGATGTCAATCAAACCACTGCTGAGCCTGGACAATCACAAGAAAAGAAAATGTTCTGCACATTCTGTTATATCTGGCAAACTTCCAGAGATGTACAGACTGAATGTCATTCATTTAATTTATATGGCAATTACAGCAGAAAACATGTCTGGAGGACATTCTATTATAATTCGTTGTAACAGGAAATAAATGTTAACTATTCTTTGCCAGTCGTCTTAATATTTTTTTGGGCATCCGCTCACTTTGAAATCAAGCAATCTCTATACATGTGATACTACCTCTAGTATTTGCCACTACATGGAGTGCACTGGATTGATGTTTGCATGAGGATTCCATCATCCATCATGTGCCATGCCGATAACCGTGGGCGGTCATGTTCTGCCATCTCACTCGATCACCAGAGTCATGGATCAGCTCCATGTTCCTGTCTCGACCATGCCATGTGGCCAAACCATCCAGGTATTTACTTCTCGGTCTTCCACTTGGTCTCTTCCCTTCGATCTTGACAGTCGTCACCAAGTTCTCCAAGTCATTTCTTCTCATAACACGCCCAAACAATTTTGACTGTCTACGTCTAATGACTCTAATCAGTTTACGATCTTCTTTTGTTTTTTGAAGGACTTGTTCATTGGTTTTTCTGACCGTCCATGGTATTCTTTGCATTTTCCTCAGAAACCACATTTCCACAGCCATCAGGTGTTTTTCAGCTTGACTGCTTATTGTCTACGCTTCACATCCATACAAAAGTATAGGTTCTATGTAGCACTTCAACATTCTTTTTCTCATTTCAATTGATATCTTTTTATTGGTCAGTATGTTTTTCATCTTGCAAAACGCTACCTTCGCAATGGCATTTCTTGTTCTAATCTCTTAAAGGCATCTCCCAACAGATGTTATGACTGTGCCGAGATAACTCGTATATCACATTGGTTTATTTCCTTCTTCCCAGTGACGACCATAATCTGTGTCTTATTAATTAATATTCAGTTCTAACCCTAGTTGTTCACTGTGTGCAACAACCGCATCTACTAAATTTTGTGGATCCTGTTCATTGTCTGCAATCAAGACTGTATCATCTGCATATCTAATGTTATTGATGTATCGTCCCCCAGTGTTGATTCCTTCCATATCTTCTATATTTCTGAAAATATTTTCACTGTACAGGGAAAAAGATCTGGAGACATTACACATCCCTGTCTCACACCTCTGTTTATAGGCTGATATTGGTCTACATTGGTATAAATTCTGATGGCTGCTTGTTGTTTCCAATATATGTTTTTAACAAGTCTAAGGTCTTTTCCATCAATTTGTAGATCTTCAAGCATCCTTATCATGTCAACATGTCTCACTTTATCGAAAGCCTTTGTGTTGTCAATAAAACAAAGATATAGATCTTTGTTTACTTCTATAGAACGTTCAATGAGGATTAGCTTTCCCTACAACCAGTGTATCTTGCCATCAGATGAACCCACTCCAACTTCTGAGGTACTTGTAATTTACATCTCTATGTCAACGACGAGAAATCAAGATTTTAGTCCATCTGACAGGTGTAGAGCTTGTCTCCTTGTCCTAGGGGTTAAACGACTTTCTTCGTAATCCCATTTATCCACGTGGGGGGACACAGCGCACGAGAATTGGTAGCAGTTCTCGCCGCGTTGTTGACTTAATGGTTAAATGAACCAGCCGCTCAGAAAGCAATGGCAAACTACTGAGCGTAATCTTGCCAAGAAATCAACAACAGCGGTAAAATGTTGGCATTGACAGCGATGTCCTGTAAAGGATGTGCGAAAAAAAAAAAAAGACAGGTGGAGGGGTTGAACCTGCTACCACAGTATCAGTACACCAGAAGTTTAAGAGCAACCACTCTTATCCATTCGGTCATGCTGACCTCCTGCCAGTCGTTTTATTGTTATGATGGATTCTGCAGATAATAATACATCTTTAAACTCGGGTATTGCTCTCCTGTATTAACAACATTGAAGTATAGACTTTAATTATCATGTGCCTTTCATTTTATTTATAAGCGTGCAGGGCATCTCCTTGACACAGAGATAGAACAATGTGTCCTTGTAGTACACATTTAACATCTTCCTCAGTAGTTAGAAACTGAAAAGAGTGGCCTGAAGAGTGGCCTGAAGAGGCTACTACATGGGATAAATCTCCGAATTAGAAAACCACCTCTTCACTCATTTTCCCAGAAAGTTTTTCAGAATTCCTGTCTATCATAAGCCTCATTCATTAATGCTTTTCTTAAATCCAATGTTTCATGATAATTTGCTTTCTTCTGCTGCCTTTATATTCTTCCTATTTGTTTATATAACCATACACGTTGCGGGATTTGCTGAGGAGGGGATCCGAGCACTTATGGACTGAATGGTTCGATGTGCAATGAGGATGATCTGTCGACTAACTAACTAACTAACTAACTATTATATAACCATATTTCAGTAACAAAAACTAAAATGTCAAGGTAATTGGATGACAGACACATAAAAAAAGGTAGCCTGCATCTGTTGCTTAACAGGTAAATTATCAATAACATTTTGTATTCATCTATACCATTGTTTCCTCTTCTGCCCTATCTATAAACAACATTTACTGCATGTGTGGTTCTGGTTTACAAAGAGTTATATCATGGCTAATGCTACAGATTTTGTGCACTGTTTTCATTCAGATCCTTCTTGTTTGATTGCTGAGAGAAGATTAGAAAGCTTCTGGAGATATCCATATACAATGAAGCTGATCCGTAACAAACCATATTTAAGATTCTTAAGTATGCTAGTACTAACGACACTAAGGAACAAGACTAGCAAGTAAGGTGGGTGGCATCCCAAAACATTTTAGGAAAACTCCCCTACACTCTATAATAAATTATGAGAGACTGAAATGTTTGTGAAAGATGTGTTTGCCAGTTTTATAAACAGGATCATTAAGAAAAAAGAAACATTGCTGTATTTGAACTAAACTCAACATACTTGCAGTTTCCCTCAGAGAAAAATTACCTATTAAACTGGGATATTGTGTTGATCACTTCAAGCATTTGTCGAATTCGGCTGCAGAATATGTCAAAGTGGGCTAAAATAGCATCCTCATCAGCAAGGGGCACACCATGACTGGAAATATTTGCTCCTCGCTTGCTGTGTAGAGATTTTACTCCAGACACGATACTGTCCTTCCTTGAAAGAACCAACAGAAATTACTAGCTCACAGTTCATGTAGTGGCATTAGCGTTAATATAAAATAAGTTTAACATTAAATTAATAAATCAAGTGCCACTTTCGCATTGAAGGTTGATTGCAATGAGTCTCCAACACCCTCTGCCCTGCATCCTCATGGTGCACTCATAAAAGCATCTCTTGATGTTGTCCACTTAACTGTAACATCGTCTTTCTCTTGCATGCCTTGTACAGCTCAGAAAAAAGTCGTGCCACAACAGGGAAGAAAACTTGGTAAACAAGTGCTATGCTTTGCATTACATTTAAGCATTAACATAAAAAAATTCAACGATCACTAGAAACAATACAGAATGAGATCCTCAGTTTGTCTTACTTGAATGGCATGTTGACTGTAGAAAAGCTGCTGATTGATGACAGTCGGGACTGATTCTGTGACTTCATAAGTGCCTCTCTGAGTGATCGAAGTGACTCCCTGTAGAAGGTCTGGAGGGACAAGCATGATCGCAGTCTTGCACACAAGCTATCAACCATATCATGAGCATCTCCTGAACTCCTCATCTTTGTTCTGGATTCCTGAATTTAAAAAAAAAGTTATCCATGCTACTGACTATCAAAAACGTTTTTATTTTACAAGTATCAGCAATAACTTGGAAAACAGAAATATCATGACCAATATCCATTTATGGAAAGTATGTGTGTGGCCTGTTCTGCTGTATGGATTTGAATGCTGGGCAATGAGTAATAACATGGTGAAGAAACTGAAGGAAGAAGAGATGTGGTTTTTGAGAAAGTTGTTGAAGATATGATGGACACTGAAGAAAACACATGCTGACATATTGCCACAGGTATCACAAGATTATTTATCAAAACTAAAGGGAAAAGACAAATGAAATGTATGTTTATCAACAGAAGATGTGAAATAGAGAAATAGTGGGAACAAAAACTAGGCAGTGTAGAAATAGGAAGACAGAGAAAAATTTATGTGGGAAACTTAGACAGCTGGGCAAGAAATAATAGTATCAGTAACATAAATGTCACCAAAATATCAGATGGCAGAAGATTTAAAAGTCATAATTGCCAATCTATTTTTATGGAGGTCAACATGGCAGAATGGATAAGAACACCTCTTTTAAACATCCGGGGTGCTGATGCTGAGGTAAGGGGTTCAACTCTTACATCGGATAGTTGGACTAAGATAGTTGAACTAAAATGTTGACTTCTCATTCTTGACTTGGGGATGTAAATTATAATACCTCTAAAATCGAAGTAAGCTAACCCACACGAAATATTCAGTAAAGTGCTACTAGAAGTAGTGTATATGGACTGCGCTTGAGTTCAAAGTGAGCTAACATAGAAAAAAAAATCAATGTTTATCATTTAAGTAAGAAACGAAAGGACCCATTTCCATACCTTGAGGCATATTGGGTATATGGTGCTAACCCCATATTTTTCTAGACCAATCTACACTTGACTGGATGACGTGGTGAATATCATGATGGCTGCCTTTACTTCCCAGAACCTATCCTGGTTCAAATTTTAGGCTGCGTCGATCTGGAAGCCCAGACCAATAAACAAAATCCCTACCTCAATCGGGATTTGAACACATGACCTTCAGGCCAGCAGACAAGTACACTAGCCACCACTCTACCACAGCTCACGGTGTGATTGAGCACACAACCACCAGGCCACCAGACAAGTACACTAGCCACCACTCTACCACAGCTCACGGTGTGATTGAGCACACAACCACCAGGCCACCAGACAAGTACACTAGCCACCACTCTACCACAGCTCATGATACGATTGAGCACACGACCACCAGGCCAGCAGACAAGTACACTAGCCACCACTCTACCACAGCTCATGATGTGATTGAGCACACAACCACAGGGCCACCAGACAAGTACTTTAGCCACCACTCTATCACAACTCACGATGTGATTGAGCACACGACCACCAGGCTAGCAGACAAGTACGCTAGTCACCACTCTACAACAGCTCACGATGTGATTGAGCACACAACCACCGGGCTAGCAGACAAGTACTTTAGCCACCACTCTACAATGTGACTGAACAATAATGATACAGCAATAATATCTCTCCCTCCCACCACCCAAAAGTATATAACCTTAACTTGGTGAACATTCAGACAAGTAGCCAAACATACTGTTAGCTTGCATATGCTTCAAGCAATAACTTTTTAAAAAGCCTTGCACTCTGAAGTTTTTGGGTTTGATCCTGGGCCTTGTTGTTCGGTTCACTAGTGCAACTTTCTCGGAGAAAAAGGGGCCATCACTAGAGCTACAGAGTTTGTGCTTTGTGCAACACTTTGGGCAGTACACCCTGCGGAAAGAGACCAAGCCATATGGGATAAAAACCGATGCAATGATCTTGACCCTCTTACCTTTTAAAATCCTTTTTTTTTTGGTAACTCCCTAATGTTTTCTCATCTGTAATTTGATCAGTCCTTATTTCATGAGATCTTAAAGGGCTGCTATCATAAGGCAGCATACAGTATCAAAACTTACCCTGAGTTTGTTTTCTACCATTTTGTTGAAAGTCTTTTGCTGCGGATCACCTTGATACACAATGCAAGATTCAAGCACTTCTGCTGCTATTCTGTCCCAGAGTGCATCTCTGTCTTCTAGTACACTGCATGTGTACTGTTTAATGTGGTCTTTGCATATCTTCACGAGCTGATTAGTTACCTAAATGTTACAATATTATAAAAGTTAAAGCAACAATAGTGTGCATGGAACTGAGTCAAAAATATGACATTTAAGTTTTGGTACATGTGTCATTTGAAGTTGATGACAAATCACCCCAAATTGTCCAATCTTCAATTAGAATGGCTTCAGTAGTTGAGATTCTACAAGTTAAGATTAGGTAAAATGTGTGGCTTGGATTCTATTACAATATTTTTATAAGTACTTCTGATAATCTGTATGTTGGTATCTGGTGAAATTTTCAGCCACAGGCCAATATGAGGCAACCAACTTGAAATTACCACTACCAATTACAATTCGTAATAAACTCTCAAAATTGAGCTGATTGTTTTTAGTCTAGGAACCACATAGTTCTAGATGTTTATAAAGAATCTAGGGAGTGGCGATAGCCATGTTGCCATCTATGTAGCTAAGCAAACCACTTAATCTGGCCATGTACATTTGGGCGCTGAATGTCCCAATCATCATGGGGATTTGAAGACTCTCACTGTCGTTTATCATTTAGTGAACATTTGAAAGACTACCTTTCATTGGCTGGAAAGGCCTCTACAGCTCAAGACAGCTTGCAGTGGCCAAACTTCCTTAACTGGCTCTTAAGACATATTAGTTAGTTGCATGTCCTTTACAGGACTAGCAGTCAATCCCAGCATTTTTTAACTGTTCGTGATTCCTGGGCAAGTTGACGTTCTGTAGTTTGCCATTGCTTTCTGAACAACTGGCACCAATACCATTTAATAAAAAACCAACACAGCTGTGTTTGGAACGCGGGTATGCGGGATTACAAACTGCGCCCGTTAACCCCTTCACCACGGAGCTGGCTAAGACACATTAGTTAGATTATAGTTTTACTACTGTTTCCCTGTTGGGCCCATGTAACATGTGGGCAAATGAGCTTGTAACAAAGATAGTTTTTCAGCAAGTAGACTAAGAGTTAAGAAAGAAAACTGAAGCATGGTTTTTGTGTTTTTGTTAAATGAAAGGACACAATGACTGTGTTACCTATTTAACAAAGAAAATACAGACCATTGTTTCTTGCAAAAGCAAGCCATATGAACATTATGGAACAATTTGATAAACTTAAAAGTACTGTTAAAAAATGAGATTTCAACATGTAAAATTACCAGGGTAAGTAAACATGTTTAATGTGTGAACTTAGGTGTGAACTTTCATACCATACATGAGTCTAAATAAAGATTTAAACAATCTTAACACATATGAATGTATAAATAAAGATTTGCCCATTGTTACCACACATTGAAGTGTAAATAAAGACTTGATCATTCTTACGTCACATAAAAATGTAAATAAAATGTAAACATTCTTACCATGAATGTGTAAATATAGATCTGAACATTTTAAAATGCATGAATGTGTAAATAAAGATTTGAACATTCTTACCACACATGAAAAAGATTTGAACATTCTTGTCTCTTTTGCATATGTAAATAAAGATTTGAATATTTTTACCACATATGAATGTGTAAATAAAGAATTCAATAGTCTTTTAAAATGTGGAAGTGTAAATAAATATGTTTAATATACCACAATTAATTAAATGTTGAAATTAAGGTAGTCTTACAGGATACACTGTTGCTTTTGGAGTGTGAAGTGTTAGGCCTTCACATATTGTAGGCCATGACAAATAAGATTTGGTGGTACATTCCCTTTCTCATTGCCTTTTCTACCAGGACAATTCCCAGAAAATTGTCAAACACCTAGTTTTATGAGGCTGATTGATTGATTGATTGATTGATTTAGTTTTATGAGGCTGCGTTGACTGAGCCTAGAGCCATAGTGATTAGAAAAAATAATCTCACCTTTGCTGAGGATTGAATCTGGATCAATGTCTTGGTCGACAAGCACACTAAACACTATGCCACTACGGCTCATAAATATTGAGTGAAATCTACTTAATTAACTATTACTGGAGGTGGAGTGGCTTAGATATACAATGCCTGCCTCTAAATTCTGCAGATCAGGTTAATTGAGGGTGTGGACTGTGTGAATGTGCTCAAAATAAGAAACAGGATGGGTTACTACTCTCGATCCTGGGGCAGCGGATCAAATGTTTAGCCTTCTTAGGACAAGAGCAAAACACCTTGGTGGACCTGTTTGCATCCTGCATACATGAAAATAGGAAGTATGGGTGTGTCACAGTCATGACTTAAAGTTGTTAATATAGTCGCAGATATATTTTATTATAACAATGACAACATTTCAGCAATACATAAGCCCATGTCAGATACAGGAAGACAGTTAGTTATCCCATGGCACTTAATCAGTTAAAAATTCCTTGGCAGTCGAAAATCGAAAAGAACATGCCAAATAGGCTGCTGTTCAAGCTAAACTTTAAAATAAGTTAGTTACATATTCTTTACAGGAAGTGGCAGTCAGCCCCACCATTTTTTTGGCTGTTTGTGATTTATAGGCAATTTTATGTTTAGTAGTTTGCCCTTGCTTTCTGAATGACCAGCATTCATACCTTTTTGTGGAAACCAACATAAGGCGGTCTGCTCCAGATCACCTGCAGCTGTGTTTTGAACACGGTATGTGGGATTATGAATTACATTCATAACACCCTCGCCACAGAGCCTACATGTGAAAACCTACCCACAAAAGAATATTTACAGCTTGTGCAATTCTCGTATACACACAAATGGATCCTCACCAGGGCTATGGAGGGTGTGTGCTATGCTGAGAATTTCCTTGTGTAAGCTATTGCAGAAGACTGAAGAATTTATGGAAATGATCAGGAACAATGAAAATTATCCTTTACCAAAATTAACTCAAACCAAAGCAAATTCAACAAATTACATCATATTATTAGTGTTCACATATATCCAACATTCTTAACAGCACCATTAATAGCAAATACAAACCTTTGTGAGTAAAACACCAAGAAATCCATTGCGAGCATAGAAACGAGAGACTGAATCCATTTGCTTCATTGAGTTCATCAGACCAGGTAATACATCACTAATGATGTTTGCTGGGCTTGTGTTCTGGTACATTTGGTCAAACTGTCGCTTTAATGATTCCATGTACTTCACTTTATCTTTTGTATCATTCAGGCCATCTGTAATGCTGTTTGCATAATATTTCAACAAATTATAAGATAAAGCAAGATAAAGTAATGCAGATGATTTTCTGAATACAATGTTTATCTCATATTAATGCTCATGTAATGATTCATTATCGGGCATCCTGAGGTAATGGTTACAAAGTTACGCTGACAATGGTGTGATTGCAATAGGACGAGGGTTTGATCCCTACAGTTGCTACTCACTACTTGAGGAAAAGACTGGCTACCTATTCCTCTATCCATTCTGGCATAAAAATGTAATGGTCCTAAAACTTCAAATTCCCATAGCACATTTCCGTTATAGGACTTAAAGAAAGAAGAAAGCAATTCATTCAGCCATGTTTTACTAGCCGGCTTCCTGGCCTAGAGGTTAGCGATTTTTCTCTGTAATCTCGTAAGTAACGTGACGACGGTGAGAATCAGCAGTGGTTCAAATTGCATCGGTAACTTACGGGGTATGTGAGCCGGCCGCTCAGAAAGCAATGGCAAACTACTGAGCGTAATCTTGCCAAGAAATTAACAATCAGCTGAAAGATGCTGATGTTGACAGCGATGTCCTGTAAAGGATATGCAAACATTTTTTTTAAATGTTTTACTAGGGCCAATAAAGGAAAGAACAGTAACACTGTAACTTACTGTGGTAGCAGTAAGCTGCTACTAACAAGGCTTGGTATAAAACTGGGTACCTCATCCCACAGAACTATTATCTGCAAAATCCAAATAATCATGAACAGTTCTGCTAAGGGTTCGGCATGACTTGGTTAAGGGCCTATGCTCCTCTGGGGGATAAACGGCAACAAAGGTTGAAGAAGAATGATTTATTCACTTCATGCTGATTAAACAGAGATATAAATTGTGGTGAACCTTTGAGGTCAATAAAATTGCATGAGATATAATTTCAGGTATTGATTAGCACTAATAGAAGTAACAACAACTGGCAGAGATTAGAGAAAACATTAGACATACAAATGTAAAGCTATAGCCACAGAGGGGATTTAAACCTAGTGCCTCTAAATAACAATGCCTCACTGGAAGAAAAAAATGTACCAGAGTTATTTGTGATTATAATATATAATACAATGGAATCAATCAGTCAGTTTCTTCTTTAAATAATCGTAATTTATTAGATCCAACATGATAGTCCAATGTGTTTGTTATGTTAACCATGATGATAACATAAATTATGAGACATTTAGTGCTATAAAATGGTTGGGTACACATTCTATCCACAGTTGTGATTTAAGATAGATCAAAGACCTGGCTAATAATGACATGGGAATTGGGGGGGGGGGGGGGGGGCTGCGTGGTCTTGAAATATGGTGTCCGCTCGAGTGCCGGAGGTCCCGGGTTCAAGCCCTGGTGAGGACTATGATTTTTTTTCACTTGGACTTCTAGTAATAAAATTTCCCCTGGTTTTTGGGTAGTGAGATTGGACACCCGTGTGTATTGTTGCGCACGTAAAAAAATCCCTTGGCAGTTGGAAATCTAAAAAGAGTAGCCTAACTGCGCTGCCCGGGCAAAATTTCAAGTTAAAAATCTACCCAAAGTATTTCAGGATCCTCGCCGGTGCTACGGAGTTTGTGCACTGAGCTGAGTTTCTCCAGACTCAGGTTTGAGTTAGGAGGAGAACGAAGCACTTATGGGTTACACCCGCATGCTGGGATGTTGATCCATCGACTAAACTAGACATGGGAATTGCAGTAGTACAGCATCTTGCACACTTGTCTGCCTGCCTGCTGGACCAGTGGTCTTGTGTTCAAATCACACTGAGGCAGATTTTAACAAATTACTTGGGCTTCCAGGTCAGCCAACCTTAAAATGGGTGCCAGAAATTGTCCTGAGAAGTAAAGGCAGCTGGCATGAGAGTGACAACATCCCCTTGAATGCCAACTGGTCTATACAAATATAGAGCTAGCAGCATATTCCCATTAAACCTCAAGGTGTATTAAAGAGCCGTTAGTGAACAGTGAGTCCGTTGGATAGATCAGCAGAGGAAGAAGCAGAGGCCGGCTGAGAGAAATGATACTTGATGGCAATGTCATAGCTTGACTGTTTGCATCAGGTTTAGCAAATCAAAGCTGACCAAAACCCTATACCACCTCTAAATGGTAGTGCTGCAAAAAGGCTGCGTTATATTGTGTGGTCAAGAAAGTAGATGAAAGGGACTGTAAAGACAACCACCATCATTTTAAAGAAGAAGAAAAAATATAAATGTCTATTTAAAAAAGTGCTAAAAAAACCCTGAAAATGTTGTTCAGTATAACAATCTCGCCGGCTTCGTGGCTTAGAGGTTATGACTTTTCTCCGTAATCTCATATACTCTTGTGGGTAACGTGATGACGGTGAGAATCAGCAGTGGTTCGAATCGCATCGGTAACTTACGGGGTATGTGAGCTGGCCGCTCATAAAGCAATGGCAAACTACTGAGCATAATCTTGCCGAGAAATCAACATACAGCTGAAAGATGCTGGTGTTGACAGCAATATCCTGTAAAGGATATGCAAAAAAAAAAAAAAATCTCTTCAATTAAAAATATTAGTACACATATTTTAAGTATTTACATGACAGTATATAAGTTACCTGGCATCAATTACTTTCCATTTCTTGAGCAGCTTGGACTTTGCGGTGATCAGTACTGCTAGTACTACTTTACATTCTTTACCTTTGAGTTGTTCAGTAACATTTGTTAACAGCCGCTGACGACGTTTCCACTTTTCCAACTCTGACAAAGGATCAGCATTTGGGTCCAAGATTCTAAGCAAGAAATGTTTGTGGAATAAATACCATATTAAGTTCAGAAAGTTATACAGTTGACATGAAACAAAAACTCATAGATATAACAGACATACTTTCATACTGCTTTATTGTGACTTGTGTGAGTAGGAGTTGATACATGGTTGGGCACAGAGAAGGTTGGGCACAGAGAAGCTGAGTGTTTACAACTCAAAATCCTATTCTGTTTTATGCATGTGAAACAAGGACAATAAGCAGACAAGCTGAGAAACATCAAGTAGCACTGGATATTCAGCTTCTAACAGAAATGGAAAGAATACCATAGATGGACAGAAAAACATATGAGACAGTTCTTTAAGAAACAAAATGAACATTGTCATTTAGAGAAATTAGACACAGACAGTCACAATTTGTGGGCACGTTATGAGAAGAAATAAACCTGAAAACTTAGTCACAAATGGCAAACTTGACAGGCAAAGAGAAGGGGAATGTAAAAAGAGAAATACCTGGATGGCTTCACCATTTGGCATAGTCAGGACAAGAACACAGACATAATCCCAGACTCTGGTGATCATGTGAGGTGGTGAAGCATGACAGCCTGTGCCTATCAGTATGACACATGATGCTGATTCAGAGAAATATAGTCTATGGGTTTGTAGTTGTTTCTCTGCAGGGCCCCAACATACATTTTATTTTCATACAACATCGCACTTGACATCTTTACTTATCTAAAACAATCAATGGCATCCATTGTATGAGGATAGATCAACTCCAGGGTCAAGTTTGTACATTTTATCCAGAAACTACTTCACTCAGAAACTACTTCATTCAGAAACTACTTCACCCAGAAACTACTTCATCGAGAAACTATTTAATTCAGAAACTACTTCACCCAGAAACAACTTTGTCCAGAAATTACTTCACCCAGAAACTACTTCATCTAGAAACTACTTCACCCACTATGTAATCCAGAAACTACTTCACCCAGAAACTATTTAATCCAGAAACAACTTCACCCAGACACTACTTCACTCAGAAACTACTAAACACAGAAACTACTACACCAAGAAACTACATCTTAGAAACTACTACATCCAGAAACTACTTCACCCAGAAACTATTGATGCTACCCTATAACTGTATAAGCTTTGGAATGAACTATTGGCTAAATTAATTTGGCACTGCCCATGTAAACCTCCCCCTTCTCTTATCAGAGATAGAAGAGTTAAGGGACATGTAAACAAATGGTATGGGTGCTGGTCGTTCAGAAAGCAATGGCAAACTACTGAACATAAACTTGCCCAGGAATCAGGAACAGCTAAACATTGCTGGAGTTGACTGCTACGTCTGTAAAGGATATGCAACTAACTTTAACAAAAAAAGATTGATTTATAAATTAAACTAGTCAGAGTTTATAACCAATGACACTAAACATTACCTTTCCTCAGCTGCATCATTCAGAATGGTCTCAATTGTGGTGATCCACTCACTTACAAGTTCCTCATATTCAGCGATCAGGTGTGAATCAAGGGCTGCAAGGCGCTGCATTTTAAAGTCTTGCTCAACCACACTTTCTGGCTGCCTTAGAACCTGTTTAGTCAGTAACAGGATAATAGTTTTATAAAAATAAGAAGAAATTGTCTACAGAAATGTTGTTACATATATAAGGCAATGCCATGACAGACTGAATTAAGTGTTCTAATCACCTGGTACAGTTTGAGAAGGGGACAATATCATCTGCTTACCTGAATTCTGGAATCGGATTTCCACCAAATATAAATGGATCAAAATTGTTACTGGATTCATACTTATAGACATTTCTTACCACATTGTCTGCATAGACCTTGGACAGCATGGAGAAAAAATACAATGCTGTCTTACTTTCCTCGGCACCTCAAACCAGTTTTATATTTCTCCAGCTATACTGACAGCTGTTTGTTATTCATGATACAATGTCACAATTAAATGAATCAAATGTGGTGAAAAACCCATGTTTCTCATGATTTTCCATAATTTCTGATGTTGAACAGTTGTACTAAATGAAACAAACCTTCCACTCAATCAATCAATCAATCAATCAATCATGTGCCGTCTCACAATGAAGGTCAGCTGCAATGGATCTCCAACATTGTCTGTCTCTCACCTTGATTGTACATTCTGTCAGACTGCTGTTCGTCCATCTCTTTATCTTCCCACTTGTATAAGAGATGTTATGTCATTTAATGTGGTCTTGAAGTAGTCTATGAAACCAGTTTGAAGATCTACAGCATGCTCTCTACATTTCTCAAGAATGGTTCTCATATTGCAGATATGGTCCCTGGTACTTCCTTTCATTCATATTTTAATAACCACTCCCAAAGAAAGGAAATTTTAAATTTCAAAACAGTTATCATATTGTCACAGTGCTAAGTCATGCTAGCAAAATCCTCCTGTGAATAATCATAAACAGGATATAAAGTAGGTTACAATACATAGCAGTCTATATTATCCTGGTTACCTTTTAATATAACCAATTTTATTAATATGATCAACTTCAAAGTTCTGCTGATCAGATAAACTGCAAGCGGGTACTAATGGTGATCAAATACAGGACTATTGTACTGATAGGTGAATAAATTAACCACTTTTCACTACAGCTGCCATTAAAATAAGCAACTATTTTAAAACTCAAAGAAAATTATATACAATTAAGTTAACAAACCAAATCACTTATTTAGACATTAATTATTTTGAAAAGGTAAGACATGGTTGAAGATTTTCTCTTTGAGTTTTAATTGACCATTAACAATTAAAGGTTAACTATGTTCATGGTTTAAAAAATTACAACTAATGTTTTAAGTGGTAATACATGGACTATTTAGACTTTATAAACAGCACAACAAGAAACAAAATGGTCAATAGAAGATATGTATGTTTAGAAATAGAAGTCCCATCTACTAATGGCCTCCCAGCCATTAGAGTTAAGGTGCACCTTGGCATTCCAAGCACCAATCACACACACCTGTAAGTGGTCTTAACAGTGATTTACATATCATTATTAACTGTATTCCTAAGTAGTGTATATGATTATTTCTCTCAAACAATATGATTTAACCAACAGAATAACACCCGTTGGTGCATGACTAATTACTAACTGTCATGAGCTGTTCTCAGTTAACTTATACTTATTGATCACTCTTCAGAAACTGGAGGTAAAATGATCCTCTAAATAATCATTGGCTGTTGAAGATGATGGATGATCATGTTTGGGATTGTCCTGAGTGCTGTGATTTTGGTTCTTAACTCAACTCAACCTATTTCTGAATGAACATGATTAATGGAAAATTATGCTAATGGAAGAGAACAAAATGTATTGTTTTATTTTTCTGTTGTGCAGCAAGACCACCTATATTGAGATCTATGAAGTTTGCATGGATATAGGTACTCTACACATGGAATATAAAGACTGAGTGAATTGTTGTTCACTGATGAATGTTTTGTAAATAAAAGTATCAAGTGCACATTCCATAGCAAGAGGTTGCTTGCTTTTAAATTACACTTCTTATTATTCATGTATTTCTTAAGAAAAGTTAATGATTCTGTTTGCTATAATTTATTTTTTTGAAATATATAACTCAAAGTGAGTGAATGAAGTGCAATATTTTAGCCATACTACCAAATAAGATTGGTAGTGCAGCTAAAACAGTGCAATTTATTTGTTGAGCAAATCCATGGATGTGCAGAGGCTTAGTGGTTAGTGCACTTGCCTACCAAGACTGGTACAGGTTCAATCTCCAATGCATAGACAGGAGTATATTTCTGTCAACCTGGCCTTTTAAAAATGGTTACCAGAAAATTTTCATAATTTTCTTGGAAGGAATGGTGATGATAGAGGGAACAGGTGGAAAATGGAAAATTTCATGTCTAAATAATTCATGGCCTAAATATGTTAAGAATTATTAGCCTACTTCTAAGGGGGGGGGGGGGGAGGAGGAGGAGGGGGGAGTGGTCTCGAGGTATGGAGTCCGCTTCAAGTGCTGGAGGTCCCGGGGTCAAGCCCCGGTGAGGGCCGGGATCTTTTTCATGTGGACTCCTAGTAACAGAATTTCTTCTGGTCTCTGGGTAGTGAGACTGGATGCCCATATGTATTGCTGTGCAAGTAAAAAATCCCTTGGCAGTTGGAAATCGAAAAAGAGTAGCCTAACGGCGCTGCCAGGGCAAAATTTTTAGTTAAAAGTCTACCCAACGTATTTCAGTATCCTCGTCGGTGCTATGGAGTTTGTGCATTGAGCTGAGATTCTCCAGACTCAGGCTTGAATTAGGAGTAGAATGGAGCACTTATGGGTTACACCCGTGTGCCATGATGTTGATCCATCGACTAAACTAAACTAGCCTACTTCTTCACACCCCCAACAGCAGTATCCACTATAGGATAGGACTAGCTTTGCCTTTTACCAAACCTATGCATGCTTGTAATACAAAGTATTACAAAATTGTATATAAAAAATAGTTTATATATATATATATAGTTTATATAAAATAGTTGATCCATCGACTAAACTAAACTAGCCTACTTCTTCACACCCCCAACAGCAGTATCGACTATAGGACTAGCTTTACCTTTTACCAAACCTATGCATGCTTGTAATACAGACAAGTTGACAATATTTCTTACTGTTTGTCGTGAACGGGACACCGATGCTGAAGTTTCGTTTAGTGCCGTAACAAATTTGTCCATGCTCAACATTAGATTTTTTTGTCCTTCCTCATTGCAGTGACCCCAATCTTTCTGTGCCTTTATCAGAGGAAGATAAATGTCCACAAGCAATGAATTCAAAGTTCCTACTGTGTTGTGCTTCAACTCTCCACAAAATATCTCTTTCTCCATCTTTGTGGGATCCACATCCTTGTCTGTTTTGTTTCTTAAAAAGTACAGTACTGTGATATTGTCCAAGTCTATGTCTTTCAGCGTTGCTAGATTTCCAGTGCAGTGTATTTCCCGTGTGGCAATATCTGTCACAAATGACTTGGCACTGTAGAAGAAAAGACGACATGGCCCTCTTGCTTTTAGAAATGAGTTAACTTTTGAAAGTATATTCTCCTTGCAGATGAAACTCTCCACTATTGCTGGATTGCCAAGATCACCGAGTTTGAAACTCTCTTGAATTTTTCCAGCTATCCACCAATGCCTTTCATCCATTTTACTTTTAACTTTTTCGCTTACACAATCCTCATGTTTAAATTATGTATTGCATGGGCACAGCACTTTGTGTTTTTAGAGATTCTAAATGAGAAGTGTCAGAGCTTTGGATACAAGTTTACAAATCCTGTTGTCGCCATTATTGTTGTCATTAGTAACGCGCGGAAGTATCCTCGTGAAAACTCGTGAAACTCGCCATTCGCTAGCTCTCTTGATAATGAAAGTAAAAAACAATCAAGAACTTTGTTTAATTCCTCAACGCAGAAGAGGACGTTTTCCTGCAGCAGTCTGCACGAGTGTCACTCCATGGTTAGAGAAGTGGCTGCACGATATATCAATATCACATGCATATCAATTATTATTTCTGTGTTTTGTTTTCCTTTCTTACATGTGAATATTTTAACCCATGCTCAATCTTTAAAGCCCGCCGCCTTGGTGAAGTATGGCGAGAGGTACCCCTTCTTAACGGTTTCAGTCAGTGCCAAACACAGTAGGCGTAGGATTGATTGGTGTGGAGTTGGAGTTAGGACCAAACACAAACAAACACTTCAAACAGAGATAGATCACAGAAACCATCAACTGTGTGGGGGTGCTACTGAGTTTGTACTCAGAGTGGTTCTTTCGCTCTTCGAGTAGAGATCAAGCCATATTGGATAAAAGAGAGTTAATAAAATTGATTCTTTTTCCTTTAAGTTTAACCCCCCCCCCCCTAATTTTTTCTCTCGCTCTCTCTCTCTCTTTTGTGCTTTGTGTATATCTAACTAGTACTAGTTATCATTATTATAAAGTATAGTTTGCTGTTCCCTGTTGAGTCTGACAATACAATAGCAAGTTGTTGGGTTCTGCCTAAGTGAACAGATAGTGGTCATCCTGTGCGCTTTTGCAATATTATTTTTTTCTTTTGTTCGCAATGGGCTGCAAGATCTACTTGCTGTGGCCCACTGCTTTCTTAGGACAGTTTATCAGCCAAGTGGTTTCATAATATTCCACTACAACTGGAATGGATCCCCCCCCCCCCCCATCCCCCATCCCCCATCTTATAATTAGTAAGTGTATTTAATTTTGCATGAACCATTTGCCAATTTAACAAGTCATATATGGCAGTGAATCTTGGAATGTGAACAATTTCTTCTTCTGCGTTTGTTCAGAATGTTGTTTTAGATGTACTTGCGTTGTGCCTGCTTACAGCAGAGCTGTGATAATTGCACCTTTCAGCCGACATATCCGACTTCTTCAGGCATTTGTTGACAGGGTTACTTTCCCGGGCGTTTCGTAGGAGTCTCACTTTTGTGATGTTATCCCCATTCTAGCTGGCCCGTTTAGAACAGCTGAAGACATCTCAGTCAGCCCTCAAGGGGAGGCAGGGGCAGATCATGGGCATTCCCCGCCATCCATGGAGGCTTCCATAATTGCAGGGCCGACACATAACGTTCTGGTACTGGGCTCACCCAAGGAATCGTCGCGCCCTGCACATGGCTGCTTAGCCTCACTTCCATATGTTGAGCCTTCCGTTCACCAAAGGCTGTTCCTCCGGAAATTGGAAGAATGCAGTCTGCAGGTGACATCCACACAGTGAGCTTTTGATTCAGACTTTCAAGGTATTTGCTGTCCAAGCAATATTCCATTTCATGCCACTGGTATGCTTTTTCCACCTTTGGTGATGCCCTCAGAACAAACAATTGAGTCAAGAACTGACATCACAGCACTCATTCTCACATGTGCTCCATCCTCAACAGCCAGTGTAGAGTCCCAACACTAATGGTACCAGTAGCAGTCTGATTATGCGTCTCTGTTTGGTCTTTCCTCAAAGTCCTGAGTGTCCACTAGATCCTCTGGACACTCCCTGCAGCACCATTCTTATAGACAGTGTTGATGTGGATTCTGAAACAGATGTGAATATTTTGGGTGGCCAGAGTAACTAACAACAAATACTTGCAAGAGGCTATTGAAAGTAGTATGGACGAGACAAGAACACTGGAGCTGATCCATGACTTTGGTGATCACGTGAGATGATGAAACATGACTGCTCACGCTTATCGGCATGGCACATGATGAATGAATAAATGAAAGTAGAACATGTTACACAACTGTAAGAAAGAGACATTAATTTTTGGTCATATGATGAGAAGAAAGGCATTGAAGAAGATTGTGACAACTAGAAAACTACAGTAGAGGAGGCGGGCCAAGAATAATTATGCTGGATGGCCTAAGTTAATGACACGGAGGAATAATATCTGTAGAACTGATCCAAGGACCAAGATCTTCTGGGTATACATATATATTGGAAGTCATGCATGCCTATGCCTCTTTGTAAGGCACATGATGATGCTGATGAGTGGCATATATTACTGTATTGATAAGAACAAATATTATGTATTATTACTTAAAATGTGTTTTGTCTGCTTCGTTACAGATAATAAAAGATGAATAAGGAGATTCTGGACTTGTGCGGGAAATTAGTTCCACAAGCATACGTCTCGCAGGGAGCTCAAGCTAGGACCTCTCATGAGAATAAAATCAAACATTTGATACAGCATGTAAGATGATTTATATCCTTATGATGTTATTGATATTCTTCCTCTGCAGTATCTTAACTTGTAATAAGTCTTCATAGTCAAATTTGGTGTTAGTGACTTGTAACAAATGTTCACACATTTTACGTTATCTCATCACATAATCAGTTCATTGAATCAATGTTTTTTTTCTTATTTCCTACCCTTCTATCTGTGATTTTCATAACACATGATTACTTCTTTCCCCTCTTCTTCTTGTTTTTTATCTTCTTTGTTCCTCTTGTAAAGAGTTAATTGAAAACTGTTGTTACTGAAATGTACAGAGGAAGCTTCCAGAAGAAGGATGGGATGACCAAACAATTGAGCTTCTGCTTCATGAACTGGCAGTTATGGACAGCAATAACTTTCCAGGTAACTGTGGAGTGGGAGAACGAGAGTCCCGGATTGCTTCTTCACTTGTGGCCAGAAGACATTACAGGTCAGTTTGCAGATTTATGGGCACATATAATTTCTAGTAGAGCATAGATTACTTTGATTCACTTCTGTGGTGGTTTCTGGCATATCATAAAACACCATTTGGGCGTGTTAATGAAACTGATAGGAAGCTGCGCTGATAATGTGATGAGCACAGATGAATAATGGTTCAATGCCTGGGCCCATTGCTTACTAAGTAAGCACCTCCGTGCATTCAGGCCTACAAAAAACTTCCGGTATGCTGATGCTGAGGAGCGCCAAAGAATACTATGTGTGTTTATTTATGATGCTGAGGTAGTGGTTTCAACTCCTACACTGGTCAGTTGAACTAAAATACTAAGTTCTTACCTTTGACTTGGGGACATAAATTACAAGTACCTTAGAAGTTGGAGTGCGTTCGCCTGACAGTGAGGGACAATGGTAATAAGGAAAGCTAATCCACACACGCCGGCTTCGTGGCTTAGAGGTTATGACTTTTCTCCATAATCTCGTATACTCTCGTCGGTGACGTGATGACGGTGAGAATCAGCAGTGGTTCGAATCGCATCAGTAACTTACGGGGTATGTGAGCCGGCTGCTCAGAAAGCAATGGCAAACTACTGAGCGTAATCTTGCCAAGAAATCAACATACAGCTGAAAGATGCTGGTGTTGACAGCGATGTCCTGTAAAGGATATGCCCCCCCCCCCCCCCCAAAAAAAAAAAAAAATTCCACACACAAAAATCAATTCAGTGCACTAAAAATAGCAGCATGTGTATGGACTACACATGAATTCAAAGTGAGCTAACGCTGTCATCTACTGCCAATATAGTACCTTGCGGTGTAGGACAGGGGGGTCTTGAGCCTGAGGAAGTAAGGTAAACTGGCTAGTGCAGTCACCGCAAACTGCAGGTTATAGTTTTCTTGTTGCCACCGACAGAAAAACATCCACACCTTACTGAGGATTAAAACCTGGGTCTCCCGAAGGAGACTTCACCAAAAAAAAAAAAAAAAAAACCTTTTGGGTCCAGATAGTTAATTTTTAAAATAGTAGTACTGTGGGTGAGGTAGAGTTAAAGTAGTACATATCTTTGACTGAAGGGATAGAATTAGTTTCAATGATAGAAGAATCCAAAGTAATGACACCTGGCATCAAATGAATACAATGTCAGCAGTAGATTTTATTAAGATAAAGTGGGTTACAAGCTCTGGTCACATGACAAGACCACCATTGAACAGCCTACCACAATCAGTATTAATAGTTTAATTAGTTAGGTACAGAGGAGACAGAGCTAGAATAATTCACATGTGATTTTAATAATAAAAGTATATTGACGAAGATTTTAATTAACAAAACAGACAATTTGTTGTGTTTTATCTAACTTAATGTGCCTTAGTTATTATTATGTTATTTCTGTCTATTTTCCCCACTGTGCTTCCTATTCTTCTTACCTGACCTGAGGTTCTAGTCAAGTATGTACACATGTTTGTATTTATTGTTTCTCCACAGGATTTTTATTACCTTTTTTGTTTCATTATAAATTACAATATCCGCTACAGTCGAGATCTATCTTATTCATATAAAAAGTAACAGATCATTGTATAGTGAGGTGCTTTGTACAGAATGCGTTAAAGATGCTATATGGAGAGAATATAAAATGTAACATCTAACATCATTATTTGTATATCTTCCTTGCCCCCTGTCAATGATATCTGTGTGTTTATACCTACATGAGGCACTACTTCACTGATTTAGTCTGGCAAATATGTGATCATATATTTGTGTTGGGCTGGTGACGGAGCTGATCCACAACTCTGGTGATCGGGTGAGATGGCAGAACATGACCGCCCACGCTTACCGGCATGGCACATGATGGATGGATGGTGTATTTGTCTATGGATGTCACACCTAACAGCCACTAAACACCAAAAAACTCATCTAATGAACAAGGCTCAAAGAGAAATTGGATAACTTTTATTCATTCAGGTATCAAAATCAGCTGATGAAGACATGGCCACACTCTGGGGTAATCACACCATACATGCATTTAGTGTAGCTTTATGTACACTCATATATCATTAAACGCAGGCCCAGTCTTCTTTTAGTGAATCCACTCATCACTGAGCCTCATGGGCAGCCTTTATGCAAAGACTAGGGTCATAATTATGACAGCAAGACAAGACACCCATAACTTTGTGTCCCCTCCATTTTATAACTTCCACTGCACTGTGACAAGACCGCCGGGGCTTGGACTGGTTTGCCACGATAGTTACTATCCCCTGCCTTTGCTCCAACCACCTCAATAGCACTCTACATCTACCAGGCCCCACACCAGCCGGGACAGCTTAACCTTCCCTCCCTCACCTAGGGTTCCAAACCCCAAGGGGGCTCGGACCAGACACCAGTCATATCACTGCACAAAGTCATAGCTAAGAGAACAAAAATTTAATTCTGAACTACGTCAACCACAACACAGAGAAGGATGGCTGAAAGCCAGACTAGAAGAACTATGTACAAGATCAAAGACGCAGATGAGTATTCATCATGGAGGCGGACGATAGCTCGTGCGGTTGTCCAGTCGTGGTAGCGACTCACCCAGGCTCCTCCAGTGGACTGGAACTCCAAGGTCTGCTGCCTCTCCAAAGTTCCCTCTTCACCCAGAGAACCAAGCAAGGCTGATCAAGCGCAGTACCACTGCCTAACTGACACTGCACTGATGAACAAGGATCCTTCCTTGCTGTCGTACTATTTCCCTCGTCACACTCTTGATGAAGTCTGGGCCGACCCTAGAACATTAGCGGTCTCCCACTTGCAGAAAAAATACATGTAGCGCCGTCTCAAAATACACAAGAGCCAGGTCACTCTTCTATCTCATCAGTGACCCACACACTGATATGTCACTTACACAATAACGGTTGCTCCACCCGAACACACAATGTCACTGGTAAAGTCTATCAGGTGACTAAACACTTCACCTTAGTTCCATGTCCTTGGACAATAGATCTTCACACAGTATTATGTACCTACCCTGATCCATGGGTAGTAATCACAACCTAGCATACACTGTCAACAGTTCATCACGTTGGCATGAGGTAGCTCCCTACCTTCACAAACATTGTCAACAGTTCATAACGTTGGCATGAGGTAACTCCCTACCTTCACAACCATGTCACTCAGGTGTTTCCACCAATGTTGTAATCAATGTCCTAGTTCACTAGACCACATGTTGGCTTCATAAAGGTAACCAATGTAAAAACACTATGTAAGCATCAACTGATACATGGTGTCCCATAACCCAGCCGGGCCAGAAGCATATAACACAGGTCATGGTGACCGGTAACAATGATCACTCTGCACAACTTGAAAGGTCACTACCTTGCAATTACCAAGGTTTACACAGAGACTGAATGTCACCAGTGCTTCACTGGCTTGAATCACCAGACGTTTCAGTGTTGGATCCTCTCAGGATCGGATGACACTCGTCGGACTCTTGACGGAGGTCCTACCCTAGACCTACCGACTTATTCAGCACTCAGCTCCTTCCAACATTGATCTCGCAGAATCAGACAACCACTCCCAGTATGGCCTCAATCAACTTCTGGATAGGCACTGGAATGAGTGGGCCCATAGAGCTCATGGTGCAGCTCTTGAATCTTCTTCTGTATAGTAATAACAGATCCTGAAACACGGAGAGGTTGGTGTGAGTACTCAACTACAACAAAGACTACCAGCATCTCCACCCTGTCACCTGCCTCTCAGACATTCCTCATGTCTACCAACATGAGTATGAAATCATCATATCATAGAACTACCTAGTCACTATAATATATAGGCATAATGATGGTAGAAAAAGCAATAGCACACCTGTTCAGTCAAGTAACACTTCTGGGCTACCTATAACCCCTAGCACCAGAGTCGACTGTATGACTCTGTCAAGCATCCTTCGCCTGGTGCCAGTCCAATCCGGTTTCATCTCCCATCATCAATCAACATATACACTTACTTTCCTTTCAGTGTAGGGATTACTGTATCGAGAAGGTGTCCAGCCGGACATCTCCTTCCTGACAGACTCATCAATTCATCACTCCCTTCACCCATGGACTGATGAATTACACACATTAATAACTATATGTCCATAATGAATTATACTCCTGATAATTCATTACTATAGCATTAACTAAGGAGAACTCATGACTTGTTACACTTAACTAACAAAATCATATCACAGCCATAGTGTCCGGTCTGGGATCCCTGCCCCAGATCCTGAGTTGCCCTTGTATTCACTGACTATCTTTCAGGTCAGTCATCCCTGTGCCGGTCGAGCACAGCTGTGGTGACCATCCACCACTACACTTTCCCACAGCTACTGTGGGTCTCGTGTACCTTGTCCCGTGACGACTTAAGTCACGTCATCCAATGTAGCAAACCTCCAGACTCCACTATGCCCCTCCCAACTACTACCTCACGGCAGTACTCCAAGTACTCCATGAACCGAGTCAGGGTTCCAGAAGAGTAGAATATTAGAGACAGAAATGGTTAGGTTCAAACCTCGATCTATCTAGACACCTCGGCCTCGAATTACGGAGCGCCGCATCACCCTCGATCGGGTATGTTCATCCATCGGATATGCACGATTGCATTGGGTCGGACCTATTACCCATCGGATTGGGGGTACCGGCCTACCTCCCGCTGCCTAGACAAACGTAAGATGGAACACGCACGGTCATCCTTGCGGACGGACATGACAACAAGCAGTAACAATAGTATCATGAATACTTATTATCAATTGTTATCCTACCGATGCAACGCCATTCGGCTTACGCGGAATAACAGTGCTATCTGCACACAGCAAATACACCACTGCTGATTTCACCTTGATTCCTCGAAACATCACCATCACTGATAGAACAATTACGTTACCATTCTAATGTCACGAAGCACATTACACATTTCTAATAATAAGCTATACCTTATCATTTACAGCGTCTAGCATGTTGATGTCATGACGGACAAACTGTCGCCTTGCCTGCGTAATGAATAAACCAAACCCGTAACTGCTACACACTGTAACGCACATCGTTCGGCCTATTTTATTTACACACCACTCGCTGTGGAATACGGCTTGTTCCGTCAGGTAACACATTACCTTGCTGATCGATAAAGCCTACTTAAAAATGCAAACCGCCAACTGTAACGGATAACGCTACGCGACAACTCAATTTTACGACGGCAATTAATTCATTCCGGGAATCAGCACGGCATCACGACAACAATTAAATAATAGAATAAGTACTCAACTAACCTGTGATTGAAACATCACAAACTTTGACTGCAGATGTCCGCTCTGTCCGCGACTATTGACATCCAAATTACTGCAGCCTGCTGGCCATGATCTCTCCACGCTGAGGTCTGGTGGGCGACTGACTCCGACAACGTCAGTCCGCCTTCCACTCGCCTACACGGGCTGCGTGACTTTCATGATTCATGAAGAAAACCAGAGTCACGATGGGTTCCTCCCACCCCGTGCTGCACAACGCACCCGTGAACTTAGAGATCAAAACCACGTACGCACTTGGGGGAACATTCTAGATTCTTCTATAAATAACTAGAATAGCTCCGCCCCCGCACTACTTTTCTAGGGAACTCCCCTATTAATTGACATTAAATTCAAGGGAGACCAACGCATGGCACTCCCTTCAAAGGGCTATTATGCAGAGATCTTACGATATTTATCCGTTTCGTCACATAGGCCCCCACTTAAGATGGTCGACCCGGTCGAACTCACTAGACAAAGATCGGTCTGAACTCTGAACCTCTACTCTATCAAGATTGGATTTCCAGGAAAAGACGTTCCATAACGTTCACTTTCCCTGGGGAGATTTACCAGAATGGTATGGATGCTGGATCACCAACCACCGCCTCCAACATACGTTATCTCCAGCGATTAGGCCCGAAACGTAACGGCCTGGTGATTGGCTTACAAGATCGGTCTACACTGGACTGTTCCGCATCCACCTGTTGTAGGCCATCGGTTACTTTACTGAAGGTTCGTTCGTCCCTTCTGACAATAGGATATTTCCTATCCCGACTAGGCATCACCTTCGTGGACTGTTCGCGGATGTCGACCGAAATGAATGGTCGCTTACTCCAGGTTCGTCTGGAGTACCCTTGCTCCTGCCTTCTCTCCCGCGAGTAAGGACAGTGAGCCTGTCGGCGTATCGAGTCACCCGACGATCCCGTCGTGCCAGATGTGACTTCGCCTGTCCGACCTCGATTCCCAGTGTGCTTAACACCATGGGCCTCTTCCCGACGGAGCCTGTTCGCCCTATCTACGGTTGAACGCTCAGGAGACCGCAGACCCTCCCCACAGGATGTACTGTGTAGGACTGAGTCTTCCTCGCCCTCGTCTGGACCCAGAACCGACTCTAGCGCGATGGTAGTCGCACTATCTGGTGGAGAAACTACCTCGGACCTCTCCAAATTCTGAAGGAGAGTACAATGGAACTTACGCAATTCCCCGCGGACCTTCACCTCATACGTGGATCGGGACATTATCCGCTCCACAGGAAAAGGGCCCTGCCATCCGAGTTCGAATTCCGCCCCCTTGATTGGGAGAAGCGCGAGAACCCTATCTCCAATCTGCAGAGATAAACCGTTTTTGGTCTTGTGCTTTGGTGCTGCCAGACAACACGTTGGGCACGACCGGATATATCTCCGCACGTCGCCTGTCATTCCAGGCCAGTGGTAGTGGCTGGAAAGACACTGGACTGTTGTCCCCACATCCTTATGTCCGGTTAAGGATAAGGTATGCACTCTATGTATCAAGCGGGATCTGTAGTCAGTAGGGACTACCATCTGACCGTACTGGCTATCCCCTTGCCCGGCTCTACGATAAAGCAACCGGTTTTCTACATAGAACTGACCCGGCGTTGGCGGGACAGAACTTTGGGACACCTCCAGTAAGTAAGGACGCAAAGTCGGGTCCCTACTTTGAGCACTGCTCACTAACCTCGCAAGAGAATGGTCTATTTCCTTACCACACTGCCTTTCTCCATCCTTAGCCCTGGCCTGCCTAGCGCTCACTAGACAATGTTCCCTGGGGTCCCCCAGGAATACATGCGGACGACCGAGGATCAAAGGGTAAATAGGATCAGGCAGCACAGCCGCCTGGATGCTACCCGTAACATACCTGCACCGAATGTCAATCCGAGCAATCGGCAAGTCCATAGCTACGGAGCTCCTCATGGCCAGCTGAAATTCTCTTGTCTCGCCGGTGAGCTGCCCTGGGCTCACAAGGTGGGATGAGATTACAGCTTCAAACTGCAATCCTGTATCGTATAGACATTCCACCTGCTTCCCATTCACCTCTATCGCTTCGATCACAGGTGATTTCTCAGACTTTGGTTTCTCCCGACCCTTAGGTGTGGTCTCGCTAGGTCTACCTCTAGTAGAGGCGAGACACGCAAAGTGCAAGTCCTTTGGCTTCCTCAGACAATCTACAGTATTATGGGAAGGAGACTTACAGTGCTTACACCACCTCTTACTCCACTTCCGTTTTGGGGAGGCGGGAGGGCTTTGCTTATCGGGTTTCTTACCAGAGTCTTTTACCACAGGATCTGCTACATTGGATGATTCTTTGGGACCTTTGGTCTTGGGCTTCTGATCAAGCCCCTTCTGCCTTTTCTGTGAATCAGTCTGACTGGAATCCCCAGTCTCACCATAGACTTCCACATACCTTTCAGCTAACTTATTTACTATGTCTAGCCTGTCCGCCCCATTTTCCCCTAAGAAATTCCTTAAAGGCTTGGACATCTGCATTTTCATTTGATCCACCACCATCAACTCTCTCAGACTCTCATAATCCTCTTTGAAATTGGCCAAGGCCATCCACTTCAACAGGTATGAGTTCAACCTCACACTATAGGCCGAGAACATCTCACCTGGTTCTCTCTTGGAAGTTCTGAACCTCCGCCTGTAAGCATGGGCTGTCATTTCGAATCTTTTCAAAAGAGCCGATTTCAGGGTTGGATAATCATTTTCCATCCCTGGGGGAAGACGCGCATACACTTCGTACGCGGTGCCACGGAGTCCTTGTGAAAGCTTAAGATTCCAACGCTCAGGCTCTAAACCCATAGCTTTACACATTGCCTCGAACTTCTCTAAGAATTGATCTATCTTCTCTTGGTCCGGTTCAAATGGTGGAAACGGCCATTTCATAGCATGGTAAGCTGGTCTGCTGGCTACTGATGAGCTAGGTAAAGCTACTCCACCTACTGCTCCCTCAGACTCACCAACCGATTTAGCCTCTACCTCAAGTTGCTTCATACGGAACTCATGTTCCATTTCCAACTTCCTAGCATCTAATTTCTTAGACTCTAGGTCAGCTGCCAGTTTTTGTGCTTGTTGGTCTGCCACCAACTTTTGCTCTTCAAGGGCTACCTTTCGAGCTTCAAGCTCAATTTCTGACTTTCTTCTCTCCCTCTCTTCTGCTCTGAAGTCTCTCTCTACTTCCAGTACATAGGCTTTAAACTCCTCACCTTCCAATCCCATCTCAGTTGCAGATGCCCGCACCTTAGCTAAATCTAAAGTACGAGTAGCCATGCTTAGTGTAACTTAGTATCAGTATAGATATGCAATACCCACTCACAATGCTAACTGTACTCCAACCAACACTGTAACTATGTATCTATACTAACTTAACTAAATGTCTGTCCACGTCGAAGAGAAAGGTTTCAGTAGCCCTACTCGTCAAGTAGATAATAGGTATAGGACAGATGACACTATAACCTATTCCTGCGAGAGGTCAGAACAAAGAGAAGATCCCGGACGAGCCCCCACTCTATCTTGTGACAAGACCGCCGGGGCTTGGACTGGTTTGCCACGATAGTTACTATCCCCTGCCTTTGCTCCAACCACCTCAATAGCACTCTACATCTACCAGGCCCCACACCAGCCGGGACAGCTTAACCTTCCCTCCCTCACCTAGGGTTCCAAACCCCAAGGGGGCTCGGACCAGACACCAGTCATATCACTGCACAAAGTCATAGCTAAGAGAACAAAAATTTAATTCTGAACTACGTCAACCACAACACAGAGAAGGATGGCTGAAAGCCAGACTAGAAGAACTATGTACAAGATCAAAGACGCAGATGAGTATTCATCATGGAGGCGGACGATAGCTCGTGCGGTTGTCCAGTCGTGGTAGCGACTCACCCAGGCTCCTCCAGTGGACTGGAACTCCAAGGTCTGCTGCCTCTCCAAAGTTCCCTCTTCACCCAGAGAACCAAGCAAGGCTGATCAAGCGCAGTACCACTGCCTAACTGACACTGCACTGATGAACAAGGATCCTTCCTTGCTGTCGTACTATTTCCCTCGTCACACTCTTGATGAAGTCTGGGCCGACCCTAGAACATTAGCGGTCTCCCACTTGCAGAAAAAATACATGTAGCGCCGTCTCAAAATACACAAGAGCCAGGTCACTCTTCTATCTCATCAGTGACCCACACACTGATATGTCACTTACACAATAACGGTTGCTCCACCCGAACACACAATGTCACTGGTAAAGTCTATCAGGTGACTAAACACTTCACCTTAGTTCCATGTCCTTGGACAATAGATCTTCACACAGTATTATGTACCTACCCTGATCCATGGGTAGTAATCACAACCTAGCATACACTGTCAACAGTTCATCACGTTGGCATGAGGTAGCTCCCTACCTTCACAAACATTGTCAACAGTTCATAACGTTGGCATGAGGTAACTCCCTACCTTCACAACCATGTCACTCAGGTGTTTCCACCAATGTTGTAATCAATGTCCTAGTTCACTAGACCACATGTTGGCTTCATAAAGGTAACCAATGTAAAAACACTATGTAAGCATCAACTGATACATGGTGTCCCATAACCCAGCCGGGCCAGAAGCATATAACACAGGTCATGGTGACCGGTAACAATGATCACTCTGCACAACTTGAAAGGTCACTACCTTGCAATTACCAAGGTTTACACAGAGACTGAATGTCACCAGTGCTTCACTGGCTTGAATCACCAGACGTTTCAGTGTTGGATCCTCTCAGGATCGGATGACACTCGTCGGACTCTTGACGGAGGTCCTACCCTAGACCTACCGACTTATTCAGCACTCAGCTCCTTCCAACATTGATCTCGCAGAATCAGACAACCACTCCCAGTATGGCCTCAATCAACTTCTGGATAGGCACTGGAATGAGTGGGCCCATAGAGCTCATGGTGCAGCTCTTGAATCTTCTTCTGTATAGTAATAACAGATCCTGAAACACGGAGAGGTTGGTGTGAGTACTCAACTACAACAAAGACTACCAGCATCTCCACCCTGTCACCTGCCTCTCAGACATTCCTCATGTCTACCAACATGAGTATGAAATCATCATATCATAGAACTACCTAGTCACTATAATATATAGGCATAATGATGGTAGAAAAAGCAATAGCACACCTGTTCAGTCAAGTAACACTTCTGGGCTACCTATAACCCCTAGCACCAGAGTCGACTGTATGACTCTGTCAAGCATCCTTCGCCTGGTGCCAGTCCAATCCGGTTTCATCTCCCATCATCAATCAACATATACACTTACTTTCCTTTCAGTGTAGGGATTACTGTATCGAGAAGGTGTCCAGCCGGACATCTCCTTCCTGACAGACTCATCAATTCATCACTCCCTTCACCCATGGACTGATGAATTACACACATTAATAACTATATGTCCATAATGAATTATACTCCTGATAATTCATTACTATAGCATTAACTAAGGAGAACTCATGACTTGTTACACTTAACTAACAAAATCATATCACAGCCATAGTGTCCGGTCTGGGATCCCTGCCCCAGATCCTGAGTTGCCCTTGTATTCACTGACTATCTTTCAGGTCAGTCATCCCTGTGCCGGTCGAGCACAGCTGTGGTGACCATCCACCACTACACTTTCCCACAGCTACTGTGGGTCTCGTGTACCTTGTCCCGTGACGACTTAAGTCACGTCATCCAATGTAGCAAACCTCCAGACTCCACTATGCCCCTCCCAACTACTACCTCACGGCAGTACTCCAAGTACTCCATGAACCGAGTCAGGGTTCCAGAAGAGTAGAATATTAGAGACAGAAATGGTTAGGTTCAAACCTCGATCTATCTAGACACCTCGGCCTCGAATTACGGAGCGCCGCATCACCCTCGATCGGGTATGTTCATCCATCGGATATGCACGATTGCATTGGGTCGGACCTATTACCCATCGGATTGGGGGTACCGGCCTACCTCCCGCTGCCTAGACAAACGTAAGATGGAACACGCACGGTCATCCTTGCGGACGGACATGACAACAAGCAGTAACAATAGTATCATGAATACTTATTATCAATTGTTATCCTACCGATGCAACGCCATTCGGCTTACGCGGAATAACAGTGCTATCTGCACACAGCAAATACACCACTGCTGATTTCACCTTGATTCCTCGAAACATCACCATCACTGATAGAACAATTACGTTACCATTCTAATGTCACGAAGCACATTACACATTTCTAATAATAAGCTATACCTTATCATTTACAGCGTCTAGCATGTTGATGTCATGACGGACAAACTGTCGCCTTGCCTGCGTAATGAATAAACCAAACCCGTAACTGCTACACACTGTAACGCACATCGTTCGGCCTATTTTATTTACACACCACTCGCTGTGGAATACGGCTTGTTCCGTCAGGTAACACATTACCTTGCTGATCGATAAAGCCTACTTAAAAATGCAAACCGCCAACTGTAACGGATAACGCTACGCGACAACTCAATTTTACGACGGCAATTAATTCATTCCGGGAATCAGCACGGCATCACGACAACAATTAAATAATAGAATAAGTACTCAACTAACCTGTGATTGAAACATCACAAACTTTGACTGCAGATGTCCGCTCTGTCCGCGACTATTGACATCCAAATTACTGCAGCCTGCTGGCCATGATCTCTCCACGCTGAGGTCTGGTGGGCGACTGACTCCGACAACGTCAGTCCGCCTTCCACTCGCCTACACGGGCTGCGTGACTTTCATGATTCATGAAGAAAACCAGAGTCACGATGGGTTCCTCCCACCCCGTGCTGCACAACGCACCCGTGAACTTAGAGATCAAAACCACGTACGCACTTGGGGGAACATTCTAGATTCTTCTATAAATAACTAGAATAGCTCCGCCCCCGCACTACTTTTCTAGGGAACTCCCCTATTAATTGACATTAAATTCAAGGGAGACCAACGCATGGCACTCCCTTCAAAGGGCTATTATGCAGAGATCTTACGATATTTATCCGTTTCGTCACAAGATCCCCTCCATTTTATAACTTCCACTGCACTCACTTGTTTGCCAAAGAATTGTTAACAAGTGTTTTATCACCCTTAACTGTAAAGAATAACCAGCAATGAAGACAATGAAAATGCCACATACTGAATACCTAGTTCCATATTACAATAACGTTGATGTAATGGTTAGGAGGTTACGACATAAATGTTATGAGCACGGTAGGACATGGATTCGATGTCAGATGTTATCGTTTGCTACAGGAGGGAAAGACTGACCACCTAATTGTCTGTGCACTCAGACCTTCAAAGAATAAAAATTACTACAGAAGACAATTGAAAATTTGAACTTAATTTTACAGAAAAACAGAAACATTCTTAGAATATCATGGCTCAACAAGAAGAGTAATATTGACATTTTACAAGATCAAAACATCGAAGAACATGTTTCAGTAATGTCAATTCTCTGGCCACGTTAAACATCACTGTGGCGAAAGGCGAGAGTCTTTCTGGTAGGCCGTGTGGAGAACAGTGCTCTGCAAAGGACCTGCTACATAAAGCCCGCCTGATATTCTTGAAAAGGGAGGGTGTTGTAGTACTGTTGTTTCTGTTTTGTAAAATTTGACCACAGATGGATTTGGTCCTGGCACTTTTTGAGTTAGACAAGCTTTTGAATGTCTTCTTCTTCCACTTCTTCATTCCTCTTTTGAGGGGAGCCAGGGAAAGATTAGGTATCTGATCTCACTGCCTAAGAGATCAGGGGATCATGTGACATCACTAGAAACATTCGCAGCCCTATGCCGAGATAGCACTCAGTACCATCTGAACCTGAGGTGGACACCTCTCAGCCATGGCTGCCTCCTAAACAGTAGATAAACATTAAAATTAGGAACAATAAATTACCAAAGTCTTGAATGATAGTGTGGCAGTAGGCTTAACAAGTCATGGAGTTTTAGGTTTTGGAATCCAACATTCCACAGTGCACATTGGTGTACATAGTCTTTCTGCAGTTTTGCACCTAAGCATTTACTCAGAAGTGCAAGGAAATATATCATTTCACAAATGAGTAATAAAAGTCAGTTAACAGATGACTAATAATACTCAGTTAACACAGTGACTAAAAATACTCAATTAACAAATGACTAACAATACTTAGTTAACAAATGACTACCAATACTCCATTGTTCTGTGTGGCAGTCTATAATAAGTTTACATACTCTGTGTTTATGTTAAATGTTGTCATTGATGCTTTTGGTGCAGTTCTAGAATCTTGACCTGGACGTGCTAATCTTAAAGAGTATAACTTGATTTCAAGATTAGGGCACGGCATTGGCCGCTCTGGGGATATTACGGCAGTTCAGCCTAAGGCTGCTGGGTCAAGTATTTTGATGAAAATCACCAACAGCTTGGTTCTGGATGTTATTAAACTAGCAGGTAATGTTCATCTTGTTTATTTGTTTAATGTTGAGCATTACTATAGTTTGTGATGTACATAGCAGTAAGATGTAAGTTGTGACTATGAGAGTGAAGGCACAGCCCAAGATGAATGGGAGAACCAGTATATGAAATGGAGTCTAAGCAGTTACGTGCAGGATAGGATGATGCTTTAGGTGTTGCCAAAACGCTGTTATTAATAATTTGAACTGCAACTGGAACAATATAATTGAAGGCTCGCTTTCAACCAATTCAACAGCAATTTTGGTGTTGTGAACAGAAGAATAAAAAAGGTCGATTCTTGAACGTGAGTTTCTCTGTGTGGTTTTCGGCTTCTAGGATTTCTACCTACTTTCTGTGACGTAATTCTCGGGCACTAGCTATATGGCAGGTGTGCCCAGAATTGGAGCAGTATGTGGAAGCCTTGTTAGATGAAGAGCTGTAGCGGCACAATGGCTAGTACCCTGCCTGCCAGCCTGGTGATTATGGGTTCGAATTTGCATTGAGGCTGATTTGTAACAATGTTCTGAGGCTTCCAAGTTGATCCACCTTAAAACTGGTACCAGGAAATGGCTTGAGATGTAAAGGTGGCCGGCATGTTATTGACAACATCATGCCTCGCGTGTTGATTGGTCTATACTAAATATGGGGCTAGCAGAATATGCCCACAGCAGTGTGTTACCAGGGCACAGAAGGAAAGCAAAGAATAGTAAAACTGTCATGAGAGACAACTACTGAGGGTTGGCATAAGATTGGTTGCTTAATCCTGTAGAAAACTGGCTGCAAAATCTAATTATGAAAAGTCTACATAAAGCTTGGTTTGAGCCGGTTATGGATCGACACTCCGTTGTGAGATGAAAGGCAGATGATGATGATGACCATATGCCCAGTAATTTACATCCCCAAGTCAAAGATGACAAGTTAACATTTTAGTCTAACTGAACGGCGTTGGAGTTGAACCCACTACCTTGGCATCAGCACATCGGATGTTTAAGAACCAGCGCTATGATTTATTTGGCCTTGTTGACCTCATATATTTAGTTTGCATCTATTTACAAGAAGATACCTGAAAACTGTGGAAGAAACATTACTAAGCTATGCAGTCCCTTAGTGAATGTAAACACAGAAGTCATAAACAACGTATTGCATGATTTCTTGCCTGGCATATTTCGCTGCATCTCATCAGATGTGTACTCTTTGAACAATAGCAGTGTCTGGGTATCTAGTATTTCAGCCAAAGTATTATTAGCTTATTTGCTTTATATGATATATAACTATGCAGTATGCACCTGATGAGATGCAGTAAACTATGCCAGGCAAGAAATCATGCAATATATTGTTTGTGGCTTCTGTGCTTAAATGACCAAACTGGGTCTAATCCCAGCCATGTTCATGTGCTGTGCTAAACCATGGCCTGGTTACATTCTTGAATCTGTCTCTCTTTCTCTGCAGATGTGAAATTCCAGTACCAGTCTTGCACACCCACTGGTTTCTGAGCTTGGAGAGGGGAAGTGGAGCTTAGTAGCACAGTTGTCAAGGAGATGGAACTTTGGTACTGGGTCAAGAGAATAAGTCTGTACACAAACATCACTCCGATAGATGCAAGCCCTTTGCAGGGCTCAGACGACTTTTACACCTGTGCATCAGAGTTCAGAATTAAACCCACAGTATAGCCCATGATGGCGGCATTGGCAAAGTTGGTAATGTTGTGAGCACAGTCGAATTTTGGTTTGATGCCTGCTCATCACTTGTAACAGTAAGGGAAAGACTTTCCGCCTCTTCCTCCTTGCTCTAGACCTAGCAGGAAACTGCTAGTGGACAGTTACAATTTAAAATATTCCATAGGATTCACAAACAACAATAAAAGCATTTCAAAAAGTCATGGACAGTTCTTGTCTCCCGCAGGTGTGCAGTCAGTTAGCAGTTGTTTTGTGGTTCCCATGGCTACTGGAATGGCCTTAGTTCTATGCATGCTGACCATGAAACTGAACAGACCAAAAGCTAGATACGTCTTGTGGCCAAGAATCGACCAGAAGTCGTGCTTTAAGTCTATGGTAACGGCAGGTAAGATCATCATGTCTGAAATCAGTTATAACCTCTAAAAAGGTCTTAATTGTGTGCATTTGTTGTTATACCTGACAAGATTGTTCAGTAACAAATTATAAGGCTCTTTCCACTTCACTATGACTTTTAATATAGCCAAATATATGGTTCACCAGCTAAATTCTGTTACTGAAGTGAACGTTTTTTACTTTATTTGTTAATTGGTATCTGTATAGGAGCTGCAGTGGAAAACTGGTTAGTGCATTTGCCTGCCAAGACAATGGTCAAGTTTGATCCTCGGCAGAGGCTCAGTTATGTTTTTCTGACCAGTACGGCTCTGAGGTTGACCCAACCTCATATAATTGGATAACAGAAAATTTTCAGAATTTTAACGGAATTGATTACCTTGGGAAAAAAATAGGATGAGGCCAGGAATTGACTACCCCACCTAATGTGCCACGGACTAGAATATGTGAAGGTCACTTCATATCCCATTGATAGTATCTGGTATGGGACAACCTTTACCTTAACTTTATATTTTGTTTTTCTCCTGATTTATTATTAGTCAGTGGTGGTATGGGGTAATAGAAAATACCTGATATCCATTTTGAAAATATGAATATCAATGTTTTAATTACATCATTGATTAACTTTTCAGTCGTAGACAGCATATAATGTATGACTGACTCTTTCCTGTGAAACCGAACCATCGCGCAATGCGTTCTCTCATTTGTTATAGTTAGTTAAGAGCATAATTAAGAAAACTGGTTTCATCAGTGGTCATTTTCACTGTGGATTTAGTGTCTTTCAACATATGACTTACATGCAATGGCAGAAAAAAGCATGTTGAAATGTCTTTAACATTTGTCTTAAATGCAAGGTCAGAAAGAAACATCTTAAAGTGTCTTTCAGCATTTGATTTATTTACATGCCAAGTGCAAAAAAGAAACATCTTAAAATGTCTTTCAGTATGTGAGTTACATATAAGGTGCGGAAAGAAACAAAATGACTTACATACAATGTACAGAAATAAATAAAATGTTTTTCAACATTTCACTTATATACAAGGTACGGAAAAAAACAAAATGTTTTTCAACATTTGACTTACCTGCTAGTTACGGAAAGAAACAAATTGTCTTTCAACATTTGACTTGCATGCAAAGTGCAGAAAGAAACATATTAAAGTGTCTTTCAGCATTTATATGTCTCCAGTGGTCAGTCTGTTCATTTCAGTCTTCCCTCAATCTTTGGAATCAGGACCGGTTATATATTTGTATATTTCCGTTCAGGTGTATCCAGTGGTCCAAACTGTTCATGTCAGCTTATTCAGTGCGAACACTCGTGTGAAGATGGTTTAACATGGTAACAGAAACAATAGATGGCCACAGCTATGATTGAAAGATATGTTCTTGGAAGACATGAAAATGTCGGAGATAGACACCATACTTTCAACCCCACTGGATGAAATGAATGGTCATCATCATTCTTGATGGACAAACAACACCACAGGAAAGATGCATATTATAAAAAAATGTTACTTTGTCACGTTTGCTGATGTTGTGCTGTCTTAATACTCTGCATTGTTACGGTTATTCTGTGTCTAACGTCTTTAGAACAATTGCCATTATTGCTGATTATGAAGCCAAGGTATTCAAAGCTTTTGACATTTTCAGTTCCTTCCTTCCCATATATATATATATATGTGTGTGTGTGGGTGGGTGGGTGTGGTGGAGGGGAGTGAGAGTGGGTGGGTGGGTGAGTGAGTGAGAGAGAGAGAGAGAGTGAGAGATAGTGAGTGAGTGAGAGTGAGTGAGAAATTTGGTTTTAAAATATAAATTTGTATATCTTAGGTTTTGAACCCGTGGTTATACAGAATGTTCTGGAAGGGGATGAGTTGAGAACTGACATTGCTGCCATTACAAATAAAATTATAGAGCTGGGTGCTGAAAATATTGTGTGCATCATGTCCACTACCAGTTGCTTCACACCCAGGGTACCAGACAGGTAATACTGTAACACCTTGATTTATCTTCTTCAGCTTTTGCTCTGCCTGATGTCTGCCATCATGTCTGTCTAAACGTTTAAAGATGAGAAAATTGACTTTATTGCAGTGGGTTCTACCCCTCTAGCATAGTCTCTCTCTACAGAATAGTTAGCTTCCTAACAAGAGCATCACATTCATTACTAACTTTAAGCTCCAGCAATGATCCCCAGGAGTCTCTGGAAAAATTGCGCTCATTCTCTGAACAAGGCAGTTTGAAAACAAGTGCAGTGTATTTATTGAGAACATTAATAGAGCATTTGATATAAAGACCTATATCTTTGCTTTATTGACGACATAAAGACTATACATGTCATTGATAACAATGCTTGCAGATCTCTAAATTAGACTATCCCTATTTAATGAAAATATGAGAAATTTGCAATACACACCTGTGAGACCTGGACACTTACTAAACAACCTGAACAGTGCATAAATGCCTTTGAATATAAATGTTATAGATGGGTTCTAAGAATATCTTGGGTAAAGAAAAGAATAAATGCATCCATACTTCAAGAGCTGAATATTGAAGAGGGTTGGCTATTTAAGACAATAAAACAAAGAAATTTGATATATTTTGGTCACTTGAAACGTCATGAAAGTTTGGTGAGAACAATAATGGAGGGGTATATGCCTGGGAAGAGAGGAAGAGAAAGGCAAAGAGAAGATGGGTGTAGGATGTGGTGGATGATCTCCAGATGGGTGTATTGGACGCAGGACATCTTGCTTGTGATCAAGAACTTTTCTGGAAGGTTGTTATGGGAGTGAGGTTCTGCAAAGGACAGGCTACTGAATGAATGAATGAATGAATGAATGAGAAATTAAAAATACATGAGAGGAATTGTCATTGGGTGACATAAAATGAACAATATAACATATGTAAATGATGTAGCATTAATTGCAGACAGTGAATTTGATCTGCAGTATGTATCGGTTGGTGTTATTGTACACTGTGAGCATCCAGGGTTAGAATTAAATTGTAAGAAAACATAAATTATGGTAATCACCAAGAAGAAAGAAACACCACAACTTAACATCCAAGTAAATGAGAACATTTTAAAACCGATTAATTATTACATCATTCTTTGAGCAATCATAGCATCTGACAGAATTTGCCATGTTGAGAATACAACACTAATCGCCATAGCAAAGGTAGCCTTTTGCAAGATGGAAGTCACACTCACCAATAAAATGTTGTCAGTTGCAGTGAGAAAGAATTTTAACCTATTCCCAGCTGTCAAGATGAGTTTTATCCAATGGCAGTGGAAATGTTGTTTCTGAGAAAAATGCAAAGAATACCATACACATAAAATGAAATGAGGCTGTCCTTCAAGAAACAAATGAAAACTGGAAATTGATTACAGAGGTTAAATGTAGGCAGTAAAGATGTTTTACACATGTTATTAGGACACGTAAACTTGAAAACTAAGTGAAATGGGCAGACTTGTTGGGAAAATAAGGGGAGACAAATCTGGCTGGCTGGGTGACATGGCATAATCTAGCCCAGAACACAGACCTGATCCATGACTGGTATGGCACATGATGATGATGATTTTGGCAAGCGGAATAGAAAATATAGATCAATATCTGTAATCTGCTATTTCAATGGACTTTCTCTGTCCTTGATCAGTTTCTTATGAGTTTTTGATTGAAATAAAGTACACTTACCTATGGACGATAATCCCTCTATTGTTCCCTTTCTTTTCTTGGATGTACACGAAAGTAAGGACCAAAAGACTTGAATGATTGTCATAAATAGGCCCTTAATGTGTTCATTTCCCATGCTAATACCACATGTCCCACACCACCAAGATAGCAGGGCAAGTGGTAATGTGTAGCATCATCATCATCATCTTGTAGTAGGTGCTTTGCAGAACTTCACACTTGTCATGGCCCGCGGAGAAGTATAATTTTTGATAAAATTAAAAGATTTGTATAGAAACCATATCGGAGGGAAAGGTGACTGCTCTCTTGATATTGAAGTACTTTCTCTGTGGGAACTGTGTTGAAGAGCTGTCTTTTCCCTCACCAAGTGTAGAAACTAGCAGAGTGAGCAAGGCCAGTAGTGGAACTTGACATTTGCGGAGAGATGTCGATTCACAGAATGTTGGCCAGTGTGGGGAAAGAGGCAGTAAACACTCTTTGGCCACATCATTACAAGAGAAAAACTAGAACACGTGACAACTGAAAAGATGTGTGAAAAGAGATGTAAAGAAAGACAGTGAGAGAGGTGTCTTGACAGCCTTTGGTCATGGCTTAAGAACATGTCAACACACAAATTGATGCATTCTGTTGGTGATTATGAGACATGGCGAAGTTTGATTGTTCAGACCATTATGCAAAGCACTTGATAATGATGATATCCTTTAGGATCCATTGAGAAATCTGGTTTTCTTCTTGTGCTCTCTATCCCCCCATTGGAGCATACACCCTCAATAACCTCACTACAAACCCTCCTATATTTAGCTATCCCATGCAGCTCTGTCCATGTCCTTTTTATATTTTTATGTTTCTACTTCTCTTCTCCATGATTTGTTAGGTCTTGCTCTGTTTCTTTTGCCCTGTGGGTTCCAGACTCACCTGGCTTCACACAATCCTGAAATGCCAGAGTCATAGTGTGTCGTCTCCTCCACCACCTGTCTTACCTGATTCATACATAGTTCTAACACTCCAGGAATGCTGGTAGCCTATAGATCATGGCTTGGAAAGAATGGTGCTGTAGGGAATGACCAGAGGATCTGACCTACATTTAACTCTGAGGAAAGGCTAGTCGGACACATAATCAGACTACTACTGATACCATTAGTATTGGGACCCTTCCCTGGCTGTTGCAGATAAAGGAGCATGTATGGGAATGTCCTGAGTGCTGTGATATTGGTTCTTGACTCAACTCAACTCAGGATTTCTTAGGCTGAATGGCCCTAGCCTTGTAAATGTCAAGGTAGTCCTATAGCAGATACTGCCGTTGGAGTGTGAATTGTTAGTTAGTTGCATATCCTTTACAGGACATAGCAGTCAACCCCAGCATTTTTTGGCTTTTCATGATTCCTGGGCAATAGTTTGCCATTGCTTTCTGAATGACTGGCAGCCATACCATTTCATAAAAAACCAACACAAGGCGGTCTGCTGCCAAATCACCCACAGCTGTGTTTCGAACGCAGTATGCAGCATTATGAATTGCGTCCGTAACCCCTTCACCATTGAGTGAATTGTTAGGCCATCATATATTCTAGGCCTTGACATATGAGGTTGGGTGGCCAGTTCCTGTCCTCATGGCCTTTCTTTCGCCAGGCAATTCCACAAAATATTGTCTGGTACCCATGTCTATGAGGCTGGGTCAATCCTATAGCCATACTCATCATCATCAAGTGCCCTGCCAGATGTTGTAGGCATTCATGTCTCTCCACAGATCTGAGTCTTTGGTGTTCTGGATCAACTCTGTTGATGATATTCCTCAATGCCAACATCTCAGTCCATCCAGCATCATGTCTCTTAGTCTGCCTCTGCCTCTGTTCCCATTGATCTTTAGAGCCATCCTAGTTGGAATAAATAATCCTGCCCTTTCGGGGGATTGAACCCTGACCACTATCTTGGCAGGCAGATGCACTAACGGCAGTGATCCTGGTCTCAAATTTACAAACAAATTTACAAACAATATTCTCATTGTGTGTTGACATTCGACAGGATAGAGGAGATAGCAGCGGTCTGTAAAGAACATAACATTCCACATTTAATCAACAATGCTTACGGCCTGCAGTCCACCAAGTGCACCCACCTCATCCAGCAAGCAGCTAGGCTGGGCAGAATTGATGCCTTTGTGCAGAGCTTGGATAAAAACTTCATGGTGCCGGTCGGGGGATCTATCATTGCTGGATTTGACACAAAGTTTGTAGAAGAAATTGGAAAAGCATATCCAGGTTTGTTTGTTTCTTTTTGTCTGTTATGTGTCAAAAGGTGGACGATGACTCTTCCAGAAGTGACTATTTTGTCCACATTAAGCATGTTGGGGAAGTTAGTTAGTTAGTTATCAGTTGGGGTATCTTCGTTGCACTCCGGACATGTCCATAGGTGCTCAGATCCTCCCCCCAGCATATGCATCAGCGTCCGGTGGCTAATAGTGCCAGTTCTGTGTTGGTTGACGAGGCACTTTGTTTTCCCGATGTACCTCTCGCGTCTGGCTGTGCCGATTCTTACTCCCAGGTCTTTCATCCTGGAAAGCGATGTGGAATCACTGGCGTCAAAATCCTCTGTTCTCGCCATATCTTTAAGGGCGTTAATAACATCGGCACGATCCATGGGCTGGCCATCTACAGGGGGTGCAGAGCCAGCCAATTTATCAGCTCGTTCATTTCCCTCGACTCCCGCATGTCCCGGGACGAAGATGAAGGTGACTTTGCGGACAACAGACTTCCGCAGCGACTCAGTCCACTGTCTACGTACAGATCCAGCTTCGACCTTCTGAATCATGCTCATTGAATCACTTAGTACACACACGTTGGTATAATGCTGTGATTCCAGCCATATGAAAGCCTGTGTAACTGCCATCACCTCCATCGTCATGCTGCTCGTGGTCATGGAGTGGGCACCACTGGATTCTTGAACGGTTCGGCCCGCTGAGCGGGCTGTAAATGCCCACGCACTTCGCTGCTGCTTTACAACAGATCCATCTGTATAGATGAGCACTTCGGGGCTATCTGAGTGATCATAGATGAGCGCGTTAACCTCTGCATTGACAGCGGCAGGGTTCTGCTCTCTGCACCGTCTGTCGAGTGTGATAATGCAGGAGAAGGTACACTTAAAAGCTGGAGGCACCGGCACCCATTCCTTGCCGGGGTTGATACTGGTAAGACTGCAGACCTGTCCGACGACATCTTCCGCCCGACCCATCCATGATTTGCCCCTCTTTAGCCTGTCACCCTTTTCTCTGAATACAGCGTCATGCAGAGGGTGCTGCTCATCTGCACTTATTTTTAAGTATGCACGAGCTCTCCAGATCTTGATTCTGTGTTCCATTGTCGGGAAGTCAAGGAGGTATCTCATTGCTACACAGCTGGTGTCTTTCGTGCAGCCCAAAATGATGCGCATGGCTTCGTTTTGTACCTTTTCAAGTCTTCCAATCTGTGTAGGGCTGACAGTGAGGATGGCCAGGGCATACTCGATGCGTGAAAGCACAAGTCCTTGGAACAGAAGTAATAGCAGTCTTTGCTCGATATTGGCACTCGCCATGACTCTCATTGCTGCCAAACCTTTTCGAGCCTTCGTTATGACATAATCGACATGATCTCTGAAGGACAGGCTACGATCAAGCCTCACGCCAAGATATGTCATTGACTGGGTTCTACTCAGAATGCTCCCATCCATTCTTACTGCCGGCAGGTCTGTTTTCACAATATGGTTGTTTAGTGAGAACCATGTAACCGTTGCCTTTGCAGGGTTGACAAGGGCATCGGCATCAGCACACCATGAGGAAATTCGATCTAGTTCGCCCTGCATATAGTTGGCAACCGCCTGTCTATCTCGAACCTGTCGATACACGAGGATGTCGTCAACGAATGATAGAGTCCTACCCCTCCCATCCAACTGTTGTTCAGTGATCGGCACCGTATACACGTTGAATAGTACTGGTGACAGTGGTGAACCCTGCGGCAATCCTGGACATATCGTTATCGGCTCAGAAGACCAACTCCCGCATCTTAGCACCACCTTCCTTTGGAGTAGAACTGCAGCTATCCATCGTACAAGGTGAGGGTGCACTTTCAGTCTGAGGAGGGTTTGCATCAAGTGCTCGAAAGATACTCTGTTATATGCGTCCTCTAAGTCCATGGCGGCCGCACATGTCTCTTCTCTGACCTGAAATCCTTCGTAAACATCTTGAGCAAAGACCGCCGCATTCAGCCATGACTCTTTGTTGCGTCTGTATCCTCCAAGTGTGGGCGGGAAGCAGCCGAGCTGTTCCAAGTCCCAAGCAAGTCTGTGTGCTACAATTTTCTCCAGTAGCTTGCCAACAGTATTCTGCATCGTAATGATTCTGTAGCCGCTTATCTTGGAGTGGTCTTTGTTCGGTTTTGGCAGCGGCAGCAGGTAGCTGTGTAGCCATTCTTCTTTGACCTGACCCCTCTGGATACTGGTGTTGAATTCTCTGGCCAGTTCTTCCATGTCATCATCTGATATCACCATTAGGTCACCATATCGGATGCCGTCTGGGCCTGGGGCGGTGTTAGGTGATTTCTTGAGCATCGCACGCAATATGTCAACTGTGATCGTCCATTCTTCGTCTGTCCCGACCCCCTCGCACAACTGAGAGAGTGTTGTTGTGGTCCTCTGTCTGGCGGGCTCGTCTTTCTGGTCAGTCTGTTCTATGTAGCGTGCAAGAAGGGCCTTACCTTTGTCCGCATCCGACTTTTTCCATGCGAGGTCTGTGCCTTGAAAGTCTGGAATACCCCTATGTTGTGCAGCACCGTTCATACTCTTGTGGAGGCGTGGGGAAGTTACTGGTGGTCATGTGTTTGAACCCTTTTTACAGCGAATAAAAAAAAATGACCTTGGCTCTCTGGTCAACACAGCCTAATATAGGGACCAGGAAATGTCATGGGAAGTCGGAGCAGTTGGCACTATACTGACCACTTTACCCGTCGAGTGTCAATAGGTCTATACAAATATGGGGCTAGCACTATATACTCAATATGCCTCAAGGCATTAAAAGGGCCCTGTACTCTCATACATTTATGGTGTTGGGCAAGTTGAAAATTTCAGTCTAGAGCTAAATATGGTGTTTGATTACACTGAGTTTGTTGATGCCTAGTATACCTTCATGAGAATACATCAATGTCTAGGTCTTCTCTAGCTGTGTAATCATATTTTCTGTATTATAATTATATCTTCAGTATGTTTCCTAGATTTCTGTTTGTCTTGTTTGTTTGTGTGAGTGGACAGTAAGCAGACAAGAATACCATGGGCACATTAGGAGAAATAAACTTGAAAACGTGGTGACAGCCAGCTAACTTGATGTGAAATGAGCAAGAGAAAGACAAAGAGACAAATTACTGAATTGTTTGGCCACATGGTATAATTGAGACGAGAACACAGATGTGATCCAAGGCTGTTTAGTTTTATTTTTTTTTAACCTCAATATTTCTTTCAGTACTAGAATTTGAGATTTTGTTGTGACAATTTCCTTGACAGATCATTTAATAAATATGTAAATGTTGACAGAACTGTTCATACAATCACTTTTTTGTGATTTTTTCCATGTTTAAGAATGAAACTACAAAACTATGGCAATCGAGAAAAAAATATTTGATCAAAAGAGTTGGAAAAACTGGAAATGTTATTCCAGATTTCCAAATTATTTTTATAATGTATATATTTCTGAAAGAAACACTAAAGAACAATGAAAATATTCCAAGGCTGTACATAGATCTTCAATGTCCATCTATTTACCTGTAATGTGGTATATAATACGTCTTCCTTTACTAATCCTTAAGTGTGATATAACATATGTATATTATGTGGGTGCTAATTTTTCAGGTTGGATAAATAATTTTGGCCACAGCATAAAATAATTGCATATGCAATTGGTTAATGGTGTTCACCTGCCGAAAATTATTTAATGGTTATACCTCATTTAAGTTATTCAATTATGTTAGTTATAATTGCGGTATTTATGGTATTTTAGTTATAATTGAGGTACTTATTGTGTCTTCTTTTCTGCTTTGATCTTTTATTAATGTTTTCTGTTTTTAGTGCTTATTTGATAAGATACAGCCTGGCTGTAACACCCTCCATGTCCTAAAAATATGATAAGATACCATCTGGCTGTAGCTTCTTCCAATTTCCTTACGATATTATTCTTCAGTCCTTATCCTCAGGCTTGTTCATGGATGGTTTGATTATGCAGCTACAGTTTTTTATGGGATGATGAAACCAGTCTCATCCAATTCCCCTTAGTTGCCTCCTACAACAGGCATGCTAGACTATAGTATTCCTTTGCTTCTCTTAAGGGCACTTGCAACATCTGTATTTCTTTACTGCATTCTTCATTTGTGTGTTAAAATAAAATAAGACTTAGTATATACCACAAACTATTTAGTGTAGTAATGGCTACCAGTTAATTTTGTTATAGTCTTATTGATATGGTGCTGTCTATATTTGCAATGAGATTTATTCTTTATTCTGATTTTGGACTTTTACAGGCCGAGCATCAAGCACACCCACACTGGATGTGTTCATTACTTTATTGTCCTTGGGAGCCAGAGGTTATAAACAATTGCTTGTAGAACGAAAGCAAATGTTTTCTTATCTGGCGACAGCTCTTGCACAGTGTGCTGGCAAATATGGGGAGCGTCTGTTGGTGACCAAGAACAATCCTATATCATTGGGTGAGTTATTTATATCACACATTGTATGAGAGACCTGGATAATAAGCAGATTAGTCAAAAAATGTCTTATGACAGGAAAACATCTTATGGGTTGAAAATGCAAAGAATTCTACGTATGGACAGAAAAACAAATGAGGCAGTCTTTCAAGAAGCAGATGAAAACAATATGTTGAGTAAAGATATTACATATTCACAGCATGTTATGGGGGAATTAAACTTGTAAACTTTGTGACAACTAGCAGAATTATGGGAAAAGAGCAAGAAGAAGACTAAATGTTAAGCACCTAGTTGGCATGACCAAATAGTATAATCAAAACTAGAACACAGACCTGACCTGGGACTCTGGTGATCGTGTGAAATGGTAAACTATGATTGCCCATGCTTATCGGCATGGCACATGATGATGATCAATGGCTGAATGACCTCTATATTTACTATGTATACTGGCAGCTTGCCGTCTTGGCAGACAAAAGGCATAACTACAACCTATGATGGTAGGAGACCAAGGATGGAGTTATACCTCTCCATAGCACAAAGTCTGGGCTGAATTGTCGAGACCATATGTTAACCATGCAGCACGCTCCTTCTCTCGGCCTGCCTAGTTTACTCCTGAGGAAAGGTAACACCAATACACCTAGAACAAGACCAGCTGCAGAAGCTGCCAGATCAGTAAAGCAATGCTCTAACTGTCTGCCTATTTGAACTTCAATCCTAGACCAGTTGCCAACCAAGACTTAAGACCTATCATTATGAATGGCTTGTAAGAAAACCACAATTTTAACTATTTCTAAATCAAGCAACTCACCATACAACTACACAAGTTGGCCAGGACAAATGATCAACTTGTGAGTTGTTTATCTTCAAGATATTGTTAATCAAAGTGAGCTGCATGACTTAATGATAAATATTAGTCTTTGCTGTAAGCTCTAGAACAAGAATCATCATAGCGAAGGTAACTTTTTGCAAGATGGAAAACATACTGACCAATAAAAGGGTGTCAATTGCTATGAGAAAAAGTGTTGAAGTGCTGCATTGAATTTGTACTTATGTATGGATGTGAAATGTGGACAATGAGCAGACAAACTGAAAAACATCTACTGGCAGTGGAAGCATGGTTTCTGAGGAAAATGCACAGAATACTATGGGCAGACAAAAAAACCAATGAGCAAGTCCTCCAACGAACCAAATGAAAAGGGTAAACTGATTACAGAAATTAGATGTAGACAGTCAAAATGTTTTGGGCATATTATGAGAAGAAATAAACTAGAGAACTTTGTGATAACTGGCAAGATTGAGATGTAAAGAACAAGGGGAATGCAGAGAAGTAAATATCTGGATGGTTTGGCCACATGGCAAGAACAGAGCTGATCCACAACTCTGGTGAATTGAAGTGAACTTTATTTTAAAAGGGTTACAAATTGGGCATGTAGGCCCGTCTTACACTCAGCCCTTCCAATCACTCATCTTTCGTTCATCAACAGTGCATGATACATTCACAAAGGTGAATGCATTAGAGGGCAAAACATGACTTCCCAAGCTTATCCGCATAACACATGATGATCATGATGCTCTAAGCTAGCACAAGGAGAAAGCTTATACTAAGCAAGACGTGGGAGTTGTGGTAGCGCTGTTACTAGCATTTGTACAGTAAGACCTGAGCTCACTTGTTTGTTTCTGATATCGGCATATGTGTGTGTTTCTGATATCGGGTTATGTGTTTGTTTCTGATATCGGCATATGTGTTTGTTTCTGATATCGGGTTATGTGTTTGTTTCTGATATCGGCATATGTGTTTGTTTCTGATATCGGGTTATGTGTTTGTTTCTGATATTGAGTTATGTGTTTGTTTCTGATATTGGCGTATGTGTTTGTTTCTGATATCGGGTTATGTGTTTGTTTCTGATATTGAGTTATGTGTTTGTTTCTGATATTGGTGTATGTGTTTGTTTCTGATATCGGGTTATGTGTTTGTTTCTGATATCGGGTTATGTGTTTGTTTCTGATATTGAGTTATGTGTTTGTTTCTGATATTGGCGTATGTGTTTGTTTCTGATATCGGGTTACATGTTTGTTTCTGATATCAGGTTATGTGTTTGGTTTGTTTCTGATATCGGGTTATGTGTTTGTTTCTGATATTGGCGTATGTGTTTGTTTCTGATATTGGGTTATGTGTTTGTTTCTGATATCGGGTTATGTGTTTGTTTCTGATATTGGGTTATGTGTTTGTTTCTGATGTTGGCATATGTGTTTGTTTCTGATATTGGCGAATGTGTTTGTTTCTGATATCGGCATATGTGTTTGTTTCTGATATCGGCATATGTGTTTGTTTCTTATATTGGGTTATGTGTTTGTTTCTGATACTGGCGTATATGTTTGTTTCGGATATCGGCATATGTGTTTGTTTCTGATATCGGCATATGTGTTTGCTTCTGATATCGGCATATAGAGCTCAGAGCAAGTAGATGTGTGAGGAAATTAACCAACTGATAAACTGGCTTCTGCCACTCCTTTAGGTGACGAGTTATATTGTGACAAGACTGATGTGGTGAAGCATGTCTGGGATGGAGGGAACAGGGCAGTAAAACACATCTGGATAGACTGATTCAGTGGGGAATGAGCCAAAGATCTAGATAACACTCAAAACACAGAGGAACATACAAACGGACATTTAATCAGGCTGCCAATAGGACAAACAGCATGGGTACTCTTCGCTGGCTACTGAAGATGGGGGACAGCACATGTGGGAATGTCTTGAATGCTGTGATGCTGATACGTGATGTCATTTTCATATACACCTGATCATGCTCTGGGTTTGGGAGGTAAAAGATGGCGGAGCTAGTCCCCTACTTCATAAAGTTATGATCTAGTGTATGTGAAAATAGTCCGGAACATAATAGTTCTCAACTGCTTACGTTTTAGATATTTTCAGTTTAATTAATTACTCTTCAGGTATTACTCTAAGCTTGTTAGATGACCAGAAAGGTGAGAAGGCAACAGAAATAGGATCTATGCTGTTTACAAGATTTGTTTCAGGCACAAGGTAATGTTGCTAATTCTCCATAAATCTACATTTCCTTGATGGAATAACTGATCTCATTCATGATAACAAATAATGTGTTAATGTTTTTCCTGCCCTAGTAATGCCACCATTTTATCATATTGAACTTATCATTTTCTAACAATTATATTGCATGTTGCATCTTTCCCATCACCGACATGTGTTCTTTGATTTGGTTATTCTAATTTTCATTTATGAAAGGCTTTTAGAATATCATGGACCAAAGAAGAATATACTGACATGCTACAAGATCTGCGCATGGAGGAAAACTGGATCGGAATCTTATAATGGCTCAGAAATTGAACTATGGACAAGTGTCACAGAAGCTTAGAAAGAACAATGATGAAAGGTGTGGTTTCTGGAAGAAGAGGCAGAGGTTTAACCAGCGTGACCATGGACGCAGAACATTGCAGAGAGCTCGGGCATGAGGGTGCATAAGGCGGGAAAAATGGCAAGAAACCATGAGGCTTTTTGGCGTGCCGTGATGAGAGCAACGTTCTGCAAATTACCTGCTACCTGATGATGGTTTCACTTATGGATATATGTTTTAAAAATCATATTTTGCTTTACTTCGCTGCAGACCGTCTTGCATTGGTTTTCATATAATGGTATGGGTGCCGGCCATTCAGAAAGCAATGGCAAACTGAATGTAAACTTGCCAAGCAATCACAAACAGCCAAAACATGCTGGGGTTGACTACTACACCCTGTGAAGGATATGCAACTAATTTTGATTGCTGTTTGTTTCTGTGTTTACTTATACTCAGTTTTAAAGTTGTGAAGGCAAGAGGGTTGACTTCATTGCACTGGATTTACCCCACTTAGTTCAGCCTCTGCCCGCAGAATGGCAGGCCACCTGCCAAGACCATCACACAAAGCACAAACTCTGTAGCTCCAGTGAAGACGCCCAAGTGGTCTTTGGAAAATTTCACCCATCTTAACAACGTGGTCCGAACATGAACCCACAGTCTTCGGAGCATGAGAAGTAGGCTTGACCACTTCAAGTGTGCCCTTCACTGAACTTTTCTGGCACTCATTAGCTAGTTTCAGTTTTGAGGGGGGAAAAGAATTTGTGTTCTCTATCACTGGTTATAATTAAGGTCTCTATGTTCCGTCTTTTTAAATACCTTTTTTTTAGTTTTTACAATTGATTTCTTTCCTCTGTTTTTAATCTGCTTAATGACTCTGCCTTTCTTGCTTGCTGGAACTTTTTCTGATGTGGTTAAGCTTTTGGTTGGTGTTTCACTACGTTTGTTCCTTCCTTTTGGGTGATGAGGGTTGTTCACATGTCTTGTGAGCTTTTTCAGTGTGAATCCGGGTAGTGACAAGTCTCAGAGGAACCACGGTGGTCTCGCTGATTTCCACTTGCTGTTGCATGTTTTCTGTGCATGTTTCACATATTTATTGCACTTTATGGATGTAGCCCATTGCCTTTTCAGCTTGTCTTGTTGCTGTAAGGAGCATGATTTATTTTCTCTGTGACTGTCAGGGCTTCTTGGCTCTGTTTCTTTCCTTAGCTCCGTTTGTTCTTTTTTTCTTTTGGTTATGTTGTTGTTTCAGCTGCTGGCGATTTGACAGCAGACCGCCTTACGTTGGATTTTTAAAAAAATGGTATGAGTGCCAGTCATTCAGAAAGCAATGGCAAACTACTGAAAATAATCTTGCTAAGAGATCACAAAAGCAACAAATGCTGGTGTTGACTGCAGCGTCCTGTAAAGGATATGCAACTAACTTAACTTACGTTGTTGTTTTGTTGGTAGCTTCTGTTTGTGACTTTTTAAGTTTTACATTTGTCAAGTCACTCTTGAGCCTCTCAAGTTCTTGTCATTTCTCTTTCAGCACTGACGAATTTTTACATATCTGTAGGATCATTTTATTATCTACATACAATCTGCTTCTAGGCCTGAAATATTTCATTTTAATTATTATATGTTTCTATTTCCATTATTACTTTGTATCTAACCAGTGCAAGGGAATCAGAATATATTCTGTGAAGTTGTGTGTACAGGTGTGTTTTCCTACATGTGTTCTTTCCTACATATGTGCTTTCCTACTACTTTAATATTATTCTGTTGCATATTTTTAATCATTTTCATTTACTTTCTCACAGAGTTGTTGCCCCTAGTGGAGGTTCTCAAGTGAGTGGTTTCTCGTTCAAGAACTTCGGAGCTCACAGTGACAACTACCCAACTGCCTACCTGACTGCAGCTGCCACCGTAGGCATGACAACGACTGATGTTGACATTTTCATTCAGCGGCTAGAGAAAGTTCTTTCTAAATTCAAAGGTCATGCTTTTGATTCAGTGCCAGACAAGAACAGTGAACTGTGATCTCGTCTGGTGTGTGATATTTTCATGATGAAGATGATTGAGTGCATGGACATGAGTACAGGTTAATAGGACATTGTCATGGTGGTGAAGGACATTGTCATGGTGTAGATGGGCATTGTCATAGTGTAAATAGACATTATCACAGTGTAGATGGACATTACCACTGTAAGTGGACATTATCACAGTGCAGATGGACATTATCATGGTGCAAGTGGACATTATCATGGTACAAGTGGACATTATCATGCTGTAAATGAATATTCTCATGGTGTTAATATGGAATATCAGAACACTTATGCAAGGTGGAAAGCTGGAAAACATCAAGAATGAAATCCACAGAATGAATTTTAGTGTATAAGTATTACTGAAATGTGATGGCCATGTGTGAGATTTAGATAAACAGAATTATTTACTCAGGTGGAAAGAGATACAGAAGAGAAGTTGGCATAATTGAGGATCAACAGATTGCAGTGTGTGACAGATATTTAGATAAACACACAATTGTGTACTCAGGAAGGAAAGTGTACAAAAAAGAAGTTGGCATACTTTTGGATCAAGAGAGAGCAAAAGCAGATAAAGGATTTTAGACAATGTCAGATAGAGTGCTATTAGTGAAACCCAGAGGAAACCTCTACATATCAGTATAATACATGCAAAAGCACTAACAGCATATTGCACAGAAAAAGAGATATGTATATGAGTTACACAGTGAGTTAAACCTGGCTTTGGACCAGAGCACAACTTTGGAAATAACAGTGATACTTGGGATTTCAGTGCAAAAGTGAGCGGCATTACTGGTGGCTATGGCTTTGGTGAAAGGAATGAGCAGGGTGACAAATTAACAATGTGGCATGATATGATAGTAATTAACACCTGGTTGAAACACTATCCTCAACAGTTATGAACTTTGAATAGCCCTGGTGATAATGTTCACAATCAAATTGACTGCATATTGATGTCTAAGATTCAGGAGCAGTTTAGCAGAAGCAAAAGCTAGACCAGTAGTAGACTGGAATAGAAAGGTGTCATTAAATGATAGACATGCTGTTGGAGGTCATAAGATGTGGAGAAGCATGATCTCCTAATCCTGTCGGCAACACATTTAATGATGTTTCATGTTTGTTTTTCTTGCGTTTGCTCGATTTAGAACTCGAGCGTTGTGCATACACATGGTACTACTTCTAGTGCACTGGAATAATTGTTTGCTGTAGGTTTGCTTTCCCTATTACCATAACAGTGTTCCTGGCCATCAGGCAAACCCATTATGACATCGGAGTTACTTGTAATTTGTATCCCCAAGTCAAGTACCAGAAGACATTTTAGTCCAACTGATTTGTGTAGGGGTTGAAACCGCTACCTCAACATCAGCACACTGGAAGTTTAAGGGCGAGTGCTCTTATCCATCCTGCCATGCTGACCTGCATTTAATGATGTTTTATTTAAAATGCTCGCTCACAATAAGTTACATATTACTATGGTTGATTAATGGTCATGTGAGATTGTCTGGTCAAAAGATTGTCTATTTAACAGGTGGAGAAATGTGATGAGAGTCTAGATCAGGGGTGGCCAACATGAGGCCCGCAGGCCGCATGCGGCCCGCCAGTAGTCATGTTGGGGCCCACAGAGTGGGAAACGACGATGTGGTTGAAGCTATAGCACGCTTGCTTGTTTACTTTAATTTAACAAAAAAAAAAATAGTTGCGTGGCCCGGCAGGAAATATTATTTCTGAAATTTGGCCTGCCTGCTGAAAAGGTTGGCCACCCCTGGTCTAGATGATGTTATAGATGACAATCATAAATACAATTGGATGTTGCACAGATCACACACACATAAAAACAGATATGCCTCATTTTAGTCCAACCTCCAGCAAAGCATAGTCCATACAAGTGCTCCTATTTCTAGTACACTTGACTGATTTTTGCAGGTGGATTTAATGAAGACCCACAGAAAGAATATTTATAGCACTTGAGATTATGGTATTGACACATGTGGTTCCTCACTGGTATACTGTGCTGATATTCTTACTCCTTGTGTAATCTGTAGGTCCTACTACAGTACAAAGATGTGTGTAAGCGGGGCATAATTGATATCATTGCATGAAATCGTTACATGAAGGGCAAAGATAAGGAATGGAATAAAGACAAAGGAGAAAATTATTGCAGACAGGTCACACAGTTAGCATGTGAGATTCCAGATGCATGTCAGACGTTGTGATGGTGGAAATGATCATGTATTCACATGCATCCATTGTGGATGAACATTTGCCGCACAAAATTGGTCTGATAAATCACATTCGCCACCGCCATGGGTTGTAGTTATTATTCCTTTTATGAAGCACACATGTACCAAACTATCGTCTGTCAAGTCAGGGTGTCAGTTCAGTTGATCTGTGAATGGAGACTAGAGTCCTTGTTGAGATAACCGTGTCCAGTGAAAGTGATCCTTGACCATAACCAAACAAACTGGATTAGATGTGAAAGTATAATGGTTGATGTGCTTGCTTGCTGAAGCTGTGGTCTGGATTCAACCCTCAGCAGAAGCAGAATTATGTTTTCCCGAACAGTACGGTTCTCAGGCCTACCCAGTGTCATAAAAATGGGTACCAGACAATTGTTCAAACATTTATGGAAATTGTCTGGAAGGAAAATTGATGGTGAAGGGAACTAGCCACTTCACATCTGAGTTACTTGTAATTTGTATCCCCAAGTCAAGTACTAGAAGACATTTTAGTCCAACTGACTGGTGTAGGGGTTGAAACCACTACCTCAACATCAGCACACTGGAAGTTTAAGGGCGAGTGCTCTTATCCATCGTGCCATGCTGACCTGCATTTAATGATTTTTTAGTCATGGCCTAGAATATGTAAATGACTAACACGTCACATCCAACAGCAGTTTTGTCTATGGGCTACCAGACATTTTTTTAACCCAGAGATACAAGATGAATGACAGAAGACACAAGGACAAAACATCTGTCAGTACAACTGAAATAGCTCGTAATCCAGTAATTGTGGTGGGTAATTTAACTCACATTGGTCTTCGGTTGTGGGTGCAGATTTAAATCTTGCACACTTCAGCCAGCATTAGAAAAATTGGCACAAATGCCTATTTTAGTGATTCTTAAGGATAAAGTGCCCAGATACCCAAGAAACAGCCTGAAATTGGCCCATTAGATAAGTTTGAAACTAATCTAGGTATCCTAAGAAGTAAGCAATAGAAGTTTAGCTTTCTAGTGAGACCTTATGTCCATTAGATAAGTTTGAAGCTAATCTATGTATCCCAAGAAGTAAGCAATAGCAGTTTAGCTTTCTAGTAAGAATTTATGTCCGTTAGATAAGCTTGAAACTAATCTAGGTATCCCAAGAAGTAAGCAATAGCAGTTTAGCTTTATAGTGAGAATTTATGAGTGAGAATTTATGAGTTAACAAATAGGCAGTACAAGTTGCCCACCAACACTACTTCATGCCAAGATATATGATGGCTCCACCATATGACTACTACACGTAATCTAAACATTTGCTCTAGAATGCACACATCATCATCATCATCATGTGCCATGCCAGTAGGCACTCGTGGTCATAGTTTGCCATCTTGCACAACCACTAGTCTTGGATCAAGTCTGTGTTCTTGTTCTGATTATGCCATTGGTCAAGTCATCCATGCATTTATCTTTTAGTCTTCCTCTTACTCTTTTAACATCAAGTTTGCCAGTAGTAAGTTTTCATGTCTGTTCTTCTTGCTACATGCCCAAGAAATCTTGACTGCTGTGTATAATTTCTCTAATCAGTTTTTGGTTTTAATTTGTTTCCAGAAGGACTCATTTGTTTTGTTCGTGTCTGCCCTTGATTTTTCATCACAAAATACATTTCCATTGCCAAAGATATTTCTCAGCTGTAAAATGCACATACATTTATTACGTATATTACCCAAAACCATTGTTACCACCACTGTAATGTTTATTCCGGTTTATTTTGTGAAGCCTGGAGTAACGTTCTTTCACAATAAGTAACATGTTACTATGGTTGATTGATGGTCATGTGAGATTGTCTGGTCGAAAGATTGTTTATTTAACAGGTGGAGAAATGTGATGAGAGTCTAGATGATGTTATAGACGACAACAATGAAAACAGTTGGATGTTGCACAGATCACACACACACACACAAACAGATATGCCTCATTTTAGTCCAACCTCCGGCAAAGTTGCTTATGTGAAGTAAGTCATCTTGCCACGAACGAGCTTTGCGGCAGAGATGGGGTGAGGGTTGGAGAGTCCAAGCCTACCACCAAGTAGCCCAGAGGAAGAACTGGCTTTCTAAGTGGCAAGCGGGAATGAGGCTTCTTGAACCATGAACAGGGTACAAAGAAGGCAACATGGCGGCAATGTCGTTTACTTGTGTATAGCGAACCGTAGATGAGAACAGCCAGAGAAGAAGTTGGCTTCTCATGGGCAAAGGTGCTAGGATATTTGTGAGGGCACAAAGCATTGGGTGCACGATGATCTCCTCATCGAGATACAATGCACATGTGTGGGACAAGTGGAAAACTAACGTCTCGAAACAGGGTATGAATGCACAGCAGGAGAAAGACATCTGAAATCATGACCCGAGTCAGCCCGCCTCCAGAGATTCATGAAGATATAGGGCCAAAACATTTGGGAAACGCGACTTTTGCTGATGATCAGAAGTCTCATGTGGTGCTTGTCGGTGGAGGTTTTAATCACAAGGACTATAGGTTAAAGGACAATATCTCTTCTTCTGCTGCCCTTTATCCCCATTGGAACTCGCCAAGCCATCCTATGTTTTATGTTTTACTATCTGCGGCTTTACTCTCTGGGGGTGCTGAGTGGTCTCGGGGTATGGTGTCCGCCTCGAGGGCTGGAGGTCCCGGGTTCAAGCCCTAGTGAGGGCCGGAATTTTTCACGTGGACTTCTAGTAACGAAATTTCCCCTGGTCTCTGGGTAGTGAGATCGGACGCCCGTGTGTATTGTTGCGCACATAAAAAATCCCTTGGCAGTGGAAATCGAAAAAGAGTAGCCTGTCGATGCTGCCCAGGCAAAATTTCGAGTTAAAAATATATGCATTTATGATGCATATCTATATATAATACTATTATTTTTATCTATGCAAGCACTTATGAGTCACACCCGTGTGCCGTGATGTTGATCCGTCGACTAAACTAAACTAAACATGTTTTAATATCTCTTGCAGCTTCCTTCATGTCCTGCCAATATTAATCACACCTGTCTCTAGTCTTATAATATTTCACTCCTTCTACTACCTATGCTGTCTTACTCAAAGCATTCATAGTTCCAACAGTCTTTCAATTCTGGAGTTTTCCCTAGGTTAAAGGAGATACATCGATGATCCAGTCTCCTTGCGGATTTCACCACGCCACGTCAGACAGTTCTAGACGGGTCCGCACTCACCTTGGTTTGTTCAGTTTCTCTTTTTTTTTAAAAATACATGTGTTCCTGGTTAGCTGGACTTTGCAGCTAAGTATGATGTGATGGCCAAAGGTTGTGGGTTCAATTCCAGGCCGCTTCCTTCAGTTTACGAGTTAAATTTTTTGGAGACTCCTGTGGGTCGTCACTAAAAGCTACGGAGTTCGTGCTTTGTGCGACGCTTTCCGTGCTGCGGAAAGAGACCGAGCCATATGGGATAAAACCCGGAGCAATGAAGTCGACCTTGTCGACTTTTTAGTTCTATGCCAACCCTCCATAATCTCCTCTAACAGCATGTATGGTGGGTTACTATTCTTAGCTTCCCCTAAAGTCTCGGGCAACACATGAGCGGACAATATCTCTTCTTCTTCTTCTTCTTCTTCTTCTTCTTCTTCTTCTTCTTCTTCTTCTTCTTCTTCTTCTTCTTCTTCTTCTTCTTCTTCTTCTTCTTCTTCTTCTTCTTCTTCTTCTTCTTCTTCTGCTTCTGCTTCTGCTTCTGCTTCTGCTTCTGCTTCTTCTTCTTCTTCTTCTTCTTCTTCTTCTTCTTCTTCTTCCTCCACTTCTTCTTCTTATTCTTCTTCATCATCCTCGTCTTCTTCTTCTACTTCTACTTCTTTTTCTTTCCCCTCACCTTATTTAAGACTCTTAGTCAGTATAGTCCCACAGTCACTCTTTGCAAGCTTGTTGTAGACCAACATATGGTTGGTTGGATGTTGGTTGAATCTTTCTATTTCTAAGGTATGAAGTAGAATAGTTCTATTATATTCTGATACTGTTTCCGTGCAAACAAAATGTAGGTCTGGACCAAACGTGGTACACATTCAAATGAACAAGTATTATTATTAATAACTAGCTGACCCGGCCCGGCTTCGCCCAGACCCTGGTGGGGAGCATCTCATTTAATTCATATAAGTAGTCATATAAGTTCTCGTTCCCGTTACCGTCTGTCTGTCTGTCTGTCTGTCTGTCTGTCTGTCTGACCCGGCCCGTCTTCGCCCAGACCCTGATGGGGAGCATCTCATTTAATTCATATAAGTAGTCATATAAGTTCTCGTTCCCGTTACCGACTGTCTGTCTGTCTGTCTGTCTATCTGTCTGTCTGTCTGTCTGACCCGGCCCGTCTTCGCCCAACTCCTGGTGGGGAGCATCTCATTTAATTCATATAAGTAGTCATATAAGTTCCCGTTCACGACTGTCTGTCTGTCTGTCTATCTATCTATCTATCTGTCTGACCCGGCCCAGCCCATGGTGGAGAGCATCTCATTTAAATTATATAAGTAGTCATATAAGATCCCGTTCCCGACTATCTGTCTGACTGTCTGTCTGTCTTGGGTAAATGGAGGAGGGAGGAGGAAGAGGGAGGTGGAGGAGGGAAGAGGAGGGAGGAGACAGGAGGAATAGGAGGGAGGAGGAGAACGCAGGAGAAGGGGGGAGGAGGAGAGGGAGGAGGAGGGAGAAGGAAGAGGGAGGAGGAGGAGGAGGAATGTGAAGGGAGGAGGAGAGAGGAGGAAGAGGGAGGAGGAGGAATGTGAAGGGAGGTAGAGGGAGGAGGAGGAGGAATGTGAAGGGAGGAGGAAGAGGGAGGCGGAGGAATGTGAAGGGAGGAGGAAGAGGGAGGCGGAGGAATGTGAAGGGAGGGAGGAGGTAGAGGGAGGAGGAGGGATAGGGGGAAGAGGAAGAGTGGAGAGGAGGAGGGAGGAAGAGGGGAGAGGAGGAGAAGAAGGAGGAGGAGGGAGAGGAAGGAGGGAGAATGAGGAGGGGAGGAAGGAAAGGGAGGTGGAAGAGGAGGAGGAGGAGGAAGGAAAGGGAGGAGGGAGAGGAGGAGGGGAGAGGGAGGAGGAGAGAGTTCGCCATTCCGAATTCATACTCGTCTAGTTCTTCCCTTCTACACGACTGTAGATAACTTCCTTACACATAAAAAGATGAATTGTTATTGATATTGCCGTGGCATGGAGGAATATCAGCAGCAGAGTTGATCCAAAAAAACCAAAGACTGAGATCTACGGAGAGCCATGAACGCCTACGCCAGCCGGCACGGCACTTGATGATGATGATTGCCGTGTGACGATTCTGTGTAGTCACGTCATTTTCTTCCCTTTCCCTAGCGTTTTGGTTCGGGGATTCTTTCATCATCATCATCATATATTCACGTACGTATTTTGGGAGGGAGGAGGAGGAAGAAGAAAAAAAAACTATGACAGTTGGCAGCTCTGGAATGAAAGGAAGGAGTGTAGAAAATTTCATCTCAATCGGATGGGCCGTTCGCGAGCGCATAAAGGACATACATAGATACATACAGACAGACAGACGATCCTAATTTATATATAAGATACAAATGTCCGTTCACTGAGCAATAAAATTGCGGAAGATAGTACGAAACGAAACACGTAACACGATGACCCTATTATGACGATATATCGTCCTATCCAAATGGGTGGTCATATTTGGCGATATCCTTCGTTACTGAATCAGTTAATGTCCTTGCCTGCCAGCTCATTAGTCCGTGGTTCAGTCCCAAGTAGGAACCACGGTGCCGTGTTACTGACTAGCACGCTGTGCCAGTGAAAGTTCAATTAGTATTAGTGTGTAGACGCTGTATGTCTACAGTCCAAGAAACTCATGCTGTAGCATTAGAGGAATACCGAGAACCAAGCGGGCAGATTCTGTCACAGATATTTTATTCAGTCGAGGCAACACAGTTACCTTGAGATGGCAAAGTTTACTTCTTCCTATTCATCTATGCTTAGTAGCACATGTGGATCAGAAGCCATCGCCCGGTAGGGGAGAGACGGACAGTAGATAGAAAAGCACCGCTCTTTAGTTAAATGATTAAATGCCGTGGGATGATTAATTATCTTCTGCGACAGCCCGTATCTGCCACTTCTACAACCCTCTATAATTTGATATAAAATACAACATGTCTGTTATCATATTATAAACAACTTTTAAATCATAACTGACACGCCCCTACTCAGTGGCGTCACTGGGGTTGGTGTCACCCAGTGCGGTAAACTCTTGGTGTCACCCCTCTAGACTTTCACCATGGTCTTCTTCCGAGTGTTCTTGTACCATATATAATCGCATATAGTAATGTTTGTAAAATAAGTCAAAAAATTAATAAGGACATAAGAAAGAAAACAAATTGAACAATATAACTTCAATACTTCAGGTAAAACATAAATAAAGAACTTCGACAAACTCGGACAAAGTTACATTTTTGTTATTTTGCTATGTCTGCTTTGTCAAATTTGCAATTTTTTTATTTTGGTGTCACCCCTTGATGGTGTCACCCGGTGCGGCCCGCACCCCCCGCACCCCCCTAGTGACGCCCCTGCCCCTACTTCCCATTTTCCGCCATCCATATTTGTTAGCTTAAAGTTAGTTGCATATCCTTTACAGGACATGGTTAACCACCCCAGCAGTTTTTAGCTCTTTGTGATTTCTTGGCAAGTTTACGTTCAGTTATTTGCCAGTGCTTTCTGAACGACCGGCACTCATACCATTTTATAAAACACCAACGTAAGGCGGTCTGCGGCCAAATTGCCCATAACCCCTTCGCCGCAGAGCCGGCGTTAGGATAAAAACTACTTTGGAAGGGCGATTTGGGGCACTGAATCTGGTAGCTCTGCCTCCTGAAATGTCTACAGATGTGTGAGAAAATAAAGGCGGCGGCTTACGGTCAATGAAAGTATCAAGTCATCATTATTATCATCCACTTTTGCCGTCAAGCTTCGTGGGGAGGAATAGTTGACCCTCCAGCGCCCGATGAGTGACACTGGATAGTGTCATTCCTTGTGATTGTACAATGCCTTTTATCTCGTCAATACATTTTCATCAAAGGTTAATGGACGGCGTTTAGTGCAGGAGAGGAGAGCCTGGTATGTGATACCATAACATCTATTTTGTGAATGGAGATGGAGACAGTCAGTGCGACATTCCACTGACTGGACGATTAGATAAATAGCATACACGTGCCGGTATTGTAAGGGACTCAGGGAGCATGCTGAGCTGAGGGGTGGCGTTCTTCTATTAAAACATTAAAGATAGGGAGCATCCCTTGGACCCTTTCCCCGTGGCAAGCTGGTGTGTAGGTAAACGCGCAGGCGGACAAATTGGCAGGTGGGATATATTAGTCTCACATATAAGCCTTTCGGTCTAGTGTGGTCCTCCGAGGTCCTGCTGGATGTTGCTAGTGGTCCGGTTTTCAACTGTGTATTGTTTTCG
>OY992886.1:93014372-93051872 GCA_963921405.1 Cepaea hortensis | reverse complement strand
TCTTCTCAGCTGTCTTGGCTCTTGTTTGTGGTGGGTTGTCGTCGGTCTTCCTCGTGTTAGCTTCATTTGAGGTTACCGTAGGTTCTGGTTCTCTACTGCAGCTCGCAGGCAGGTGCCTCTCGTCTTCTTTAAGGTCTTGGCGGCCTCCACGCTGCTAGTTTTGTATGTCGGGTGTCTTCTGGTGTTTTTCTTGGATCGTGCCATTTTCTCCCCCGTATCAGGTTTCTTGAACAGTTTGGGTGACTTGTTCTCGATAGCGCTCCGTAAATGCGAATGAACTCTTTCTCTTCCTGCTATCTCTCGCTTTTATGTTCTGTCCATGCCCCTTCTTTCTCTCATCTTCTCTCCCCTCCCCCCCCCGCCCCCCAGCAGTGCCTGTAAGTATGACAACGCCGTGGTCCCCGCATTCCTTCATGATAATAGACAAACGTGTCTGCCTCTACTTTGCTGGCTGTCCACTCTACGCACTGGAACAGTTGTAAACAAGTAACTGTGGCCACAAGCAGGTGCGTTAGCGTAGTTGACAGGGAGCTGCGCTGATAATGTCATAAACGCGGTCGGTCGGGGGCTCGACGTCTGCGTTCATCGTCTCGCTAACTGGGAGAAAGACTGATCACCTATCCCTCCGTGCACCCAGACCTACACAAAGTGCTGGCCCTACCACATCACAGACCCAGAGCAGGAAACTCTCTCGGGACAAAGTCATTAAAGTGATAGTGGCCGGAACATGACCAAACTAAACATGTCGTAGAATGGCTACTGTTGCGGTTACTACTAGCTGCTACAACAATGACAACAACAATAACAACAACAACTACTACTACTACTGCTGCTGTTACTACTAGCTGTTACAAGAATAACAACAACAATAACAATAACAACCAACTACTACAACTACTACTACTGCTGCTGTTATTACTACTACTACTACTACTACTACTACTACTACTACTACTACTACTACTACTACTACTACTACTACTACTACTGCTGCTGCTGCTGCTACTACTACTACTACTACTACCACCACCACTACCACCACTACCACTACTACCACTACTTATGCAAAGATACAATATTCTTTGATGATGCTGAGCAGAGAGGAGTAGAGGAGTTGCGTTAGAAAATACCGGGACGACTGGAAAAATAAAGGGTTGAAGCGGCAACGGCAAGCCCAGAGAAATGGTGCTGACGGTTGAAAACTATTGATAATGTGTACACAGTTACATTGCCGTGTTTGGTAAAATGTCCCCCAAACCAGGAATACAATAGCAACGACGATGTTGGACGTGTCCCTCAACGACCCGCTGTAAACATACAAGAGGCAATTACCGTCCCAACAAAAGCAAGCTCAGACGAATAAGAAAGACGAAGACGGGATTATGATACCCTGTAGTGTGTTCCTTGCTGTCTAACCTTTAGCACGTCTCACTAGCTCCAATTATAAATAATAACCCATTATTCATAAACCGTATCTCGGAAGTTACGTGAGTTTCGTCTCTGTTGTCTTAGAATGTATTTAGTCCTGGGATATCAGATTTGTTGTAATTTCATGTTCTGTCGTTAAATAAACCACTTTGATTAATTATATGGCTTATTATTTGTGATTTTGATATTTCACTCTTCTAGTAAGATTATTTGATTTTCATTTTTGGTTTTGATCGGAACGGCTGGCGCTCATATCATTATAAAAATCAACGCAAAGATATCCACGCCAATGGCACCAGCGGTTGAGGTCGAAACCTGTCTGTCTCATCATCTCATCTCATCATGTTCCTCTTGTACCTTGCGGTGTCGAGGTGAAGTACAAACAGCGGGAGAGTGCCCGCTTAACAGCTTAATGTATCGATATTCCCATGGACTCTGTTATTCCCTGCGTCCATCGTTTACGTGGTCGGCTTCTTCCTCTGCTTCCATCTGGTCTGTACATCATTGCTTGTTGTGGTATACTGTTAGTTGGTAACCTACTTGCATGGCCAAACCATTTGATTTGCTCCCTTCTAATAAAATCTATTACAGCTATATCCCCCACTTTAGTCCTGATTTCTTCATTTCTGATCTGATCTCTTCTTGATACGTTGAGTATTCTACTTAGGAATCTAATTTCTTTGTTGTGATGTTTCTTTTCCCTGTTTCTGTCATTGTCCAGATTTGGCATTGGTAACAAAGAGGTAGTAGGAAGATTGTGTTGTAAAGTGCTTTCTTAGTAGTTATTGATATATGTTTGTTCTTTAGTATTGATGCCATTTGTCCAATGAGTTGGTTTGCCTTGTTGCATCTATTTTCGATCTCATCTTCTAATGTGCCATTTTATGATATTATACTTCCTGGGTACTTGAAACTCTATTTTTTCGGGTGATGTTTGTTTATGTGAATTGTTGTTGTTATATCTTCTTTAGTTATAGTCATTACCTCTGTTTTACCTGTGCTAATTTTCATGTTATGTTCCCTACTCATGTCGTTTAGACTGTTCATGTAGTCTTGTAATTCATCTTCTGATTTTGCTATTAGTGATTGGTCGTCCGCAAATGGAGTTCTCTAATGGTGTAATCTTCAGATGGTTCTTCTTCTGTGTTCTCGTCATGCGGTGTTCTTGCGGTCCTTGTTTGGCTGGTTTATTTGCATATGTTATATATATGTTATGAACGAGCCAGGGGACAGGACACAACCTTATCGTACTCCGGATCTTATGGTCAAGGGTTATGAGTGTCTTCCAGTTGATCTCACTATGCACTCACTGTTGTTGTATAAGCTTCTACGCGTGGTAGTCAATAAGTAAGTCACAAATGGCTTTAGAAAAATAACTAAATATGATAACAACTTAAAACCAGTTTATTTTTATACATACATTGTCCCTTTATTTCTCAACATAATTTCCACCAACATTGATGCACTTATCCCATCGTTTTATCAGTCCTCCCAAACCGGCTTCGTGCTCTGTTTTCTAAACCACGTTTTCACGTCACATTCAACTTCGGCGTCATTCGCGAAATGTCTCCCGCCAAGATGGGTTTTCAGTTGACCAACAAGGTAGAAATCGCTAGGCGCTAAGTCGGGGCTGTAAGGTGGATGTTCCAGAACTTCCCGCCTTAGTTGGTTAATTTTCACTTGAGTTAATCGAGCCATATATGATCTGGTATTGTCATGAAGAAGCAATACACCTCGAGTCAGCAGTTCTGGACGTTTATTTCGAATTGCATCATGAATCATCGATAGAACTTCACAGTATGATTCAGAATTCACATTGTCACCTTTCTTCTTGAAATTGGTTAAAAGCACTCCTTGACAATCCCAGAACACTGGCAGGAAAACCTTCTCTGCTGATGGCGTAACCTTGGAATTTTGAACACAAGGCGAAGAAAGATGTTTCCATTGCATTGAAACACGCTTTGATTCGGGCTGAAAGTGATGCACCCAAGATTCGTCCCCAGTAAAAATCATGTTCAGCATGTCTTCTTCTTTATCTTCGTGTCGACAGATATGATGCAAGGACAGGCCAAATCGGTTCATTTTGTGTTCCTCGTTCAATTGTCTGGGTACCCACCTTGAGCACACTTTCTTAAATTTAAATCGATCATGCATTATACTGAAAAATGTGAGCACCCTGTTGCAGATGCTACAGAGTCTATCGTTACTCGCCTGTCACCTCTAATCATCTCCTCCACCCGCTGCACGGATGCTTCTTTTGCAATCTCAACAGGATTTCATCAACAATTTTAGAGTGTCCTTGAGAAAATTATTTTACGCAGCTATGCACCGCTTTACGGGACAAACATTTGTCAGCAAAAACAGGAAGCATTTCCTTATGAATGTCCATTGCATGCACTCCTTCTTCCCACCAAAAAAAAAAAAAAAAAAAAAAAAACCAAACACGCAACAGCACGTTGCTCTTTGGTTGTACACTCCGTAAGTACAGTCGCCATTTTATTTATGCGCTGCGCATGCCCATGAGACACCTAGCACCACCTGGCGAACGGGAATATAAAGTTCGATGATGCTGTCACCTAATGACACCTGTAGAAAACACCAACTACATTTACTTGCCATCCCACAGAACTGTGTAACTTACTTATTGACTCACCCTCGTACACAGGTTTGTTAGATGTGTACTCACTCCATGTTGTTTAGGGATTCTCCACTGCTTGTTTCTATCTACTCTATAAAATGCCTTTTCTTGATCGACAAAGGCTAAGAATTCGATTGATTTTTCTATAAGATGTATAAGAGCAAAAATGGCACATGTGAATCCTTTGTTTTTCCTAAATCCAAGTTGTGTTTCGCTTAGCTGTGGTTCTATAGTAGTTCGTAATCGTTTCTCAAGAACTTTGCAAAATATTTTCCCAGTATGACTCGAAAGGGAAATGCCTCTATATCGTGTGCAATCTCTTTTTTTTTGGCTGTCCCCCCCCCCCCCCCCCCAAAAAAAAAAAAAAAATAAATAAAAAATAAATTGGGATAATTAGGGCGTTTTCCCAGTCTCATGGTGTCTGTTGTTCTACACAAACATGGTTTAATAGTCTATGTAACCATGGTGTTCCTACTTCTCTTGCTGCTTTAATTAGCTCATTTTGTATTTCATCTTGTCCCGGTGATTTGTTCAATGGGGCTAATCTGACGGCTTCTATAATTTCTTCCTTCAGTATGTCTGGTTCAGTCCGTGTATATTTCTTAGTTTGTCTACGAGTAGTATGAAGATCCTCAGTCTGTCGGGAATGTGAAACTACATCCATACGCCTAAGGCACAAATCTCGACAATGGCAAACTACTGAAGGAAAATTTGCCTAGCATATCACAGTCAATTACTGCTATGGTTAATTGCGACGTTATATAAAGGATATACTGTACAACTAACTGTTTTGTCCCTTGCTGAATGGCATAAAGTATTCCGTGGCCAAAAGTGAACACGAAGCATTTGGGCTGAACTTAGCATCGGTACGTAGGTGTCGGCATTAGCGATATTACCACGACTACCATCTGTGGTGGCGACCACTGGCTACGACTGACGCGTCTCCGGTAGACTAGGCTCAGCCAGTGGTTGATATTAATGATCCCATGCTTTTAACAGCATGAAATAAGTATTAACATCTAGAAGCCTGGACATTGAACAAGCAACTAGAAAGTCGAATAGAGGCCAGAGAAATGGGGATATACAGACGTATATGTCGTATTTCATGGAAACAAAAATAATCAAATGCAGAGGTCCTAGAAAAAATGGGAATGAAGAGAGAGTTGATGAAAGAAATAAAGAGGAGGCAAGAGAAATATTTCGGCCACGTTAAAAGACATGATACTCTTATAAAAACCATGCTGAAAGGCAAGGTTGAGGGCAAGCGAGCAAGAGGTAGACAACAATACTAGTGGGAAGATATCAAGAGATGGACGATCATCAGTCTCGCAGAATGTACAGTCAGGGCGAAAGACAGACAGTGTCGGAGATCCATTGCAGCCAACCTTCATTGTGGAGACGGCACGTGATGATTGATTGATTGATTGATTGTCACGAATGCCCCATTGTTTGTTGGTAATAGACGTTTCAACTCAGTACTATCTGCCGTGACTCTGTGGTCGTGTTTACATATCGCAATAAAAAAGAGGTTTTATCTTCACTGCTACCATTTTTCAAGTAGTTGACAACGACGTTTTGCTGTGGTTTACATTGAGTGACTGCGTATATAGAATTTGCCTTCAATAGAACCGTAACCAGTCGCTAGATCGCGGGGTTGTAGATGCTCCTTAACAGGTGGACAGAGACAGATTTGTATCTACATAAGGTCAGGACACAAGATTGATGTCCATTGCCATGAGTGAGATGTGTGATGATTAGGTGATTGTCGATAGGTTATTTCAATGGCCGAATTATAGTATGAATGTCACTTCAGAGATCATGTGCAGCTGAATCAATACTTGCTCATTAGCCTTAATAAGTATTGGTATACAACAGTTAGACTGCAGAATTGGTACAGTTAGTCGACACTACAGCTCATCTACGAACTTCAATCACAACAGGTGACTGACGTATTTCATTTCTATAATCTCACTATTGCGCACACAATAAACTCACAACATGATATGCGCAATCACAGTTATACACATTTATACGGTTAACCTATAATATCAAAAATTACGGGCGACACAATCACTGACCGTTTGCCCATTTTACACTGTGGTGTGTCCAACCTGAACCGCAACCACAGAACAACTCTTCTGGAATTATCCCTAGTCATCTTCGTTAATCATCATTTTTCGATTGGGTGACTCTCATGTCTTTCACGCGCCCAGGCGTGATTACGTTTTAACATGCCATGACTACCACCACATCTATAGCCGTATAAGAAAACCCTACGGGTAAGGATGTAGATAGAAAAGCTGACCCTTGGTTAGGTCAGTCCACTGTAGGAAAAGAAGACAAAAAGGCTCGTATTGGGTCTAGATAGTATGAATCCTGGTCCCAGATGAGTCTACCTTCCTATCAGTGGCACAGGGAAATGCAAGTAAAGTTGGACACTATACACCGATAGATGATAGCTGACTTAGTTAGCAGTGACACGCTACCCTGTGATGAAGAAAATCCCCCAGTGCCCTCAAGTATAACATACAGGAGAGACACAACTAGTTCACTCAACTTCTATCCTTACACACTACACTACTATTAATTATTATGAGGTGAAAAAGGCAGTAGGTAAAGTTGTGTGTGATGGTCTATAAATCAGACCGCACAGTTTAATTATAAATGAAAGAAAAGGGGGAAAAAAAAGTGTCTCCACTTGGGAGATAAAAGTAAAATGGATTAATGTTAATTTCTGGCTAATACAGCAAACAAAGCTGTTTCATGTGCTCTTGAATCATAGAAGCACAGCAAAGCATTCGGTGGTGGGTTGAGGTCAGATTGATGGTTAGCAACTCAGCTCATATCCATTGCTCCCACGATAGTTGTCTGCAGCTTTCCTCTCCAGTCCATCAGTTCTCACGTGATGGTGACGGCAAGTGAACTGTACTACTTTGACTCAGGCAACAAATAGTTATCATGTGTGAACTCGCTGATGCTGATTGATGATGAGGGTGCCGCTCGAGGGTGCACCACAACAACTCTGCAAATAAAGTCAAACAGGACATCTGGTAAGCTATGGTCTGGAATCACTCTTCCATCTTTATTCAACCATTTTGCTATAGCTATAGTCTTCTCATAAGGCAAAGGCAGCTGTAATTATTAGGACATATTCCTTGTCACACGTTGTTCTTTATGATAAGTTCAATGTTCTTGATGATCTTTGCTTGATATTATCGTGTGATGGTTGTTGTCTAGGTAACGATGTTCATGGTGTGTCAACTGAGATATCTAACTGTCTTGCAATATAACTCACCCCCGTAGTGCACATTCACCAGTCATTAAACAAGATTCAGTTGGCGCACATAATCCTTTATTACAGAAATAACACAGACTCACGGAACATATATATATATCCAGAAACAATGTAATCCATAGACTATAAATATCCTCCTCACAATTTTAACCAGCACACATCAATGCCTTCTCAAACCTGCTTCATATCAAATCCACAAGACATTTAGTCCAACTACTATGCACGGCTGGATCTCCTACAATACAACCCACACATTGGGTCGGAGCCATTGCTCAACTATGCAACCCACTCTGGGTTTAGGCCCTCACTCCCTATAGAACCCACTCTGGTTCAGGCCTGTCTTCACAACTCGGAGAACAACACAACACCGTTGTCCGTGGACTACCGACTCCTTCGGTATCTCAAACTCAACTCCCTGAAGTCCCTTGACTTCACACAACACACAACTGTCTTTCGCCCATCCCCCTGGGGTCCACACTCACCCTTCCCATTATTTCTCAGGACTGGCTGTTTTCTCATAGCCAGGTCAGTCACTTTACTGTCTCCCACTTTCATCTCCATTCTTTCTCATGCCCGGTCACTCAACTCATTGTCAATGACCCAGGCTTATGTCATTCCTAACTGTTATTCTGACTAGACATACCGACATGGTAGAAAGGAAAGGATTGATTTACACTCGTACGTGACAGTGCCTATCTCTATTCATGAGGAGAGTACAGTCTGATCCTGAATTATATATATATATATATATATATATATATATATATATATATATATATATATATATATATATATATATATATATAGACATATATATGTATATGAGTGAATGGATCCAATTCCCTTCAGCGAAAAGAAATATTCAAGACAAGTACTGATTCTGTAAATAGCAGTGACTACTCCACATCTTCATTCTGGATCTAGCTATCGAACAAATTCTTAAATGTGACTGTACTGTTGATGTGATAAGAAAGGACATGGATCACAAACCTAACAATCACAACTGATGCTCCTAAGTGTGCAAGAGACACAAGGGTGTATTGTAAAGTAAGGAAATTGTTCCAGATACTAAAGTGTCTGAATATGCTCTCCACTGATATTCATTCCGAGAGGCCTGAGAATAGTCTCCAATGAATACTGCCTAGGTTGGTGATAGTCATCCACGTATCCATCTATATATAAAGAAGAGTCTTCCTCTTGAGAAGGTATTAACTAGAGAAGAGATCCTATTCATACCTAAGAACTGAGCTAATCTAGAAAAGAACAGTATGGGCGCCCAAGTGGCGTGGGCATGATAACTAGGTCATGCCATGGCGTGGGGCTGGTTTTAGATATAGCGAGGCCATTTTGATGAAATACTTACTATTTGATTTAAACCATTCCATTCAGTACTGTATATTCTAGTCTTAGCAGTAACAGTAATAATAACCTTATTTTAATATATTAACAAAGTATCTCAACCCGAGTATACTTTAAAACTAGCGTGGTTTTGTACCACGTTGCAGTGTCTCCTTTGTCTGCCAGCGATCATATTCTGCGAATTTATCCCAGACTTAGACGTCGGATTTATACGAATATTGTAGAACGGGACGTGTTTCGGTCTATTAAGAACGAGTTTGTACAACTGAACTCAGTTGTAAATTGAATATTCTATTAATTAATATATATTCTATGGGCATCGATGCCGTTTGTGGAATTGGCTGACCATCATGTCGTAAACTCACATTCATTGCAAAACTGTTGTTATGAACATAAAAATTATATATAGGAATAATAATCGTTTCATCTTACCTAGTTCCAGAATCAGATTCTCACTACCGGTCGGGGCGTTTATTCAATTTAACAACAGTTTGGTAGACTTACTGCTGTTGTTAAATACTTTTTAAAATGTCTACCTTCCGAACCACTAAATTTGCCCCGACCGTCACCTGCGATTCCTAGCAGAATAGTGAGACCGGATATGGAACTAGGATACGCAAGTGGTCGTTTCCGGGCCCAGTTGTCGGTTGGTTTGAAGTTGGCCAGGATAAGTCGGCCAAACTAAATTACTCTATAAACCGTAAATATAATGTGATCGTAACATTTATATAACCTTTCTAATAATTCTTTATCATACACTGAATAATAAGCAAGAGGAGAGGGTGCAGCCAGGCTTTCGCCACATCTATGAAATAAGAGTAATGGCAACCATCTCTTCTCATCGCAACTTTCCCCCTTTTCAAATACGGCTCTGTATTTCCCAGACTGGATTGAACATACAGTCATATACAACGGGAAGAAATCAAAATCTGGCATTTATGAATATGTTACCCCTCCATTCCAAATTTATGACCTGAACATAACCTATTTCCAAGAAGATAATGTGGTGGCGTTATTCTGACTTATACACCAACATGGATGTCTTGTTGTCTCCGTCATTGTCAACAACTTCTGAATGTCAGGTCAAAGGACTGCCCTGCACTGCTCGGATGCAGAGTTGTCCACGTATACCGATGGATACTCGATCACCTGTCGGCGTCTGTGGCTTAGGGATTGTAATGCAGTTTCACAATCCTGACGTATCAGATAACTTTTAATAGCATTGCTATATATCTTATGAGAAGAAATGATTTGGAGAACTTGGTGACAACTGGTAAGATCGAGGGGAACAGACCAAGGGGAAGACCTAGAAACAAGTATCTGGATGGCTTGGCCTTGTGGCATGGTCGAGACAGAAACACGGAACTGATCCACGACTCTGTTGATCGAGTGAGATGGCAGAACATGACCGCCCACGCTTACCGGCATGGCACATGATGGATGGATATATTTTATATATAAATTGTTGCATTGTTTTCAAGTCAAATGGTTTGGCCATGCAAGTAGGCTACCAGTCAACAGCATGCCACAACAAGCAATGATGTACAGACCAGATGGAAACAGAGGAAGAGGCCGACCACGTAAACGTTGGACGGAGGGAATAACAGAATCCATGGGAATGTCGATATACGAAGCCCATAACCGGGCACTCTCACGAAGTTTATACTTCACCTCGACACCGCAAGGTACAAGAGGAACATGATGAGATGAGATGAGATTGTTTTCAAAGATTTATAAACTCTTTGTCTACAGTTATTTACAGGCTATGAGTTATAATAAATAATGATATAATCTTTAAGGCATTTTCAAAGTTTTCATAAAACTAATGCATCTATTTAAATAGAGAAAATTTTCTAACTCATCTTTTTATGTTTAAAGAAGTTATCTACAGTCATGTAGGTGATTAAAACAGTTCTCATTAAAAATAATGGATATATTTTAGATACGTTAGAATTTTATTTCTGTACTTTTTTGGGAGTGGAACTTTTGAATTAATCGAAGCATTTGTTTTTTCCGTTCGCTTGGCCGAGAGAAGGTCAGTACACAATTCACATGTGTATATGCTTGATTTTGTTTTTGTTTAAAAAAAAAGGTTGGCCACGTGTGTGTCAACATCAGGTTTTTCATTCAATGTTGTGGGTGTGAAAGAGAACACATGGTGTGTGGAAGGACATTTTTTTTTCATGCCGGGCCGGGTTAGACAGACAGACAGACAGACAGACACACAGACAGACAGACAGACAGACAGACAGGCAGGCATGCAGACAGACAGACAGACAGACAGACAGACAGACAGACAGGCAGGCAGGCAGGGAGGCAAGCAGGCAAGCAGGCAGACAGACAGACAGACAGACAGACAGATAGATAGATCCCCGCCAGGGCATGGGCGAAGCCGGGCCGGGTCAGCTAGTAATATATAAAATATAATATATATAAAAAAATATAAAATAAAATAAAAAATAAAATATTATAAATATAAAAATATTTATATTTACATCGAGCGTGTTCCCTGTGCAAAATCATGACTTAACGATGACGTGCGCCTGTGTGTCAGCACCACTTTACTGACGTCAGCAACATCAGACGTAGGTGTGTCCCAACACGAAGGTGTTATCCGCAAGCTGCTAACTTTCGAGTTTCTCCCTGATAACTGTGTACAATTCAGGTGGGTTTCTGTTTGCTGTCGCTTGGGAGCAGTGAAGGCGGTTTACGATTCCCCGACTTACCGAGTCGAGAGGTTCGAAATTTGCTGCAGAAGATTTGGAAGCCGATCTCTTTGCGTTGAGTTTGATGGTATGAGGGGACGGTCGTTGAGAAAGCAATTGAGGGTTAAATTTCTTTTTTATCCGCGTTTCCATCCTGTTTCAGGAAATTGCGGTCAACACCAGCATCTTTCAGCTGTATGTTGATTCCTAGGCTAGATTACGCTCATCAGCACGCCACGACTTTCTGAGCGACCGGCTGCATACTCTCATAAGTCACTAGCGTGACGCGAACCACTTCTAATTCTCGTCCGCTCACGTTGACCACGAGAGTATTCGGGATTAACGGAGAAAGCTGCTAACCCCTCAGCCAGGCAGCCGACGAGGGTTAAAATGACCTAATAAATTATAAACAGCCAAGATAAGTAACCGAAGCATAGGCCGAGTTGACAAAAGAATCCCCTCCTCGAGTGGGAAGTCGAACAGGACGAGCAGGCTAGAGAGTTGGCCACAGCTCTACAGCGACTCTTTTCGGATTACTTATGAAAACCTTAATATTTGAAGTAAACTAATTGAAGACCATTTTAAATCGTCTCTGTAGCGGCGCAATTCGCAATCCCGCACATCTCGCTCTAAACATTTGGGGGGAGATTTGGAAGCAGACCACATTGCGCTGGTTTCATAGTACTTGCTAGGCGTAATTAGATTGACACGGGGATGGATTACCCATTAGGCAAACAAGGCACGTGCCTAGGGCATCAAGCATTTGGGGGGCACCACAGAGAGACAAATTTCGTATATCTGCTTTCTACACCATTGTTGACAAACTTGAGACAGAGATGAGTAGACGAGGACAGGTATATAATGCTCTAGCAGTTCGATTTTCTTGTTTGGTCGATGTACCACAAACATCTCAGTGTTGTGAAGGACTAATAAATGCTTATCCTGAAGATCTGAACAATAATTTATATACTGAACTACAACAGTTCCACTCATAAATTCGCCACAAGTTTCGTGCATCAAAACTGACAACAACACGTTCAGTCATGCAGAACTCTACAAAGTAATAGTTAGAGACAACATAGAGTGTGCTTTTCCAAATGTAGAAATCGCCTTGCGCATATTTTTAACATTAATGGTTACGAACTGTTCAACTGAGCGCTCTTTTTCTCAGTTGAAACGTACAAAAAATCCAAGTAGATCGACAATGAAACAAGAAAGGCTTGATTCCTTATCTTTGCTGATGATTGAGGCAGACTTGTTGCGCAAAATTAACTTTGATGATGTACTCAAAAACTTTGCCAGACGTAAATCTAGAAAAAAGAACTTTAAAATGTAAATGTGTGCTCTCTCTGACTTTCTTATCTATCAAAAAAGTTGCAGTATTTTTGTCTACTATTATTACAAAATTAATTAACTATTAATTTTAATACAGAAATACCTTATTGTAGGTTTTATATGAGTGATAGTAGTACAAACATATGTGTTTACATTTCACAACTGTTTTTCTTTGTTAGTTTTTCGCACAATATTGAACATACCAGCAGTCAGTGGAGGATCGGGGCCCTGGGCAGTAAGGGGCACCCATGTGGGTTTGTGCCTAGGGCACCAAGATGGCTTAATCCGGCCCTGGAGACTGAGCACCTGTAGATTTGTCCGTTTTGCTGCATTGCTAGGGAACTGGCGGGCGCAGCAGACACCAAACGACAATAACAAAATATATTGAGAGGCACAAACGCCTACGCCAACTGGCATGGCACTTGATGATGATGATGATTATGATGATGGTTTTTTTTAACAAAGAAACTGCGCGGCAAATGAACATAATGAAAACTCATGATTATATTTCTTTCAAGGCGAAAATAATCACCGGGGAATCCAGATTTCCTTAGGCTACTTAGAAAGGAAGAGAACATTTTTCGCAATAGCTGGGATTCACAGAAACGAACCCAACACCCCACCACACATTGTTGACCACAACGAGGTAATGTGTTATGTAACCAGCCTGTTTTAACAATAAAGTCGTGTGACATATGTATTGTGCCACTGGCAGAGTCCCGGGGCTGGCCAGGGCCACCAGTACACGTGCTTCGTCAACCAATGGAATGCAATTACATTTTTCCTGGAAACAGAACTAAATATAATGTATCGCTAAATTTATTTGTTTCTCGCTTGAAGATACATTAAGAACACTACTTATTTGCATTTGTTATTTTCTCCTCACACGTGGGTTGTAGTCCTGTCACTTGCCATGGTACATTTGTTATGACATATTTCCTTGAAACTAAATCGGTTGGTCTTACAGGCGCTGTGACCTCGCGCCAGTGGACTCTACACAATTTCACGACATACCAAGGCCAGGGTTTGAAATCAGCTGCAGACCATTTATAAGCAGACCGCATTGCGTTGATTTCGATGGTATGCGCGTCGGTGGTTCAGAAAGCCATGGTAAACTACCGAACGTAAAAACCTGTAAAACACGTATAGCAAAGTCCTCAACAAAATAGTAGCTCGCAGGCTCCAGCAGCATTTGGAAAGTGGGAATCTGCTTCCCCAAGGACTCGGGAGCTACCGGCCGGGAAAGGACACCTGGGCCAATGCTGCAACTTTTGCGTTCGATGTCTATGAGGGCTTCCAGGATTAAAAGGAGACAGTGGAGGTAGCTCTTGACCTTGAGATTGCGTATAACAGGGTTGGGTATAATCTGTTGATACACACACTGTTGGACATGGAAGTCTGCCCTTGCCTTGTTAGATGGGTTGCGGCAGTCCTTTATGAGCGTAGGGTTGCACTGCGTATGGGCTCCTGGACTTCTGACCCCTGTACTATTACACCTGGGTTGTCGCAGGGATCTGCCTTTTCCCCAGTGCTCTTTAATGTCTACACCAGCAAAATCGCAGCTATTGTGACACCAGGTGTGGGTAGAATTTTGACATTTGCAGATGATGTGCTGGTGTACAGACAGGGCAGATACAGGGCCAGTTTTGCCAAAGACTTACAGGTGGCGGTAAACATTGTGGCGGAGTGGTGCAGGGACGCAGGGGCCATTATAAAGCCAGACAAGGCATCGGTTGTGTGGTACTCCTTGGATAACCGGATCGTCAAGGCAGACGTACCAGGTATTATGTTGAATGAATGTCCCCTTAGTCGAGAGAGTAAATTGAAGTACTTGGGTATCACCTTTGACAGGTGTTTGTCTTTTAAGGATCATGTGGAGGCTTTGGTGGTGGAGGCTGGTAGGGGACTTAATGCATTGAGGGCTATGGCAGCAGCCGGGGTAGATCAGAGGATGCTGTACAGGCTCTTTCAGCAGTTACTAATTTCTGTCATTGAGTATGGTTTAGGGCTGCTGACAGTATCAAAGTACCAGCTTGAAAGGTTGGAGCGCATACAGAATGCTGCCATGCGGTTAATCCTGGGGTGCACAAAGGACACACCAATTATATGCATGAGGCATATCCTGGCGTTACCAACAATGACGGATAGGCATAGGGTCCTTCAGGCCAAATGGTACCTGAGAGTTGCCACAGACAGGGATCACCCGCTGCATGTAGCAATGGATATGGTCAAGAGTCATAGACTAAGACGAGACAGGTCCTGGATGACACAGGCGGAACTTTCTATAAGTCAGGTATGTAATCTAGAGACCATCAAGCGTGAAAGAGAGTGGATGGAAGTTCCGGAAGACATGACGGACTGGCACAATGTAATAATAACACTGGGTCGTGAGTGCAGAGAATGGGCAGTGGGCCGCACTGAGTTTGAAGTGCAACAGCTGATCCAGAGCAACACACATCAAGGTGACATAGTCATCTACACCGATGGGTCAGTGGTGAGAAATAGATGTAGTGGATGGGGCTTTATTGCAATGGCTAATGGGCGAGTCTTAACGCTGTTAACTCCGTGATAAAGCGGTGTTAGATTTTCCTGAGATCCGATGTTTACTTCATATTTCAAGGTTATTCAGTGAATTCATAAACTGTTGTCGTTACGACGTTTGTAATGAGCCAGTTCCTTTCTTAAGTCCAAACATATTCACATGGCACAACACAGCGAACAAGGACTTACGACATGGCACATATGGGTGCTTACGTCTCGAGCTTGCTAGGAAATTAACAACTGCCTACGCCACAAGCCACAAAAAAAAATTTGGTTGGGTATACCTTACGGGACGTTGCAGTCAACACCAGCATTTTCAGCTGCTGTTGATGTGCTAGGCAAGTGTTACGTTCAGTAGGTTGCCATTGCTTTCTGAACGACCAGCCCTATACCTTTTTCGAAAAAAACAGCACCGCTGTGTTTCGAACCCGGGTATATGGGCTCACAAACCGCGTTCGCAAGCCCTTAGCCACAGAGACCAAGCCACAAAGTGTACATCAATATTATCATATCGGAACGATTAACTACACACCGATAGCCATTTTCACGCACCGTTCCGCACATACTTGAAACGGCAGCATTGTGCTGCACAAGAAATATGAAGTCGTGTAACATCTGATCTGTTGGAAGTTTTGACGCAAGAAATAAATAATGTCGACCACAAACAACGCCAACGTTGACCTCCATGCTCCAGGAGTTAAATACAGACAAATACCATTGCCCTGGGTATGTCCTGGGTGTAGGGTTAGGGTTAGGGTTAGGGGCACAGTTAGCCCAAACATTAACCCTTAACCCCTAAGCATTAACCCTTAACCATTAACCCCTAACCCCTAAACCCTAACCCTAAACCCTAACCCTAATGGGTACATGACATTACAGACAGAACTGACAATAGACGGAGAGTCATCACCAGACATCATCATTACAGAGAGCACGAGGACAGCGCTTATTGCCAGCATACATCTCTCTCAGGTCCGCGTGAAGAGCGGCCTTCTGGACATGGTCATCTACTGGGACAGTTCTCTGTGAGGTCCGCGTGAAGAGCGGGCTACTGGACATGATCTCCCACTGGGACAGCTCTCTCTCTCTCAGGTCCGCGTCATCACTTCATCAGCCTGGTGGGCATGCCATGGATTCAGTGGGTGAGCTGTGTCCATCTCAAGTGGCCCCAACGCTGAGGGAGAAGAATCCCTGCTTCATGGGCCAGTAGTCTGTGCTGCCAGGACGGATCTCCTCCTGATTCTATCTGTCAAGATCTATCTTGAATACAAGAGGCATCCAGTATACCGGGCCAGGGGTCGACGGTAGCTAGGTGTTTGTCAGGACTGAGGGCGTGTTGGAGTATGGACTCTTCCTCCATGAACTGGGAGTCCTCCATGGGCTGGGAGTCCTTCTTCATGGGTTCATCTTCTCTCTCAGCAGGAGTCAGTTGAGGTGTCGACACTATTTACCACCTTTATATTAGCATCAGTTCAACAATTTTCCTGAATGTACAAGAGTTTCGCTATCTGCCTTGTCTGCTTTCTATGTGAGACTGAGCACTTGTGGGTTTGTCCGGAGGGTATCAGTTGAAGTGGCCACTATTGACCACCTTTATATTAGCATCAGTTCAACAATTTTCCTGAATGTACAAAAGCTTCGCTATCTGCCTTGTCTGCTTTGTGTGGGTGAGACTGAACACTTGCGGGTTTGTCCGGTGGGCTACGGTTCTTAGAAACCCAGCGACTTATTTAAAACACAAAATTTCAAGTGGGTGACAAAACATAAGAAGGCCTGCAACACGCGGTGTTGTGGCGGGTTTCACAGGGAGACTGACAGGGACGGATTAACCATTAGGCAAACAAGGCACGTGCCGAGGGCATCAAGCATTTGGGGGGCACCACAGAGAGACAAATGTCGTATATCTGCTTTCTACACCATTGTTGACAAACTTGAGACAGAGATGAGTAGACGAGGACAGGTATATAATGATCTAGCAGTTCGATTTTCTTGTTTGGTCGATGTACCACAAACATCTCAGTGTTGTGAAGGACTAATAAATGCTTATCCTGAAGATCTGAACAATAATTTATATACTGAACTACAACAGTTCCACTCATATATTCGCCACAAGTTTCGTGCATCAAAACTGACAACAACACGTTCAGTCATGCAGAACTCTACAAAGTAATAGTTAGAGACAACATAGAGTGTGCTTTTCCAAATGTAGAAATCACCTTGCGCATATTTTTAACATTAATGGTTACGAACTGTTCAACTGAGCGCTCTTTTTCTCAGTTGAAACGTACATAAAATCCAAGTAGATCGACAATGAAACAAGAAAGGCTTGATTCCTTATCTTTGCTGATGATTGAGGCAGACTTGTTGCGCAAAATTAACTTTGATGATGTACTCAAAAACTTTGCCAGTCGTAAATCTAGAAAAAAGAACTTTAAAATGTAAATGTGTGCTCTCTCTGACTTTCTTATCTATCAAAAAAGTTGCAGTATTTTTGTCTACAATTATTACAAAATTAATTAACTATTAATTTTAATACAGAAATACCTTATTGTAGGTTTTATATGAGTGATAGTAGTACAAACATATGTGTTTACATTTCACAACTGTTTTTCTTTGTTAGTTTTTTGCATAATATTGAACATACCAGCAGTCAGTGGAGGATCGGGGCCCGGGGCAGTAGGGGGCACCCATGTGGGTTTGTGCCTAGGGCACCAAGATGGCTTAATCCGGCACTGAATTGACACCTTGCTGTCTTGGCAGGCGATACTGTGTTACATTAAGCTTCAAAAAGGCATTGTAACTACAATCCGTGGTAGTAGTGAATGCGATTAGTTCTTCCACACTGGGTGTATGTGAACACATGGTCATTTCCACCACCAAGCGCCATCAGACGTCTCTAACACTTGGTTTGTGACCTAGCTGCATGTGTAAACTGTCTAGTAATTATGAAAAAAGGCAATAAATGTTAAGTCATGTAAACGGATACGCAACTAACTTTTAACAAGCAAATAGACGAGCGTCAATTTCAGCTCAGTATACGAGTATAATTGATTTTTCCCGTTTTCCTATCAATAGGAATGTTCAAATACCGTTTTATTTCGATGTTCTGTCTTATGATTAGTGAATAAAAAAGTTTAAAATGCAAGAGGATCTACTTCATTGCACCGGGTTTCATCCCATATCGCTCATCTCTTGCCTAACGGCAGCCTGTCGAAAGCGTCTAAGCAAAGCTCGAACTCCGTAGCTCCAGCGACGACACGCAGGACTCTCGGAGAAAATACCACATGTGAACAGAACGACGTAGCCCGGAATCGAACCCACGACCGTATGGAATCGCGAGGCAGGCGGCGTAACCACTTCGTCACGGAGGTTCCCTGATCAGCAGGCTTGGCCATGGGAATCCCATGGGAAAAAAGGGGATTTTCTGAATAGTGTTGGGATGGGATGGGATGGGACGGGATGGGACAGGCATAAATTACCATTGGATGAGACAGAAAAACATGTCTCATGGACAAGCCTCCCATGGGAATCCCATGGGAAAGTCCCATGGGACGGGATGGGATGGGACAGGCATAAATTACCACGCAATGTAAATTATGTCCCACAGACAACCCTGCTGATCAGTGATAAGAAATCGCCAACTGGATTCGGTCACAAAACGGAGATGCTCTTTGAATACGTTTCAAATAGGAATATTATTTGCAGACACGACTCTTCCATGAAATTGTGTTTTTTGGATTATCATTTCCCAGTTCAATTATCAGGAAGAGTCTATGAGATGTCACATTAGATTGGAAATCTGACTTTGTTTAGACCATCCTGCCACCCATCACAAGACATGACTAGACAAGACCAGTAACCTTATCGTAACCCCCATTATGGAATACTCAGAGATTCACGTGTGACTGGCTTTTGTGGCAATTCCTTTTTTTCCAGTTAGCTGAGACCTAACGTCAAACGGAAGGGACAGTAGAATTCTGAAAAATCAGTTTTAACATATATTTATATGCCCACCGATGACCGCAGACTCCACAAGTCAGTCTCACCTCCCAGTAGTGTAGACCGGGAAATCATGCCCGTGAGGTCATGGGCTACCGGCGCTCTGGCTCGCCAGGGGTGGGGGGGGGGTGCACTCCCCTTGGTCAGATGTTTTTCGTCCCAAACCTGCAACTGGCCTAGCAAAGCCGGCAGGGGATTTTTCCTGCTCGAGGAAATAATGAAAAGCATATTCGGACTGACCCAAATGGTAACGGACCCGGCAATGTTGAAGGACAACGAGACAGATTATCTATTAAGAAAATGGGCACACTGAACATCTGTGGTTTTAACAGTAAAGAAGAACTCATAAAAACAATGGAAAATTCGACTGATGGGAATAGTGGACACAATAATTAAATGGAGGGTATGCAAGGATATCCCTATCGTTATACCTTTGTCTACTCCGAATTGGAACAACAAAAAAGGGCAAGGCATGGTGTAGGAACTGTCATTGAACCACGGCTGGCAAGAAGAATATTAGAAATAAATATATATCAGAAAGAATTATAACGGTGAGAAGAAAAAGAACAGGCCATTACTACCTATGTACAGATATAAGCACAATGTATCACAAATAGCAATGAATGTGAGGAGTTCCTCGAAGACATCCATGATATAGTTAATAAAATGGAGAAGCAAGACAATATCATACTTATGGCAGACTTCAACGCAAGACTAGGACATAACAGAACGGACATAGAGAGACATCTTGGAGCACTTGGAGACCAACACAATGACAGAAATGATAATGGAAGTAGATTGATAGGGCTATGCCCTCAACATGACTTCTTTATAACAAACGCATGATTTAAACACAAAGACTCACAAATATATACCTGGTACAAATGGAACTATCTAGACACCAAAAGCCAAATTGATTTCATATTAACAAGAAACAACAGAAATAGAAATATATTAGATTCAAGGTCATTGTCCAGCTTAAGTATAAACAAAGACCACAAAGCAGTTATTACCACAATGCGAACCGATAGAGTAAGAAAGCAAAGACCAATAAAAACATACTATGCGAATTATAAAAAAAAGGTTTTTCATATCCTATTTACAGGACATCGCTGTCAACACCAGCATTTTACTGCTGTTGTTGACACTGATTATGGTCGTCACTAGGAAGGAAGAAATACCACAATATAATATACAAGAAAATGGGCATATTCTTAAACAAGTGAATCGGTACAACTATCTCGGAACAGTCATAACATCTGATGGGGGATGCCTTGAAGAGATTAGAACAAGAATTACCACGGAGAAGGTAGCCTTTTGCAAGATGAAAAACATACTGACCATAAAAGAGTGCTGAAGTGCTACATAGAACCTATACTTTTATATGGATGTGAAACGTGGACAATGAGCAGACAAGCTGAAAAACATCTGATGGCTGTGGAATTGTGGTTTCTGAGAAAAATGCAAAGAATACCATGGACAGACAGAAAAACCAATGAACAAGTCTACGAGAAACAAATGTAGATCGTAAACTGATTACAGACATTAAACGTAGACAGTCAAAAATATTTTTTGGGCATGTTATGAGAAGAAATTAATTGGAGAACTTAGTGACAACTGGCAAGATCGAAGGGAGGAGACCAAAGGGAAGACCAAGAAGTAAATACCTGGATGGCTTGGCCACATGGAATGGTCGAGACAGAAACACGGAGTTGATCCACGACTCTGGTGATCGAGTGAGATGGCAAAACATGACAGCCCACGCCGTTCCACATGGCACATGATGATGATGATGTTGATGTCTTGGCAAGTTTATGATCAGTAGTTTGCCACTGCTTTCTGAACGACCGGCTCCCATACCAACACGTGAAGACCCAGCGTGACAGGGTCTTGTGCCAAATTGATTGCAGCTGTGTTTCGAACGCAGGTAAGCGGGTTCACGAATCGTGTCAGCAAGCCCTTAGCCACGGAGACGGCCACTATGCGAATAAGTAAACTTAAAAAATTTCAAAGACTAGGCCGTGAGGGAAAATTATTAAAAAGAATTAAATGAAACCTTTGCAAAACTACCCATTGAAAGAAAGACGACGGAATAAGAATGGGAAATTTCAAATCAAGTGATTTAGAGACTGCAAACATAACACGAAAAAAAGATAAACACGGATTAGAAAAATAACAAATTGGTGGAAAGCCGGGGTAAAGACAGATGTAAAACACAAAAAGGAAAAGTATAAAAAGTTGGTGAAAAGGAAACAGGATCATGATTACATGGAATGTAGAATAGCAAGAAGACACGCGAATAGATTAACACAGAGAGAAAAAAAAAGACTGGATGGAGTATGGAGAAATCCTAAATAAAAGCTACGCGGGGGAAACTAGAAACTTTTACAGACAGATTAGTGCAATGAGAACCAGAGCAGAGCCCTTTGACCCTAAGTAAATAATTAACAGCGAAAAAGGAGAACCAATAAGTGAACAAAAACAAATCTTAAAAAGATGGAGGCACTACTTCGAATAACTTCTCAAGATTCTATCAGATGCCACAGGAATCTAAGAAACTAACACAGATGCCATCGAAGAACTAGAACTAGCCAAACTGAAAGAAGAAATTAGAAATCACTGGTCAAGACAAAATATCAAATAAACCAATTAAAGCAGTATTAGAAGTAGGAACAGCATAGCTTAACAGACTATTTAACCATGTTTGGGTAGAACCCAGACACCACGAGAATAGGGAACGCCATAATTATCACAGTTTGGAAAAACAAAGACAGTAAGAGAGACTGCACACAATACAGAGGCATCTACCTTTTGAGTCATACTTGAAAAATATTCTGCAAAATTCTAGAAAAAGACTACGACCTACAATGGAATCCCGGCTAAGTGAAACACACCTTCGATTTAGGGGGGAAAAAAACGAAAAAAAAACAAAACAAACAAAACAAAGGATGCACAGATGCCATTATCCTCTTAGACAACTTGTGAAAAATCGACCAAATTTAATGAAATAGTCCAATTAGCCTTTGTGGACCAAGAAACGACATTTGATAGAGTAGACAGAAATAAGCTGTGGCACATCCGATATGGAGTGAGTACACGCCGAACAAGCTTATGTAAACGTTTATACAACACTGAATGTACGGTAAGAACAAACGGATAACACTCATAACCCTTCACTATAAGAACCTGAGTACGACAAGGTTGTGTCCTGTCCCCCCTCTTGTTTATAACCTATTTAGACAACATATGTAGAGAGACCAGCAAACAGAGACCGTAGCAACATCGCATGACGAACAGAACACAGAAGAAGAGCCAACGGCAAATTACACCATTAAAGAACTATTTGTGGACGATCAATAATAGCAATAATAGCACAATCAGAATTAAAAGTCCAAATAAATAGCGTGTGTATGGAGCATAACATGAAAATTAGCATAAGTAAATTCGAGGCAATGACTATAACCAAAGAAGAAAACACAACAAAGATTCATCTAAAAGCACAACACCTGAAGCAGAACGAGCTTTAAGTATTTAGGAAGTATAATGTAGCCTTGGGGAAAGACTGAGGAGATAAAATAAAGATAAGGGAAAGACTGAGTTTCCTTTGCTACGGTGCTAAGAGGTAGAGAGTAACTCGCGACTTCGCTAGGTCCAAAAAAAGAAAAGGAGTAAAAAGAGAGGGAGAACCTCACCTCCCCCAACTAAAAAAAAAAGTGATAGTAATAAGATAAGAATTTTCGAGAATCTTGGACAGGGGTCTCAACTCAGACAGTGAATTAAGATGTTATATTGTGGTAGAAATAGTAGTTGTAACAACTAAAAGAGATTAAACGAACAAATCAAGAGCAAATAAACAAGCTCTTTATTTATTACTTCTAACAGAATATGTTGGATAACACATTAAAGTTGAAAAACAGATACAACAGACACCTGTATATATCAAACATCAACAGTGGGTGACCCCTAACCAATCACCAAAATTTAAGACAACAGGGTACACCAAGTATCACAACACAGGTGTTCCAAACAATAGCTGGTTAGACCGACACAATAAAGAACTTTGACACAGACAACACTAAGGCACTACAAAAACATAAGTTACACAACATAAATTTTAAGTCTCGACATAAACAAACGAGTTGTGACACCATGCAACAATAAGTTCCCTTATGTTGCTACCTCAACATGAGGCCAGGAGTGCCGACAATAGTGAGCCACACCTGTAACAACAGAAATCAAGCTATGATTATCATTGTTATTAAATCATATTCAACATATGAAGCAATGAGCTCATGCATTAAAACAAATGAATCCACCCACAGATAATAAGTGTCCCCTATCAAATCCTCCACCTTGCTATTCCCTCCAGTTGTACTACTGCTATTCTGAGATAACTCTTGATGTCTGGCATGATCATCCTTTGCTGCCTTATTCTTCTTTAAGGTGACTACATCTCTAATTGTTAAATGCAACAATCAATGTTTCACCATCAGATCGCCAACTTTATTGTCTTCTCCAGTTCCGCATCCGCAAATGGAGAAGACAAGAGTGGCTTGCTTCGCTTCGGAAGTCACGGGTGACAAGCATCGTCTTGATCTTTTCTCCGGGGCATGCTGGTGTGCTGGGGAATGAACAGGCGGATAGATTGGCTGGCTCTGAAAAACTTGGTGGAGTATTGATGCATGATAAGGAAGACGTGGTTGCGGCCTTGTGGGAACACGTGTACACCTCGGAGGAGCAAATGGATCACCATGGTCTGGCAAGAATGCGACAGCGAGGGGTGACGAGGGGATCTGGCCGACGATCGACGCTCAGAGGAAAGGCGAGACGGACATATAATCAGATTGCTACTGGTACTATTAGTGTTGGAACTCTTCCCTGGCTGCTGAGGATGGGGGCGGAGCGCTTATGGGAATGCCCCGAATGCTGTGATGTCGGTTCCTAAACCAATCAATCAATCAATCAATCAATCTTCTCCAGTTGTGCCGCCGCTGTCATGAGACTATACTTGATATTGCTAGGATTCCAAACGTTCTAATGCAATAATCTTAGCCTGCTCCCATGCAGCACAACATTCACTTACAGAATGCCTTCAGTTCAGTGTAACTACCTCACACAGATCCTACACACACCAGCAAGGGAAGATTGGATCTCATTTGCCCAGCTGCAAACATACATAACTATGAAAAGCAGAGGACAACATGAACTTATATGTCTAATCCAGAAAACCAGTATAGTACATTTACATCTCCATCTTCTGCATCTAAATACCTCAACTTATGTAGGATGCCATATGACATGGGACAAACTACTCCTGCAATGTCCATGTTTGGGTAAAAAAAATATCAACACTAATATGACACTATATAAGTTACAGTTTCTGATAGCATTACAAACTAATAAGCAACAAGTAAAACGTGTTTAACTATTAAAAGCAAAGGACACACACACACACACACACACACACACACACACACACACACACACACACACACACACACACACACACACACACACACACACACGACACACACACACACACACACACACACACACACACACAAAGTGAAATTATAATATACGTACAATGTGAAAATGCAATACTTGCACATAGTAGAGTTATAACACTCACTTGCATATCAGATAAACATGCATATCAGGTGAAAGTACATTATTCATATGTAAGAGTACACCATTCATATGAGACAGAATCAAAGCGTAAGAATGTCCATGGCTGGATAAAGAATATCAGTACTAATATAACAACCAGTATACTATATCTGATATCATTATTACACACTAATGTCAACCAGTGTTTCTAATGCCAACCACATCACTGTACTATTCTTTGTGACTGGACGGCAGATGTAAAGTTATTTCCTCTCTTCCTCATTCTTTCTGTGATACGCCAGTTCTAAATCTCGCTGTCTTACGTTTCATGTCACCTAGCAAATACACGTTAACATCTTTGCGAAGGATGGTAAGTAAAATTAAATCACATTCTTTCCATAGTGCGACAAGTGCTATGTTTAACTTAAGATGGAATCGCTGTCAATGATTCCATCAACAATTTGATACACCTTGCAGCACAAACACTGCAGTGATTAATTCAGCCTATCATAGTTAACTGTGTATCTACTAAACACATACATTTACAGATTGTCCCCCTGTGTTCCACCTCTCCTAGAACGCTTTACCCCTTTACTAATACCAGTGTCAGATACGCATGACTACGTCCTTTCTCAGTAAAGCCGCACACAATTTGCAGTTATGATTACATTATGATTACTGATACGCATTCAGCGCAGTGTATAAGTGTATAATTTCCTGAGCTCTGTAGCTGTCAGTCCCTGCAGTCCCTTCACCTCTGTTGTTATCCACAGGTCCACACTATATAGCTTAACCCCTTACCATCATTGTAACATATAACATGTAAGTATTCTTCTCCGCTTTACACATGTTATAAATATTAAACACCTGCTCATCATGATTTTCCCTACTCAATATTGCTTAGGAGTGTTCATATTCAACAATCAATCACACAAACAGTCAATCATATGCCCATCAAGGCCAGCATGGCTCCATGTGGCATGATTTTAGTCTTTTCATTAACTATAATTTATTACCCCATGCATTGTATATCTTGGTGAATCTCTCACATGTTCATTTAGCTAGTAACACATTATTGTCATACGATAATCATATAAAATACATTCCAAACAAAACAATCTTGTGCCAACATGTCTGGCATGATGTGACATCAGTTTCTACAATATTTAATCACAACTAATACATATTGTTCATTTTTCACATAACCATGCCTGATGTCTGATTACAGTCCAATTTAACTATACAGCAGTGTACCTTGCTTTTCCTTGACTATACAGTTCAAATGTGTTTACTTTAATTACTACAGACCACTCATCTCACCTTCATAATCACCATCATCTACATGCCACTATAATAATCATGCTGAATTCATTAAATAATAGCAATACCTCATATAATAACACCTAAAACCTTACTTATAATATCTACTACTGCTACAGTAGATTTCCCTAATAACTTCTACAACCCACGTTTGCACTGCCCTCACAACAAATCTCCAAACTAAGAATAATTTACACCCCTGCAAATAAACACAATTAGTCCGAATAATTACTATGTATCACTTAAATCTCTATATATTGACCTGTTAGACCTTATTTTCATAAAGCTTCAGGGATGCTAAATCACTGTAGAACAGCTCATTTCAGTAAATATTTATCCTTTTATATTTCTTTGTTCCTACCATCTCGCCTAACAGCTTTGTTCATACACACCTGTTTTCCAACGCAAACGCTTTTCAAGCCGGTAACTTGGCGTGTGCTGCGATTTAATAAATCTTTAATAAATTAAACACTTTAAACTTGCAGTTCTCTCCTAAGAAATAGGTTGTTCACTGATGAACACAGAGGAAACCCCCTACGTGCTGGCCACAAAACAACTCAGGGCCAAAGCGTCCTCTTCACAAACCGGGCCGGCTACTACAACAAATATGGTCTCAATCTCTTTGTCCTGTTTGAGTTCCGGCAGTTGCCAGGGCCATACGGCTTTAACAGACACAACCAAGGTGCGTTGACTTGGCGCTGTTACGATATCATCAAATTTAAACATTGAGCACAACCCACTACTGGCAACGCTGATCGTATTCTGGTATGAACCAAAGGCCTATCACGTCAACATGGAAGCACTATACTCGAGTTTCGCTCTCGTTTGAGCTCGTCAGTAGTGCATATCCCTGACCGGATCCGGAAATAAGCACCGGATCACTGGCGTGTGAAGCGGGTGTGTAACCACGCGGCACACGCTGGACACGCCAAATTATCATAACAGAACATTACAACGTCACCCATCGTAGGCTATGCTCAAGATTTCATCAAATGGCAAAATAAGTATACGAGATCGAAAATAGATGCAATAAGGCACACCACCTCATTGGATAAATGAAACTATAGTATAGAACAAACACATATCAATAGATACTTAAAAAAAAAACACACACTCTACAACACAATCTTCATACCAAATCTATGCTATTAATGCCAAACCTGGACAATGACAGAAAAAGGTAAAAGAAAAATTACATTAACGAAAATGCGATTCCTGGAAAGAATGCTCAATGCACCAAGAGAAGAGAAAATCAGAAATAAAGAAATCAGGACTAAAGTGGGAGTTATAGCATTGCTAGATTTCATCAGAAAACAGCAAGTTAAATGGTTTGGCTATATAACTATGCTACCAACTAACAGTATACCACAGCAAGCAATGATGTACAGACCAAAAGGAACCAGAAGAAGAGACCGACCAGTTAAACGATGGACAGAGGGAATAACAGAATCAATGGGAATCACGATATATGAAGGCATAAACGGGCACTCTTCCACTGTTTGTGCTTCACCACGGCACCTCAAGGTACAAGAGGAACAAGAAGAGATGAATATATCTAGATCACAGGAAAGAAGATGCATGTTCTTTAAAATTTTTAATTTTATTACGTTTTATCTGTGCGCGCGTGTGTGTGTGCGTGTGTGTGTGTGTATGTGTGTGTGTGTGGCACGCTTGCTTGGGCGCGCACGTATGTGTGTATGTATATTTATGTGTGTGTGTGTGTGTGTGTGTGTGTGTGTGTGCGTGTTTTTGTGTGATGTAGCGGTAGCGAACGCGAAGTGCAATCCCGCAGACCGCATACCAAACTAGCTGCAGGCGTTTTGGAAGCAGACCGCATTGTGTTGATTTTTAACAATGGTATGAACGTCGGTCCTTGAGAATGCAAAGGGAACAAACTGAAAGCAAACTTGCCAAGCAAATCACAAACTGCTAAAATGCCGGGGTTGATTGCAACGTCCTGTAAAAGACATGCAAGTAACTGTAGCTATATATAAATATATAGGACCAAACAGTTTCAATGAACTAAACAAAATGTTTGCTATATTTCGATGAATTTCCTAGCGTGTTTATCAGGAACAAAGCCACACATGACCTTGTCTCGCCGTCATCGATTTACTCAACTAAACACCGCTGGTGACTTATTACCTTATTTTTGGCTGCTCCTATTCTGTCGGACGGCAAGGGAAACCCACGGTCGTGCGTCACCAGTACATGATTATTCAATATACGTAAATACCTGGTAGATTCGCTCAATAGAATAATCGGAACAAGAGCAAACCGGAATCGAGACAAGTTGATGGAGCAAGACCGCACAATATGATCGCCATTCTTATCTTTATGCCACACGATGGTGATCACATTTGTATAATAACTGAGAACCTTTGAGTTTGCCCAGAGGGTAGTCATGCTGTTAAATTAAATGTTTGCACATCCTTTACAGGACATTGCTGTCAACATCAGCATCTTTCAGCTGATTGTTGATTTCTTGGCAAGATTACGCTCAGTAGTTTGCCATCGCTTTCTGAGCGGCCGGCTCACATACCCCGTAAGTTACTGACGCTATTCGAACCACTGCTGATTAACACCGTCGCCACGTTACTTAAGAGAGTATACGAGATTACGGAGAAAAGTCGCTAACCTCTAGGCCAGGAAGCCGGCAGTCATGCTGTTACTGTTAACAAATAACAGATAATAGACACAAGTTATCTAGATTTTAGGGACGCAGAGGTGTTTCCAAGGCACCAGGGCCAGGTTTTATACTGGCCAAGACCTACTGATACGTCCTAGTCGTGCGTCCTAGGCAACAGGTCCCTTCGGGGTCCTGGCTAACGTAGTAGGATTGCTGATTCTTCCGAAGCCGGTGAGTATCTGCCTGCACGGCGAGGAACCACCAGTCTGCACACCAATAAGCCAGACATGGGACAACGGATACTCACGCAAACCTCAGGTCCGGTATGACATCACACTGATGTTGGACAACAGGATGTCTTCATCCGACATATAGGACCTCCCGCTGGAGTTCATAGCCAGCGAACACAAGCAAAGCAAGGCAAAGAATCTAGATTTTACAACAGCGTTTCATGTTGGTGATTTATGATACAAGAAATGCGAAGAACATGAAACAATCATTTTCTGGGTGTAACCGAATTTGGCATCACTGTGACAAGAGATTCATAAACCACGCGGCTGGTTATAGATTTATCTACAAGAAAAGCTGATGCTAAAGACATTTGGATACAGATCTCATCTGTGGCGACACTGGGCAAGTCGATATCGATCCTTCATATCAAGTCAAAATAGGATTTACAGGCGTGATTTTTCACAAGACCGGGACGTTTTCTCTGTAGGCCTATAACGACACCAGAATTATTAAAATTCCACAAAAGAACTACGGACTGTTAAAATAAGACTTCGACTTCCCTAATTCCTCAGTTATTTTTCTAACTACATCGTCGGGGCTTTCGGAAATGCGGAACATGCAATTTAACCACTTTAAAATGCAAGTCTCTGTATGGTTAGAAGTTAATTGCATATCAGTTACATAACTTCGCATTGAACCCCAGCAATATTTGGCTGTTTGTGATTGTCTATATAATTTACGTTCGGTAGTTTGAAAAAGAAATGTAAAAATTCAGAAATAAACATCATAATAGGAGACTTCAATGCAAAAGTAGGAAATTAAGGTGATAAATACACAGTAGGAAACTATGGTTTAGGAGAGAGAAATGAAAGGGGATACAGACTCGTAGAGTGGGCTAAAGAAAAGGAAATGATTGTAGGAAACACCTGGTTTAAGCAACACCCTAGAAGATTATGGACATGGAGGAGTCCTGATAGCAGGATCAGAAACCAGATTGATTACATTCTGATTAGCAGAAGATTTAGAAACGCGCTAACAGTAGCAAAAACAGTTCCCAGTGCTGATTGTTATAGTGACCACAGATTACTTTCAGGAACATTGAGGATAAAGCTGAAGAAAGTCAAGTATATAACAGGAAACACTAAATACGATTTGTGTACATTGAGTAATGACAAGGAACTACAAAACACATTCAACATAGAAGTACAGAACAGATTTGATATATTGTCTGATCTAGAGATATTATTCCAGGATGTGAATGATCAATGGGAAATGTTAAAGAATTCAATCAGTTTGGCTGCAGAAACAACTATTCCAAAATTAAAGAAGGTGGGTCGTAAGAAATGGATGACTGAATAAATTTTACACCTAATGGAAACAAGAAGACTCAACAAAAATAATCCTGACAAATATGAAGAAATTCACAGACAAGTCAGAATATTATGTAGGAAGGCAAAAGAATCATGGCTTGAGGAAAAGTGCTTAGAAATTGGAAATCAACACAACAGTCAAAATACCAAATTAGTGCACAAAAGAATTCAGGAACTTACTAATAAAAGAACAAGTACATCAACAGGCTGTCTAAAAACTAAAGATGGCAAAATCATAATAGAAAAAGATCAGATTCTACATGTATGGACAGATTATGTGAAAAACCTGTATAATGATAACAGAGAGGAACAGTATATTAGATTTAATAATGAAGGCCCACCAATTTTAAAGATGGAGGTTCAAAATGTTCTTAAGCACATGAAAGCTGGCAAGGCCTCCGGTGCAGATAACATCACAACAGAAATGATTAAAGCTTTAGAAGAATTTGGACTAGAACAAGTCACCAGACTGCTGAACAAATTATATTATACTGGAGATATACCTTCTGAATTATGTAATTCTGTATTTATTGCACTCTCAAAGAAAGCAGGAACCTTGGAATGTGATCAACATAGAACAATTAGTATAATGAGTCACATCACAAAGATTTTGTTACGAATTATCATGCAAAGAGTGAGGAAGAAAATACAACCTGAAATAGGGGAAGAACAATGTGGGTTTGTAGAAGGAAAAGGTACAGTAAATGCTGTGTATATGCTACGAACAGTTATTGAACGTGCTATAGAAGTAAACAAGGATATACATATTTGCTTTATTGACTACACAAAGGCTTTTGATAGAGTTAGACATGTCAACATGGTGGATATGCTTGCAGATCTACAAATTGATGGGAAAGACATTAGACTTATAAAAAACATATATTGGAAACAACAAGCTGCTATAAGGATTGACAATGAAGTGGGACAATATCAACCTATTAAGAGAGGTGTTAGGCAGGGATATGTAATGTCTCCAGATCTTTTTTCCCTATACAGTGAAAATATTTTCAGAAATGTAGAAGACATAAATGGAATCAGCATTGGAGGACGAAACATAAATAACATTAGATATGCAGATGATACAGTATTGATTGCAGACAATGCACAGGATCTGCAACAATTAGTAGACGCGGTTGTTGTCCACAGTGAGCAGCTGGGGTTGAAATTAAATTGTAAGAAGACACAGGTTATGGTCGTCACTAGGAAGAACGAAGTACCACAATGTATTATACAAGTAAATGGGAATATTCTTCAACAAGTGAATCGGTACAATTATCTCGGAACAGTCATAACATCTGATGGGAGATGCCTTGAAGAGAGTAGAACAAGGATCGCCATGGCGAAAGTAGCCTTTAGCAAGATGAAAAACATTCTGACCAATAAAAAGATGTCAATTGAAACGAGAAAAAGAGTGTTCAGGGGATACATGGAACCTGTTCTTTTGTATGGATGTGAAACTTGGACAATGTGCAGTCAAGTTGAAAAACATCTGATGGCTGCAGAAATGTGGTTTCTGAGGAAAATGCAAAGAATACCATGGACAGATAGAAAAACCAATGACCAAGTACTACAGGAGACAAATGAAAATCGTAGATTGATTAGAGAAATTAGACGTAGACAGTCAACATTTTATGGACAATGTTATGAGAAGAAATGGACTGGAGAACTTAGTGACAACTGGCAAGATCGAAGGGAACAGACTAAGAGGAAGACCGAGAGGAAAATATCTGGATGGCTTGGCCACATGGCATGGACGAGACAGGAACACTGAGCTGATCCACGACTCTGGTGATCGAGTGAAATGGCGAGTCATGACCGCCCACGCTTTCCGGCATGGCACATGATTGATGATTGATTGAGTTTGCCATTCCTTTCTGAACGCCCGACGCTTACACCATTGTTAGAATTAACACAAGGTGGTGTGCTTCCAAATCGCATGCAGCTGATTTCGAATCTGGTGTTATGAAACGCGCTAGCTATAGCTTAGCCACAGACGTCAGACGTGTAGTAAAAACGGTATAATGCTGAACATTTTCTATGGAACACACAAATCTGAGAAAATCCTCGGAGATTCCCTGTCCCCTGGGAGATAACTCAAGTGCCCGATCTACTATCGTGTTTCTAAGCCACATATACTCTTCGGTGGATGGGAAATTCCATATGGCAACAGAGACGCTAACAGCAAGAGATTAGGTATAGGCTGAAGATTAGTAGGCTTATGTACACGCAACAGCATTTGACCTTAAACTTTACAAGGATGTTGAGCAGTGGTTCTCAACCAGTGGGGAATTCCCCCTAGGGGGGAATTTAGGGTTTCCAAGGGGGGAATGAAGATTATTTCAAGATCGCGTTAATACAATAACCGATTACTTGATATTGTTCCCCCCCCCCCCACCACCCATACTTTACGGTTCTGTACTCCTCGCCTTATCCTTTGTCTTATAACGTAAGTAGACCCACAAATCACATTTTATGTAGACGCTTAAACTTGTTCTAGTATGTATTATTAAAGTTAGCTTCCAGTTTTACGTATACTATGTAGGGGCAGGGTGGGGGGGGGGAATTTATAGGGAGGAAATACGAAAGGGGAGGAATGACATTCTCAACATATGGTGAAGGGGGTTGAGAACCACTGATGTAGAGGAACAGACAGAAAATCCCATGAACAAGTCCGACAAGAAGCAAATGAGAACCGTAAACTGATTAGAGAAATTAGACGTAGACAGTCACAATTTTTGGACACATTATAACAAGAAATAAATAAGAGAACTTTGTGACAACTGGTAAGATAGAGGGGAAAAGAACAAGAGGAAAGTAGAGAAGTAAATATTTGGATGGTTTGGCCACGTGGTATGATCGAGACAAGAATACGGAGCTGATTCACGACTCTGGTGATCGTGCGAGATGGTGACACAAGACCGCCCACGCTTGTCGATAAGGCACATGATGACGATTAGAGGGTAAGTATGAAGGCAAGAGGTAGACAACGATACAAGTGGGAAGATAACATCATGGATTGGACGAACAGAAGCCTGACAAAATGTATAATCTAGGCGAGCGACAGGCAGTGTTGGAGATCCATTGCAGTCAACCTTCATTGTGAAGACGGCACCTGCGTTGGTGCAGGAGTCTTCTCTCTGAGTTAAAATTATCTACAATCTACAATCTACAAATTAAGGCAGGAGTGGGTTGAGTTTAAAACAGGTTAAAAGCAAGAAGATCGACTTCATTGCACCGGGTGTGATCCTATTAGGCTTGGTCGCTTTCCGCAGGACCGCCTGTCAAAAGCGTCGAACAGCGACGGCGGTCAAAACTGAACCGAATGGCAGAGTCGGGAAACGAACACATGAACCTCGGAGCGGGAGGCAGGCAGCTTCGACACGGAAACAAATGAAGGGCCAGTCTTTTTATCATCATCATCATCATCATCATCATCATCATCATCATCATCATCATCATCATCATCATCATATCATCATCATCATCATCATCATCATCATCATCATCATCATCATCATCATCATCATCATCATCATCATTTTCCACTTCTGCCGTCAAGCCTCGTGGGGAGGAATAATTTGCGTTCCAGCGCCCGGTGGGCGGCACTGGATAGTGTCATCTTTTTATACTCGTATCAAAACTATATTGCCATTGTAAATAAACAATAAACTAGATCAATCAATCAGGTGTACAGGGTGTGGACTGCGCCTGGCCCTGCTGTCAGCAGGGTTCGGATCGGCTAGCGTCTCCCAGGAGGGGTGAAAAGTGAAAATTAGTAGCCTGTCGATGACCCGCAGACTACACAAGTCAACCCCTACATCCACGTGGTATACACCGGGAAACCATGACCGCCAGGTCTTGGGCTACGGGGCTATGGCTCGCCATAGGGGATGGACTCACTGTGGTCAGATATTTGTCCTAAACCTGCTACTAGCCTAGTAAGCCCGCAGGGGATCTTCATACTGCTCATATAAAAACTAAGAAGTACTTAGAAGGTATAATATCATCAAATGGCAAATCAGAAGACGAGATCGAAAATATATGCAATAAGGCAAACCAACTCATTGGACAAATGGCACCAATACTAAAGAACACACATGTATCAATAACTATTAAGAAAGCACTTTACAACACAATATTCCTACCAACTCTATGTTACCAATGCCAGGCCTGGACAATGACAGAAACAGAGAAAAGAAAGATCACAACAACAGAAATAAGATTCCCGAGAAGAATACTCAATGTTTCAAGAAGAGATAAGATCAAAAATGAAGAAATCAGGACTAAAGTGGGTGTTATAGCTGCGCTAGATTTTATTAGAAGGGAGCAAATCAAATGGTTTGGCCATGCAAGTAGGTTACCAACTAACAGTATACCACAACAAGCAATGATGTACAGACCAGATGGAAGCAAAGGAAGAAGCCGACCACGTAAGCGATGGACGCAGGGAATAGCAGAGTCCATGGGAATATCGATACATGAAGCCCATAAGCGGGCACTCTCCCGCTGTTTATACTTCACCTCGACACCGCAAGGTACAAGAGGAACATGATGAGATGATATGGGTTGTTTTAACTTTAATCATTATCAAAAACTGAGGTGATTCTTTGTTTACACTTTGTTCGGTGACATTCATGTTTGCCACCTACGGAAAGTATACAACGTTATGTGACAAACCTGATTATTATGTATACACAGTACACCATGTTAAGTGATAACATTGTTTGTTTTGTACCGACATTGGTTGTTCAATAACGTATGTGTATGTTCTGTCAGTCCCTGGATGTCTGGTACATACAGAAAACATTGAGAGACAGTGGGGATTATTTGTGAGGGAGGAGACCTACATACTGGCCCAGCTTTATCAATATTACATAGGATATGTCAGTCCCTGGATGTCTGGTACATACAGAAAACATTGAGAGACAGTGGGGATTATTTGTGAGGGAGGAGACCTACATACTGGCCCAGCTTTATCAATATTACATAGGATATGTCAGTCCCTGGATGTCTGGTACATACATAAATCATTGAGAGACAGTGGGGATTATTTGTGAGGGAGGAGACCTACATACTGGCCCAGCTTTATCAATATTACATAGGATATGTCAGTCCCTAGGGCCAGTAGTAAAGTTCCTTAATCCCACGCCTTTCTAGGAAACAAACATTCACTATCTTTATTTTTATTTTTCGTGAAGGGTACTTGTCTTGTAGTAGGGAACCTCACAAGGAACGAACGAACGAACGGACGGACTTTATTTTCAAAGGGTAACACATTTGGCACGCAGGCCCGTCTTAAATTCGGCCCTTCCAAACACAGTAGTACATAGGAAAAACATTGTCAAATGAATTTTGAAAACATAAACAATGCATATTACCATGTTATGAGACGCATCCACCACCCACCCATACATCCCCCACCCACCCATCCAACCAACCACACACATACACCCCAGGCACATACATTCCCCCACCCACCCACTACATCCCAACACCTACACATCTCCCCATCCACACACACTCCCACCAACCACACATCCCATCCACCCACACTCCAAGCATACATACATTTCCCAACCCACACTTCCCCCACCCACACAATCTCCCCACCCACTCACATATCCTCCACCCGTCCCATTACCCACCAACAATCACCCACCCACATATCCTCCTCCACCCACACACATCCAACAACCCAGCCAAACACACATCCCTCAAACACACATCCCCTACGCACACACGCATCTCCTCGCCATCTCACATATCCCGCACCTACCCACACACAAATTCCGCACCCACCCACATAATCTCCCATCTCCCCCAGCCCACTCACAGGTCCCGAGCTCACCCATACAAACATCCCCCACCATCTCCAAACCTACACACATCAACCCACCCACATATCCTCTACCCATCCACACATCCTCCACCAACCCATCCCGCAATCAAACATCCCTTAACCACACATCCCTTAACCACTCTCTCTTACCCATATACAATCACCCACCCACACATCCTCTACTCACCCACCCATCCCTCAGCCACACATCCTTTAACCACACACCCCTACCCATATACACACATACCCACCCACACACACATCTCTCCACCCATACACACATCCCTCACACACATCCCCACCCACCAACACATCCCCCATTCACAAACACACACCTCCCATCCTCTCACACCCAACCCACACACACACAAACATACCCCACCCATACACTCATCCCCCTCACACATCCCTCCACACACGTACTTATCCCCCAACCACTATTACCCACACATCCATCACCCACTCATCAATACATACATCTCCCATCTACCCACACACACACACCCCCAACCACCTCTCGAAACACATATCCCCTACCCTCACACACATCAACACCCACCCACAAACCCACACCCACCCATACACACATCCTTTATCCACACACATCTTCCCTCCTACACAACACCGCACCCACACACATCCCCAAGACACATCTCTCACCCACACACACATCTCCTATCCACCCACACATCCTCCATCTACAATCACCCTCACCACCCACACATACATCCTCCATCCAGCCACACACACCCGAACCCACCCAGACACATCCCCCTCCCACACACAACCCCGCATCCATCACCCACACCCATCACACACCCATCCTCCAGTCCACACACATCCCCACACCCCCATACATACATTCACCACACATCCCTCACCCACACACCCACCCACTGAAACACACACTCCCCACCCATCCACCCAAACATCTCACATCCACACCCACACACACATCCCCACACCCACAACACCTCCACCTGCACACATCTCCCACCAACCACACATCCTCCACACCCACATCTCCCCACCCAGATATATATCCCCACCCATCCCATAACCAACCAACAATCATCCACCCACATTTCCTCCTCCACCCACTCACCCACAGCCGCCTAGCCAAACACACATCCCCCACCCACACACACACATCTCCCCGTCAACCCATACATCCCGCACGTACCAACACACAAACCCCGCA
>OY992886.1:92999372-93011872 GCA_963921405.1 Cepaea hortensis | reverse complement strand
AGTAAAGTCATTTTTCACACCTTTAGGAGCGTTGAGTATATGGTAAGTAAAAGAGAGCCCTTTTTCACATGGTTAGGAACGCTGGGTATATGTGTGAACGCCTGATGCGTCACAAGGCACTAGATAGTGATGTCACCAAAACCAGTAGTGGAATTTGGAAGTATCTAAGTTCATCGGCCAAGATATTTTTAAACAGCTTGAAAGTTCAAGCTCTGAACCCGATTTGTTTCGGTCCCCTAAAACTCTACCTCAACTTTCGTTGTTCTGTAGCTTTCTCAGGGTCGAGTAATGTATACTTTGGGTTCGAGCTGTCAGAAAACAACACATGCCACATAGTTTATAGGTGCATACGAGATCGGAAATAAACAAAGGCTGTCTAGAAACCAAAATAGGTACCGTAGGCTGGCAGATTTATGGCAGTGGGAACGTGCTTGAGCTGAGAAATCTAATACAAGGACTATGAACTCAGAAACAAGGTCGTAGCGGGGTGGAGAGAGTTAGATTGATAATAAGATATTAAACATGCAGATCAGCCCAGCTGCGTGCTGTATGCTGATTGGGTAGCCCTTCACGACAAGGAGAGAGCATGGTCACGTGATTCCAGAAAGGCGCCAACTCGAGAAGTAATATATACTTGAGGATCCAGTCAGTAGAAAAAGAGTCGAACAGGAGAGAGGACAGTTGATAGTGGACTCCGGGAGTGGCGGGGGTCTGTGCCCTCTTGGGGCAGCCCAAGGAACATAGTAACAGGACTTCAGAAATTGTGGCTAATCCTTGCCCAAGTCTGTATAGTATCTGGAGGAGGAGGAAGTGAAGGAAGACGGACAAGCACCCATGCTAGAGCTCGTCTGAATCACTGATAGGAGTGGGAACGACTAAGGATCTGTGAACGGAACCTACCCAAGGCAGATAAGCCAAAGAAGGGAAAGACACGCAGAGTCCGAGGGTCGTTAAAGTGCAAGAAAGCCACTTGAGTTAAGAGGACCGCCAGCCAAGGAGACCGCTCGTTGATTGCAGTAGATGGCTAAACGTCAAATAGGACGACAATAGCCAGGGACACTGCGGTTGGGACCACGCAGGATACTAAAAGTCAGATAGGACGGAAAGGTCAAGTGGGATCCACGACAAACGAGAGGTGGAAGAGAGAAATCGAATTTCAACTATGGAACCCAGAAGATCGACTGGACGGCAGAAGAAGAATGTAAGTTGACGTAAGACTTAGACCTAATTAGTTTAATTGTATGTTATAATCAGGTATCTTAGTTTAGAGAGCTATAGCAAACTACCGTAGGTGAACTTACCGCGTAATCATGAACGACCGACAAATGTCAGGACTGAGTGCAGCGTCCTGCAAAGGGCCCACACCTAACTAGCTAGCTAACTTTAATAGCAGTCTAAACAAGGAAGCGTTGACAAACTACTGAGCGTTAACCCACTAAAGGGATCACGACCCGGCAAAGGATCAGGACTGAATGCAACGTCCTGCATATGACCTATATTTAAATGGCCGAAATAGAGTGTTGGGAGTCATATTAATCGGTTAGATGGGCAGAGTGTGGATAAACTATATATGTGCATGTAAATTAAGTAATTAGACTAAAAGATTAATGATAACTAGGCGGGTCGACACAGCCTGTAAATATAAACGAAAGGCTACTGCGAGATATAAATAAACACGGCGACCAAAAACTTGCAGACGGGAAGCGACCACAGGGTCAACCAGACAATAAGCACAGGTGAGATCGGCGGAGAAAACTTGAGCGGTATGGAAAGGAATGCGGGTCTTTTGTTTGCTGGACATAGGTGAAAGGAGGTCCCGCTTCTGCTGTTGTGTAGTTGAGTTGGCCTGGCGTGGTACAGGCAACGAGTTCAAATCTTCGGGTAAATGGTTAAATACTTAATGTTGGCTGTAGGCGGCGCGTCGGGAAATAGGCGTCGGAATAATATTAGTTAAACATATGTGTTCACAATAAGGTTCTTAATTTATGTTATGGCTAAGATATACTAATACTAGTATAGATAAAGAAGCGATAGATGTTAAGGACTTTGTAGGTAGTTAAAGACTAAGGTTTATTCTCACATAAAACTCACGGGTATTGTTTTATAATGTTTCAGGCATTGCCTGGGAAAATGGAGTTGCCCAAGCATACCGGGCATACTTGACTAAACAGATATTCATCTGAACAAAATAATCCCTGGGTATATAGATTGATGGATCAATCTATGGATCAATGGGTATTTGGGCTGAATATATGGACCACTACTAAGCCTACGGAAAGATAGTTACGAAACAAAGGCCGGTGGAGATCCTAGCTTTAGTTCTTTGCTTCATGCAGTTAGTAGGTGGTTGTAGGTAGTATTTCCCTAACATCTGGTTGCATAGTTTATTATATTATCTCTCTCTCTCTCTTGTGAGGTAATGCAGCATCGTATTATTACAGTTCAATATGCATTATGTGTCTGCAATGCATGTACTGATTACTCTATGCGATTATGGTGTAGATTGTCACTCTGTTATTGTTCAGAAGGAAATAAATATATGATTGAGTTGTCTTTTATTTCGACTTGTCAGTCTGAAGTAATGTAAGTAGAGTAGCTTAGAGACCTTGTGAGGCTGTACATCTCTTCTATAACCTGATAACATACACCACGAGACATTGATGGTGCAATAGTAAATAACTATTGTTCTCACGCGGAGACACGAATCTAAATCTGTCCTATCCCTTACTCTCATCCTTTTTCTCCTTCTCTCTCTCTCTCTCTTCATCTTTCTTTACTATCAAAGGTAGTGTGTAGTAGGCAGAGTTCGACTGAGGAACGAACTTTTAGGCTTCACACTATTTATATCGTTTCCCTCCTCATTCTTTTCTTTCTCTTCTCTCTCTCCTCCCTCCCTCCTCTCTCTTCTTCCTCTTCTTTTCTAGCTGTCACATATGGTTAGTATAGTAAAGTCATTTTTCACACCTTTACGAGCGCTGGATATATGGTAAGTTTAGTAAAGTCCTTTTTCACATCGTTAGGAGAGTTGGGTATATGGTTAGTATAGTAAAACTATTTTTCACACCTTTAGGAGCGTTGGGTATATGGTAAGTATAATAGAGTCCTTATTCACACCTCGGAGGAGCAAATGGATCACCATAGTCTGGTTAGAATGAGGCAGCGAGGAGTGACGAGGGGATCTGGCCGACGCTCGACGCTCAGAGGAAAGGCGAGACAGACATATAATCAGATTGCTACTGGAACTATTAGTGTTGGAACTCTTCGCTGGTTGCTGAGGATGGGGACGGAGCGCTTATGGGAATTCCCGAATGATGTGATGTCGGTTCCTAGATCAATCAATCAATCAATCAATTTACACCGTTAGGAGCGTTGGGAATATGGTTAGTATAGTAAAGCCATTTTTCACACCTTTAGGAGCGTTGGGTATATGGTAAGTATACTAGTCCTTTATCACATCATTAGGAGCGTTGGGTATATTGTGCTAGACCCACGTATACGCAGATCAATCGGCACTTCCTGGGCAATATAATACATATGTGCCAGCTGACTTTACTTCTCAGAAGATTAGGACACCCATTTTAGACTGGGTCCAGCTGAGAGCTCAAGTCAATACCAAAAGTCTCGAAGTTTCGAAGGAGATTCCACCACACGACCACCAGACCGACATAGAAATGTTCTAGCCACTGTGCCACCGCGGATACCATAATGAAATAGTAATTCTATCTATATTTACTAAAAACCAAAACTTACTGAAGCTGGCCATGAAGTACGTGATCTATCTCCCAGGGATTTCCCTAGCAAATGGCCGCTTTACACAGACTGTTAATTGAATTCCCTTGAAATAGGACGGGTCAGACAGAAATCTGGGCATCTTTACGGACTTCTAGCGCAGCCGGATAACTTCCTTCTGGTTTCGAGCAAGATAACTAAGTAAATCTCAGCCAAGGGAGAGCCGTGTGGTTGGATATAATTGCATTTGGAATTCTTTAACGAACAAACTGGCCAATCAGTTCCACCAATACGTGACCCGGTGACACTTTTAGATGGTTTGTGTGGTTGTATCCAATACAGCTGATTATGAAGTAACATATCATGAAGCCAGTTGCTGCTATTTCTCCCGCTGTTGTTATTGATGCGGTGACATTTATATTCCAGCGTGTCGGTTCCACGCTATGTTGTGTTTGCATGTGTATATGTTGTGGGACAAAACTGGTATGAGAGATGCATTAATGTAAAGCTCACGGAGAGGACTAAATAAATTCCTGTGAATTAAGAGGTAAGGAAAGGACACTGGCGATGGATAGTACATACACTGAGGAAAAAAGTCGCTTAAATGTCGACAGGGTCTACTTCATTACACCGGGTTTTATCCCATATGGCACAGTCTCTTTCCGTAGCGCGGAAAGCGCAGCACAAAGCACGAACGCCGTAGCTCCAGTTACGACCCTCTGGAGTCTCCGAAAAAAATGTACTCGTGAACCGAAGGACGCGGCACGGAATCGAACCCACAACCTTCGAAGCCCTAGTCAGACGGCTTGACCACTTCGCTACGGAGACTTCCAACGGAAACACACTGAGGAAACACAGGGATAGTATAACTAGACACTCCCTAGTTTCGAACCCACAGCAGTGTGAGATAAAAAAATCACATGGAGAGTAGAATATGTCAGACAGCTAAGGTGGTTATGACTATAACCAAAGAGGAAGAAACAACAACAAATATTCATCTAAAAGAACACCCTTTGAAACAAGTAAAGAGCTTCATGTACTTAGGAATTATAACATCTACTGACTACATTACTACAGTGTAGTCTTACACTATACTACACTACTGACGAGCTCAAATGAGAGCGAAACTCGAGTCTAGTGCTTCCACATTGACGTGGATGGACCTTAGGTTCATACCAGAATACGATCAGCGTTGCCAGTAGTGGGTTGTGCTCAATATTTAAATCTCAAATCCCGAAACAACCAAATAAATCAATTATAACATCATAAAATGGCAAATCAGAAGTGATCGAATATAGATACAATAAGGCAAACCAACTCATTGGACAAATGGCACCAATACTTAAAAAAAAAAAAACAAAAAAAAAAAAACGTATCAGTAGATCAGCCAAATCCTCTGGTAACTCACTGCAGCACTATTCTCTCCTGGCCGTGATGATCTATCTGTTCTTCCGCACTAAACGCACGATCCCAAAGGGTGCCGACCACGTCTGCCTTATCATGCACCAGTGCCCCACCGAGCGGTTGCAGACCCAATCAATCTGTCCGCCTGCATGTTTCCCATAACACCAACATGTCCTGTGGGAAAAAAAAAAATCAAACAGATGCTCTCTAGATAGTCCTTTAAGAAACAAAACAAAACAGTAAGTTGATTAGAGGAATTAGACGTAGAGATTAAGTTATGTTAAGTAATTTGCCATTGCTTTCTGAACGAGACGTCAACATTTACGTCCAGCTGACCGGTGTAAGATATGATGTCGACGTCACTGCATGGTTTATCACTCGCGTGATTTAACGTCCAGTGCGCTGACGACGGGCTAGTGGGTTCGTCCAGCACATATGTCAGTTGGACTAAAACGCTGACTTGTCGTTCATAAAACAAAGACAAAACTACTGACCATAAAAGTACCTAGAAAATTAACCTGGGGTTTATAGCAACGTCCTGCAAAGAAGATGCATGGTTTATAAGATGAGCGCACGTCACAATGTCAGTTATAATAACACAATCTGCAACCACCATCATTACGGCGTCCTTCCTCACATATAAAAATAAATACAATTTGGTGGAACTACGGTAAAGCTGTGGAAATGTAAACAATATAAAATAACGCAAAGTGATGCAGCTTTATATAATATAATTATGACATATACAGAACGTTGCGGCGACTAGCCTTCATCAGCACACAAATACATGCACGAAACACAACATATCGTCCAGGAGAAGATTCTCTGGTGACTACATTAGGGCATAAGGACGGGATGAGAAGAATAACAAGATGAAAACATGAGAGCAATGAAGAGAACATGAACATGTTAAATAAATGTTACTTATCTCAGAGTCCCAGGCTGTACTGCTACCACGAATGTATTCTTTATCCTCTTTTATACATAGCCGTGGGAGTCTGTGGGTCATGGGAATCGAGGTAGGGGGTGATACCAGGGTAGTGGGTGTAAACGGTTCAGTGAAAGTCCCAGGTAAATAAGTGGAAATGGTACACGAAAAGGGGGGCAGGGAGGTTTGTCCCTCACATAATCAATCAATCATGTGCCATGCCGGAAAGCGTGGGAGGTCATGACTCGCTATTTAACTCGATCACCAGAGTCGTGGATCAGCTCAGTGTTCCTGTCTCGTCCATGCCATGTGGCCAAGCCATCCAGATATTTTCGTCTCGGTCTTCCTCTTGGTCTGTTCCTCCCGATCTTGCCAGTTGTCACTAAGTTCTCCAGTCCATTTCTTCTCATAAAATGTCCAAAAAATTTTGACTGTCTACGTCTAATTTCTCTAATCAATCTAAGATTTTCATTTGTCTCCTGTAGTACTTGGTCATTGGTTTTTCTATCTGTCCACGGCATTCTTTGCATTTTCCTCAGAAACCACATTTCTGCAGCCATCAGATGTTTTTCAGCTTGACTGCACATTGTCCAAGTTTCACATCCATAAAAAAGAACAGGCTCTATGTATCCCCTCAACACTCTCTTTCTCGTTTCAATTGACATCTTTTTATTGGTCAGAATATTTTTCATTTTGCTAAAGGCTACTTTCGCCATGGCCATTCTTGTTCTAATCTCTTCAAGGCATCTCCCATCAGATGTTATGACTGTTCCGAGATAATTGTACCTATTCACTTGTTGAAGATTATCCCCATTTACTTGTATATTACATTGTGGTACTTCGTTCTTCCTAGTGACGACCATAATTTATGTCTTCTTACAATTTAATTCCAACCCCAGCTGCTCACTGTAGACAACAACCGCGTCTACTAAATGTTGCAGATATATATATATATATATACCGCACATATACAACGTTAATTTTAGTAAAATGCACTTCAGTGTCCATCCTAGTATTCCATGTCACTATGTCTAAACCACATACATGTTGTATAAGGAGATGGTTATATCAGCGAAATGGAAAGTACATGTATATGTCTCTGTACTTATACTGTCTTACTTTTAAACAGAAAATACAGCTCGGGGGCGTTAATGTAATCGCTAGGGAGTTATTCAGATAATATAAGGGACGTCGGAAGGGGAACAACTCCTGCTTTCTTCGTCTGCTAAAAAGAGGGTAAACTGTCCAACTACCCGTTAGGATGGCAACCTATTCCACCAGCTTAATGTTAGACAGGCCTGCGTGCACAATTCTTAACACTTTGGAAATACAGTTTGTTCTTTCGTTCGTTCGTTCGGTTCGTGCATCCAGGCCTAAAACATATGATGACTAGAGCATCCCAGACAGACCATTAGTCGACTTCTGCTTTGGTAGTTGTTATTTTAGTCGAGGAGCACAACAACGCGTCCGGTAATGACCGAGTTTTCTTCACAGGCATACATGTTTATAACTCGGCGGGTTGTAACAACCTAGTAATGAATTGATAATAAAACGTGTCACCAGAATTCTCCGCGCACATGTCTGGCTCATAATTCTACGATGGTAAGAAACTTCTTGACAAAAAAAAAAAAAAAATCCATTAACAAAGATGTTAAACCGGCATAGGAACATTTTGGCATCACCTCCACTGGAAGCAAAGATGCCATAGTGGTAACGCGCTTTCCTCCAAAGAAAATGGTGCGGGTTTAATTCCCAGCAGACTGAGTTATTTTCATACGGCCAGAACAGCTTTAGGCACGCCGCCAGCCTGGTAACAATGGGTACTGAACACTTTTCAGGAAGTACTGGGAAAGTGACGGGGAGGACCACTAGTTACCTCATCACAAATTCTGAGACCTAGGATATGTGGTCTAAAACCTCACACCCCAACGGCAGCATGTGATAATGCATTACCCTTATCTCGACCTCACCTATAGGATGTGTTCACACGCTGTGACCACGGCCCCATTTAATATCAGCTCGAGAAAATGTCGAAAGTATGTATACAACTATGGCCATAACTTGACACAGAAAAAACGTTTCGTATACTGAAATCGTCGATCAGTAAACGATATCTCAAATAAAGTGAGATTTTGGCATTTAGGCAGTTCCAGCCGGTTTTATGCACGCAGAAAGAATTCATGTTAAATTTGAAATTAAAGTTGGCTTTAAAGGTTCCTTACTTACACAAGGAACATTAACCAGCAAATTGTGACTCGACCTAGGTGGAAGGCCTGGGTTGATTGATTACTAAACATGTAATACAGTTTGTAATATATACATGTAAATGGGAGACGTGGTAACGTAGTGGTTAGCTTGCTAGTCTGCCAGCTCGGTGGTCATGGGGTGACATTCGCATCCAGTCGAACTTTTTAAAATCAACCCAGCTTGAAATGGGTACCTGGAAATGTACTGGGAAGTAAAGGTGACAGGAGTGATGTTGGCATATCACTCCTTAAGTACCCATTGGTCTATAACAATATGGGGCTTGTACCATAAGCCCAGTACGCCTCAACGCGTGTAGAATAGGGAAGTAGAAATAATAGTAGTAGTAGTAGTAGTAGTAGTAGTAGTAGTAGTAGTAGTAGTAGTAGTAGTAGTAGTAGTAGTAGTAGTAGTAGTAGTAGTAGTAGTAGTAGAAGAAGAAGAAGAAGAAGAAGAAGAAGAAGAAGAAGAAGAAGAAGAAGAAGAAGAAGAAGAAAAAGAAGAAGTAGAAGAAGAAGAAGAAGAAGAAGAAGTTGAATAATAATAATAAGAAAACACATGAGTATATATCAGTGTTAAGTCCATAGGAAACCGAAGTAGCATGTGTCTCTGATTGATTGATTGATTTAGGAACCGACATCACGGCATTTTCGGCATTCCCATAGGCGCTCCGTCCCCATCCCCAGCAGCCAGCGAAGAGTCCCAAAACCAAAAGTTCCAGTAGCAATCTGATTATATGTCCGTCTCGCCTTTCCTCTGAGCGTCGAGCGTCGGCCAGATCCCCTCGTCACCCCTCGCTGTCGCATTCTTGCCAGATCATGATGATCCATTTGCTCCTCCGAGGTGTACACGTGCGCCCACAAGGCCGCAACCACGTCTGCCCTGTTATGCATCAATACTCCACCAAGTTTTGCCGAGCCAGCCAATCTGTCCGCCTTGTCATTCCCTAGCACACCGGCATGCCCCGGAGAAAAGATCCAGGTGATGCTTGCCACCCGTGACCTCCGAAGCGAAGCATGCCACTCTGCACGAAGTCTGCCTGTCCTCACCCTCCTCAGCATGCTTTCTGAGTAGCATGTGTCTCTTTGAGTTACAACTACACATACAAAATATATAAAAGAATCACATTAGTTTAGTTTAGTTTAGGATAGCTTAGTCGACGGATCAACATCACAGCAAACAGATGTAACCCGTAAGTGCTCCGTTCTACTCCTAACTCAAGACCTGATTCCGGAGAATCTCAGCTCAGTGCACGAAATCCGTAGCACCGGCGAGGATCCTGAAAAATCATGTTATTTCCATAAATCTTTCCAGTTTTTTTATCTTCTCGTATTACGGTCAAATAATAGCTCTCCTTGTTTGTGACAAGTTAAAGAATCACATTTGAGTGGACGCAGAGAATTAATTAACTCACCAAGTTCGAAATTTATACGTCATACTCCCCACAACTGTAAAATTCCGGTACCGGTCTTGCACAAGCAGCAGATCTATTTGCTTGTAAAGGGAACGGGTGGGGGTCTGCACACTAGTTCTCGTGGCGATGGTATTTCGGTATTGGGTTGGGAGGAAAGACTACAACAATCTCTCACAGAAAAATGCCTACCCTTTTCAGAGCTACAACATTTAAGCTGTGCATCGTTCTAAAGAATGAAAACTCAGTTTTCCAGAGCCATATTTAGGGTAGGGTTGAAGCGAGCAAGAGGTAGACAACGATACAAGTAGGAAGATAATATCAAGAGATGGACGACAAGAACATTGACATAATGTATAAACAAGAAAAGAAACCGACAGTGTTGGAGATCCATTGCAGTCAGTCTTCATTGTGAGACGGCACCTGATTGATTGATTGATTTTCCGAGCATTCATCAACCAACCAACCAATCAACCAACCAACCAACCAACCAACGAACGGAACAACTAACCAAATAACCAGCTAGCTATCCAGCCAGCCAGCCAACGAGTTTGATTCGATCTCAGGTATTCATTAAAATAAAAAAAAAACTGGCCTTGGCCCGAATTTAAACCCTGGACCTGAGAACTTGCAGACGAGAGCGCGATAGCTCCACATTCTACAATTCTAATCTTAATAAAACAAAGGATTAGAAATTCAAACTGAAAGGTCATACAGAAATTTTAGGTGCGTCTCTCGATTCAACCTTTCCTTGAACAATTCATTATTCAGAAGACCCTCTGGCACAAAAGTTAGCTACCAAGTATCAGCTTGTCTCCCCCTGAAGGTGTCTAAATTCAATAAATACAAGACGACCAAGTCTCTTTTCCGATACCGCGAATGATGCTACCCTCCAGCCGTTTCATAAAGTGTCTTTCACTGTTAACAAATTGGAGGAAAGGCGCTCTTAGTCAAGGATTTTGTTTTTGTCTTGTTTTTGTCCATTAGTCAGTATGCTCGAACAAAACACAGGGACATGACTGGCTGACCAGAATTTAACTTCATAAAAGTACATATACTTTTCTAGAAACAAAACGGAATACTACATGGTGCTGTATGTCTGTCTGTGAATTTGCGGGGCTGTCTCCTTTCTATATGTCTCGATTATGTCTCTGAGAATATGACCGAAACAGAGACTTGACCAAAATTTATCTTCACAAAAGTACACGCAGACGTTTTTTAGAAACAAAACAAAATTGTGCATGAATAATGCTATCATAAATGACACATGACTTGTTATATATGTTTGTGTGAATATGAATTTGTGTGCGCGTCTCCTTTCTGTGTGTATAACCTATGCCTCTTGGTATATGCGCGGAACAGGAAGATGATTGACTGACCAGAGTTTAACTGTACACAAAATTACACACATACTTCTCTAAGAAAGCAGCAAGTCAAATGGTTTGGCCATGCAAGTAGGTTACCAGTCAACAGCATACCACAACAAGCAATGATGTACAGACCAGATGGAAACAGAGGAAGAGGCCGACCACGTACACGTTGGACGGAGGGAATTGCAGAATCCAAGGGAATATCGATATACGAAGCCCATAATCGGGCACTCTCACGAAGTTTATACTTCACCTCGACACCGCAAGGTACAAAGGAACATGATGAGATGAGACTTCTCTACACACAAAACAGAATGCTACGTTAATTTATCGCAAATGACATAGGACTTGTCATACTTGTTTTGTGTTTCTGTGTATTTGCGTGCCTGCCTCCTGTCCACGTGTCTATCTTAGTTATGTCTCTGGGTATAAGACCACCTGTTTGTTTCTGTGTCTATATGTGTATGAATGTGCTATCACAAATGACATAGATCTTCTCATGTATGTTTGGGTGTCTGTGCATCTATGTACGCGTTTCCTGTCTATGTGTCTCTTTTATGTCTCTGGGTATACAACCCTATGTTTGTTTCTGTGTCTATGTGTGTATGTATGTGTCTATGATGGCCTGACGGCGTGTCTTTGTGTTTGTTTATCTGTGTATCTCTACTTCTGTATGGGCCTGCTTTTATTTTTGTATGTCTGTCTGCATGTCTGTGTGCTTGATTCTCTATCTGTGTATCTGTCTGTCTGACTGGCACCTTGCCGTCTTGACAGACTATAGTTTGTAAAATGGAGTTATACCTCTCCATAACACAAAGCCTGGGCTTAAGTTAGAGACCATGTGTTGCCCATGCAGCATGATCCCTCTCTCGGCCTGTCTAGTGTACTCCAGAGGAAAGTTAACACCAATACGTCTGGAACAAGACAAGCTGCAGAAGCTGCCGGATCAGTAAAGCAATGTTCTAACTGTCCGCCTGTCGGAGCTTCAATCCTAGACCAGTTGCCAACCAAGGCTTAGGGCCTGGTCTGCCCTGCCATGACATTTAGTCTTTATATTGGGTTTCCTAGCACTAGGATAAGGCTAGTACCCTCCCATTTGAGCTTTTCCGCCCGAAGCCGTTGGCACAATGTGGGGTGTCGGGTTTCGTAAGCGTCGCCAAACATTCGGCGCTAATAGAAGCAGGTAGGACCGTCTACTGTCACACGGTAGCTCAGTCATATCTAACTAAGACCTGACATCGTCTGTGTATCTATGACTGTGTATATGTGGGTCTATGACTGTATAAGTATCTGTCTGTATTTATGTCTATGTATCCGTTTGCATTGTGTATTATGTTTGTCTATTTTGGGATATTTGGGAGTCTCCGTGGCGAAGTGGTCAAGCCGTTTGACTCGGGCTCTGAAGGTTCTGTGT
>OY992886.1:92869372-92996872 GCA_963921405.1 Cepaea hortensis | reverse complement strand
TAGAAACCCGTCTAAATTTGTCTGTTCTGGACGCTTCTCGAAACACCGAGAGAAATGATCGGTTGAGTTTACTAGATGTCCCAGTCACGTAGGGCATCACGTCACAGGTGTATCTCGGAAATTTGGTTTTCTCCGTGAGACATTAGAAATTCGAGGGTCGAGTGGAATTTGAAACTCCACAGGTTGGCTTAGTTTGTCAGTCGCCAAACCCCAGTCAACCTAGACGGTCGCATTGTCAGACCTGTAGAATTGATGTCCTCAAGGCTAGCCAGGCCCGACAACGAAACAACTGATATTTGCTGTGTCTCTATACATAAGATAATGGAAATAAGTCGTTAGTATTTGTTCTTACCGAACCGCAATCCGCAAAATAAAATTTACTGTCACGTTATGTTTTCTGTCCGATCTCATGAATAATTAATTAGAGGTATTGATCGGCCGAGAACGAATCTAGGCCAGAGACCCACTGTTCATTATAGGTGTTTCCCAGTGCTAGTATACTGTTGCATGTGTAGATTAGATTTACTTCTAAGTTCCGTAAACGGTCGTTGTAGAAGGAAATAAACATAATCTTGGTATGTTGATGGTATTCACATTTATTTGTTAAAGCTATAGAATTACTAGGAAATTTCACTGCTATTTATGAGAGTACTTTTGTCAATATAATAACTGTATGTTTAACTTTGGTGTTGACCTAATTGTTTGTTTGAATAGCTGGCTGGTGATATGTTATATGCATTAGTTGGCTAGTGATGTATTCTATGCTTTGGCTAGCTAGCAATGTGATATATACTTTAGCTATCTAGTAATGTGTTATATGCTGTAGCTAGTTAATAATGTAATATATGCTGTAGCTATCGAGTAATGCGTTAAATGTTGTAGCTAGTTAATAATGTGATGTATGGTGTAGCTAGCTAGTGATGTAGCAAATGCTTTTGATAGCTAGTAGTGTGTGATAGCTTAGCTAAATGAAGCTGTGCTATTTCAAGGAACCAAGGTGTTGTGTGATTTCCATATGGACGTGCAGTGGATTTATTGTTGTGTTAAGGTAACAGTGCTGTTACGCTTTCTTTATAGGAGTGGCGTATAGTTACAATGCTTAGGATATTTATTCATTGCCTGTGGAATTGCGATGCTGTTACTACTTGCTAAATCAGAAGAACCGACTGGTAGTGAGACGACGCGTCGTAACCGAGGGCGTTTGCGTTAGACCGAACCGAGATTCAATCGAGATGTTTAATGAATTGCTCTACTCCTCGTTGTATACCCGATCATGTTAGTGAGGGACATATCTACTAGGGGGAGGGTGCGAGAGAAGAGGGCTTTGCTACACTTACAGGGATATATGGGGATATATTGGATGAGTTGCCGGGTGTTATTCTAAATGGGATGACGTGGCCTAACACGCCATGGAAGCCGTTAACTCTTTAACCACAGCTGATCTGGGGAAAAGACAACGGGGGGTGGATTGCCACCAATATGGGATAGACCTATGCAATCTTGATCTTTAAGATGAGAGCATCATCAAGAGAGGTTCTATCTGTTCTGTGACAGAGATTCCAGAACAAAGCGGCGCTTTGTTATTTAACTGAATAATACTTTCAGTTATTAATGAACTAGGATTTAATTAATTTATTAATGGGTTAAGTAATTAATTAATTGTTGAGTTATGATGTTGAGGAGGGATTGTCCGGCTGGACACCTCCCAAGAAAATAAAACTATTACACCGAATTAGGGAGTATGTGTATTATACGGTTATAGATAGAGGATAGATAGAGAAAGGAGATAGCACCAGGTAGTAGGCTCCTATGACCTGTGTCAGACGGACTACACCGGTTCTTGCGAGACAGATGATGTCAGACAAGATATTCGACTGGCTGCTTGCTCACCGAAGCACCCTCATGCAGAAACATCCTTGCCAGAATAGATGATCGTATATACCATGTTGTTATGGGTATATATAAATAATTCTGATGTGTGTGATGATGTTTATGTGCATGTAAGTCGCCGTTGTAGCCGAATGCTCTCACCGACCTCCTTGTTTTCAGGATGTTTTGTTTGCTAAAAATTCTGAAGTGACATTATGAAGCTCATATGGACCAGCTCGCTTCAGTGCAAATCATTATGATGTATTGTGCCTATACCGGGAGTGGTTCCATTATCTTAAATACACAGTACTCAATGCATACGAGACACATGAGTTATGAGGTATATCTCGGTTTGTTCAGCCAGGGGCAACCGAGAGGAGTCTGACGACTGTAGGTTGACCGATCCAGATGGGATCTGCAGCTGATGGGTCTAAAATGGACTTGCGCCTGTAAGGTATTCAGGTATTCTCATATAGTGCTCTGAGTGAAGACTCTATGTGTTATGGAGGAGGATTAAGGAGTATTCTGAAGTGAACTGTTGTTAAGACACACCTAAGATGGCAAGTATCAAAATGGTTCGGACCCAGCCGGGTCTTAGTGATGTTGACAGTGTAGAGAACTATCCAGCTTCAAGATTATCCTACACGTCGGAACATCTTGACAACATTGAACTTGACAGGAGTTATTCAACTCCAATGGTAGTCTACAGATAGGATGAACTCATAAACACTGTTTTGGTAGATAGCTACCACACTCCAAGGTTAGAGCGTTGAGAACAGCCCAGTGACAGTGTTAGTGTTCTGAGTCACCACGCTCCTATTGTGTGCTGTTGATTACATTATTCCAGTGACTTTATTCTGCTGCAGAGCTACCACGCTCTAGTCTTGCTCTACAGTGGTTAACATCAGAGGGGACGCCTGGAACCCTAGGGTCGCCCTGTTTCATCAGTAGTGAGAACATTGGTGTGGTTGATTACGTCACCAAGCGACGACATCAAGTCATTATGTTGCAGTATCAGTCAGATATCGGGCAAGAGCATGGCTGTCCCGATCTCTTATACCAGGGGAACTTGGAAGACGCCGGCAGTGTCGACACGTTAGCGGTCCACAATACAGGAAATTGACCGGTTGAGTTCACAGCAACGAATGGACACACGCACGAACAGATATCACACTCTACATGATGAAAGACCGATCATCTTTAGTTCTTCTCACCTCTCTGCTTCTGAGATGTACATAGACATTCTTCTGTCCAGGTTTTCAGCCATCCCACTCTGAATTTATTGTAAATTATTTCGAAATTAAACTTTGATTTTGTTATCGTGCCTTTGAGTGAAGATACGACTGTTTGTCTTGTCCGAGCCCCCCATGGGTGGGTATCCATAGGTGGGAAGAGAAGAACATGTGTCCCGGCTCGTAGGGGGCCTAGTAGACGGAAAGTCCTAGTGAGGTGGTCGTAGCAAGTGCGGGGGATATATCTAAGTGCACATTACCTGTCCAAGCCCCGGAGGTCTTGTTACACCATGTAATGTAGTTTATATAAATTAATGTGTACCATGTAATGTAATGTAAATAGATCAGTGTATACCCTGTAATGTAATGAAAATAAATCAATGTATGCTCTGTAAAATTGTATGCCCTATAAAAGTGTATGCCCTGTAAGGTAATGTTAATAAATCAATGTATGCCCTGTAATGTAAATAAATCACTGTATGCGCTGTAACTTAATGCACATAAATCAATACATGCCCTGTAATTTAATGTACTGTAAATAAATCTATGTATGCCCTGTAATGTAATGCACATAAATGAATGTATGCTCTGTAATATAATGTACTGTAAATAAATCATAGAGTCTCGTAGCGGAGCGAGAGCTGAGGCGGTTCGACCTCCGCTCGTGACTTGCGGGATACTGAGCCGGCCGCTCAGAAAGCAATGGCAAACTACTGAGCGTAATCTTGCCAAGAGATCAACATACAGCTGAAAGATGCTGGTGTTGACAGCTAAGTCCTGTAAAGGATATGCTAAAAAAAAAAAAATACCCTGTAATATAATGTACATATACTAATGTACATCCTGTTGTGTCCACTGCAAGTAATGCTATTCCATTGTAATGTTGTAATTGTATTGTAGATATAATTCAATGTATTTGTCACGTTATAAAAGTAATTTCTTCTTCTTCTACTTTCGGCCGGAATGTTATTTTAGACGTAGTTGCGTTGTGCCTATTAGTTGTGATATTTGTACCTTTCAGTCGACACATCCGACTTCTTCAGGCACTTGTTGGCCGGGTTACGTACCTGGGGTTATAAAAGCATTGCATTTCAGGATATGTTTTTATTTCTTTAACGACATGCATATCCACAAGGACGATGGGTTGGACTTTGTTGACAATTAGCGATTAGTGAGGATTGCTGTCAACGCACTCCGGACAGGTCCATAGATGCTCCTATCTCCCCTTTAACCACTCGGCCAGCGTAAAGCTGGTTGAGGGCACTAGTTGTATGTTGATTCATGAAATGTCGTGACAAAATGTTCATCTCTGGCGTCGCAGCACTTCACTCCCATCTCCCTCTCACTCTGAACCAAGCAAGCACATTCCCAAGTTTCCTCAAAGCCACATGTCCGTCCTGCGTTACATATAGATTGACAATGTGTGGCCTCTCCATTGCGCTCCCCTTCTTGATCAGCGCCGTTTTTGCCAAGAAGTTGAAAGAGACGCTCGGTCGTTACCTTTCACGCCTGTGTTGTTGGCAATGGCACACTCAGAACCCACAGAGGAAACATCACCAAGACCTAATCCCTGCCAGTCCGTGGTTGCAGTGCTACATCATGACTTGGTTCCATTATAATATATCCCGCTACAGATGTAAAGATGTAAAGACTTGGTTCCATTATAATATATCCCGCTACAGATGTAAAGTTTCAGTACCCGTTTTCTACACTCCGCTGGGATCTTAGCGGCACAGTTCCTGTAGAAATGGCACTTTGGTACCGCGTCGGAAAGACAATTTCTTCACCAACCTCACACCGATAAATTGCCCGCTGACCAGATGGTTATATGTTTAAATCTCCGAGGGATATTTAGAATCGACCTGGGTTTTGGAAATTGATCCAACTGACAATAGGCACCAGGATATGGTCTGGAAAGTAAAAGCTGTCGGCATGATAGTGACCGCAACAGCCACGGAGTGCGATTAGTCTATACAAGTACTGAGTTAGCAAACTATATACACACCAAGTAGTGAAATGAGGTCCTTTATTATTTTTTTTTTAAAATTTCGTTTTGGGTAATGGCATACTTTAATTTATTATTATTATTATTATTATTATTATTATTATTATTATTATTATTATTATTATTATTATTATTATTATTATTATTATTATGTCGATTTATCATGCACTTGATGAAGAGGATATTTAACATTTAGTGTTTGCAATTATATAGTAAATATATAATGTTTTGCATATCCTTTACATGACATCGCTGTCAACATCAGCATCTTTCAGCTGATTGTTGATTTCTTGGCAAGATTATGCTCAGTAGTTTGCCATTGCTTTCTGAGCGACCGGCTCCAGATTCTCATAAGTCACTGGCGTGACTCGAACAGCTTCCAATTCTCGTGCGCTCACGTCAACCACGAGAGTATTCGAGGTTACGGAGAAAGCTGCTAACTCCTCAGCCAGGGAGACCGGCTTATATATAATAGTAACATATAATAGTTATGTGTCGGCGCCGTGGCGAAGGTGGTACGGACGCAGTTTGTAATCCTGCATACCCGCGATCGAAACAACTGCAGGCGATTTGGCAGCAAACTGTCTCCCGTGGGTTTTTTACGAAATGGTATGCGTGCCGGTCGTTCCGAAAGCAATGGCAAACTGCTGAACGTAAATCTGTCAACAGATCACAACAGCAAATAATGCTGGTGTTGACTGCAACGTCATGTAAAGGATATGCAACTAACTTTTAATAGTTATGTAGTTAATACATAATAGTTATATAGTTAACATAGAATAGTCAATAGTCAACATTGTGATAGCTTTGACCAGTATTTCTCGTGTACATTACTTCAAGATGCCATCACTAGCTTGTTCTGTAGTTCTCCAGAATCAAATATCCGTGACTTAAAAGAAGACCAGTCCATGGAGATACAGAACTAATTTCTAGCAACTGACAAAACCGAACTTCAATGAACTGTGCACAATATATTCACATGATCACCAAATGAAACGGAGTGAACTGCAGCGAAGATATCAACATGGGATGAAGAAATACACAACCAGAAAATGGAAATGGTCAGCTGTAAAATAACACAATAAGATTTGACAGGGTGATTGTTGAGGCTAGCTTCACCATAAAAGAAATACACTAGGAGAACTAAAAAAATGTTTGCATATCCTTTACAGGACATCGCTGTCAACATCAGCATCTTTCAGCTGATTGTTGATTTATTTGGCAAGATTACGCTCAGTAGTTTGCCATTGCTTTCTGAGCGGCCGGCTCACATACCCCGTAAGTTACCGACACGATTCGAACCACTGCTGATTCTCACCGTCGTCACGTTACTTACGAGAGTATACGAGATTAAACAGAAATAAAGAAACTTAAAATACGAATCTAGCTCAATAAACCAAAACAAAAAACAAACAAACTGTAGTTATCGCGAGAAACCGCGTGTACAGGACTTTCTCCACAGAATACATAAATAAATCTGTGTGCCGTGAGATTAGAAGTTCACGTGACTGGAAGTGACATATTGAATAAGGTGTTAGGTAAGAAGAAACACAGAGGTGAGGGAGGGAGAGGAGAGACATATAAACCACAACAGAAACGGCACGATGGGCACAGAAGCAAAGAGGTGGGAGCGGAAGGGAGCAGAGAGTGCACATTAAAAGAAAGGTGGCGATTACAGTCATGTGAGGGATAAAGCATCAGATAGAAGAAATCAATGACAAGACTTTAATGGAATTATGCTGGACATTGAGACCCTGCGGCGAGAATCACCCCTTCTGGAAAATAAGGCAGAGCTCAAGAGTCTCCAGCCATCTGTTGAAAGATTATATCAGTTGGGAACCCCTTGAGGCCAGTAAAACAGTGCATAAATAAGCACACATGTATTGTTTGACGCTCACAGAAGTATGGCAAATAAGTAGGGATTATGATTATATTTCAATAGTTAGATACGAATTCTGTTCATATGTCATTGTTGTGGGTCCATGTGGATGATAGACCTGCTAATGAAGACACCTGTATTAGGGGTGTCTAGTTGATTATGCGTCGAAGTACACTTGTTCCTGCAACAAGGCGTTTTCGTTTGGAGGTGGCAGATTCGAATCTCGGTCGGTAGCTAAAGCGTTAAATTTTTATGTTGTCTAGTGCGTCCTCTGATCCTTAATTCTTTCTTCTGCTTCAATGAGTGCCAAGCTGTACATGTGTGTTTACTTATAAACTGTTGCGAGATTAGTGGTGTTGAAGAATAGCGTTACTTGAATACCAGACAAATCAAAATGATCTGCACTTGTGAAATGTCTAACCACAATGTTTGCAAGAATTTCAAGTCATTTCGAGTAGGTGAAATTTGATACTAGGATGAAATCTCTGAGTCTCTGTGGCGAAGTGGTCAAGCCGTTTGACTCGTGCTCCGAAGGTCGTGGATTCGATTCCGGGCCGCGTCCTTCGGTTTACGAGTTAAATGTTTCGGAGACTCCTGTGGGTCGTTGCTAAAAGCTACGGAGTTCGTGCTTTGTGCGACGCTTTCCGTTCTGCGGAAAGAGACCGAGCCATATGGGATAAAAACCCGGTGCAATGAAGTCGACCCTGTAGACTTTTAAGCGACTTTTTTTAAGCGACTAGGATGAAAGTCGGAGAATTCTGTGATAAAGTTCTGAAGTTCAGATAAGGGGATGTCAGAAACATCAGTGCCGCCATCGATGTATGATCCGTAGAGATTAAGGAAGTTGACGGTATATTGATTCCATATTTGATGTTCTAAATAAAATAACATGCTTCATTTCAAGATGAAATCCCATAGGCCAGACACACAGTTATCACCCCCAATGTATCGTCTGTAGACCTCACTGAGCTTCTTCTGGTTAAAGTCCTTGCCTTGTGACGTTGGTGGTGATGCCTATTCACGGCCTTGTGTACTGCCAATTATATCTGATACTGATGGTTCTGTCACCCTGCTACTGAGTTGAGTGCGTAGAGGGACACTGTGAGCTGTGGATTTCATGTTGAGTGCCTTTACATCTGTCCGCGGTTGTTTGTGTCGTGAAATGCATGTTCGAAAAAATAGTGGCCGCTGGTTGCTGAACTAACTTCGATTGCCCTATGCAGAAATGTGTGGCTGATGGTTTTCTAGTGACTGCCGCTCCCATCGACGATGAACTGTATTTTTCGTGGCGGATTCTTGTGTTGGCATTCTGGCAGCGGCATTATGCATAGTATAACTGTGCGGGCTGTTGGTGTGTCGAGACTCCTGTCTGTGTGATATTCACTGGCACGGGAATGGAGCACGATGAGTCAACCCTTTTCCGTGAAGTTGAAACCGCGACTAACTAACTACCATTTCTGATACTGATGTTCCGCCATGTCATGAGGTCAAACTGTTCAGTATCTTCTCTCTTGGTCTTCCCCCTGATTCTCCTGTCCCCCTGTCGTATATTTTGAAGGGACTGGCAATCACTAAAGTGCATGACCCATCTCTGTTAAAGGTAGCTGGGCCCCATCCTCTTCTTATATGTAAATAGATCAAGAATACGACCCTTGAAAGATTTACAGACTCGGATTTGGTTATTTGTCTAAGGGTGTGTGGTCCTCTTTTAATAGAAAAGTCATCACTAGGTTTGTTCCCTGTCCTTCCACCTGGTATTTAATGGTATAGCTCACGAACCCCCTTCTTCCATCTTAAGAAATTGTCTGAAAAGACTTTCTCAATAAGAATCAGGTGCAATATAACATGGATTTGGAACAGTTAAAGATGAAGAGTCTCCTGTTCTCTTTCTTTAATTAAGAATTTATCTTATGTGAATGTGTATTTGTTAATTAAACATTAAACAAACACAAGTGAGTATTGAGACATGTTCTACACAACAAGATAGAGATTTTCCCACAGATAGTTTGGACTGACAAATTAAATGGAAGAGATCTTCACATTTAAACAAATTTATTGACTGTGCCAGTGTCTTTTGGCCTATTTGACATTTTCTTCTTTTTTCATCAGCTGTTGACATGTACAGAATGAAATAGAAAAATCTTTCATAGGACCAAATATAGTCAGTCAATAAATAATAACATTCATTATATAGTGAGATGTTTTAACTACCCAATGTTGTATAGTTAAGTTCTTCTACATATAACCATAAATCAAGAAAATCATTTCCTGAGAGGGTGAAATTTGTGTGAGTGATAAGAAAACCTGGTGTGATGAGATGTGGATAAGCCTGGGTCCATGGTCTGATGGATCCACTTCAGGTTGGGCCAGTTTAGCTTCACTGAAGGCTTCTCATTCTCTGCTTAAGGCTGGAGTCATCTGCCATCACAGGTGTTGATCATCTCATTCACTCCTCTTCCCTCCTTGTTGGTTAGGTGTGGCACCAAGACATCACTGTTTAAAATTCATACAGGTATGTATAATCCTTTACAGCATGTTCATAGTGTGAACACAACATAACAAAACAAAAATGATAAGATCAGAAGAAGTATTGTTGTGTTACTTTTGGGTGGGTCAGAGATTATTACACTGGATGCAGCTTCTGTTGTCTGGTACCTGCTGTATGCATTTCCTCAGTGGACCTGTAGTTCAGTGAGTAGTGTACAGTCAGACACAGATAAGAGTGATAATGTGATGTTCCCTGAATCATGGTAATCAAGCTGACAGGCAAGATCAACACAAGTATGAGATGCATTTGTATAAATGGCATACATTTAAACATCCACATGACTCTATTTGTTCTACATTGTGTATATAATTGTTTATCTGTACTTTCCAAGGCAACTACTTCCTATTCTAAATCATTTCCTTGTTCCTGCTGTTGTGGTGTGGAGTTGTGTGGTGTGAAGTGTATTGTGTTGAGTTAACTTCTGTTGTGTGGGGTTCCATAGCTTGTACTAATTGTCCTCACATCTACATCAGTTAATATGAGTTTAACTCATCTAGTGTGCTTTTATTGTGGTTCATGTCCAACATACAGAATTTCTGATGTGTATTTGTTACAAAATGTAATCTATACAAGGTCATGACACAATATATTAGAAAAAAATTATTACTTAAAGTATTTTTCCCTAATACTCTCCTCCTCTCTGTCTACTTATACTTCTCCTACATCTTTTACCAGTGCATATCATGTCCATTCTGTTGGCGACACAGTTGGCTATAGACCAAGGTAATTTTCACCCTTTAGTCTGAGCAGATTAAGTAGGTCGGCTATCACAAATGTCGTTTGTGAACGTAAACCTATTTTAAGCAATGCAGTTGATGTAGTGCGTTGTCTAAATAAAATCTGACACATGAATAAACTAATTTCTATCAAATACTATTTGTTTTCAATTCGTAAAGAGAAAAGGAAGAGTATAATTCCTGTTTCAGTTCTTTAGATTGCAAAATAGACAGAATTAAGTACATTTTTAAAGCGAGGTAGTGTTTCGTTTGCACCAGCTGACTATCTCTGCAGAAACGTTTTTCTAGAAGTTTTTGATGCAAAGCATTTGAGTGCATTGGAAATTTCATCTCGTACATTATTCTGTGATAGATTATAGTCATATGCACATAGTGAAGTTGTTAGATGTAGTGTAGAAAGTCAGAGTTTTGCAGTTTTGAGAAATTATAAGATGTCGGTTTCGCCGGGGAAGTGGCGCCAGTATTGAAGTTGCGATCGGCAGTTTTTCACATTTTCAGAGATTTATTTTATCAAAAATACAATTCATTGGACGCACAACACTGGATACCTTTACGTTATACATCTTGGTACCACTTAGATCTGAGAATCACAAGCTTACCTCAGACTAGATCAAACTGCCCGTTGTAAAAGTTTGAAAGTTGGACAACACATAGCTTTGGCGACTGCTCGCTCGCTCTGAAGTCATAGAAGTGCGCGGTTTTATTAAAGCGGCGCCCGAGCTGGGGGACGCTATATCCACGTGATGTGTCTCTACCAGTCACATTCTATTCTGTTGACGCTAACTTTTCTATTCTTATCCTGGCATCTGTCTGTCATTAGTATCGCTTAGTGAGTTCGATGTTCCACGGTGCTGTAATTGTTTTGATAATCTCTGGGTTGCTGTGTAACGTTGACGCGCTGTAAAATGATGGATAGGTGAATATGTCACACCCCCAACTTTCCGGTTGTGACCACATACTTAGGCTTTCTTCTTCTCACGACAGGAACAAAGAATGTGGATTGGCCCTCTCCTGATGCTAGTACCCAGCTCAATTTGCATGTTAGTTTATTTCACGATATCTTCATTATTCTTTCTTTTCTTCCACGGTGCATTCACCATTCACCACATCTCCGCAGCTTGCACATAATTCCTCCTCCTTCTACTCTTCTGCATCATCATCATTATCATAATTTGCCATTATGATAAGTGTGTGCGGTCTTATTTCGCCATCTCACACGATCACCCGGGTCATGGATCAGCACTGTGTTCTTGTCCCGAACATGCATGTGGCAAAGCCATTCATGTATTTACATTCTGCCGTCCCCTTGTTTGTTTTTCCTTCAGTTTTGACAATTGTAACCAAGTTCTCTAATTTATTTCGTCCAATAACGTGCCCCGACAATATTTGACTGTCCGAATCTAATTTCTCTAATCGGTTTACGGTTCTCATTTGCTTTTCGTAGGATTTGCTCACATGTCTGCTAACTGTCCATGATTGGCTTCCATACATTAGGACTGGCTAAATAGAGCTATAAAGAAATTTATTCATCACCTCGAGCTTACCGATATGTTAGTTCTCACTTGCCGTTGCAGATCGCCCATACAAAGTCATGCTTAATGTTCACAATTAAGTGCATCTCCTCACCCGGTCTCAGTGTCCAATAGTTCCATGTAACTAATATAATCCCCCACCTTTTCCCCGTTTATGTGACCCTGTTTACATTCAGCTGACTTTCATTCCCCCTGTTCTTTTTTGTACACTTTCTCTATTATGAAGAACATTTTGTGCAAATAATCCTTGTCCTTGGAAGTTAGAAAAAGAGATCTTGCATGTTACATAGAACCAATTTTAACATGCGGCTGTGAATCCTGGACAATTAGTAAACAGGCAAAAAAAAATATATCCCTGGAAGCCTTGCAGATGTGGTTTTATAGAAGAATGCTTAAAATTAATTGGACAGCTAAATTGAGCAGTTTTGGCATTGTGAGGGATGCTAAGTCGCAAAGTCAACTTATCTGAAACATCAGAAGGAAGCAGTCATAATGTTTTGGCCACATTATGAGAAGATAAAAGCTTGAAAATGTTGTGAAAAATGGAAATATTTGTTGAAAGAGAGATAGAGGACGACAGCTTGAGACCATTCTTGGCAGTCTTGTGTCATGGTACGGAAGGGAGTCAACACACAAATTGATCAATGCCGTCGGAGATGGCACATTTATGAAGAAGCATGATCACCAACGCCAGCAGGCAAGGCACTGGATGGTGACATTCTCTGTATCAATAATCTCACCTCTTTGACACTGTGTCCATCCCACATTATCCTATTTCTATGTGGTCGTCCAATCCCTCGTCACCTACACTCAATACACTACGTCACGTCTTGCCTTACTTCACACAGACTGGGTTTTGTGTTCTGAAGAGAAAGACGGCAAACAGTTTTGTTTTTCTCTCGAGAACTCACATTTATCAGCTAAATACCAATTGTGTGGTTTTTAAATGTAACTGCATTAGTCTGTTTTGATTTTGCTTGTGTTTGCCGTTGAAAGCTTTTTTTTATCCGCAAAGTCAATTCTGTCACTTCTGATTGTGTTCTTGCGAAGCTGACCCATTCCATTTTCTTTTTATATTGATTTATTCAAGATTACCAACAAAACAATTTTATAGACACGCCTAACTACTCTAAACAAAGGAAACCAACTACAGAACGTTCACTTAATCCGCTATTGACGTTTCACAGAGGCAAATATTGGAGAATCACTTAGGACATTAGATACTGCAACAAAACCGATTGAAGAACAGAACACAGAAGAAGAATCAAAGGCAAATTACACCATTAAAGAACTCCTATTTGCGGACGATCAAGCGTTAATAGCAAATTCAGAAGCAGAATTACAAGCCCACATAAATAGTCTAAACGAAATGTGTAAGGAAAATAACATGACAATTAGCATAAGTAAAATAAAGGGAATGACTATAACCAAAGAAGAAAAAAAAAAACAACAACAACGATTCATCTACAATAACGCCCCTTAAACAAGTAAAGAGCTTCAAGTATCTAGGAAGTACAATGCCATCAAATGGCAAACCAGATGACCAGCTCAAAAAAAGTTGCAATAAGACAAGCCAGCTCATTGAACAAATGACATCAATACTAAAGAACAAACACGTTTCAATAGATACTATAAAGCACTCTACTACATAATCTTCCTACCGACTCTATGCTTTTTTTTTCGCTTATCCTTTATAGGACATTGCAGTCAGCACCAGCATTTTTCATCTGCTGTTGATGTCTTGGTAAGTAACTTTACGCTACCAATGCCAAATCTGGACGACAGAAAAAGAGAAAAGAAAACAAATTACAACAAGAGATATGGGATTCATGAAAAGAGTACTCAATGTCTCAATTGGGGGTATAGCATGGCTAGATTTTATTAGAAGGCATCTAGTCAAATGGTTTGGCCATGAAACTAGATTACCAACTAACAGTATACCACAACAAGCAATGATGTACAGACCAAATGGAAGCAGAGGAAGAGAGTAGTATACAATGTAGGTTTCGGATATTATTTAGGGAGCCTCCCTATGATCTTGACCTCGATGGATTTTCCACTCCTTCTCGGTCATGTAGTTGGGTGGGTAAGGGGTGGTATGTAGGGGTGATATTTAACTCTTGTGTGTGTGTGTGTATGCCCATATTTCCACACCCACAATCAACATGAAGAAACAACCTCTTGCAGGGGCCAACAAGAAAGACGAAAACAAACCATTCATTCCACTAAAAAACCAACAATCCAAAATATTTTTGTTTTCATAACTTTTATTTTTCCATCAAATCCATTGCATGAAATTTTCAATAGTGTCGACGTCCGCTCCTGTTCGCCCCACACCGCGCCAGTGTCCGGTCCGGTTCGCCCCACGTCATCGCGCACGTGGATATGGAACCCTTCGATGAGACGATCGAAGTCAATATGACAGACTGGAAAAATGACTTATTCCATCGAAGAATCCAACAAACATGGACTAGTCATTAAATTGTTTTTCAAGGCACAGTATGATAGTTATGTGCCCATCATTCAACCCGGTGCCCATATACGATAACCATACTTCAACCCGGTGCCCATATACGATAACCATACTTCAACCCGGTGCCCATATACGATAACCATACTTCAACCCGGTGCCCATATACGATAACCATACTTCAACCCGGTGCCCATATACGATAACCATACTTCAACCCGGTGCCCATATACGATAACCATACTTCAACCCGGTGCCCATATACGATAACCATACTTCAACTCTAGTCCTTAAGTCAGATTATGCGTAATAAATACTAGAAAGGCATACATTAACATTAATTTTTTAATACTAATCACGTATTAAATGTCTATATTTCTTGTATAGTGCTTTTAGAATCAATCAATCAATTATGTGCCATGCCGGAAAGCGTGGGAGGTCATGACTCGCCATTTCACTCGATCACCAGAGTCGTGGATCAGCTCAGTGTTCCTGTCCCGTCCATGCCATGTGGCCAAGCCATCCAGATATTTTCCTCTCAGTCTTCCTCTTGGTCTGTTCCCTTCGATCTTGCCAGTTGTCACTAAGTTCTCCAGTCAATTTCTTCTCATAACATGTCCAAATTTTTTTTGAGACTGATCTCGCCATATCTTTGAGGCCGTTGTCATATATTTTTGAAGGGAGTGGGAGATCACTGTAGTGCATGCCCCAGTTCTAACAAAAGAAGTAGAGCCCCATCCTCTTCTATCTTCAATAACCCCAGAATATGAACCTTGAGTTATCTGCAGGCCTCGTCTTATTAAATTATGTCTAGGAGATATAGATTATGGAGAATAATGATTACTAACTGGGATTCTGCCCCTTCTCCAAGGATTCTGTAGCTCTGGAGCCCCCTTTTTGTTTATCAAATCTGAGGAAAGTCTGGAGAATTTTCTCAGCCTGATTTAGATGAAGAAAACATGGATGTTGAGCAGTTGATAGATCTAGAGTCTTCTCTCCCCCATTTTAGTAAGTCATTATGAGTGGATTTATTTTTAAACAATCAAACACATAATCAATAACATTAGATTCTGACAACATGATGTACAAAGAAGCTGGTGACTCACAGATAGGTTTGAACTGATAAATTAACAGAAGGTCAATTCATGTTAATCATTTATTGACTGGGCCTGAGCCTTCTGGCCAGTACACACATCTCTATTGTGATTTACACAAAATATTAGAAAAGTTGCACATTGGACCATTGTGCCAGACAATCAATCAAGCATCAATATATGAGATGTCAACAAGTGTGAAACATAGTAAACATTTTGATGTTGTACATATTAAGTGTGAAGATGATGAATCAACAATTAACTATCAGTTTCCTGAAATTGGGTGTGGTGTGTACCAAGGAAAAATGTAACCTGGTGACTGGAAGATTTAGTAAGCCAGGGTCCATTGACTGATGGATTCACTTCAGGTATGCCCGTATAGCTCCTCTGAAGGCCTTCCCATACTTTGCTCATGGCCAAGTCATCTTCCCTCTCACTTGTGGTTCATCTCTTTCTCTCGGCCTCCCTCTTTCAGGTCTGATTTAGGTGGTTAGTTTGCTGATGTGTTGGGTGGTTTTTGGTATGTAGCCACCAAGAATCACTGTTTAAAATTCACATAAATATATATAATCTTCCCAATACAATCTTTTAAAAGTAGGTCAGAAGAAATCTAAATTCCTGAAGTAGGAACTAGTTCCCCTCCCCCTCTTTTTTTCTCTAAGCTAGTGTTGGGTTAATTTGGGGTGGTCAGAGTTTATCACACTGTGTACCCCTTGTATCAACTGGTTCCTGCTGTTTGTAAGTTCTCATTTGACCTGGGGTCAGTGAACGTGTACAGTAAGACAGTGACAAGAGTGAGAATATGTCAAGATGCATGTAAATAAATGACATACATTTATAACATTTCTTCCACTAAATGGTGTTTATAGTGTGTATAAATAATTATCTGTGTTTTCCCAATTAACCAACTTCTTCTTCTTCTGTGTCTAATAACTCTCTCCCATTATTTGTTGTTGTTGTGATGTTGAGTGTTGGGTTGTGTGGTGATGAGTAGTGTTGAGTGGTGTTGTGTTTTAAGTTACGTTGAGTAATGAGTTAAGTTCACTTCGTGTAATGGAGTTCCACGAAGCTCAACTCTTCTGATGTAATGCAGTTCATAAGTGCTCTTATCTAATTAAAATTTGACATAAATATAAATATTTATCCTTCAAACCCTATCCATTCAATAGATGAAGCAGAAAGAACAGATTGGATTTCTCTCTCAACTTTCTAAATTGAAAATAGACATAGATAAGTCTGTTTTAAAACAAGGCACTTATTCTAGTACACGAACTGTCATTTTAGCTGTAGATAGTGATAGCATCTTTAACAGTGTTTCTGACAAAATGCACAAGATTGCTTTCGAATCATCACTTCGTACAGTTGTTCAGAATAGAATGGAGTAGTATAATGCACTTCTTAAAGTTAATAATTATCCTTAAGAATATCAGAGATTGCAGTTTCATTGAAGAGAGTATTGGAGTGTCAGTTTGCCCGGGAACGGCTCTGCGTCGTTAGAATCTACAGTCGAGCATTTTTACATTTCAGAGGTTTTAATTAATAATAATACATTTCAATTGACATTACAAACACTGGATACCATTTTTGGATACCTGATACACCGGGTTCTTAGTCTAATCTCGGGAATTACAAGCTTACCTCAGATCTAAACACCCCGCAATTCCATGTTTGAAAATTTGGTCACACCAGCTTCTCACATCTATTCATCAGGCTGGTTGCAGGAAAAGTGCGGGCTTACCCTATTCTGATGAAATATTAACATATGCAAATTCGGCGTTGGCGCGAAAGCGGGTCACATGTCTCCTCCTATCCAATGGGGTTCCGAGCTTTGTCTGATGAAATCTTTCTAAGAAGCCACGTCATCTGTCACTTATGCAGTTCCAGTTTCGATGTTAAGTTTTAAGTCCTAGTTCCAGTTTGCGGTTGTGTAGTCAATTGTTTTACCATTTCCTCTTCTTGGCTTGCGGTCTTGGTAACTGAATAATGGTGGTTAGCCATTATGCTACATGGCCCCACTCCAGATTGTTCTATGGTATGGAACTATGTTTCCAACATTTTCAGTTATCAAATTTGTCCCTTGTTTTCCTCCCCTGTATTCTCCTCTGCATCTGATTGATCTGGTTCATCAGGCACTGGGTGTCGACTCAGGAAGTCCGCTCCCACATTCATTTTCCCAGGAACATACTCAACCTGGAACGAGTAAGGTTGGAGAAGCAGCGACCACCTCATAAGTCGGGCATTCAGATTCTTAGATGCTGCGAGAAACATGAGTGGTTGATGGTCACATTGCACTGTGAAGTGTTTGCCATATAGGTATGCCTAAAATTTCTGTACACTCCATTTGAGCGCAAGACGTTCTCTCTCGACAGTACTGTAATTTCTCTCTGCTGCATTCAATTTCCTGCTAGCATAGGCTACATGGAATAGCTCTGATGGTACATCTCCCTTTCTCTGCAACAGCGTTGCCCCAATTCCTATGTTACTGGCATCGGTGCGCAGCACGAATGGTTGGTCGAGGTCTGGAAGATGTAAGACTGGATGAACAGTTAATGCCTGCTTTAGTGCTGTGAAAGCTCTCTCACAGTCAGCTGACCAAGTGACTTTCTCTGGTTTCCCCTTTTTGGTAAGATCCGTTAAAGGTGCTGACAGAGTATTGAAGTCCTTGATGTATTTTTGATAGAATCCACATAAGGATACAAATGATCTTACATCCTTCTGTGTTTTTGGACGAGGTGCTCTCTGGAGTTTGTCCACATTTCCCTCTTGTGGAGTTATCAGTCCATGAGATATCTTATGACCTAGAAAGTCCAATTCTTGGAATCCTATTTGACACTTCTTTGGTCTAGCCGTCAATCCAGTTTCTCTGAGGCGCCGGAACAAAAGATGCAGTGTTTCTACATGCTCTTCAAATGTTTCAGTGGCGATCAGGATGTCATCCATGAAGTGACTGATGTCTGGATGCTTTAGTGGGTCAAGTAATTTTCTCATCATACGTGTAAAGACGCTGGGAGCATTACTTAATCAGAATGGAAGAACGTTGAACTCATAGTGTCCTCCAGGCGTACTGAAAGCTAACCATGGTCTAACTTCCGGTTTTACAGGAATCTGGTAATATCCCTTACTGAGATCAATCCTAGTAAAGTACTTAGCTCGGTTGAGTGCTGTGAAGAATTTATTCTGATCAGGCAGAGGTTCTGCTTGGAATTCAGTAATAGCATTGAGCTGTCGATAATCGATGCACAATCTATGTTCTCCACTTGGCTTTCTCAATAAGACGACGCTAGCACTGTAAGGTGATTCAGATGGTGAGATTATCCCTGCGGTGAGCAGCTGTTGTATTTCTTCCTCTAAAGTCTTTTGCTTTGCATAAGGAACTGGGTAAGTCTTGACTCGCACAGGCACTGTGTCATTTACTTCATGTCAAATTCCTCCAAATCAGTTCTTCCTGGCTTATCAGTAAGTACTTCTGCATATTTTGCCATAAGTTCCCTAATCTGCTTTTGCTGATCCTTTGTTAAGTTGGGATTGATTTCCACATCCTTAAAGGTCTCTTTAGCTTGCAGTTGGCACTCGACTCCCATTGTTGATCCTTCTTCGACTTCAGTAGCCACACTCATGGCCATCAGATGTGCAGGTTCGGTGGTTGAGGGTCTTTCATGATATTTCTTCAAAAGGTTTATGTGAAATACTTTCATCTTGCCTTTGACTGAAATTCTGTAGTTGGTACGTGAGATCTTCTCCGTCACTACATAAGGTCCTTTCCATCCTATTTGCAGCTTATTCTGACTGGTTGGAAGCAGCAACATCACCTTCTCTCTTATCTCTAACTCTCTATCCTTTGCCTTGCGGTTGAAGTTACGAGCAATTCTTCGTCTGGCTTGACGTAGATTGACATTCGCTTGTTTCCAACTGTGTTGTAAACGATTTTTCAACTCGGCAACATATGCAGATGCAGTCACGACTGTATCATCTGTAGTATTATCAGTCCATGTTCGAAGTAACGCCTCCAGTGGTCCCTTGATCGTCGTCCAAACAACAGTGTGGCTGGAGCAAAACCTGTTGAGTGATGGGGTACTTCCCTGTAAGCGAATAAAGCTGCGGGTAAATACAAGTCCCAATCCTCTGTCTTCTCCTGGGCAATTTTGCACAGGATACTAATCAATGTCCCGTTCCACCTTTCCACAAGTCCATTTGACTGAGGGTGATATGGTGAACTGAAGATATGGCGTGCATGAAAAAGTCTGAAGGTCTCTTCCATGAGCTTACCACGAAACTGTGAACCGTTGTCCGTCAAGATCCTTTGTGGGAATCCTAGACGTGTGAATATTCCTAATAATGCATCAGCGACGTGTTTGTAGTCACAGCTGGGCATAGGAACTGCTTCGGCCCACATGGTTGTTGTGTCCACAAGCGTTAATATGAATCGGTTTCGCCTCTTCGTTGCTGAGAGAGGTCCGATTATGTCTACAGCCACTTTCTCAAATGGAATTCCAGTGATTGGCGATTCACCCAACATTGCCGGGGGTGTCCGGTGTTTTGGTGATACTTTCTGACACTGTGGGCATGATTTTACAAACCGTTGTATGTCTGAGTTCATCCCTGGCCAAAAGTAATGAGTGGTAATCCGCTGTGTAGTAGCGTTGATACCCATATGCCCACTGAATGGTAGACTATGACCCATCTCTAAGATCTGAGTCCTGTATTGAGTTGGTACAACAAGTTGATTAAACTCTTGTCCAGCTCGTCCTGCTTTTCTGTAAAGAAGTGCTGACTTCATGAACAGATCACCTTTACGTAGAGGTAAATGTGATTTTGGCAGTTTTCTGAAGCAGGGTTCCAAGGTGCTGTCGGCTTCTTGTGCCCTCTTCAGTTCCTCCGTTCGAGGGATTGGCGTAGTTGTTTCTGGAGTTTTTGTTGCCTGGGATCGAGTGGTCATGGTCGCCATCGCCACAGGTTGAACAGGTTCTCCTAGAACGATAAATCTACAGCCAAGGATTACAAGATATATTGGATCGCCCAAGACTGCTGCCTTGATTGTCTCAGTGACATACCGCGAGGCTATGTTCACTTTTGCCACTTGAAGAGACATATTTGTTGAACTCTTCAGTGGTTCCTGTAATTCCACTATTTCCTCTGTCACCTGTTCAGGGTGAACTAAGGATGATGAAACAAAACAGTCATACGATAATCCAGTATCATATAAACAGGTCGTTTTGAATCCATTTAGCAAGATGGATTCCACAACCGGAATACGAGATGATGTGTCTTGATGAGGTGTCTGTTTGGACGTTTCACCAGTGCTCACTTTTTTCTCTTTTCGGTTGGCCAAACATGCCGCTGTGTGTGGAGATGGCTTCTTCCTGCAATTCTGAAATGTGTGACCTCTAATTTTGCAATGGGTACAGAATGGTTTGTCCTCCTTCGGCGCTGTTTGGACTGTGTTTTGAGTGTTTTTCTGGGATTTCCCCTTGTTCTTGGTGGCTACAGTGTTTTCACCCTCTTTTGGCTGTGGAGTTTTGTTTTGAGAGGGGGTGTTGTTCGAACGTCCCTTTCCTCCCATCTCCTTCTGAGATTTTTCAAATCTCTCTGCCAGGATGATTATTGTTTCTAGGCGGTCAGTCCCGTTTTGTGTTAAGAATGCCTTCATTTCGTTCTGCATTTTCCCCTTGATATGATCAATGATGATCATTTCACGGAGTCCTTCAAAACTTTCCTCAAACCTCCCAAGCAAGTCCATCTTTGTATGTATGACTTCAGTCTTTCAACGAGTTACGCGTAACTCTCACCCGGTTCCTTCCTTGTGGCTTTGAATCGAGCCTTGTAAGAATCCCCGTCCACTTCGAATCGGCTCAAGAGTGCCTTTTTCAGTGTTTCGTATTCTTGTTGTTCCTCACGAGTAAGTCTTGAGAACACTTCTTACGCGGTGGATCTTAAGGCCTGCGCTAATTTCGTCGCCCATCTACTTTCTTCAAGCCCACAGCTGACAGCCATTGCCTCGAAGCGTGATAAAAATCCTTCGATGTGGTCAGTCTGTTCATTAAAGGGTTTCAGAGGAAATGACATAGCTCCTGAATTAAGGTGAGAGACGTGAGGAGGTGGCTCTGTCACTGGCGATCCTGATGAGGTTGAGGGTGTAGGACCACTCCCTTTCTCTATTCTCCGGATCTCCACTTCAGTCTCCATTCTCCTCATCTCCAGTTGGTGTTGACGCTCTCTCTCCTTATCTTCCATTTCAGCCTGTAGTCGTTTCTCTTTCTCCTCCAACTCTGCTTGAAATCGTTTCTCTTTCTCCTCCAATTCTGCTTGAAGTCGTTTTTCCCTCTCAGCCAATTCAACCTGAAGCTGTTTTTCTTTGAGAGCCAATTCCGCTTGCAGTCTTTCTCTTTTGTCGAATGCATCTGAAACATAGTTAGCTAGCTCAGGGTCATCTAACCCGCACTATCTACCTGTTTCTGTTATTTGGGCTCAAAACTTTGCAGTTTCCGCCATGCCTATAATTTATTGCTTTGTTCTGCCTAAAAAATATAATTGCAGTTAGTCTGATCCGCGTAAGCTTGTCAGTCCCTGATCTGCAAATATACAACAGAGCATATGCAATATTAAAAACACCCTATGTTATGTCTGTCTGTCAATGCTGGAAAAGCCAAAAGCAGCAGGCACTGAAGTAACCAGAATTAATTCCCAGTAAAGAAAAGAATCTGAAATTAGACAGAGTTTTCCCAACGGATAAGATTTTCCGGTGGTTGATGAAATGCTGTTAAGTTCAGACTCCACAGGAAAAGAACACCTTCTCTTGAAGAGAAGTAGTGTTGGTATAGTAGATTAATACTTGATATTCCTCCTCGAGCACCTCTTCCTGAAGTATACGCCTATTGGAACATGGCCCCCTTCTTCAGGAGAAATGATCAGTCACCTACTCTTATTTACCTGTAAATGTCCTTCATATCATGTGATCAATATCAATATCAATATAAGAAATCAATCAATATAAGAAAATGACAATGTTCAAAATCTAAAGATATTGTGATTGTTTTATGTAACTTTTTAATTACACAATGTATTATTTAATTGTTTAAAGGTTAATATATGGGAACCATCCCGGACGAGCCCCCAATATGTCATATATTTTTGAAGGGAGTGGGAGATCACTGTAGTGCATGCCCCAGTTCTAACAAAAGAAATAGAGCCCCATCCTCTTCTATCTTCAATAACCCCAGAATATGAACCTTGAGTTATCTGCAGGCCTCGTCTTATTAAATTATGTCTAGGAGATATAGATTATGGCCCTGGTGCGAATAATGATTACTAACTGGGATTCTGCCCCTTCTCCAAGGATTCTGTAGCTCTGGAGCCGCCTTTTTGTTTATCAAATCTGAGGAAAGTCTGGAGAATTTTCTCAGCCTGATTTAGATGAAGAAAACATGGATGTTGAGCAGTTGATAGATCTAGAGTCTTCTCTCCCCCATTTTAGTAAGTCATTATGAGTGGATTTATTTTTAAACAATCAAACACATAATCAATCACATTAGATTCTGACAACATGATGTACAAAGAAGTTGGTGACTCACAGATAGGTTTGAACTGATAAATTAACAGAAGGTCAATTCATGTTAATCATTTATTGACTGGGCCTGAGCCTTCTGGCCAGTACACACATCTCTATTGTGATTTACACAAAATATTAGAAAAGTTGCACATTGGACCATTGTCCCAGACAATCAATCAAGCATCAATATATGAGATGTCAACAAGTGTGAAACATAGTAAACATTTTGATGTTGTACATATTAAGTGTGAAGATGGTGAATCAACAATTAACTATCAGTTTCCTGAAATTGGGTGTGGTGTGTACCAAGGAAAAATGTAACATGATAAGCCAGGGTCCATTGACTGATGGATCCACTTCAGGTATGCCCGTATAGCTCCTCTGAAGGCCTCCCCATACTTTGCTCATGGCCAAGTCATCTTCCCTCTCACTTGTGGTTCATCTCTTTCTCTCGGCCTGCCTCTTTCAGGTCTGATTTAGGTGGTTAGTTTGCTGATGTGTTGGGTGGTTGTTGGTATGTAGCCACCAAGAATCACTGTTTAAAATTCACATAAATATATATAATCTTCCCAATACAATCTTTTAAAAATAGGTCAGAAGAAATCTAAATTCCTGAAGTAGGAACTAGTTCCCCTCCCCCTCTTTTTTTCTCTAAGCTAGTGTTGGGTTAATTTGGGGTGGTCAGAGTTTATCACACTGTGTACGCCTTGTATCAACTGGTTCCTGCTGTTTGTAAGTTCTCATTTGACCTGGGGTCAGTGAACGTGTACAGTAAGACAGTGACAAGAGTGAGAATATGTCAAGATGCATGTAAATAAATGACACACATTTATAACATTTCTTCCACTAAATGGTGTTTATAGTGTGTATAAATAATTATCTGTGGTTTCCCAATTAACCAACTTCTTCTTCTTCTGTGTCTAATAACTCTCTCCCATTATTTGTTGTTGTTGTGATGTTGAGTGTTGGGTTGTGTGGTGATGAGTGGTGTTGAGTGGTGTTGTGTTTTAAGTTATGTTGAGTAATGAGTTAAGTTCACTTCGTGTGATGGAGTTCCACGAAGCTCAACTCATCTGATGTAATGCAGTTCATAAGTGCTCTTATCTAATTAAAATTTGACATAAATATAAATATTTATCCTTCAAACCCTATCCATTCAATAGATGAAGCAGAAAGAAAAGATTGGATTTCTCTCTCAACTTTCTAAATTGAAAATAGACATAGATAAGTCTGTTTTAAAACAAGGCACTTATTCTAGTACACGAACTGTCATTTTAGCTGTAGATAGTGATAGCATCTTTAACAGTGTTTCTGACAAAATGCACAAGATTGCTTTCGAATCATCACTTCGTACAGTTGTTCAGAATAGAATGGAGTAGTATAATGCACTTCTTAAAGTTAATAATTATCCTTAAGAATATCAGAGATTGCAGTTTCATCGAAGAGAGTATTGGAGTGTCAGTTTGCCCGGGAACGGCTCTGCGTCGTTAGAATCTACAGTCGAGCATTTTTACATTTCAGAGGTTTTAATTAATAATAATACATTTCAATTGACATTACAAACACTGGATACCATTTTTGGATACCTGATACATCGGGTTCTTAGTCTAATCTCGGGAATTACAAGCTTACCTCAGATCTAGACACCCCGCAATTCCATGTTTGAAAATTTGGTCACACCAGCTTCTCACATCTATTCATCAGGCTGGTTGCAGGAAAAGTGTGGGCTTACCCTATTCTGATGAAATATTAACATATGCAAATTCGGCGTTGGCGCGAAAGCGGGTCACATGTCTCCTCCTATCCAATGGGGTTCCGAGCTTTGTCTGATGAAATCTTTCTAAGAATCCACGTCATCTGTCACTTATGCAGTTCCAGTTTCGATGTTAAGTTTTAAGTCCTAGTTCCAGTTTGCGGTTGTGTAGTCAATTGTTTTACCATTTCCTCTTCTTGGCTTGCGGTCTTGGTAACTGAATAATGGTGGTTAGCCATTATGCTACAGCCGTTAATAACATCGGCACGATCCATGGGCTGGGCATCTACAGAGGGTGTAGAGCCAGCACGTTTATTAGCTTGTTCATTTCCCTCGATTCCCGCATGTCCCGAAAGGAAGATGAAGGTGACTTTACGGACAACAGACTTCCGCAGCGACTCAGTCCACTGTCTACGTACAGATCCAGCTTCGACCTTCTGAATCATGCTCATTGAGTCACTTAGTAGAAAGAAATGAAAGAATGAATGATGGAAAGAAAGACAAAGAAAGACAGAAAGCCGGAAAAGAACCACAACAGAGCCGCGTGGTATATTTTAAGAAGCACTGCGTCAGTTTTTAGACGTTCTCCTCAATGGACAGTAATTCACATGTCATGAGCTGACTCCTGGATGACCTGTCGGAAGTAGCATTTGTTACTGGAGAAAAGGGACATTATTAATTCTGGTTGAGTCAAGAGACACGAATCGCGTCCCTTGGGTTAATTTTATTTTGTTTGGAAAAAGGGGATATTATTTGGGTAGGTTATATCGTATTTCCATGATTATCTTAGCAAGTTATTGATTATACTAATTCAAATTTATATGTATATTTACAGATTAATATTCTAAAAGCTGATTAGAACAAGAACCGCCATGACGAAAGTAGCCTTTAGCAAGATGAAAAACATTCTGACCAATAAAAAGATGTCAATTGAAACGAGAAAAAGAGTGCTGAGGGGATACATAGAGCCTGTTCTTTTGTATGGATGTGAAACTTGGACAATGTGCAGTCAAGCTGAAAAACATCTGATTGCTGCAGAAATGTGGCTTCTGAGGAAAATGCAAAGAATACCATGGACAGATAGAAAAACCAATGACCACGTACTACACGAGACAAATGAAAAGCGTAGATTGATTAGAGAAATTAGACGTAGACAGTCAAAATTTTTTTGGACATGTTATGAGAAGAAATTGACTGGAGAACTTAGTGACAGCTGGCAAGATTGAAGGGAACAGACCAAGAGGAAGACCGAGAGGAAAATATATGTATGGCTTGGCTACATGGCATGGACGGGACAGGAACACTGAGCTGATCCACGACTCTGGTGATCGAGTGAAATGGCGAGTCATGACCTCCCACGCTTTCCGGCATGGCACATAATTGATTAATTGATTCTAAAAACACTATACAAGAAATATAGACATTTAATACGTGATTAGTATTAAAAAATTAATGTTAATGTATGCCTGTCTAGTATTTATTACGCATAATCTGACTTAAGAACTAGAGTTGAAGTATGGTTATCGTATATGGGCACCGGGTTGAAGTATGGTTATCGTATACGGGCACCGGGTTGAAGTATGGTTATCGTATATGGGCACAGGGTTGAAGTATGGTTATCGTATATGGGCACCGGGCTGAAGTATGGTTATCGTATATGGGCACCGGGTTGAAGTATGGTTATCGTATATGGGCACCGGGTTGAAGTATGGTTATCGTATACGGGCACCGGGTTGAAGTATGGTTATCGTATATGGGCACCGGGTTGAATGATGGGTACATAACTATCATACTGTGCCTTGAAAAACAATTTAATGACTAGTCCATTTTTGTTGGATTCCTCGATGGAATAAGTCATTTTTCCAGTCTGTCATATTGACTTCGATCGTCTCATCGAAGGGTTCCATAACCACGTGCGCGATGACGTGGGGCGAACCGGACCGGACGTCAACACTATTGAACATTTCATGCCATGGATTTGATAGAAAAATAAAAGTTATGAAAACAAAAATATTTTGGGTTGTTGGTTTTTTAGTGGAACGAATGGTTTGTTTTCGTCTTTCTTGTTGGCTCCTGCAAGAGGTTGTTTCTTCATGTTGATTGTGGGTGTGGAAATATGGGCATACACACACACACACAAGAGTCAAATATCACCCCTACATACCACCCCTTACCCACCCAACTACATGATGGAGAAGGAGTAATCCATCGAGGTCAAGGTCATAGGGAGGCTCCCTAAATAATATCCGAAACCTACATTGTATACTACTGGCATGTCCTGGATGGCACAGGCAGAAATATCCGTACGTCAGGTGTGCGATCTAGAGACAATCAATCGAGAAAAAGAGTTTGTTGAAATACCGGAAGACATGACGGACTGGCACAATGTAGTAGTAACACAGGGTCGTAAGTGCAGAGAATGGGCAACGGGCCGCACATAGTTTGAGGTGCAACAGCTGATCCAGAGTAACACACACCAAGGTGACATAGTTATCTATGCTGATGGGTCAGTTGTGAGAAACAGACGGAGTGGTTGGGGTTTCATTGCGAAGGCTAATGCACAATTTAAAAAGAAAGGAGAGTTTGGCATATTTGGATACGACCTCCAGCATGAGAATGGAGGTGGAAGCAGTCAAGCGGCATTCCATTTTGTTTTTGTTTTTTTAGAGGAGACTACTGTAACACACATTGTCTTCATCAAGGACTCAAGGAGTATGCTTAGTAAGGTGGAGAAAGGAATGTTTTGTGTGGAATGGCTCACCTCGTTTCAGAGGTCACAGATTATGAGAATTTTATGGATGTTTTATGGCCATGCGGGAGTGTGGAGGGAATGAACAGGGTGATAGGCTATCAGGGAATGCACCTCTTGGTAGTAGATTACTTATGGACAAGGGGGGGGGGGTGGCCGTGAGCCTAAAGAATCAAGTGGAGAAGGTGGTTGAATAGATTGAGAACCCGTATGTGGAAAGGATGAGATCACGGGGGATTGGCAGGGGTTCTGGTTGAATCTCAAAACTGAAGGGAAGACCAGGAGAACTTTCAATCAGATAGCGATGGGAACGATTAGTAGTGTGACTCTTCACTGGCTATTGAAAGAGGGGACGGAGCACGTATGGGAATGTCCTGAGTGCAGTGATGTCAGTTTGTAGCTCAACTCAACTCAACTGATTAATGCTATCAAAAAGTATGTTTGGACTAAACAAAAATGAATGGCGGAAAATGAGAAGTAGGGGTGGGTGTGTCACGGTTATGACTTAAAAGTTGTTAATACGGTTGCAGACATTTTGTATTATATATCAAATTAAATAGGGTTGCTTAGGGAAAACTACTGTATATAAGTCCATGACAGATTCGGAAAGTCGCTTGAGACCATTAATTACCCCTTGGGATTTAATCAATTAATTGACTTGGTTTGTTGATAGCTAGAAAGGTAAAATCCATTGGTGAGTATGCTAGAAGCAAGAAGTACACAGCATGAGATCCTAATAATGTTTGTGTATATGCTCACTAACGATAGTTATATCTCAATTTGTTTAACTGACTTTATATGTTTGATTACTGATCAGAATGATATAATTCACTGGGGAAAATGCTAGAAGCAAGAAGTACATAGCATGAGATCTTAATATTTGTTCTGAGTAAGTCACATCTCTAGCGATAGTTATATCTCATTGTTTGTATTTAGCGGACATATGTAAAAGCACTCCACGTGAAATCCGTAGCTCACAGTGTTGCTCCACGCACTTAACTCAGTAGCAGGGCCACGGAACCATGTACTACCAGAACAAACAAAGTTAAAAGTTTGTTGCATATCCTTTACGGGATGTTGCAGTCAACACCAGCATTTTTTGCTGCTGTGATCTCTTGGCAAGTTTTACGTTTAGTAATTTGCCATTGCTTTTTGAACGACGGACACCCATACCAGTTCATAAAAAACTAACGCAAGGCGGTCTGCTGCCTAATCGCGAGCAGATGTGTTTCGAACTCGGGTATGCGGGATCACGAACTGCGACCGCAACACATTCGCCACGGGGCGGCACTACCAGTCCAACACGGGGAAAATACGTAAGCAAACCGCAGCCACAAACATAAATACTCCAGAGGCGTTAAGAGCCCAAAGCTTTACCTCCATGTTGGACTGGGAGTCGTGACGAGAACTGCATGTTCAGAAAAATGGCGGCCGCCGGTTGCTGAACTGAGTTTGTCTTATGCTGTAAAGTGTGGCTGATGGTTTTCTAGTGACTGCAGCTTTCTTCAACGATGAACTGTATTTTTCAGAGTGGACTTTTGTGTTGGCACTCTGGCAGCGGCATTATGCATGGTATACCTGTGCGGGCTGTTGGTTTGTCGAGACTCCAGTCTGTTTCACTTTTCATATGGGGCAGTGAGGAGCATTTTGTGAGATAATCACTGGCACAGGAATGGAGCATGATGGGGCAACCCTTTGCCGTGAAGTTGGAACCGCGACTAACTAACTAATTGACTGACTGACTGACTGACTGACTGGCTAAACTAACTAAACTAACTAACTAACTAACTAACTAACTAACTAACTAACTAACTAACTATTTCACTCACTCACTCACTCACTCACTCACTCACTCAATCACTCACTCACTCACTCACTCACTCATCACAATTGTGTGGTGTGTAGGTGGGGGTATGTGGGGTGGGTGGGTGAGGGTATCTGTGTGGGTGTAGGTGGGGATATTGTGTGGTATGTGGGTGGGGGTTATGTGTGTGGTGTGTAGGTGGGGATGTGTGGTGGTATGTAGGTGTGGGATGTGTGGGTGAGGGATATGTGTGTGTCGTGCGTGGGTTGGGAATATTGCGTGGTAGGGGGTGTATGTGATTTGCGGGTGGGGGATGTGTGTGGTGGGGGATTGGGTTAGGGCATATGTTGGTGGGCGGAAGATGTATGTGCGGGTGGTGGGGTGTGTGTGTGTGAGTGGATTGGGGATGTATAGGTGGTTAGGGAGATGTGTGTGTGTGTGTGTGTGTGTGTGTGTGTGTGGGTAGGGAGATGTCAGTTGGGGGAGATGTGTGTGTATGGTTTGGGGATGTGTGAGTGGATATACGATGTGTGGGTTGTTGGGGGATGTGTGTGCGTGGGTGTGGAATATGTGGTCGATGGAGATGTGGCTGGAGGATGGGTGGTTGGAGGTGTGGGTGGGGAGAGGATGTGTGGGTTGGATGTGTATGTGGGTGGGCGCGGGATGTGTGGGTTGGTGTGGGATGTTTGTGGGTGGCGAGTGTGTTTGGATTGGGGGAACAAGTGAGGGCAGTGCGTGTGGGTGGGGGATGTGCGGGAGGAGGATGGGTCGGTTGTTGGGGTATGTATGTGTCCGTGGGTGTGTGTGTGTGGGAAGGTGGGTGTGTGGGTGGGGTGATGTGTGGGTAGGTGGGAGATGGGCCTCATAACATGGTAATTTGCCTTGTTTAGGTTTACATCATTCATTTCATAATGTTTACTTTTCTTCCTATGTGAATGTATAATGCTCTTGATGAACGAAAGATGAGTGATTGGAAGGGCCGAATGTAAGACGGGCCTGCGTGCGCAATGTGTGACCCTTTTAAAATAAAGTTGATTTGATTTGATTATCACTCACTCGCTCGCTCCCTCCCTCCCTCCCTCCCTCACTCACTCACTCACTCACTCACTCACTCACTCACTCACTCCCTCACTCCCTCCCTCCCACTCCCTCCCTCCCTCCCTCCCTCCCTCCCTCCCTCACTCACTCACTCACTCACTCACTCACTCCCTCCCTCCCTCCCTCCCTCCCTCCCTCCCTCACTCACTCACTCACTCACTCACTCACTCCCTCCCTCCCTCCCTCCCTCCCTCCCTCCCTCCCTCCCTCACTCACTCACTCACTCACTCACTATGAATGCGATTAAATGGCAATCGAAATAACATCTATTGGCGAGAATGCTTGAAGCAAGGAGTACATAGCACAAGATCATAGGAATGTTCTGTAATGTGGACAACGCTAACACCATTTATTAAACGTCCTTTTAAACGTTGGCCAATGTCTTGCCTTTACATGGACTCATAAGGAAAACCAAGAATAGTCACCCTGTCAGCCCCTGTGCATGTCGTTATAGAGGGCTGGGGTGGGATGTGTCACCTCAACCCGTAGATATCGTTAGCCCTAAATCCTACCAAGGATGATTAGTCTTCAGGTGAGGGATCGGCGTGATTTGGGTGAGAGTTTATTCTCCTGTGGGAAAAGAAGAGGAAGAAGTAGAAGAAAAAGAAGAAGAAGTGGAAGAAGAAGAAGAAATGATGAAGAAGGAGATAACAGTAATAATAATAATAAGACGAACAAAAAGATTAGAAGAAGATGATGATGATGATAATTCCAATAATAATAATAATAATAATAATAATAATAATAATAATAATAATAATAATAATAATAATAATAACAATAATAAACTATTCAAATAAAAAAATATAACGTATATTGGCTGATTGGACATCAGTCAACCTATCAACTGTATCCATCTGGTCATTCTTCTCGTGGTTACCTTAATTCTACTCACTTCATGATTCGTGAGGTCATGATGAGGTCAAGGTCAAAACAACATATTTGACAATAACTCGTGATAGGTTCATGATAATCTCGTGAAACTTGCTGAACACAAAACTCTCTGATCATATTATTGAATGCCTATAAGAGATTGAAGCTCCTCGAATAAATTCAGTTGAAAATTCAATGCGCAAGTATGGCTCATCTCACTACAGAACAACGACTCATTATTCTTGGACGTTTACAGGCTGGACAGTCACAAAGTGTAGTAGCCAGAGAATTTAATGTGGTTAGAAGCACCATTAGTCGCCTTTGGAGGCGATTTCAAGAAACTGGCTCATTGGTAGACCGATCGCGCAGTAGAAGACCCCGAATCACAACTGCTGCCGAAGACCGCTTCATACTTCTGCGTCAATGCTAGGAGCTCGCCGAATTTCAGATCAAACGGTCAGGAACCGGCTGCATGACGCTGGTCTCTGGTCTAGAGACCCTACAAAGGTCCTACTCTTACGGACCGGCATCGCCAGAACCGACTGCAGTGGGCGAATCAGCATCATCTATAAAATGTTGGTACAAGTTTGCAATTGAAATTGCAATAACATTGCGTTTCTTTTTTTTTGAACAGTATAATAAGAAGAAGAAGAAGTAGGAGGAGGAAGACTAGAAGGAGAAGGAGAAGTAGAAGACGGAGAAGGAGAAGGAGGAGAAGAAGGAAGAGAATGAGGATAAGGAGGAGAAGGAAGAAAAGGAGGAAAAGGGGAGGAGAAGAAGGATTAGAAGGAGGAGCAGAAGGAGAAGAAGGAGAAGAAGGTGAAGAAAAAGGAGGAGAAGAAGGTGAAGAAGGAGAAGGAGAAACAAGAGAAAAAGGAGAAGGCGAAGAAGGAGAAGAAGGATGTCTTGACTGATCAATACGATTGCCCTTTCTAATGCATGCTCTGTTATTTCTCACAGCAGGCCAGCCTGTGTCTGAAGTAAGTATTTATGTCTTGTCTACTGTTTCCTAAGTCTGTTTTTTCATGCCCCCTACCTAACAAGTTATTCCTACGGTGTCCTTTTCCCGAAGGATTGTGTCAGTAAACAAACTTTTGTACAAGCCACATGACCCTGTTAGAAAAACAATAAAGAGTTAATGAAAGTCTCTCACTAGATACAATTAAGTAGAAATAAGAAACTACTCCAGACAGCAGACCAGAGTAGAAAGGACAAGCGCAAATCGAATATTCGAAAGATTCCCAAAGTAAACGTTTTTTGCCCCATGTGATCGTGAACAGATAGAAAGGACGGTGACATTTCGAATATTATGAAAATGTAATACTAAGAAAGAGATGCGTGTCTGTATTATGTGTATGTCTGGCTGCGATATGAGTAGAGCCTGGGAAACAATGAGACAGTATCCTAAATAAGTTTTAGAAGCGCTGATCTTAACAATGTCATCGCCAAGTTGGAGAAAACACGACTGATATGAAGTCAACGAGACAGACGATCTAGAAAGTACACTAACAGGCTACTTGGACGAAGCGAATCTTTAGACAGACGATCCAGAAGGTAAACAACCAAGCTGCTTGGACGAGGTATAAATTTAACGGTTTAAATGAGTTTAAATGCGAGATGATCGACTCCTTTGCACGTTTTATTATCCCATATGGTCGGTCTCTTTCTGTATAGCGGATCTGCTGAAAACGTCACAGAAATCACGAGTTCCGTAGCTCCAGTGACGACCTCTAGGGGTCTCCGATAAAACTACACTTGCGAAATGAATGACGCAGTTCAGAATCGAATCGGCAACCTTCAGAATGCGAGGCAGGCGGTTTAACCATCTCACCACGGAGTCCTCCATGAAATGAGGCAGATATCTGTTTGGCATGTCGAGATATTTTCACGTGGACTTCTAGTAATAAAATGTTTCCTGGTCTCTGGGTAGTGAGATCGGACGCCCGTGTGTATTGTGCGCACGTAAAAAAATCCCTTGGCAATTGGAAATCGAAAAACAGTAGACTAACGGCGCTGCCCGGGAAAATTTGGAGTTACAAATCTACCCAAAGTATTTCAGGATGCGCGCCAGTGCTACGGAGTTCGTGCACTAAGCTGAGATTCTCAGAATTCAGGCTTGAATTAGGAGTGAACGGAGCATTTATGGATTGCACCCGCAATGTTGATCCGTCAACTAAACTAAACTATATGTTTGACATTCCCATGTGATGAAGAAAATGTCATTACTAGTCAGTTCGTTCGCAGGTACTCAATCACCAACAGAGAAATCAGACATAATTCAATTTAAGTAAATGTTTTCAGAGTTATAATAATTTGCTATACAATAAAACGTCAACAAATGAACATAGTAAATGGAAAAATACTGAAACAAGTGACAGTTTTCTTATGTCTTACACATGTAATATAAATGAACACATGTTAACAAAACTAATAGAAATGGTCAGACATATACGCAATAGCATGACAAACACTTTGTATTAACATGTGAAGAGAAAACCTAACCTGCCAAATTGGAGTAGTTATACATACATTTACATACTCAAACGCTATTCTATTACACATGCAAGAATGATAATATGTAACAAATTATAAAATCGAATGCAGGCACGGGAGATGTGGATAAATATGTTGTATTTCATAACAACAATACAAGGCAAGGGAGTAGCTAGAAAAAAGAGCTAATGGTAGAATTAAAAAAAAAAATTATCTTTACTTTCACACTCGCTAGTCCGTTAATATTTGATGAATTCTTGGCAAATAAGCCATTACTCACAGAATAATGACTATAGTACTTTGAAGCAATGCATCACGTAATGAGCAGATATCCACAGTACTTCCATGCAAACTATTACATAATGAACAAATGACTACATTACTTTGAAGCAATACATCACAAATTGACCAAATGACTTCAGTACATCTAAGCAATACTTCTCATAATGAATAAATGACTACAGTATTTTGAAGCAATACATCAAAGATTGAAAAAGTGACTGCGGTACTTTGAAGCAATACATCACAAATTAAACAAATGACTTCGATACAACTAATCAATACTTCTCATAAAGAATAAATGACTACAGTATTTTGAAACATTACATCACATATTGAAGAAGTGACTTCAGTACTTTGAAGCAATACATCACAAATTGTACAAAGGACTTCGATACATCTAAGCAGTACTTCTCATAATGAATAAATGACTACAGTATTTTGAAGCATCGCATCACAAATTGAACAAGTGACTGCAGTACTTTGACGCAATACATCACAAATTGAACAAATGACTGCAATGCAATGAAACCCTACATTACAAATTGAACAAATGAATACAGCACTTTGAAGGTATACATCACAAGCTGAACAGGTAACTTCAATACATCTAAGCAATACTTCGCATAGTGAATCAATGACTGCAGTACTTTGAAGCAATACATCACAAATTGAACAAATGACTACAATATAATGAAGCCATACATCACAAATTGAACAAATGACTTCAGTGCATCTAAGAAATACTTCTTTTAATTTAATAAATGAGTACAGTATGCTCAGGAAATAAATAACATAATGTAAAATAACTTCAGGAATCCAAGCAAAACATCCCATAATGAACAAATGACTACAGTAGTTTGAAACAATACGTCACATAATAAACGCATGACTACAGTAGTTTGAAGCTATACATCATATAATGAACAAATGACTACAGTACTTCCAAACAATGCATGACATAATGAATAAATGACTGTATTAGTCCCAAACAATACACTACCAAATGAATATATGACTAAACTACATTATAACAATACATCACACATGAACAAACAATTACAGTACTTCCGAACAACACATGACATATTGAACAAATGAAAATAATACTTCCATACAATACATGACATGAATAAATAACTACATTACGTAAAAACAATACATCACATGTGAACAAATAACAACAGTACTTCCAAACAATACATGGCATAATGAATAAATGATTGTAACTTCCAAAAATACATGGCACGAACAAATGACTCATCATCATCATCATCATCATCATCATCATCATCATCATCATCATCATCATCATCATCATCATCATCATCATCATCAAGTGACCTGCCAGCTGGCGTAGGCGTCCATGACTTTCCACAGATCTCGGTCTTTGGTGTTCTGAATCAACTCTGTTGATGATATTCCTCTATGCCACCGTTTCAATCAACCTAGCATCATTTCTCTTGGTCTGCCTCTGCCTCTCTTCCCCTCGATCTTTCGAGTTGCCACGATGTTCTACAATACCTCTCTACTCATCACACGACCAAAGAAAGCTGTTTGTCTTTTTGTAATTGTTGTATATAGTGTTCTAGTTTCATTAGCCTCTTTCAGGCAGTCGTCGTTAGTTACTCTGGCAGTCCAAGGAATTCGCAACATTCGTCTCAAAAACCACATCTCTGTTGCTTCTAAGTTCTTCCTAATTTGTTCAGTTACATTCCAAGATTCGCTGCCATACAATAAAACTGGTTCTATATTAACATTTCAGAACTCTCTTTCTTACACTTATTGATAGAGAATTATTGCATAAGATACTCTTCATTTTCTGAAACGCGGCTTTTGCCTGCCCTATTCTGCTCTTGCCGGTCTCTCTGGCTGTGGGGTTACAACACTTTCTCTCTGTAATCCCGTTTATCACGCAGAGTCTCGCAGCGGAGCGAGAACTGAGGTGGTTCGACCCCCGCTCGTGACTTGCGGATACTGAGCCGGCCGCTCAGAAAGCAATGGCAAACTACTGAGCGTAATCTTGCCAAGAGATCAACAGACAGCTGAAAGATGCTGCTGTTGACAGCTAAGTCCTGTAAAAGGATACGCAAAACATTCTGCTCTTAATCTCTGTTGTACATCTTCCATTATAAATTTTTTTTTTTTTTTTTACAACAAATGACTACAGAATGTAAACATCAAAACACACAAATATCAGATATTGGGGAACCAATGACATCACTGAAATAGTCAAGAAAGCAAGTATGTTGATCAAAGATGTCAGTAGCGTTGAATCTCCAACTTCTTTACAAGCTCTACAGTCAGATACTGCTTAATTACTTGATATAATATGATAAATAGATTCACACTTACTAAGTGGTACTCATAACGATGAAAGGAGAGAATTGGAGATCGGATGAGACGCATTCGGAGACGAGTTGTTCGACACTCGTTGTGCCTGTAGTTTTCACTGTTTATTTTATTTAACGATTTCTCTGATCTTTTCTTCATATAATTCCACACCATGAGAGCTAATCAATACGTGTCAATGTATTGCCCATGGTGATCCAAACAATGAAGTGATGAATCAACATATCTTCTTCTTCGTCTTTTGTCCTACAGCTTTTGTCACGAAGAAGTGTGCCATGTTTGTTTATTAACATGACTAAGGGTTTTGTGGGCATGTATGTTAACTGTAATTTACTGCCAATATAGTAACTTGCTGTGTATGGCAGGGGGTCTTGAGCCTGAGGAATTAAGGCCGCCTAGCTAGTGCAGTCGCCCGAACTGTGCAGGTTAGAGTTTTCTTTTTGCCCCCTACAAAAAAAAAACCCAAAGAAACTCCACTCCTTACCGAGGATTCTAACCCGGTTCTCCCGAAGAAGAATCCGGCATTCTAGCCACTCGGCCAGTGAGTGAGTGAGTGAGTGAGTGAGTGAGTTAGTTTTCTGTATGTTAAAAACAATCAAATCACGTGGCATAGTGGTTAGCGCACTTACATATCATGACATTATTTTTGAATTTCTGAGATTTCGCCGGAAAGAAATGTGACGAGGCAGGGAATTAACTACATCACCTCAACATAGCGTGATCTAATTAATATACGGACCAACAAATCACAACCCAACGGCAGTATTTACGATGGGACCATATGATTATGGTAAAACGTGAATGGAAAAGTCCGCGTTTCCGTGACATTATGACATATGATAAGACACAAGTAAAGGATCCGTTTATATGTCATTGGGACATAGGACACGATAAATGTAAAAGATCCGTTTGGATGACATTGTGACATAGGACAAGATAACTACGTGATCCGTTTTCATGACATTGTGACATAGGACAAGATAACAGTACGTGATCCGTTTCCATAACATTGTGATATAGGACAAGATAACAGTACATGATTCGTTTCCATAACATTGTGACATAGGACAAGATAACAGTACATGATTCGTTTCCATAACATTGTGACATAGGACAAGATAAGAGTACAGGATCCGTTTCCATGACATTGTGACAATGTACAAGATAAAAGTACATGATCCGTTTCCACGACATTGTGACAAAGTACAAAATAAAAGTGCATGATCCGTTTCCATGACATTGTGACAAAGGACAAGATAACAGTACATGATCTGTTTCCATGACATTGTGATATAGGACAAGATAACAGTACATGATCCGTTTCCATGACATTGTGACAAAATACAAGATAAAAGTACATGATCCGTTTCCATGACATTGTGACAAAGGACAAGATAACAGTACATGATCTGTTTCCATGGCATTGTGACAAAGTACAAGATAAAAGTACATGATCCGTTTCCATGACATTGTGGCAAAGGACAAGATAACAGTACATGATCTGTTTCCATGACATTGTGATATAGGACAAGATAAAAGTACATGATCTTTTTCCATGACATTGTGACAAAAGACAACATAACAGTACATCATACGTTTCCATGACATTCTGACAAAGGACAAGATAACAGTACATGATCCGTTTCCATGACATTCTGACAAAGGACAAGATAACAGTACATGATTCGTTTCCATGACATTGTGTCACAAGACAAGATAACAGTACATGATCTGTTTCCATGACATTGTGATATAGGACAAGATAACAGTACATGATCTTTTTCCATGACATTGTGACAAAGGACAACATAACAGTACACGATACGTTTCCATGACATTGTGACAAAGGACAAGATAACAGTACATGATCCGTTTCCATGACATTGTGACAAAGGACAAGATAACAGTACATTATTCGTTTCCATGACATTGTGTCACAAGACAATATAACAGTACATGATCCGTTTCCACATCTTGACCACATACTGGATATATGTCAATTAAGTAAATGACTCTTGTACACACCTTAAGACAGGTACTTTTACTGGATATAGAGGAGATTGATTTTTCTGAAAAATGTTGAGAATATTATAGAAAGAGAGGAAAATAAAGGTCGAGTCAATGACAGAAGTGTAGATACTAGATCACACACGAAAACCATAAGGGGAAGACATGAAGAATTATGTGGCATTTCAACAGAAGAGGGGTAAACGAGAAATTAAGTTTATATGGAAATATACTGGGCAGTCAAGACCGAGAAAGAAGAGAAAGGTGATGCTGACAGCTGGGCTACATATAACGATCTAAGCAGCGTTAACATTATTACAATATGAGATGAGAGAGAAGAGTGGAGAGGCAAGATCGCTTATGCCTGCTCCAGACCACACAACTGCAAAAGAAGAAGGCACTGTCTTAAATCACTTAATCAATGCTGTCAAATGCCTTTTCATTACCCATGAATCCTATATAAAGTGGTGGGGTCTATTCACTGCTTTGCTCTATTATTATGTGCAATGTTACTCTCTGGTCAGTGCCTGCCTGTTCATCATTTGGTTGTTTGTCAATGGCTTTTCTTAGTTTTTTAAAAATTATCCTACTGAATATTTTCCCAAGAACTGACAGTAACATTATTATTATTATAATTTTCACACTTATGTGGTCAACTTTCTTTAGCAGTTTCACCAGATATCCTCTCTTGACTGAAGGTATTTCTTTGGTTTTCCAGATTATGCAAAATAATATGTGCAGAAATTCAATTCTGGTGCTTACGTTAGTTTTAATGGCCTCTGCTGGGATGCCATCTGGACCAACAGTTTCCCGATCCTTCAGAAGTTTCTATTGACGGTTTTTGCGATTTCATCCTAGCCACTTAGCAGTCGTTTATTGAGGTTCTGAGGTACCCTAACTTGACATAGCACTCTTACCTCCTTGTTCGTAATCCGGATGTTACATTAACCCATTCCATTCCAATTTTCACTACAACATCGTTTATCAATAATGAACCCAGAGACCCCATCATGCATCATTATCACGCAGCAGATTCTTCGCAGATCATCGCTCTAATTAGGGCCTGCTGAAATTATGCTTGAAACTTTCCGTCCTGGTTATTCATGATCACTGTGTCTGTATCCATCTTCGTGCTGTTTGATCTCTTCCTGAAACCAGGCCTTCAATCATGTTTCTTTCCAAAACCACTGTGACCTTTAATATGATGAAAGTATTCCAGTGTCACATTCATAATATTCTTTATAAATCAGTTTTCTTCGATGTTCAGATCTCTAAGAATGTTGCTATGTTTTTTAAATTTATGGTCCACATTATTGTAAGAACTTGTCTGTAACATTTAAGTTTCAAGTTTAGTTTAGTTTAGTCGACGGATCAACATCACGGCACAACGGGTGTAACCCATAAATGCTCAGTTCTACTCCTAAATCAAGCTTGAGTCGGGAGAATCTCAGCTCAGTGCACGAACTCCGTAGCACCGGCGAGGATCCTGCAATACTTTAGGTAGATTTTTAACTCGACATTTTGCCCGGGCAGCACCTTTAGGCTACTCTTTTTAGATTTCCAACTGCCGAGGGATTTTTTAAGTGCGCAACAATACACACGGGCGTCCGATCTTACTACCCAGAGACCAGGGGAAATTGTGTTCTAGAAGTCCACGTGTAAAAATCCGGGCCCTCACGGGGCTTGAACCCGGGACCTCCAGCACTCGATGCGGACACCATACCTAGAGACCAATCAGACCCCTATTTAAGTTTCACAATAATTGATATTTACTTTTTCTTTAATGAATGGGAAGTTTTGATGGTTCACTAATGCAAATAACGTTTGCTGGAGATAAAATGCAAATAAATAACAAACATGCATCAAGCAGTGCCTGCTCAAAATAAAAGGAATAAAGTGGATTGACAAAAATCACCGATTTGGAGTTCAAGGAGAGAACTCGGAACATACCAGAGAACCAAGTGGTGAAGAACAGACGATTACGAGAGATAAGACATACGTTGAAAAAAATCTGAGAATAGTAAATCTACATACGACTTTGTCTGGAATCCATACAACAAACGAAATAGACCCCCAAAACATCTGGAACAGAGACGTAGAAACACTAATGAAAAACATGGGGGTACAAAGACGGAGATGCATGAGATAGATAAAGATAGGAGGTAAGATAAACTATACGAGGTTAGATAAACTAAACTAAACTAAACTAAACTAAAGATAGAAGGGCCTAGAGTGAGTTGGTCGGATGCCAATGCCCCAAGGCCGTGCCGTGCTATGATACAAAGAGGCGGCTGCATCAGGTGGCACCGTAAGGAGGCTTCACAAGGGCGCGGCATTCTAAAGAAAAAAACATAAAAGTGGCGGCGTAATACTGAGAAAATCTACCGCACGGTACTGTAATACCCCAATGGGCGATAATGAGCGAAAGAAGAAAGAGCAAAAGACGATAGAAAGAGTTAAATTAACACCTGCCTAGGGCTGAAAAGTTAATGCTAATATAGTTATATGCTTGTAAAAACACAGATCAAGATTCAGTAGAGTCCAAATAAACACACAGCATTTGGTTAGGAAACTCGACGAAAGGAAAGACACGCCCAGATACAGCCGAACGTTTCCATCGAATGTCTTCATCAACGTACAATAAAACCAAAACAATAAAACCATAAAACAAAACATTATATACCAGAATACCTTCCAGATGCCGAGATAAGTATTTGTTTCGCTATGTTTATTTTACTGTTTTGTTGTTCTTGATACAGACTTCGGTTGTAACGTTCACCTATATCTTTGTGTTTTTTCCTTTCATCGAGACTCCAAGTCATATGTTATATTTCTATTCGGACTCAGCTCGGCAGGAGCCTACCCACTTTCCCCACAAATAAGGCAACTAAAAGTGAGTTAAAATATTTCAACACGAACATACAGTGCTCAGATAAGCCTACAGGCACCAGCAGAACTACATTCCAAGAATTAGACTCAAGGGCTCGTCCCTATTGGTGCAAAACCCAGCCCCTGACGCGCACAGTTTTCCCGCACGCAAACACCAAACTCCCGGTTATTTTCTTGCCTCTACCCGGAGCTCTTTTTCCCCGAGTTGCTGTCATAATATTTGTTTTATCCTGTCGTATATAATAATATAGGATGACGTTTTCGGATTAATGTCGCGTTAAAGGAATTAACGGGGTTGGCGTTTATTGTTTTGGACATAATCAAACGTTTGTATATGTTTTGGATGGGACTTTTCTTGAATTGATATGTATGTAGATTTCAAGATATTTGCCAAGGAATTCAAGGAAGGACAAACAGGTAGGGTTTATTTGTTGTGGTTTACGATGTTTCTATGGCAAATAAAAATGTGTGTATACCTGTGTATATCTATGTACAGGTAGTAAAGTAGAAGTATAGGTAAAGACATCCTTACACGCTTTGGGGCCCATAATGTTTATAGTTAGTCGTGCTAGTCCTTAAATTTGAATTGACTAATCGACACACGTTGGTTGATCTGATGATATCACACCGGGCGCCTTTTGCTTCCCTTGATATTTTATAGTACCAATTTATTTGCGCTAATTTTTATTGTTGTAATGCGCACTCATATACCATACGCTGACATGCAATATATTTTTGCTTATTGTATAAATCAAGCGCCTCATTTAGAAATAAACCAAATGGAAAAACACAAATAACATAAACACTCCTGCATAATTACAGTTAGCGTACTAATTAACTGTGGGGGTCCGACAAAAAAAATAAATAAATGGATAATTTGATGCCAAATTTAACCTTACTATCTCCTATATTTTGAAGCTACTTTATATTTTCTAGCCGGAGTCAACGACAGTCTGTCATTACACTAGATAGGTTGGGTAAAAATCTTTGACTAGAATAGCGGTAAAAGAAGTGATGCTCAAATCAGACCACGATATCAACGGAAGCTCTGCGTGTGAAGACGAGGTAAAGGTTCTCGTTTAATTATCATGATAATTTCATGAAGGATTATTCTACCCAAATTGCAATTTACTGTTAAATATTAAGTGTTAATTATTTCCATATCTTTCAAAACTATAATGACGTTCACCATCACATAGAAAGTCATTTGTAGAAGGCTGCTCTTATCACGGGGTTTCCTAAAATTCCTTGATCTTCTTCCAGTTCTTCTGCCTCATGGAGTTACATGGAAAAGCACTCTCCTATGGCCTGTGCATGAAATTATCATGATAATTAAAAGTGAACTTTTACATTGGCTTCACACGCAGTTTCCTTTGATATCTTGATCTGAATTGCGTACCACTTCATGCAATCTGTGGTGTACTATTTCTTTCATTCTTCACACTGGTCGACCGCTTACTTTCCTTCTGCGAAACATGCACTTCGTCACTGTTCTTACCACACCACATGTACTATGACCAATCAATCAATCATGTGCCATGCCGGAAAGCGTGGGCGGTCATGACTCGCCATTTCACTCGATCACCAGAGTCGTGGATCAGCTCAGTGTTCCTGTTTCGACCATGCCATGTGGCCAAGCCCTCCAGATATTTACTTTTCGGTCTTCCCCTTGGTCTGCTCCCTTCGATCTTGCCAGTTGTCACTAAGTTCTCCAATTCATTTCTTCTCATAAGATGTCCAAAAATTGTTGTCTGCCTAGGTCTAATTTCTCTAATCAATTTACGATTTTCATTTGTCTCCTGTAATACTTGGTCATTGGTTTTTCTGTCTGTCCATGGTATTCTTTGCATTCTCTTCAGAAACTACATTTACACAGCCATCAAATGTTTTTCAACTTGACTGCTCATTGTCTAAGCTTCACATCCATACAAAAGTACACGTTCTATGTATCCCCTCAACACTCTTTTTCTCGTTTCAGTTGACATCTTTTTAATGGTCAGTATGTTTTTCATCTTGCTAAAGGCTACCTTCTCAATGACAATTCTTGTTCTAATCTCTATAAGGCATCTCCCATCAGATGTTATGACCAAAGTATATCAATTTTCGAGATATAACGCTATTTATGAGTCAGTGTTTTTCGATGTTCGAATTCTGTAGAATGTCAGTAATTTTCGTTTATTTTTTCGAGGAATTCTTAGATTTGTTTGTAACATTTCAGTTCATAGTCCTGGTTTTCTTCTTTTGGTAATGCGAGATTGTCCATTACTCATAATTGCAGGGTGCCACAGTAATGATGCATGATATACAAAATCATCATCATCATGTCCCATGCCGATAAGTGTGGGTAGTCATTTTACACCATCTTACACGATCACGAGTCGTGGATCAGCTCCGAGTTCTTGTCTCGACCATGCCACGAGGCTAAAGACATCCAGATATTTACTGCTCTGGCCTCCCCTTGTTCTTTCCCCCTCAGTCTTGCCAGTTATCAACAAATGCTCCAATTTATTTCTTCTCACAGCGTGTTCAAAAATGTTTGTTCAAAATCTATACGTCTAATTTCTCTAATCAGTTCCTCTCTCTATCTATTAGTAGATGCGGTTGTTGCACACAGTGAACTACTAGGGTTAGAATTTAATTGTAAGAAGACACAGATTATGGTCGTCACCAGGAAGCAGGAAATACCACAATGTAATATACAAGTATATGGGAATATTCTTAAACAAGGGAATCGTACAATTATCGCGGAAACGTCATAGCATATGATGGGCGATGCTTTGAAGCGATTATAATAATGCGAACATAGCTTTTTGCAAAATGGAAAACATAGGCCTACTGACCAATAAAAAGATGTCATTTGCAACAAGAAAAAGAGTATTGAAGTGCAACATAGAACCTATACTTGAGTATGGATGTGAAGCGTGGACAATGAGCAAATGGGCTGAAAACACCCAATGATTGTGGAAATATGGTTTCTGAGGAAAATGCAAAGAATACCATGGACACACAGAAAAACCAATGATCAAGTACTGCAAGAAACAAATGAAAACCAAAATCTGATTGGATAAATTAGACGTAGGCAGTCACCATTGTTTTGGCTACGTTATGAGAAGAAATACATGGGAGAACTTGGTGACAACTGGCAAGACGAGGGGGAGAGAACAAAGGGAAGGCAGAGAAGTAAATACCTGGACGGCTTGGCCACGTGATATAATCGAGACAAGAACACAGAGCTGATCCACGACTCTGGTGATCGTAAAATGACCAACTACAATTATTGGCATGGCACATAATGATTCATCCATCCATTCATCCATCCATCCACCCATCCGTCCGCCCGCCCGCCCGCCCGCCCGCCCGCCTGCCCGCCTGCTGCCTGCCTGCCTGCCTGCCTGCCTGCCTGCCTGCCTGCCTGTCTGTCTGTCTGTCTGTCTGTCTGGCTGGCTCATAATCGCGGTGGCCAAATGGTTCAATTAGCACCCACCTTCTTGTTTGCGGTAGATTTCCACCGTCTCCCAAGGCAGTGGAATGGACGCCTGAATACGTACGACGAGCTCTTCTGGGAGCCTATGTGCCTGTTTGCTGCCTAACGCCTGCTTTGTTTCATTGTGCCGCAGGTACAGATCTAGCTTCCGCACATTTGTGTATAGCCATCGGGGTACGTGTCATTTGATCATCCAGCTATGTGTATGTGTGTGTGTGTGTGTGTGTGTGTGTGTGTGTGCGTGTGCGTGTGCGTGAATTAAAAATTAAACGAGCAAATGTCTTCGCCATGAGGAGTATATGTGCTAGCCCCATACGTTTTATCATCCAATCGACAATTGTTTGGTCCACTTAACCTCCCACAAAATGTCCTGGTACATAGTTAGATTTAGGCTCGGTACATATGAAAGCGCAGGTCATATAAGACATGCCTTGCCTCGTGTAGATTCAAACACATGACCATCGGGTCGACAGCCACCTGCGTTATCCACCATGCTACCAATGCTCCATATATCATCATCATCACCAAATGCCTTGTCGGTTGGCATGGTCGATCGTACGTCTTCACAAACTGCCAACTTCGACGGCATGGATCAATTCATGTGTTGATTCCCTTCCATGCCATGACAGGAGACTATCAAGGATTTTGTCACAATGTCTTCCTCTATCTCCCTTTCCACAAAACTTTCAGGTTGTCACAGCATGTTTCAATTTGTAGCTTCTTATAATGTAGCCAAAATTGATGTCAGTGTTCAATATATATGGAGGCCTATATCAACAGCTGGAAATCAACAGGGAGCTGATGAAAGAAATTAAGACATCTGATATGTGAAGTATTTCAATCACATTAAACGACATACCACTTTCATAATAACCAAAGCGAAGAGGTGCAATCGAATGCGAAGCAAGAGGTAGATAGCGAGTCAAGTGGGAAGATACCATCAAGATATGACCGAAGAGTAGTCTGTCAGAATGTACATCTATGGGGATAGACAGAGAGTTGGAGATTCACTGTAGGGTAACGACCGCACCTGCTAGTCGATTGATAATGCGTGCCCACTATCATCATAAAAAAAATGTCTCGAGTCAATTTCCCGCTATCATTCTATGATGTGATAGGGCGATGACATTTATGTCAGCCCGAATGCATGCAGGAATAGGCGGCCCATCTTTCTCTCACTTAGAAAGCAACCAGCCCAGGTGTCGAACCCTCGGCCGAAAGTGCTTATGACGTTATCAACGCAGCTCACTATCAAATTCGCTAAAGCACCGACTACTCTCATCATGAACCCATCTATCAACATATGCAGACATAAACAAGGAAAGTCTCATCTCATCTCATCATGTTCCTCTTGTACCTTGCGGTGTCGAGGTGAAGTATAAACTTCGTGAGAGTGCCCGGTTATGGGCTTCGTATATCGACATTCCCATGGATTCTGTTATTCCCTCCATCCAACGTTTACGTGGTCGGCCTCTTCCTCTGTTTCCATCTGGTCTGTACATCATTGCTTGTTGTGGCATGCTGTTGACTGGTAGCCTTCTTGCATGGCCAAACCATTTGACTTGCTGCCTTCTAATAAAATCTAGAGCAGCTTTAACCCCTACTTTAGTCCTGATTTCTTCATTTCTGATCTTATCTCTTCTTGATACGTTGAGTATTCTTCTCAGAAACCTCATTTCTGTTGTTGTGATTTTTCTTTTCTCTTTTTCTGTCATTGTCCAGGTTTGGCATTGGTAGCACAGAGTTGGTAGGAAGATTGTGTTGTAAAGTGCCTTCTTAGTAGTTATTGATACATGTTTGTTCTTTAGTATTGGTGCCATTTGTTCAATGAGTTGATTTGCCTTATTGCACCTATTTTCGATCTCGTCTTCTGATCTGCCATTTGATGATATTATACTTCCTAGGTACTTGAAGCTCTTTACTTGTTTCAAGGGATGTTCGTTTAGGTGAATTGTTGCTGTTTGTTCTTCTTTAGATATAGTCATTACCTCTGTTTTGCTTGTGCTAATTTTCATGTTATGTTCCCTACACATTTCGTTTAGACTATTCATGTGGTCTTGTAATTCAGCTTCTGATTTTGCTATTAGTGCTTGGTCGTCCGCAAACAGGAGTTCTCTAATGGTTAGATTTGCAGATGGTTCTTCTTCTGTGTTCTCGTCATGCGGTATTCTTGCTGTCTCTGCTTGGCTGGTTTCTTTACATATGTTGTCTATAATGATATATGTTATGAACAAGAGAGGGGACAGGACACAACCTTGTCGTACTCCAGATCTTATGGTGAAGGGTTCTGAGTGTTCTCCAGTTGCTCTCACTATGCATTCACTGTTGTTGTATAAACTTCTACATAGGTTTGTTAGATGTGTACTCACTCCATATTGTTTAAGGATTTCCCACAGCTTGTTTCTATCTACCCTATCAAATGCCTTTTCTTGGTCGACAAAGGCTAAGTAGAGTGTTTCATTGAATTCAATGGATTTTTCTATAAGTTGTCTAAGAGCAAAAATGGCGTCTGTGCATCCTTTGTTTTTTCCTAAATCCAAGCTGCGTTTCGCTTAGCTGGGGTTCTAAAGTAGTTCGTAATCTTTTTTTTCAAGAATTTTGCAAAATATTTTCCCAAGGAAATGGATGGCGGACTTCACTAGCCAGGCGGCCTTTATTCCCCAGGCTCATTCCTCGGTGCCATACACCACATTGCACTATATTGAAAATAAATAAAAAATTTTTGACAGCCTGCACTATATTAACAGCGTTTAATTCATAACAAGGAAAGTAACCATACATATATCTATACCTCATCATTACATAGTCTTCCCCCACAGAGGCGTGTAGCTAAGAATGTGTCTATCCAGCTTAACAGTCGTTCTTCCAGTAGAACAGGAAACAAGAATCAAGCGACTGTTAACAAGGCTAGTTTATGGCTCGACACGGTCCCAGGAAATTGTGGACTGTCACAATGCCGACTTTCTCCAGCCATTATTGCTGATAGTTTCCCCCAGAAGAGTTATATTAACGCAAAGATGTCCATTGCTTTCGGATGGGTCGGAACGGCGTAAACACTCAAGATACTGTGACCATATTAACTGATTAAGTGCCATGGGATGATTAATGGTTTTAAGCGACTTCCCGTATCTGCCATGGGTTTACATACCGCTGAAATGTTGTCATTGCATTATAATACAACATGTCTGCTACATGTCTGTCGAGGGCAGAAAGAAAACTCTTACCTGCACAGTTCGCGGCGACTTCACTAGCCAGGCGGCCTTGATTCCTCAGGCTCATTCCTCGGTGCCATACACCACATTGCACTATATTAAAAATAAATAACATTTTTTTTTGACAGCCTGCACTATATTAACAGCGTTTAATTCATAACTGTGACACAACCCTACTTCCCTCTTTCCGCCATCCGTTTATGTTTTGTCCATAATTACCTTTTGTTTGGCACTGAACCTGCTAAACATCACAGTGATGTGGAGAAAACAGTGATAGACGGCATGGTCCATGGAGGAAGAGGCAGAGGGAGATCAGCATGATGATGTACACGGGACACTGTAGACACCACCTTGGGATTGAAGATGCATGAGACATGGCAAGAGATCGTGAAGCTGTTCGAGGCGCCGTGATGAGACCCACGTTGCTTCATGATGATAAAGAAAGGCGCATGCGTTTGACTCACGTGGACTGAATCATCATCATGTGTCATGCCGATAAGCGTGGGCGGCCATGTTTCGCCATCGAACACGATCACAAGAGTCGTGGATCAGCTCCGTGTTCTTGTCTCTACCATGCTATGTGGTTAAGCCATCCAAATATTTACTTCTCTGTCTTCACCTTGCTCTTCCCCCCTCTATTTTGGCAGTTCTCACCGAGTTCTCTAGTTTGATGGTGTTGCAGTATGTTGACAAAGAAAACCTCAAACACGTTAGTGTTAAAGGAGAGTGACAAAGAATACCCCAAACCTGTTGGTGTTAAAGGAGAGTGGCAAAGAATACCTCCAGCCTGTGGAGGACACTTACTATCCTTGGTCTAATATCAGCCAGTCTGTATGAGATGTGGTGAATAATGATCTGGTGACACCCACATATGCTTGTTTGATTAGATAGTCTTTGCACGGACCTCACTCCGATAATTGCAAGTCATGCATATAGCTTAAAAGATCTAAACAGCAAGGCATCAGGTGCTTTGTGCGAGGCTTTCTGCTAGCCCGTATGTTGAACGAGACCAACTCATATGGGATAAAACCCGGTGCAAGTAAGTCGATCTCTTGTCTTTTAACCGTTCCCCCTGCCCCCTTTAATTTTTCTTTTACTACTTATCTGAATGGAGAGCCACAGACGAGAATGTAACTAGTCTGGAGAATCATGGACGATGCAATCCTTCTGACTTTTAAATCCTTTTTGTTTTTGTTTTTGTACATTGAAAACAATATAGAGAACAGTACGCATTCTTATATTATAACCTTCTTCTTGCATTGAAATGTTCCCAACTGGCTGTAGATTCTTACAACCTTTGTTTTCTACCAATATATTTTCTGTTTTTAATTGACACATCTTTGTCATCAGTGTTGACTTTTTCCAGTAGGATTATTCCATCCTATTTCACACCCTCAAACGCTTTTGCGTAGGTTATGTAGCAGGGAACAAATCAAGAAAGGACCATGTTAGAAACAAGGAGATCTATACAACAATTGGAGCAACACCAGTTGTTAAATTCATTGATAGACAAAGACTTAACTGGTTCGGCCACCTAGTGAGAATGAACCCAATGTCGCCAACAGTGAGAGCATACAACATGAAAACGGAAACGTCAAGAGGCAGAGGAAGACCACGAAAAAGATGAATCGACGGAGTTATCAACACCTTAAAAACGCACAACAGCTCAGTATATTAAACGACCGAGTTAGCCCTAGTTCGTAAACCTATTATGAAACAAGCCCCCGACGCCTAACGGCATAGAGCAGTGGACAAAAGAAGAAGAGGACGAATGAAGCATACGTACAGATAAGTCTTTACTTTTATAGCTCTTTCTGTTAGGAAAATAAAAAAATATTTTTGGCACTATTTGTCACCTTTACCTGTACAAATCCGCATTGTTTACCAATAATTTATGGTTTAACCTTTCCTCATAGTTTCCTGATCATTATTCTCACTAACATCGTCGTTATATGACTCATAGGACTTGCTGTGCATCCATAGACCGTTACCGTAGTGCAGTGGCAAACATACTTGCTTTATAGCTCTTCCTGTTTGGAAAATAATATTTCTGGCATTATTTGTCCCCTTTCCCTGTACAAATCCGCATTGTTCACCAGTAATTTATGGTTTAAATTTTCCTCATAGTCTCCTGACCATTATTCTCACTAACATAGTTGTTATACGACTCATAGGACTTGCTGTGCATCCATAGACAGCTGCCGTACTTCAGTGGCTAGCACTCTCGCCTGCCGGTCCGATGCTCATCTGTTCGAGTTCATTTCGAGGTAATGAATTCTGTTTTAAATTAACCCGGGCGACAAGATCCACTCCGCCTAAAATATGTACCAGAAAATGCCCTGGGTACATAAAGGTGGTCGGCGTAATATTGATCAAATCATCCATCAAGTCTCTAAAAAATGGGCTAGTTCAATATACCCAGTTGACCCCATGGCGTGATTGTACCTTTTTTATCATTGATTCACCGGCCATGTGTCGCCTTGAACGCGACAGATTGCGTATTTTGTGTGTTATCTACATATATTATCCTAGGGATAATCCTTAATTTGACGCCATAAGCGCTATCATTAACCTCGAACCGGTTGCCCGTGAACACAAATATACATATCACCGATCAGCTGGGCGTTGTGTGAAATACCAGGAGCGGAACATGGCACGTGCGGAATATGAGGAGCTGATGTGATAGGCGGAATCATTATATGCCAGGTCGAGCGGTGCAGTCGATCATGATTCTTCACAACTGTCTGTCCCAGGTGTTCGTGATAAGTATCACGACTTGCCTAGGTGCTAGCTTACAAGATGGCAAGTGAGCCTGTGCGACTCTGATGAAGTCAATCAATCAAGTGCCGTCTTCACAATGAAGGTTGGCTGCAATGAATCTCCAATACTGTCTGTCTCTCGACGTGGCTGTATATTCTGTCAGATTGTTGTTCGTACATCTCTTGATGTTATCCTCCTACATGTATGGTTGTCTACCTCTAGCTCGCTTACCTTTAACCTTATCCTGTAGTAATGGTTTCTATACGCGTGTGCTGTATTTGATATTTTTTTTTTTTTGGTTTCCATGAAATACGACATATTCTTCTATATATCCGCATATGATGAAATGGGCCCACTTAAACACGAGACAATATATTAGAAATGTTAGTGACACTTTAGTAGTCTTGTCTTCTAGCAACCAGAATGTTTAGATCTAGTCCACCACTGAGTATGGCCACTGAAAGGTTTCGGTTCCATTATGTTAACCCATGCATAGCTTTTCCTCTGCCATCCCCTGTCTCTAACACCTCGTTAATCTGCCCGGGTGTCATAAGCTTTTCTCACAACTTAAACACAAGCGTGATTGCCTCGATCTGAATTATTTAATTAAATGCATTTGTAATTGTTCTCTCTGATTACTAGAAAATTAGTATACTTAGCGCACATGGCATTATTAGAATTGTGTGGAGACACCTCACCACTGTATACCCCAGTATCTTTCTAACCTTGTCATTCAGTGTCCATGATGTGTGGTCATAAATAATACTTGAATAACACGGAGATTGTACAAGAATATATTGTCCAAGTGAAGCATAAACAGCGGGAGAGTGCCCGTGTGTGGGCTTCATAAATCGAGATTCCCATGGACTCTGTTATTCCCTCTATTCATCGTTTACATGGTCGGCCTCTTGTTCTGATACCCTTTGGTCTGTACATGATTGCTTGTTGCGGCATACTGTCAGTTGAAAGACTATATATGTGGAAAACAAGTCATGTGTCCATTCCGGCGAAACGTTGCATTCAAAATACAAATTAGCGAATTGGCTGTACTGTGAACTTTCATAATCTCCATAGTATGTTTTCTAGGTGCATAAGATCAGTTTCCTTGCACAAGGATATTTCCACAAGTCTTCTAGTCTCCTGCCATTGAGAACGCAAGGATAATTTCAACACAGGTCACGTACGCGGTAGCACTTCGGCGTTTCACTGTACATTAAGGTAAAACCTCTCTCCTGATTCCCCCTTCTTGTTCGATATGTCGAACGCGGTATGCGGGATTACGAATTGCGTCCGTAACTTCTTCGCCACATTATCTAAAACTTTCTCTTTTTCATCTTCTGGAGGAGGATCCTAGAAACTGGTAGGAGTGTGGATGACCAAGGTAGACTCGTCCAGTATCTCCGCTGTGATTAAGGCTGAGTCGGAAGGCAACATCTCCAGCTGCAAACAGCAACATGACAGTGAAAAACACGTAAAGACCCCTTTACACGCCGTATGATGCAGTAGGCTTATGATACTAAACCTGTATTTTTATATACCACTCGCACTCGGCGGGTAATTTAGTCAGCATCACGCCGGTCGTCTTTACTTCCCAAGACATTTCCTGGTACCAATGTTAATCTGCGTCGACCTGGAGCCCAGGTCAATTTAAAGAAAAAATCCTCCCCAATGCAGATTCAACAGATTAACAGTTAATCAACATGACCAGACTATGCATGGAAGATACTTATAATATAGTAACATATAAACGCAGGAAATCAGACCCCTTCCAAATAACATCTGGCTTGAAACAAGGTGATGCACTATCGCCGCTACTCTTCAATCTGGCTCTAGAGAAAGTTGTAAGGAAGGTAAAGGAGGAATGTGATATTGGAGGAACATCCAAGCTGCTTGGTTATGCAGATGATATAGATAGTATAGGGCAAAGTGAACAAACGACATTGGAAATATTGACTCACTTAAAGGGAAAAGCCCAACAGATGGGGCTGGTTATCAACCAAGATAAGACAGAATATATGGTAATTTCAAGAGACGGAATGGCTAGAAACTCTGGCCACATACAAATAGATAATATGACCATTAAAAGAACGGAAACATACAAATACCTGGGTACAATCTTCAACTGCTCCAACATCATAAGGGAAGAAATACAAACTAGAATCAACTCTGGAAATAAGATATACTATGCACTACAACATCTACTAAAATCAAAGGCGCTATCTCGTAACACCAAAATCACAATATACAAAACACTGATCAGACCAGTTGTGCTGTATGGCTCTGAAACCTGGAGTACAACGAAAGGAGACGAAGCCTTGTTACAAACCTTTGAGAACAAAATTTTAAGACGCATCTTTGGACCCATTAGGGATACACAAAGTGGAGAGTGGAAAAGAAGAAGTAACAAAGACATTTATGATCTGTTTAAGTCCCCGCTAATCACTGATATCATGAAGGCTAATAGACTACAATGGCTGGGGCATATAGAAAGAATGGAAGATAATAGGGAAACAAAACTCGCTTACACTCAGGAAATAAATGACCGTAGACCCCGAGGTAGACCAAGAAGGCGGTGGAGAGATAATACATGTACAGACCTACAAGCACTTGGAATCAACGACTGGCGAGAGAAGGTCCACCAGAGAGACGAATGGAGACGGATTGTATTTGCAGCAAAGAACCTCCATGGCTCGGAACGCTGAAGAAGAAGAATGCAGATTCAAAACCATGGCCATCTAACCGGAAGCCCAGCGTCTAGCCACTTTACAGTAGCCCACACATTAGCAAAATAGCCACAGTCATTTTCCTCGACGGTAGTCAACAATCAATACCCAAAGCCTGCACACCCCGCACGCAGAACCGCGGAGATTGTTGGATATGAGATGCTGCTTATGTACCGTGAGGGAACCAAGTCGCCTAGACTATCAAATTCCCTCGGTTCCAATAAGAGGGAACTACTCGATACGACGGGGAGGTAAGTCATTCATAACCTCATTTAAGAGATCTTTCAGATTAGTAAACTAGGCACCAAAAATGATCAGATTATGACACATGACAGCGACAGAAATACATACCGGAAAGGAACTGTTAGTTCATCTTACCAAACAGCATGACCAGATATACATAAATTAAATCTTATCACTTTATACCCCATAAAAGGCCCCAGTCTTCTTCTGCCCGTTATCCTCTATTGGAATGACACCCTCAAATAACTCAGGAAATAATCATACAGGAAAAAGTAAACACAGTTGACAAAATTGAGTCAATAAACATAACATAAAATATCCACTACTATCTCCAGCAGATACCAAGATGTCCTCCCATAGAATAAATGTATATTTTTCTTCTTCAAGTTAATCTAGGTCTCCCACTATTTCTCTTCAACATGTTATTGTAGGTCTCCCACTATTTCTCTTCAACATGTTATTATAGGTCTCCCACTATTTCTCTTCTACATGTTATTGAAGGTCTCCCACTATTTCTCTTCTACATGTTATTGAAGGTCTCCCATTATTTCTCTTGTATATGTTATTGAAGGTCTCCCACTATTTCTCTTCTACATGTTACTTAAGGTCTCCCACTATTTCTCTTCTACGTGTTATTGTAGGTCTCCCACTATTTCTCTTGTATATGTTATTGAAGGTCTCCCACAATTTCTCTTCTACATGTTACTTTAGGTCTCCCACTATTTCTCTTCTACATGTTATTGTAGGTCTCCCACTATTTCTCTTCTGTATGTTATTGTATGTCTCCCACTATTTCTCTTCTATTTGTTATTGTAGGTCTCCCACTATTTCTCTTCTATATGTTATTGTAGGTCTCCCACTATTTCTCTTCTACATGTTATTGTAGGTCTTCCACTATTTCTCTTCAACATGTTATTGAAGGTCTCCCACTATTTCTCTTCTGTATGTTATTGTAGGACTCCCACTATTTCTCTTCTATATGTTATTGTAGGTCTCCCACTATTTCTCTTCTACATGTTATTGTAGGTCTTCCACTATTTCTCTTCAACATGTTATTGAAGGTCTCCCACTATTTCTCTTCTGTATGTTATTTTAGGTCTCCAACTATTTCTCTTCTATATGTTATTGTAGGTCTCCCACTATTTCTCTTCTATATGTTATTGTAGGTCTCCCACTATTTCTCTTCTACATGTTATTGTAGGTCTTCCACTATTTCTCTTCAACATGTTATTGAAGGTCTCCCACTATTTCTCTTCTGTATGTTATTTTAGGTCTCCAACTATTTCTCTTCTGTATGTTATTTTAGGTCTCCAACTATTTCTCTTCTACATGTTATTGTAGGTCTCCCACTATTTCTCTTCTGTATGTTATTGTAGGTCTCCCACTATTTCTCTTTTACATGTTATTGTAGGTTTCCCACTATTTCTCTTCTACATGTTATTGTTTGTCTCCCGCTATTTCTCTTGTATATGTTATTGTAGGTCTCCCACAATTTCTCTTCTACATGTTATTGTAGGTCTCCCACTATTTCTCTTCTACGTGTTATTGTAGGTTTCCCACTATTTCTCTTCTACATGTTATTGTTGGTCTCCCACTATTTCTCTGCTGTATGTTATTGTAGGTCTCCCACTATTTCTCTTCTACATGTTATTATAGGTCTCCCACTATTTCTCTGCTGCATGTTATTGTAGGTCTCCCACAATTTCTCTTCTACATGTTATTGTAGGTCTCCCACTATTTCTCTTCTACATGTTATTGTAGGTTTCCCGCTATTTCTCTTCTACATGTTATTGTTGGTCTCCCGCTATTTCTCTTGTATATGTTATTGTAGGTCTCCCACTATTTCTCTTCTACATGTTATTGTTGGTCTCCCGCTATTTCTCTTGTATATGTTATTGTAGGTCTCCCACTATTTCTCTTCTACATGTTATTGTAGGTCTCCCACTATTTCTCTTCTACATGTTATTATAGGTCTCCCACTATTTCTCTGCTGTATGTTATTGTAGGTCTCCCACTATTTCTCTTCTACATGTTATTGTAGGTCTTCCACTATTTCTCTTCAGCATGTTATTGTAGGTCTCCCACTATTTCTCTTCTACATGTTATTATAGGTCTCCCACTATTTCTCTGCTGTATGTTATTGTAGGTCTCCCACTATTTCTCTTCTACATGTTATTATAGGTCTCCCACTATTTCTCTGCTGTATGTTATTGTAGGTCTCCCACTATTTCTCTTCTACATGTTATTATAGGTCTCCCACTATTTCTCTGCTGTATGTTATTGTAGGTCTCCCACTATTTCTCTTCTACATGTTATTGTAGGTCTTCCACTATTTCTCTTCAACATGTTATTGAAGGTCTCCCACTATTTCTCTTCTGTATGTTATTTTAGGTCTCCAACTATTTCTCTTCTACATGTTATTGTAGGTTTCCCACTATTTCTCTTCTACGTGTTATTGTAGGTCACCCACTATTTCTCTTCTACATGTTATTGTAGGTCTCCCGCTATTTCTCTTGTATATGTTATTGTAGGTCTCCCACTATTTCTCTTCTACATGTTATTGTAGGTCTCCCACTATTTCTCTTCTACATGTTATTGTAGGTCTCCCACTATTTCTCTTCTAGATGTTATTGTAGGTGTAACAAGATCGCCTTGGGTAGTGAGAGTGAACCACACTCGAGGTGTCTCTAGCACTCCCGTGTATTCTAGCCCCAGGGGTTGGACAGGCAGATACACATTTTTACTCTGTGGCTGATCTCATATTAGTTACATATGTCTACAAGCCCCACCAGATTCTAGACCCCCACTAACAACCTACTCCTGTGGAACAATGAACACTTAGGCATCGTCCGAGACCACACTCAATCAGTATACAAAGAGCAAGTCAACTTACATAAAGTTTATTCTACCCCTGAGAATATAGAACTGAAATGAACATCTTGATAGAATAATCTATTTACACCAATAGAGGATAGAGTAGAGACAGGATCAGAGATATGGTTGTCATCATCAGGTTGAGAAGTAGATTGGATGCAGATGTCCCGTCCAGTCGGTCCGCCACTCACCCGGCGTCCTTCCAGTGAGATGACTAGAACCTTGGAGACCACTCCGTCCCCAGAGCGTGGATCTACAACAATAGAGTCACCGCTGGACCTCACTCAACTGGACCAACTGCATCTTTATCACTCCTACTAAGTCACTTTTAATACCCAGTTCTCTAACAACACTGGCTGGGAGACAATCCTCCTGGATTTGACACCAAGTATTCGTGACTTCGATGAATCTAGTCACTGACCAATCTAATGGTCCCTCAGTAGTACATTACCCGTGGTTGGATAATAAGTCTATTGTCCAATTCAATGGTCCCGTACTCACAACACAGTAACACTGGCTATAGAATAAGTCCCTGACCAATCTAATGGTCCCGCAATCATAGCACCGTAACACTGCTTGAAGAATCAGATAAGGCAACTGATATGTCACTGAGTCCTACACGAACACAGTTCAAAATCTTCATACTCGTTCAGTACACTATTAGAATCAGACATCTACTTTCAAGGAAGACAATTCAGGTTGGACTATAATCTATTGTCCCTTCCACCTGGTAACACTTGCCACAAGTTATCAATAGCTGGTGTAGTTCTTCTCAAGACCTGCCACCAAAGCTGTCCTAAGAACCATTCAAGTGTCTAAATCTTTTTTTTCCCGCGTTTAGGCGGAACCACCGTAATAATATACGGTCAGGTGTTTCCTTTCTTTGAGCATGATTGCTAAAAATGCTGAATTGTTCCTGGCTGAAATAGAGTATCTGCTAATGCAGAAAAACAACACAAACCATCATGTCCCACACGTGCACCTTCAGGGCACCTAAATCATTGGATGCAAACCTTCACGCATGATGAATCACACTGGGTACGTGGTGTGGTTGAGTCTGGCGTGATAAGTAAAGAATTGGACCCTTCGCTGTGTTACACGAAGTGGTTTCCCGCCAACGACAATTATAGTTGACTGGTTCCTCAACAGGCAAACTCCTGAAAAGGAAGAGCGACCGGTGAGAGTATACTGGCCCAAACATTAGTCCACATGCATCCTACCAATGACTACTCAACCCTCAGTCATGCTACTTAGTTATGCATATAACTAACGCATTATCTCTATATGGAGAGTAGTAAAGCATGGGTTCGTGAATGTCAGCTGGCCTCAAAGAACAGCCCGTCAAACAGAGCAAGAAATCAGAATGACGAGTCTGATCGTAGGTCTCACCTATCTCTAATCACCTACCAGTTGTCGCTAACGTCACTAGTGATAGTAGGCTGTTATCATAGTTCTAAAATTAATCGAACTAAACCTTCAGGTAAAGAGTCCCTGGACTCGTTCCTAACATTATCAATGTTCATTAGTAAACATAATACTGATCAATATACCATCTCTCGGGATATAGGAATAGTACATGATCACATCCAATATGTACACATGCCTGTTTGCTGGTGGGACCACCTGCCCACGCTGTAGCAAACTCTTCTTATCAGACTCCTCCTTAGAGTCAAGAAGCCTTCTTGATAATACATGTTCCCCACATGTTCCAAGGGTGATGTTCCAGTTCAGCCCTCCCAAGTGGTTTAGCCTTGTCCTGGACCAAACTTCATTGTGGCCTGGTCTGCCAACCTATACTTTCATAACTTGCTTTCAAAACCCCCATATCCTATATGTCCCCTGTCTCATACAACCTCCTTGCATCCTTCCATACTTCCAGCACCTTAGCATTCACTCGCACTAGCGCCAGTATGAAAGAACAGGATAGCTAAGACAAGAATTCAGAACGCATATTTATATCGCGACGGCACGCATTGTTATCACGCGTCGACCTATTCGGCGTTCGGAATTACTCCAGGAAGTATCACATGCCATGACCTAATATATACACAATGCCACATTATATATATATATATATATATATATATATATATATATATATATATATATATATATATATATATATATATATATATATATATATATATCATCAATGCAGACTTACCTTTACACAGAAATCCCGTGTTCCACACAATGAATTCACTATTAAGTTACTACACAATAGTTACATCATTCCTGGTGGCACAGAACTAAGTTCTTTCTTTACTTAGTAACTAAGCACAGTTTTGTCTGAATCTCCACCTACCAACTTACCTGGTTTTCTAACCGTTCAGCTTGCTTCAGCAACTGACTGACATAAATCTAGGTTTCTATCAGGCACAAGTAACTATGTTCTATTCTCACACCGCAACCTAATAATTGCACCGATTTGCGATACACGGTAAATATAATTTAAACCCAAATCGCCCACATCGCATGCCTGCCTTCCTAACAGCTGATTCGCGAACACACATTGGTAAACAAACACTCGACCTAGCCTTCAACAGCGTTATCGATCGGTTTGCTAAGTATCTATGCAAGGACATCCGCATACGTAATGAGGTTAGAACGATGGCGTTTTGTACACAATTACAAAGTTAAATGACTTAAACAAATAAGTACCTGAATGTTCAGAACCAGACTCCAGTCAGCTTTCAGAACTGTTCAAGGGCTCCTCAGCCTCCTGTCTATAACAGTCAGCCGAATCATGGGTGAGGTGAGACGCAACACAAAATGGCTCAACACAGGCCTGCGTCTGCTCTCTTCGAGTAACATGAAGTGAATGAATGGTTTAGCGAATTTCCCCACTCGTGCCAACTCAATGCGCACGAGGAGCTAGTGCTTCTTGGGAAAAGACACTTTCTCGGGAAACAGTCATTCCGTGCCTAGAATTTCTAGATCTCTCTGCACTAGAATCTAGTGCTATACCCAGCCTCACGGGTCCCTCAAATTCAGGTGCTCCGAGAAGATTCTAGATGGTAATTTCTCCATCGGCTTCCCCCAGTCTATTTATAGCTGGGAAAGTCCCCCGATGACGCGCCAAAATAGTGCGGGATCCTGACGACCAAAGACAGATAAACGCGTTTCGTCACAGTAGGTCTCCCACTATTTCTCTTCTACATGTTATTGTAGGTCTCCCAATATTTCTCTTCTACATGTTATTGTTGCTCTCCCGCTATTTCTCTTGTATATGCTATTGTAGGTCTCCCACTATTTCTCTTCTACATGTTATTGTAGGTCTCCCACTATTTCTCTTCTACATGTTATTGTAGGTCTCCCACTATTTCTCTTCTACATGTTATTATAGGTCTCCCACTATTTCTCTGCTGTATGTTATTGTAGGTCTCCCACTATTTCTCTTCTACATGTTATTATAGGTCTCCCACTATTTCTCTTCTACATGTTATTATAGGTCTCCCACTATTTCTCTGCTGTATGTTATTGTAGGTCTCCCACTATTTCTCTTCTACATGTTATTATAGGTCTCCCACTATTTCTCTGCTGTATGTTATTGTAGGTCTCCCACTATTTCTCTTCTACATGTTATTATAGGTCTCCCACTATTTCTCTGCTGTATGCTATTGTAGGTCTCCCACTATTTCTCTTCTACATGTTATTGTAGGTCTCCCACTATTTCTCTTCTACATGTTATTGTAGGTCTCCCACTATTTCTCTTATAGATGTTATTGTAGGTCTCCCTCTATTTCTCTTCTACATGTAATTGTAGGTCTCTCACTATTTCTCTTCTACATGTTAATAAATGTCTCGCACTATTTCTTTGGTCCCGTAGATCCATTGTAAAGACTATCTAGTTATACTATCAATAACGATGATCATTATAAAGTATTTGTCCTTTGCAGACCGTTGACCTCTTCATAGTGCACCGCAAAGCCTCCCTATTTCTGGCCATTCTATCCCGCCTCATGCACCCTTTTGCCCAAGTGTCTGCAATGTCTCGTGTCCTTCGTGCTGGTTGATCTCTGCCGCTTTTTCCATAAACCATGCCTTCCATTGCCGGTCTCGCTGGCCTAGAGGTTACACGACTTTCTCCGTAATCTCGTATACTCTCGTAAGTAAGGTGACGTCGCGCGAGAATTGGTAGCGGTTCTCTCCGCGTCGGTAACTTAGGGGTATTTGAGCCGGTCGCTCAGAAAGCAATGGCAAACTACTGAGCGTAATCTTGCCAAGAAATCAACAATCAGCTGAAAGATGCTGATGTTGTCAGCTATGTTATGTAAAGGATATGTAAACATTTAGTTTATGCCTTCCATTACAGCACTCTCCAAGCCGAAGTGACGTTTAATATGATCACAGTATTCTAGTTTCCGGGACATGATTCTGCCAATAACTCTATGCTATGAAACAACCGAAGTTCCTCAACTTACATTAAAGAGACTGACCACCGAAGCATTTGGTCGATTTCCATGTTCTGTTATCAAGTAAAAAATTACGTTAAGAACCCCACGAAATAAATAGCAGTTCAGGAACATCATATAATATTTGTGTGGGCAACTGCTCAAAAACAAGAATCTGCATGTACGGCTGGAGATAGGGAAATATTGATAAACATTGCTCATTATATAGGAGATGAAATGGTTAACAATTTTGTCATTATTTAAGACATGGGTGAAGCGGTGTTCGGCCTGTCCACAGCGCTACTCCCCCCCCCCCCGGAGAGTCTGTCAATCGGGCGAGGGCATCTTGGGAAGGCATGCCATTCGGGCAAGAACGTCGTAGGCAGTCATGACGTACGGGCAAAAACATCCTGGAGAGTCATGACGTATTGGCAAGAACATCCTAGGCAATCCTAGCGTATTGGCAAGAACGTCATAGGGAGTCATGATACAAGAACGTCATAGGCAATCATGACGTATTGGTAAGAAAGTCCTGGGGGGGGGGGGGTCATGCAGTACCTTTAAGAACGTCTTAGGCAGACGTGACGTACGAGTAAGAACGTCCAAGGCAATCATGCACTTCAGACAAGAACGTCCTAGACAGTCATGACGTACGGGCAAAAACGTCCTATGCCGCCATGACGTATGGGCAAAACCGTCCTATGCCGTCATGACGTAGGACAAGCACGCTCTATGCAGTCATGACGTACAGGCAAAAACATCCTACGGAGTCAAGCCGTAAGGCAAGGATGCCCAGGAAATCATGCCTAAGGTGTAAGGCTCCGTTGGAATTCGCGACTGACCAGCAAGGAAGCTGAGGATAAGCAGGGACCTGTTGGGTATTTACCTACTATATTAGAGTCGTTTTTGTAGAAAATGGTTTCCGCAGGACCCTTTAGGTTTACTTCTCGTGCACTTACACTTTCCCCAAAAAATTGCAGTGTTTATTTGTGTTTCTAAACGTCTTTCCAAACCTATTCCCACACCACTACCAGGCTAAATATGTAAGGCTAAATGAAGCGGAAACATTGCTAAGGGTTTTATTGGGTAGCATGAAGTTCCCCAGCGAGGTGGTTACACCACCTGCTTCGCGCCCCGAAGGTTTGGGTTCGATTCCCGCCTACGTCGTACTGTTCAGGGGTTGCAAATTTCTCGGAGGCAACTGGAAGTCGTTACTAGAGATACAGAGTTCATACTTTGTTCGATGCTTTTGGCAGGACGCTCTGCCATTTGGGATAAAACACGGTCTTAAGAAGTCCATCATATTACCTTTTCCCCACCCACAATTTTAAAAATAATTAGTTATATCATTGGAGAGCCACAGACAACGATGTAATTACTCAGGACAGCCATAGACTTCTAAAGGTTGAAAACCCCTGAGTTAAGGATTCCATTACTCTTGGAGGAAGCATTAGGGAAATAAACTTGACTGACATAATTCCCCGCTTTTATGATTTGGCTCCACAACAGGTCAGTTTGTAATACCCGTTTTTAGCTATATCCCTTGTGGAATATTTCATTAAAACAAACAGAGTTGTATTTATTGCTCAATACAGCTTTTTATTCTCAAACAATTTTCGCTGGCTGGGCGAATTTTAATGTCTAACTCAACAAGTAAAAGTACATACGGAAAGTAGCCTTTTACCATTACCAGACTAAAGGCCCATAAGGCATATGGTAAAAAAAAAATGTTTGCATACCCTTTACAGGACATTGCTGTCAACATCAGCATCTTTCAGTTGATTGTTGATTTCTTGGCAAGATTACGCTCAGGAGTTTGCCATTGCTTTCTGAGCGGCCGGCTCACATACCCCGTAAGTTACCGACCCGATTCGTACCACTGCTGATTCTCACCGTCGTCACGTTACTTACGAGAGTATACCAGATTACGGAGAAAAGTTGCTAACCTCTAGGTCAGGAAGTCGGCAAGACATACGGTACTAGAGCAATCTTTTAAATAGACCAATCGGCACTGGGTGGATGATGTGGTCTGCAACACGCCGGGCTATTTTCTTACAAAAGACATTCTTGATTTGTATTTTAGTCTGGTTGACCTGGGAGAAAGGTCATGAAAAGAAAATATTGAATATGCCTTGCTGTGGATCGAGCCCAAGACCACCAGGTCAGTGCGCGAGTGTTTGGCCACTACTCTACCGGCTTCCCAAATCAATATTAAAATAAAAATGAATAAATTGACACTAAACGATTGCTCACATACATCGAGAATTTAACAATTAGACGGTTCCAACCAATTTTGTGCAGACAGAAGGACTTTGTGTAATTTGGGCTATTACCTTTATGAAAACTAATACGCCACATTCGAACAATCCATCTATCATGTGCTATGCCGGTGAGCGTTTGCGGTCATCACTCGCCATTTCACTCGATCATCAGAGTCGTTGATCAGCTCAGTGTTCCTGTCTCGACCATGCCACGTGGTCAAGCCATCCAGGTATTTACGTCTCTGTTTTCCCGTTGTACGCCTTCCCTCGATCTTGCCAGTTGTCACCAAGTTCTCCAATGTATTTCTTATCATAACATGTCTAAAAAATGTTGACTATTTACGTCTATTTTCTCTAGTCAATTTACAATTTTCATTTCTTTCTTGTAGTACTTGATCATTGGTTTTACTGTCTGTCCATGGTATTCTTTGCATTCTCTTCAGAAACCACATTTCCACAGCCATCAGATGTTTTTTCTGCTTGACTGCTCATTGTACAAGCTTCATATCCATACAAAAGTATAGGCTATTGCAACATTGGTACCTTTCCGTCTTGACAGACGATAGTTTGGTACATTGTGCTTCAAAAAGGCTTAATAACTACGATCCATGGCGGTGGCGAGTGTGGCTTGTAAGGCCTATTCTATCTCCATAGCACAAAGCCTGGGCTAAAATAAAGAAACCATGTGTTGCCCATGCAGCATGATCCCTCTCTCGGCCTGCCTAGTTTACTCCAGAGGAAAGTTGACACCTATAATCTGGAACAAGACAAGCTGCAGAAGCTGCCGGATCAGCAAAGCAATGCTCTAACTGTCCGCCTGTCGGAGCTTCGATCCTAGACCAGCTGCCAGCCAAGGCTTAGGGGCTGGTCTGCCCTGCCATGACTTATTTTGTCTTTGGGTTGCATTTCCTCGCACCAGGATAAGGCTAGTACCCTCCCAATTGCGCTCTTCCGCCCGAAGCCGTTGGCACAATGTGGGGTGTCGGGTTTGGTAAGCGCCGCCCAACGTTCGGCGCTGACAGAAAGCAGGTAGTACCGCCTACTGTCATACGGTAGCTCAGTCATATCTGACTAAGACCTGACCTAAAGTATAAAGTATAGGCTATATGTAGCACATAAACACTCTTTTTCTTATTTCAACTGACATCTTTTTATTGGTCAGTATGGCTTTCATCTTACTAAAGGCTACTTTCGCCATGACGATTCTTGCTCTAATCTTTTCAAGGCATCGCCCATCAGATGTTATGACTGTTCCGAGATAATTGTACCTGTTAACTCGAAGAAGAATATTCGTTCTCAGTCTTATCTGTTTTTTAGTATGTCAGTCAAAATATACTTCATTTATTAACTTCATATGACATATAACTATGCTTTATGCATCTAACGAGATGCAGCTAAATATGTCAAGCAATAAATCGTGCAACCCACTGTTTGTGGCTTCTCGTATTTGAAGATGATTGTGTCACGCGTTTCATGTGTATACAATATAAAATGACACAAAGTAGTGCAGCTTTACATAACAGAGTTAAGACACATACAGGACGTTGCGGCGATTAACCTTCATCAGCACACAAACACATTCACAAAACACAACATATAGTCAAGGAGATCTCCTATGACTACATCAAAACGTGGCGACAGGACGAGAAGAACAAAAAGATGAAAACAATGAAACCAATTAAGAGAGGATGAGAATTCGAAAAAAATTTTCATACTTACCTCACAATTCCGATTTGTGTATAACTCAGAATATCACCGATGTACATAGCCATACACGGCTCGGAATTCTGAAGTGAGTAAGAACATTTTTTCAAATTGTAATTTTCTCTTCATTGCTTCAATTTTTTCATCTTTTTGTTCTTCTCATCCTATCGTCACGTTTTGATGTAGTCATAGGAGATCTCCTTGACTATATGATGTGTTTTGTGAATGTGTTTGTGTGCTGATGAAGGCTAATGGCCGCAACGTCCTGTATGTGTCGTAATTCTGTTATGTAAAGCTGCACTACTTTGTGTCATTTTATATTGTTGACATTTTCACAGCTTTACCGCAGTTCCACCCAATTTTATTCATGTATATAGGACTGTTGTACGCTCAGCCCAAAATCTAGCTTCACAGACGGAATGACTCGTACCTTATTTGGAAATGTTTCCCGTGGGAGGGGCTCGCTCGGAGATCTAGCTAAACGAGATATTTCCAGCGAGAATGAAAATCTCTGACCCATTCTAGAAGAGATATAATCATATTTCTTCCGCCTTACTCTCTCTCTCTCTCTCTCTCTCTCTCTCTCTCTCTCTCTCTCTCTCTCTCTCTCTCTCTCTCTCTCTCTCTCTCTCTTTCTCTGTGCGTATGTGCGTGCGTGTTTGTGTGGGTGATTGGGTGGGTATGTAGATGTGTGGCCTTTACTATCTGCTTTCTGTTAGCGCCGAATGTTGGGCGGCGTTTACCCAACTATGTGTCAACGGCTTCGGGTGGAGGAGCGCAGTTGGAAGGGTACACATCTGGTGCAGGGAAATGCAACCTAACGACTAAATGTCATGGCAGGACAGACCAGGTCCTAAGCTTTGGTCCGCAAGTGGTCTAGGATCGAAGCTCCGATAGGCAGACAATTAGAGAAATGCTTTGCTGATCCGGCAGCTTCTGCAGCTTGTCTTGTTCCAGATGTATTGGTGTTACCTTTCCTCTGGAGTAAACTAGACAGGTCGAAGGAGGAAACATGCTGCATGGTCATCACATGGTCTCTCAATTCAGCCCATACTTTGTGCAATGGGGAAGTTACTATGTCTTTTTATTAAAGCACAATGTAACAAACTATCATCTGTCAAGAAACCAGTGATGTATGTATGTGTGGGCGGGTAAGCTGGGCTAGCGTTCGTCCGTCCGTCTGTCTGTCGGTCTGTATATCTGTGTGTCTGTTAATTTATCAATCCGCTGAACACCAGCGCCTCTCTCACGTGATAGATAACATTCCGGGTATTGAGAAAAATAATTGTCCAAATGCATAAGAAATAAGAAATACATTTAACTACACATAAGAACACTATCAAAAATCGGTAGGACCAATGCGAATACAGAGACACCATAATAAAAACTCAACCTTAACTAAAGGTTGTGTAATTCTCTCTAATCGAAAAAAAAAAGAATGAAATAAAGCTAAAATGTAACAAAGAAGACACTGTCGGTGGCAACCGGATAATACTCAAGTGACTTCAAATCACAGACATAGGCCGTGAAACTTCAGCAGAAATGATGTTGACAGGGGAAAATAAAGAGAAACAAATGGATCTCTTGACAAATGCGGAATCGGTTGTTTCAATCGCGAAGACAGGAAGCACTACAGAACTGGCAGGCTTAAAGGAAGCACTCCAAGAACTACGTCATCAATCCAAAAAGTCGTAATGCAATGGATCCCCTCACATCATAACACACTTGGAAATAAAGAGGCCAAACACTGGCAAAGGAAGGTGTTCGACTACCTTACCTGATATAGATTTAACCTGCAGTGAGGCCATGATGTTTATGAAGATAATTAGAGAACAAAGTGGAAATGGGACATCCAAGAAATTTGATGCAAATTACCAACTCCAGAGAAAAGTTGTAATCTTCAGACTCAGCACAGACAAAAACTGGCTAGATGACAACATAATTATTAATAATTAATAAACTGAAATGTCATTGCTGTCTACATTACCCTACGGTGTAGGGTAGGGGTGGTTTGGAGCCCGAGGAATTAAGGCCGCCTGGCTAGTGCAGTCGCCGCGAACTGTACAGGTAAGGGTTTCGCTCCCCCTCCCCCTTCAACCCCTCTCCTCCGACAGGAACAATCAATCACATTACCGAGGATTCGAACCTGGGTCTCTCTAATGGAAACACTGTTTTCTAGCCCCACGGCCTGGCGCTCGTCAATAAACTAACGATAGAAAATACTGACGGATGTAACTGTGGAACATATCAAACACTGACGGATGTAGCTGTGGGACTTATAAAATACTGACGGAAGTAGCTGTGGGACATATAAAATACTGACGGATGTAGCTGTAGGGAAAATTGCAGCTAATCATTTGCTGAAGGGGTGTCCGACATATGCGAAGCAGAGAGAAAAACTTTGGCCTACACCCGCTCTCTATGGAGATGCAACAAGTTGAATTTAACTGATACTTTCTTTGGATTCATTCATACTGACGTCTGAAGGTATAAGAAAAAGAAAAAGGGCTGAGAGGAGGATAAGAGGAAGAAAAAAGGGAAGAAGGTGGAAGAGGAGGAGTACAAGAAGAAGAAGAAGAAGAAGAAGAAGAAGAAGAAGAAGAAGAAGAAGAAGAAGAAGAAGAAGAAGAAGAAGAAGAAGAAGGAGAAGAAGAAGAAGAAGAAGAAGAAGAAGAAGAAGAAGAAGAAGAAGAAGAAGAAGAAGAAGAAGAAGAAGAAGAAGAAAACGTGCAATTGCTTCTAATGCACTGGACTGATTTTTTGCACGTGGACTAGCTATCCCTGTTACCAGTGTCCTTCGCCATCAAGTGAACCCACTCCGACTTCAGAGGTACTGTAATGTACGTCTCCAAGTCAACATTTTAGTCCAGTTAACCGGTGTAGCGGTTGAACCCGCTATCTCGGCATCAGCACACAGCAAGTTTAAGAGCGAGATCTCTTATCCATTCCGCCAGGCTGACCACCGTCCATATGTATAGAATTTTACAGCCACGAATACTTTTGCTGTTTTATGGAAATTTTTTACGAACATGTAACAAAATGGGAGATGATAATAAAATCACAGTTCGCTTTCTTGTCCATCTTAACAACACAACTACCATTTTTATGCTAACGACTGACTATATAACAAACTCAAAGCCACTATTATTATAGTAACTGCAATTTACGGGTAATCAGCCGTGACAAGTTCATTTGTTGCTAATCTCGCAATATCACAACCTCTGCACTCTTACAATATTACCTTTATAGTAATATCTGGCTTTCTTATGAATTGCTCCAGAGATAAATATGATGTTATGAGATTGCCACAAAAACAATGCAAATATGAATAAATGAGCCAGAAGGATGTTGGAGTGACCCATTTTCTGTAGCCGAGTAATCATTTGTGGGCCACAGATGTTTACCGACTTTGTTATTAACGAAAAAGTTCTGACGCATAGACGGATGGTGGGTAACTGTTTGCACTAATGTCCCGAAGAAAGAGAATAGAGTTTATTGACTTGTCATCAACATAATGTGACCTGCCGAGAGGCGTGGGCGGTTGTGGTTCGCCAACTCATAAGATTACCAGTCTTGCAGACCTTTGGAGTGATCAATATGTTTAACCAGAGTGTTTTTTAAAAACTATCTTTTGTTTGTTTCTGTTCTTGTTTTCCGCTAACTAGAATTTATTGAATAATTTACAAAGATCTTAGCAGTACTTTTGGACCAAAATACGTTGATTCTTTTCTTCTGTAGGAAGTCGTTGTTGCGGATGTGTTACTGCTTGTGTTGTTTGTCGTGTCTGTCCACTGAAGACTACTGAGCAAGTTATATTACAGTCGTTTTTCTGTCTTCTAGCGTCATGGAGAGTCCACATTTTCTCTCTTTTGTCAGGTGGGTGGCCATGACTACTGGAACAATAAGTTTTCACGCTCTACGATGTCTCTTGAGAGAGACGGACTACATTTAGGTATGTCCCATGCTGGGGTCTCCGTGGCGGAGTGCTGAAGCCGTCTGTCTTGCGCTTTGAAGTTTATGGGTTCAATTTTGGACTGCATCGTTCAGGTGTTTCCGGACACCCACGAGGGTCATCTGTGGAGCTACGGAGTTAGCGGACACCCACGAGGGTAATCTGTGATGCTATCGGCAGGCAGATGGACGCATGGATGAGGGTCATCGCTGGAGCTACAGGGTTAGTGTTGTATGTGATGCTATCGGCATGCATGCATGCATGTTGGCAGGTAGGCACGTAGGCAGGCCGGCAGATGTATGTATTGATGCACGCATGAATGTAGGCACACAGGCTGGCATGCAGGTAGGCACGTAGGTAGGCAGATAGGCAGGTAGGTAGGTAAGAAAGTAAATAGGCAGGTAGGTACGTAGGCAGGTAGGTAAGAAGGTGGGTAAGTTGGCAGGCAGGCAGGTAAGTAGGTAGGTAGGTGGGTAGGATGGTAGGTAATAGGTATAAATGCATACATGCATGCATTATGGATGGATGAACTAATGGTTGGTTAGACGGATGGATACAGGGATGAATAGATGAACAAGGTTGAAGTTGTTAAGCGGATGTGAAAAATGAAGGGATTAATGCCTAAAAATGAACATATTAGAAATATGAAGGGGTGCGGGTAGTATATCTTTTATCCTTCACCCACAACTATGCAGTTCTGTGTCAAGTAACACCCACTCCTCCCCAATCCTATTCTATACTATAGTTTTGTGTCATTATATCCCCTTCTCTCAAAAACATGGTAAGAGTCACCACCAACAGACAAGGAAATCAGCGGTGATGGAAATAAAATCACTGGATGTGATAAAATCAATGGGCGAGCTGTTTTTGTCAAGGACCGACAGTAGCTGTACGCGGCTCTTATTGTGGGTTGTCGTTCCTCAGTGGTACCAGACTTCTTAATTGCGTCGCGTGACGGGCTAAAGTCGACAATTGTCTGGATTTAGAGTGTAAAAATTCGATATGTAATCAATATTACAGGCAGCATCTTGAACTGTTCCATCTTGTTGGCAATTGTAATTGTTATTTATTGTTTTGAACGGGAAACAGCTCCAAAAATAAAAAGGTCGGGATACTTATTGTTTTAAATTTGGAAAAAAAGTTAGTTGCATATCCTTTACAGGACGCCGCAGTCAACACCAGCATATTTGTTGTTGTGATCTCTTGGCAAGTTTAAGTTCAGTAGTTTGCCATTGCTTTCTGAACGACCGACACCCATACCATTTCGTAAAATAAAAACCAACTGCCAAATCGCCAGCAGATGTGTTTCGAACGCGGGTATGCAGGATTACGAACTACGTCTGTAACCCTTCGCCATGAAGCCGCCCCTTAAATTGGAAACAGCACCAAAAATAAAATAGTCAAGATACTTATTGTTTTAAATTTGAAATAGTACCAAGCATAATGGCTAATATATTCATCGTTATGAACTAGAATCAACACTATATTCATCGTTATGAACTAGAATCAACACTAGCATAAAATGGTCAAGATACTTACACACGATAAGGTGTGTTTCTTCTCCCTAGTACACCTTCAGAAGTAAATCCACAGAGAGCATCAGTAACTTTAAGCTTGTTGACATCTCCGTAGAGCGTGTCCTCACATGGAGCCTGTTTAGGCCAAAATAGGTCTCTTTGTCCTGCAGATGTCGGTCATTCCTGCAACAAATGCTGACTTCCATTTTACCATTCATACAGTCACATTCATACGTATCCCTCTGTTTACTTTATTAAACACATTGTAAAAACATATTGCATTTCAACCTGGTATGTCTTGCACGCAGTCTGAAGACTTACACGTTCACTTCGGTGGCACTCGTAATATGCATTATTTTTCTGGTGGTGTGGATGCCTTGATTCGCACTTGGTTCTATAATTGCTTATGATAAATTTCTTGGCTATGATGAATTACTGCTGTCCTGTACTAGTGTGAAGATTGTTACCTCTTAACTTCGGTGGAGTTTGTAATATACATTATCTTTCTGGTAGTCTATATGCACTAATGTGCACGTGGTTCTGTAATTGCTTCTGGTAAATATTTTGGCAATGATTAATTACTGATGGCATAGAGCATAGACTACTTTTTTTTTTAAAGCATAGACTATAGTTTACATATGCTAAAGTGGATTAATCCTGCAGACATCTGCAGTATGTGCCTGAAGAGGTGCAGTGATATATGTCAGGCAATAAATCATGCAACCTATTGTTTGTGACGTCTGTGTATAATTTACTAAGGCATTACATTGTTTTGAATATGTTAACGTGTCCTATAACGTATTGGAGAGTATGAAAAATGCCGACATCAGCTATATGAAACTACCAACTGCATCCCCTGGTCGTGGAGGATGGGTACATCATAAGAGTTCCAACTGTATCTCATGATCGTGGAGAATGGATACAACATACGAGTTTGTTAAACGCAGTTTAAGTAACAGAGTGTCCGGCAGAATATTCGGGTAACCCTGCACCTGAGAAGATCCGCCTCTCAATTTTCCTGACCCCTATAAATTGCTGCCAAAGGCAGAAATAGCAAACTGCCCATTCGCACGTGGAAAGCAATCATAAACCGTCACATTATCTTCGTAAGAGTATGTTTATGACCAGAGCGCAACCGGAATGAAGAAGAGACCTTTATAACAGAATTCGGACATAATAATTCAACATTAATGTGCTGGAGTGTTTTACGTGATCTATGAAATTGCAGATATACGAGTGTTATAATTGACAGCGAGGAGAATTCGACCCAGCAGCTGTTTGTGCCCTGGTTTGCTAACGTATCCATCTGGATTGGAATTCCATCTGTGGATTAATCTTCCTCCCTTAGCCAATGGAGGAAAAAAAAAAACATCGGAGTTTTTGGATATAAATGTTACAGAAACATTCTTAGTGTACCGTGGATCATAAAGAAGGCACATTCTGCCATTGTATACAATATAATCTACGGATAAGAACGCTGGTTCATAAATATCCGTTGTGCTGATGCCGATATAGCGGATTCAACCCCTACACCGGTCAGTTGGGCTAAAATGTTGACTGTAGTTATGGTAAGCGCCTCGGAGACTTAGAAAGAAGGTAAAGGAAGACTTGGTTTCTGGAAGAAAAGGCATGGGTCAACTAGCACGTAGATGGACACAGGACAATAAAGATACCTTGTTATGTAATTACAGTAGGCAGGAGGATTGACACAAGATCGAGTCTATTCTGCTGTCCGTGATGAGAGTAACGTTCGGCAAAGGAGCTGCTAGCAGTAAAACAAAAAAAAATAAAGGGCATAGCGACATCTCTGTAGTTCATCAACGATATAAAAAATGGAAAGAAATAATAAACAATAACTAAAAAAAGAGAGACGGAAGAACATAAATAAATAAATATATTGAAGCCGCGCTCTGATGTACAATTTGTCTGTACAACAAAAGAAAAGCACACAAACACGCACGCACGCACGCACGCACGCACACACACACACACAAGAAAGAAATCTACAGAAAGCATGACTAGTTTTACAGGCGTACATAGAAGATCACGAAGTCTAATATTCCACTGTAGTAAAGTGTAGAACAACAACCACACAGAAACGAAGAAAAAATATACAAAGCTATATATAAAGAAATGTTACCTGACCTATATACAAAAAGAGATAGAAAGAAACATTTCTGTGACCCGCTACCTAACGAGGCTCTGGCTGAGTCCCTGAGAACATTCCAGCCAGCGATAGAGACTAACTGGGGAGCTCGCCGTCTGCAGACCGGAGTTAACTAATGGCAGTAAACTGACATCGCCAGTAAACGTCGACACTGTAGACTTTATAACGTTGATATACGGCAGACCTTAGCAATAACCAGACATGAGTAACTTGTGCTGAAATGGGCGCGCGTGTGAGATGAGATAGAACGAACGAAAGAACGAATGAAAGAATGAACTTTATTTCAAAGGGTTATAAATTGGGCACTCTTGGTGCATTCGGCCCTTCTAAACATAATTCTTACACACAGCAATTATACATATAAGAAATAGACAGACAGACGGACGGACGGATAGGTAGACAGACAGACAGGCAGGCAGGCAGGCAGGCAGGCAGACAGACAGACGGTCGGACGGACGGACAGATAGACAGACAGGCAGGTAGGAACGAAAGAACATTATTTTAAAAGGGTCACAAACTGGGCACGCAGGCCCGTCTTACATTTGGCCCTCCTAATTATTCATCTTTCGTTCATCAAACGTGCGTGTTAAATTCGCATAGGATATATAGTTAGGTAGGTATAGTTACGTACGGCGCTCTTTTGCAACACTTCTTTAAAGTTATGAATAGTTGGGTCAGCAAAAGGTAGAGAAAGTATGAGATTGAAAGAGTCTAATCAACAACCGACTGAAACAGAAAGTTAAATTTGTCATCCCCGTGCATATATATTAAAAAAAGGGATATAAAAGTCAAAAGGATCGACTTCATTGCAACGGTGTTATCTCATATGGGTCGGTCTATTTTCGCAAGACAGCCTGCCAAAAACATCGCACAAAGCACGAACTCCGTAGCTCCAGCGACGATCCCCATGAATATCCGTGAAGATTTCACTAGTGAATCGAACGATGTAGGCTGGAATCGAACCCATAACCGTCGGAACGCGAGACATACGGCTTAACCATTTCACCACAGAGATCCCCCTGTCCCTCAACCACATATATTTAAAGTAATGCAATTGTGGATCCATCTATCTATTGCAGTGGTTCTCAACCGGTGGGGAATTCCCCCCCCCCCCCAGGGGGGAATTTCAGGGTTTCCAGGGGGGGGGGAATGAAGACCATTTCAAGATCGTGTTAATACAAGAACCGATTATTTGACATAGTTTTTCCCTTCATACTTTACAGTTATGTATGTCTCGTCCTTCTAAAATTCATTTTATAAAGTAAGTAGACTCACAAATCATGTTTTATGTGGATGTCTAGACTTGTTTTAGTATATGCTATTACATTTGCCTTCCACTTTTACGTATACTCTGTAGGGGTGAGGGGATTTTTAGATAGGAAATATGAAAGGGGGGGAATGACGTTCTGAAAATACGGTGAAGGGGGGAACGGGCCAAATTTTTGATAGGAAGGGGGGGGATGGCGTTCTGAAAATATGGTGAAGGGGGGAATGGGCCAAAAAAGGTTGAGAACCACTGATCTATTGTCTATCAAGATATGTGCTTTGGTATTTGTCGGACTTGTGCCGTTAATACAACAACTGTTTGTCGACATGAACAGTTAATCATAGTCAAAATAAAAGCTTTCATGAGATCGACAGCCTGCAGTGTTCGCTAATGTCTGTCTATACTTATATCTTTTCCGTAAACAGTTTCTTCTGCTGGTGTTTCTCATCTGTTGCCGGTCTTTCTGTTTGCAGCAGACGTTTTTTGTGAATTAACTAGACAGGCCCTGACTCCGGAAATTTATGTTCCGTTTGTCGATGATCTCAAAGGGCTGAGTAGGTTGTTTTGGCGAGACGCAAGAAATGCAAGGTCTTGTAACATGATTCAGAGGCCACGTTAAAGTAAAAAGTATTGAAAATAATATAAATATATATTCAAAACAAAGTATTCCTTTAGTGAATTTAAGCACACAAGCCACAAAGAATATGTAGCACTATTTATTGCTTGGAATATTTCGCTGCATCTCGTCAGATGCATACTTATTATATTTCGTATGAAGTTAATCCACAAATAAAACAAATATTCACATGTATTTTTCGAGTGTTGATTATCTGTTATCCCCACGGTAATTTATTCACTTCATCTATATCTATAAAAGACAATGTATGTATGTAGGGATGTATTTGATGCGTTCGATAACGTTCCACCCGATTGAGATGAAATTTTCTACATGTTTTCTTTTCATTCCCGTGCAGCCAACTGTTATAGTTTGTTAGTGTACAATCAGCTATTTACTTAATAAAATTTAATTTCTTAATTTACATTATAATTTATATATAACGAGGGGACTTAACTTAAGAAAAGTTATATCAAGGGACATAAATTGTAGTAGCATTGCAATATATTTTATATACATTTGTTGCATTGTTATCAAAGCTTTATAAAATATTTGTCTACAGTTATTTACAGGCATATGCGTTATAATATATAATGATAAAATCTTTAAGGTATTTTCACAGTTTTCATAAAAATAATGCATCTATTTAAATAGTGAAAATTTTCTAACTCATCTTTTTATTTTTCTTCAACAGCACATACATTTAAAAAAAAAACAACATTGTCATATGTATGGCGCGTTACACCCACGTTTCGTATTTATGATGCCCATTTTAAACATTGCCTCAACGAGTTACTTTTCATGCGTTTTAATGCTTATTGTTCTTTTGTTGTCAAAGATTTGCTTCATAAGAGATGTTGAATGAAAGAATGTATGAGAGAAAATAGATAAGAAGGGCAAAATGTAGGACGGGCCTGCGTGCCCAATTCTTAACCCTTTGAAAATAAAGATTTTCGTTCGTTAAAAAAAAAAGTAATTTTTTGTGAGAGATAGTTAGTTGCATATCCTTTGCAGTACTCTGCAGTCAACCCACCGCCCACCATTTATTAGCTGTTCGTGATATCTTGGTAAGTTTACTTAAGATAGATCTCTTCCAATCATATTTTCTACTATCAATCTATCTATTCTTCTATTCTATATATATTTTTAACGGGAACGGGCCGAACATAGACAGACAGACAGACAGACAGACAGACAGACAGACAGATAGATAGATAGATAGATAGACAGACAGACAGACAGACAGACAGACAGACAGACAGACAGACAAACAGATACTCGGGAACTGGAGCTTATATGACTACTTATATGAATTAAATGAAATGCTCCCCACCAGGAGTCAAACAGACAGACAGACAGACACATAGACAGACAGACAGACAGACAGACAGACAGACGGATAGATAGATAGATAGATAGACAGATAGATAGATAGATAGATAGATAGATAGATAGATAGATAGATAAATAGATAGATAGATAGATAGATGGATGGATGGATGGATGGATGGATGGATAGATGGATAGATAGATAGATGGATGGATGGATGGATGGATGGATGGATGGATGGATGGATGGATGGATGGATGGATGGATGGATAGATAGAACGAACGAACGAACGAACGAACAAACTTTATTTTCAAAGGGTTAAGAATTGGGCACGCAGGCCCGTCTAACATTCTGCCCTCCTATCACTCTCTTTCATACATTATTTCATTCACACATCATTCAAGGCTAACAAAGAACAGCAACAATATAAAAGATATGCATTATAAAGGCTTGGGCAAAATGCAAACATCAAAACTACACGACACAGTAATACTAGATAATGGTCTGACACTTGTTATTAGCCATGTGGAATATACTGGCCTACAAAAAGGGGATTGGCTGTTATACTAGGGTTTTGTTATTATTATTATTATCTCAATTATTAAGGGGGAAGGTAATCCGTATTGAGATAGTGTTCGAATAATTTGCGATTATATGAATAGGGATTGGTGATGTCTTTGATTTCTTGTGGAAGATTGTTCCACAGCTGAGCTGCAGAGTACGTTAAGCTTGTTTTGTATAAGTCAATCCTAGGCTTCGGAATGTGTAGTATATTTAAACGTTTACTGTGTCTAGCATTATATTTAAACAATGGCCAAAGGTAATTTGGGGCATTCCGATGCAGGATTTTGTGAATTAGTTTAGCTTTATTGAAAAGCAGGCTTTTGCGGAATGGTAGTAACTGAAGGCGTTTATACAGGCTAGGATTGTCAGATAAATGTTTGCTATAAATTAGACTCATGGCCCGTTTCTGGAGTGAGTAAAGTCGCTTGGTGTTTGAATTAGAACAACCGTCCCAGATTGTAGAGCAGTAGTCAAAGTGTGTCTGTATATGAGAAGTATAGAATAGCTTCCTTGTGTCCTCATCAAGGAAGTTTTTAATCTTGGCGAGTTGGTAGACTTTTTTCGCTGTTTGTTTAATAAGCGCTTGAACGTGGAATTAAAGGTTAGGTTTCTATCAATGATTAGGCCTAATGTTTTGTGCTCAATTACACTTTCTACTGGCATGTTATCGATGTGAAGTTGAAGTGATGTGTAGATAGATAGATAGATAGATAGATAGATAGATAGATAGATAGGTAGATAGATAGATAGATAGATAGATAGATAGATAGATAGATAGATAGATAGATAGATAGATAGATAGATAGATAGATAGATAGATTCCCGCCAGGAGCTGGGCGAAGCCGGGCCGGGTCAGCTAGTATTACATATAACCCTGCAGTATGCACCTGAGGAGATGTAGCGAAATATGCCAGGCCATAAATCGTGCAACATATTGTTTCTGGTTTCTGTATTTATATAAATCCATATGTGAAAAATACATACGATTATCGTTGTCTTATTTATTCTATTTATCTGTCACTTGTAGATAACCCCCCGGGTCTCCATTGTGGCGTGGTGGTGAGCACACTTTCCTGCCACGACCGTGGTCCGGTTTCAATCTCCATTACCGAACCTAAATTTGCTTAGAAAATCACAAACAGTTAACAAATGATGGGATTGAATGTCATGCACTGTAAAGGACATGCAACCAACTTCTTGTTTATATCCAAGTCAAAGCAATATACACAATTAAAGATATCACTTACAGAACAAACAATGTTAACGATAGACAGCACTACAGAACTGTCAAGCAGATTTAACTGACTTAGTGCCGATATATTGCCAAATGTGACCTCCCATTTCTACAAGAGGACGATATGCCGCCTTTCTAGGGTCATCTTGTTATTCATTTCGTTTCTCGGTATCTTCCGCTGTTGTATTGCTCAGTGAGTGGAAATGTTCATGATAATGCTTCTTCCTTTGTGTACCATGATTCGTCTATCCCTTGTTTTTCGGTTATCAATTGAATATCCTGAATTATTTTATCTATAACTTTGTAACCATTTTATTTTTATGTATTGCGCATGCCCAGATCGCTTCCAAACATTCACGCCACCTACCTGGGAAACAAGCAATGTTATTTTAGATAGACCTTTAAGTACCGTCAGGATTCGTGATCAGATTGTAAAAATATAGCCATTTGAAGTGAGTGGTACTTAAAAGTACCGTCAGTAAAGAAAAGGTTAAGCAAGATATTAGAGTAAGAAAAAAAAAATCACAATAGTTGTAAGACGCTTAAGTAAACGCTATAAATATGAAAACAGAAATAACAGAACTATTTCACCTACATCATAAGAAAAAAGTATAACCATAATACTTTACATCCCCATTAAGAAGACAATGCATGAATCTGAAGAAGTAATTTACAATCACCTTGGGAAACAATTCAAATTAATGTGTGAATATGTGTGTTGTAAATGTCAGCTTGAAGGATTTATCTTAATGTTGTAGTTTGTTGTGTGATTTCTGCAGTATGAACCTGATGAGATGCAGCGAAATATGCCAGGCAATAAATCGTGCAATCTATTTTTTGTATCCTCGTTATTCAAAATCACTACGGGAAAACATTGTTCTGAATGAATAAATAAATAACACACACACACACACACACGTACGCACGCACGCACGCACGTACGCACGCACGCACGCACACACACACACACGCACACGCACATGCACACACAAAACAAAGAAAGAAAGAAAGAAACAAACAAACAAACAAACACACAAACAAACAAGAAAAAAAACACACACACACAAAACAAACAACCAAACAAACAAGAAGAACACGATCACAAGTAACAGAATGAATGTTGCATACAGACAAGAAACACACACCGATATGAATATATATATATATATATAAACAGTTAGTCATCTGATTTCTTGTTGTGGACGTCACATGTGTGATCGAATGCAGCGTCTACAGAATTGTGTATGATTATGACATGTTATGATTCCATTAAGAAGACGGAGTGCATGACTTGAATATCATAACTCCTAGAAACAAACTTGAATAAATAATAGAAACAAATATAAAGTATCTGAAACAGCGAGAGACGCTCTCTATTCCAGCTATGCTCCAATCGATGTTTAAAAAAAAAGTTTAGTTGCAAGTCCTTTACAGGACGTTGCATTCAATCCTAGTATTTATTGGCTATTTGTGAGTTACTGGTTCACTAGTCTGCCATTGCTCTTTGAACGGCCGACACCTCATACCATCGAAATCAACACAAAGCGGTCTGCTTCCAAATAGCAATCGTCTGAATTCGAACCCATGACTCGGTATGTCGGGGAATTGTGAAGCTGTGTTTAATGAATCATTAAGTCGCAGATGCCGACCCAAACTGAGTGTACATCATCATCATCATCATCATCATCATCATCATCATCATCATCATCGTCGTCATCGTCATCGTCCTCCTCATCCTCATCCCAACCTCATCCTTATCATTACCATCATCATCATTACAATCACCATCATAATCATTACAATCACCATTAGCATCATAATCGTCATCATCATTATCATCATCATCGCCCAATAGTTTGTCCTGTGATGAACAGTTTTTCTACATCTCTCTATATCATAAGTCAGTTGACATATCACTGTTGCTGTCATTGTAAATTTTTTTTTCACTTCTTGAATCCACCTAAATTGTAAATTATCTATTAAATCTTTAATTAATCTGCGTTGTAAATTATCTATCACACATTGAATCCGTCTACATTGTAAATTATCTGTAACATCTTGAATCCACCTACATTGTAAATTATCTATATCATTTTGAATTTAACTGCATTGTAAAGTTTCTATCACATTTTGAATCCATCTACTTTATGGTCTGCCTCTTCACATCCTTCGCGACACTCCCTCTTCCATAAGTATATTTTCGAAACATTTAAGTCTTTCTACATATCCAAGCTATTTCATTGTTCTAATGTTTTTTTTTTTTTGATAACCAAACAACTTCTAGGGTGAGTTCATATTGAGATCTATTTGTTCTTATTTCTGTTTCATTATTACTTAATATGATTTTATTTCTGGCTTGTTATCAATCATTGTGTTCCTATTTTTCAATCATTACTTATTGTGTTCTTATTTCTGTTCAATTACCACGTAATATGTTCTTATTTCTGTCCAATTATTACTTCACATGTTCTTATTTCTATCCAATTAGGAAATGATATGGTGCCAGTTCTGTCCAATTATTACACAATATGTTCTTATTTCTGTTCAGTTATTACTTAACCTTCTTTTGGTAACATTCATATTCAAAGACTAGTATGTAATGTTTGGCTGTGTTGTTATATATCCAAGCCCCACACCGTATGTTTCCACAGGAAATGTGCAAGCTCTTAGTATTTTGACTTTTGTTGTTGACTTAAAATAAACTTCAATGTGTAAGGAACAAAGTGCAATCCAGGGGCAAATAGTTTGTAAACCATAGATGTTTGTTTAGCGGTAGTGCAAGAGTTGTCTTTCCCTGCGTGAGTATCTGTAATAGTGCATGGAGCGGTGATATTTTGAAAACTGTTAACTTTTGAAGGTACATAGTTAACACAACAAGCATATGGACATTTCCAAGAACCTTTTCTGTTCTAAAACAAATTAATCTCAACTCTCTCTATCCAGGACTGTTATTACTTTTTAAAAAAACTGAATGGTTCAGACAAAGTTACAGTAACAAGTGATTAGAATTATCATTACCACCATTATCATCTTCATCATGTGCTGTGCCGGCCGGTGAAAGCGATCATATACATAAGAAACTACAAGGTGTATTTTTAATGACTGTGCAGTATTTGAAAATATTGCCGATCCAAGTTTTGTATTCACCCTCTGTAAAGTTCATGCAACATTATAGGTAAATACAAAACTTGGACTGGCAATATTTTCAAAAACTGCACAGTCATTAAAAATACACCCTGTATCTGTTATGTGAGTTCTTCAAAAGTTCGAAAGTTTATTGACGTCAGTGCCACTCTATCAACGCATGTAACTGCCTCTTCCTCGGTCGACATATCCCTAGTTCCTTGAATCTTCCCGGCCGCTACAACTTTCTTGGGGTCTTATTTTTCATAATGTCATTTTTAAAAATGGAATGGAATTATAGGTTTTGAGGAAGATGCAAAGAATACATGGGAAGAGCAGAAACATGAAGGCGATAGTTTTACAAGAAACAAATTAAGATACTACATTTTTACGAAGAAAGTAGATATAGAAGTCAAGAAATTGTGGGCATGTTATGAAGAGAAATACATTTGAAAAGTTAATGACAAGTGACATACTTGATGGGGGAAAGAGCACAGGGAAGACAAAATTACAAATACCCTGTTAGCTTGGCCATATGGCATAATCAGGAAGGGGAACACATATCTGATCCAAAAGCCGGATGATCGTTCTTGATGGCGATAATGATCGCGCATGCCTGTCGGCAGGAAGCCTAATGATGGTGAGTTTGTCGCTATTAAGAATAGGCAGAATCTGCTGTATTTGTTCAAATATGTAATTGACTCTCTTTGTGGTGTTGGCTGGCATTGATGATTTTCCTATTGGCAACTGCTTTTCCAGGTGTGTATGACTGTCTGGAGTGTAGTCGACTTTTTGACATTGATTGATTGATTGATTGATTTAGGAATCGACATCACAGCATTCGGGGCATTCCCATAAGTGCTCCGTCCCCATCCTCAGTAGCCAGCGAAGAGTTCCAACACGAATAGTACCAGTAGCAATCTGATTATAAGTCCGTCTCGCCTTTCCTCTGAGCGTTGAGCGTCGGCCAGATCCCCTCGTCACTCCTCGCTGTCTCATTCTTGCCAGACCATGGTAATCCATTTGCTCCTCCGAGGTGTGCACGTGCTCCCACAAGGCCGCAACCACATCTGGCTTGTCATGTATCAATACTCCACCAAGTTCTGCTGAGCCAACCAATTTTTTGAGACTTTTTGAGAAAGTAAAAATAATGATCGCAGCAGTACTTTGTTCCGAACACTGATGCATAGTTCAGTGCATGTCTCCTCAAAGTGGGAAATTCATCATTGCTTATGCAAATTGTATAGAACTCAAACAGTGAGAGGTTGTTGTACCTAGCTTTCATCTCATGATCACTTGGCGACCACACAATTTGTTGATATAGGTTATCAGGTCCATCAGCCGTTACAAGATTGAAAGGTGTTGCAAAGATGTTAAATTCCATTAGTTTACTTTTCACGTCCCTGAATCTTTAATTAAATACCCCAATTAGTTTCTCACATTCACCAGCATAGTCAAGTGTCGATAAAAGCTTTTGTCCTTCAAGAGCGGGGAAATGCACCGTGTTGTTCCGTTTGAGCTGCACTTACCACAACCTTAATGTCGTTTAAAATGATTTCACGTTTGAAAGCAGGGAGCTGATTAGCTGGTCGGGGCCTTCAGCTTGACGGTAAGCTCTGTGAGGTGCATGGTAATGTGCGCCAAGGACGCTGAAGCACACAGCCACTTGCTATCATTGAGTTCCCTGACAGGTTTTCCATTCACCTCCATGAACTACTTCACTTCATCCCGCAGTTTGTGAAACTTCGTAAGCATATTCCAGCGACTCAGCCACGGTACTTCACAGTGATTAACAACATCACCGTACTCAGAGCACTCTCTATGAGTTAGTTCCTAGACTGGTTTATTTTAAGTCGCTCGCTTGGAACTTCCATTCACGTTTTACTACTTGTACTAGCTACTATTAATGGGGAGAAACTCGGACTGATGTTGTGCGTGGATTAGCTTTCCCTTTTACCAGTATCCATCGTCATCAGGCAAATCCACTCCGACTTCTGAAGTACTTGTAATTTACATCTCCAAGTCAAGAACGAGAAGTCCACATTTTAGTCCAAGTAACCGATGTGAGGGTTGAACCTACTACCTCGGCATCAGCGCACCGAAAGTTAAAGAATGAGCGTTCTTATCCATTCGGCCGTGCTGACCTCCCCTAGAATATTAAATTAAAAGTTCTGAAGCGATTACCTTGGGCGGGCCAGACCAAATGATTTCTCGGGCCTTAAACAGCCGAGGGCCGGATGTTGCCCATTCTTGCTTTAGTTGCACATCCATGGGTTTATATTTAAAATCTGTAGCGGAGGACACGTCAATCATTTCAGTCTTTGCGCTTATGTTTAATTCGTGTCCTTATCCAGCAAAAGTGATGGAGAATATTTGGCAATTATTGATGGAATATTCTTTAATTTTTCTTTAGTTTCATTTTGCCCGTTTTATAGGACTTGCGTGTTTGTGTCGTGACATCTTTGCACGCATCCTCTTAGTGCCAGGTTGTCGTGGGTACCTCGGCCCTTTCTCTGCCGCGTTGTCATGGTAATGCTAGTGTCTGCATTAATAAAAGATATTGCATTATGGATTATGTTAATAGTGGATCTTTCTTTCTTTCTTTCTTTCTTTCTTTCTTTCTTTCTTTCTTTCTTTCTTTCTTTCTTTCTTTCTTTCTTTCTTTCCTTCCTTCCTTCCTTCCTTCCTTCCTTCCTTCCGTCCGTCCGTCCGTCCGTCCGTCCGTCCGTCCGTCCGTCCGTCTGTCTGTCTGTCTGTCTGTCTGTCTGTCTGTCTGTCTGTCATCAATAAATAAATAGTGTTTGTCTATCAAGTATGACGATGACCTTTAATTTCATCAAGTGGGGGTTAAAGTTTGGAGCCTGAATTCTAAGGTGACTGGCAGGTAATACACAAATAGGCAAACACAGAAAACCCAACAGACAGACATACCAAACAAACAGGTTAACAAATAATCCTGACAGACAGTCAGAACGATCATACATACGCACAGACAAGTAGATAAGCATATTGCTGATATATTCCGGGATAATTTTCCCCACATACAGGCAGCGTACAGTTGGACCTAAACGTTGACCTCTCGTTCAGAAAGCAATGGCAAACTACTGAACGTAAATTGCCTATAAAATCAATCTGGGCTTGGTGGCAACGTCCTGCAAAACATGCAAGATAGTTTGTTACCCCAGTAGGTGTCACCTATTGCACAGGCTGAATTATTGTTACACTCCCCTAGCTTGACCGAGAATTGAACACAGGCTCCAAGATGTGTGGGGCACATATTTTGACCACTTGAGCACATGCTCCTCGAATGACAGAGCACTTTCATTAACAAAAAAAAAAAGAAAAGAAGTCACAATCGAAGTCATACGCTTATTAAAAGGTTATGTGTGACCATTCATTCTTTAGGGATGTCAATATTGGACAATGACTTCTGTATGGATGTCATTGTTGGGCAATGACTTGATGCCAATGTTGGACAATGACTTGATGCCAATGTTGGACAATGACTTCTGTATACATGGCAATGTTGGACAATGACTTATGTACACATGCCAATGTTGGACAATGACTTCTGAATAATGCCAATGTTGGACAATGACTTATGTATAGACGCCAATGTTGGACAATGACTTATGTATACATGCCAATGTTGGACAATGACTTCTGAATACATGCCAATGTTGGACAATGACTTATGTATACATGCCAATGTTGGACAATGACTTATGTATGGATGTCAATGTTGGACAATGACTTCTGTATGGGAACCAATGTTAGACAATGACTTTTGTATAGATGTTAGTAATGATCAATGACTTCTTTATGGACATGAGTATTGGACCATGACTTCTGTATGGTTGTGAGTAATGGACAATGACATATGTATGGATGTGAGTAATGGACAATGACTTCTGTATGGGAACCAATGTTAGACAATGACTTTTGTATAGATGTTAGTAATGATCAATGACTTCTTTATGGACATGAGTATTGGACCATGACTTCTGTATGGTTGTGAGTATTGGACCATGACTTCTGTATGGTTGTGAGTAATGGACAATGACATATGTATGGATGTAAGTATTAGACAGTGAGTAATGACATGGTGAAAAAGTAAAGATGTGGTTATTAACTGGTACAGTGCAAAACAAAAAATAGTTTTGGAACTTACATGGTACACAATGAAATGAATAAGTATTGTAATGTAAACTTCCGTTCCCTGAGCATTGAAATTGCGGAAGATATCACGAGACAAAACAAATAACACGATAACTCTAGTATAGTGATACATCATCCTTCTGTCCAAATGTGAGGTCACATTTTGCGATATATTATCCTTCGCCACTGAATCAGTTAAGAATGTCGAAAATATTCTGGTCAGTGACAACGAATGCCGTGTTGACTTGACAGCTGCTTGTGTTACTACAGCTCTCACCAAAACTCTAAAGAAACAACAAATGAAAATATGGGTCATATCAATAGAACAGAAGTCGACGAGCCGAAGCTATAAAAGTGATTGCCCTTAAACTTCCGGTGCACTGATGGCGCGGTAATGGGCTCAATCCCGAGACCGATATAAAGTTTGATTTCTCTTTCGGAAAGCAATGGCAAATTACTAAACGTAAAAATTTCATAGAAAGTCAACATGGGCATGATGGAAATGTCCTGCAAAGGACATGTACCATTCGTGTAATCAACAGTATAAACAGAACAGTGAAAAATACACATGCGGAGAAATATAGGCACGAGAAGAAGAAGGAGAGCAAAAACATAGATAATATACGTAGAAGACTTTATAAGCCGGGCAATAAATACAAATATAAAGAATATCAACTTCCATAAAATATCAATTGATGAAGAGGATTGGAGGGATAGTATCGCTAATGTATGTTCCAAATCAGATAGAAGAAGAAGAATGTAACCAACAGTGGATGTGATATATGTAGATCACTTTTATTGATGGCAAGTACTCGCGGGTTTTGTGCAAATGAACTTACACGAACAAATAAACACTTCTGGAATGGCAGATTATGTTTAACTAAACTTCGGAATGTTTACAAACGCTTTGTACAATTGTCTATGTATGCGGTGCGAGTTGTGATACTGGCTGGGGAGAATGTATACCTTCTGCCGGAGCAGTCGCCAGGCAGGCAGTGTTCTGGCATTCACCTCAAATAAATGAAACTCTCTCGGCTTGGCGGGTGTTAGCCCCTGGTGGTCTGTTGTTTTAAATTATTTGCTTAAACTCTATACAGTAAAGGACATAACTAGATAATATACCAATCATATTTAGAGCCAAACAAAATGTAGGTTACGGCCAAACAAATTTTTTTTTCGCATATCCTTTACAGGACATCGCTGTCAACAGCAGCATCTTTCAGCTGTCTGTTGATTTCTTGGCAAGATTACGCTCAGTAGTTTGCCATTGCTTTCTGAGCGGCCGGCTCAGTTATCCCGCAAATCACCAGCGGGGGTCGAACCGCTCCCAGCTCTCGCCCGCTACGAGACTGCGTGATAAACGGGATTACGGAGCAAGTGTTGTAACCCCTCGGCCAGAGAGACCGGCCAAACAAAAATGGATGGCGGAAAATGGGAAGTGTGTCACAGTTATGTCGTAAAAGTTATTAATATGGTAGCAGACATGTTATTTTATATATAAAATAAAGGCGGATTTCTTAGGGGAAACTACTGTATTGTTATTTTAATTGAGACAACATTTCGCAATGACAAAATTTTTGCCCATGGCAGATATGGGAAGTCGCTTAAGACGACTAATCATCCCATGACACTTTGTCAATTAATATGGATACTAAAATGGACATATCCCTAATGTTTAATAGCTATAGTATCATACTAACAAGCACGCCCGTTGTCCAAGGTTTAAATACCACTGGAGTGCCGAGATTGTTATTATGCACCAGGGCAATGTGGTATCGATCCGGTGACATAAAACGGATGACAACATTTTCCAAGAAGTTAATAGCGGCCTATGCGATACCGACTATGTGAGCTATGTAGTGTTATTTGTATAAAAATAGGAACCTTCCAACGTATTCCCATATTGCCACCTTGCATAAAAGCAAGATCTTTAACTAAACTTGAGATCTGCTAAGAATAGATGTCCCTGATGCTGATGCCGAGGAAGTGGATTCAACACAGTTAGACTAAAATGTTGACTTCTCGTCTTTGATTTGGGGACGTAAATTACAAGTACCTCAGAAGTTGAAGTGGATTTGTCTGATGACGAAGGACACTGGTAATTGGGAATCCACAAGTAAAAATCAGTCCAGTGCAGTGGAAGTAGTGAAACGTGTATTGACTACGAGTGAGTTTAAAGTGAGTGAACGGCAAACAAACAAATATGCTTCAGAAACTATGGAAGCAACAACACCGACTGCACTTTAACCTCCTCCTGTTTGATATGATTTAGTGGACAGCAGCAATGGTAAACACACATCATCATCATCAACAGCATCGTCGTCGTGACAATTGTGTGGTCCATTAACCTGCTTAGTCGTTCAAGTCCTTCCACAGATCTCGTTCTTTAGTGTTCTGTACCAACTCTTCCGATGATATTCCTCCAAACTACCATCTCATTCCATCTAGCATCACTTTTCTCTGTCTGCGTCTGCCTCTTTTCCCACTGATCTTTCCAGGGGTGACCATGTTTCCCAATGCCCCTCTTCTCACTATATGATCAAATAAAACAAAATGGTTGTCCTTTTAATATAGTTCTATATAATGTTCCTCGTTCATTAGCCTCTTCCGGGCAATCGTTGTTAGTTGCCCTGGAAATATGTACAAACGATGTTTTCATATTGTGAGTTAGCCAGGAGTCGAGGTTGAGAGCTTACCATATCCGCTTCATGATCTGGAGGTATCCGGTTCAATCCCTGCATAGAGCTGGGCATTTTCCCAAGAACCACTGGTATCTAATGACTCCACGAGACCCCTGATCTCTTGGGCAGTGAGAACGGACATCTAGCCTTCCCGGAAAAGGATGAGGAACGGGAAGTGCCGTGTGCATGCTGTGCACGATACAGATAGCACGGCAGTTAGAAATAGCAAAAAGTAGGCCGGAAGACTCTGCCTTGGCAAGATGGGAAAACAGTAATAATACCCACGGATGGACAGAGCCCGTTACCTAGCCTAGAGGAAACAAAATCTTAGTGCATCTACAGGTCAGTTAAAGATCCAGACATGTGCATAACTAGGAGTAACATACGCGTCTCCAAAGAGGAAGGAAGGAAAATTCTGCGAGATGTGTATCATTCATGAGATGGTCCGTGACTCTGTGTGTTCATGTCAAACCTGCTCACCACAGTTGCCGAAAAAAACACGCACTGAAATATTTCCATCCAGCTTAAAAATGGGTTAACGAAGTTTTAATGCTCCAGGTTCTAGATTAGCTGGTTGCCGCGGGCTAGCACGGAATCCTTCTGATGTGAAGTTATCTTTATTAAGACGTCATTGGGGATTTTAAAGGAAGCTGTCTTTCGTTTAGACAAAAATGTCCGGAGCAAGGGAAAATCGAAAGTCGTGGTGAGATTTGTGCAGTCCGAAACAGTGAAATTCTATACACAGGGAAGTTAGCGGAGGTTTCCCCTTGATGTCCACCAGGTTGTATATAGACGAGCTCCACCAAACTTTGCTGGGGAGGCGGGGGAGTTTAAGAGAGAAAGAGTGGGCAGAGGGGTTGTTTATGGTGGCGCCCATTAACCTCCAATGTTCAACTCAGAGTCTTAAGTGAAATATGACATCAAGAATCAACACAATGGCACTCGAGACGTTACCAGACGTGCTTCGTCCTCTTCTTCAGCAGCCAGTGAGGAGTTCTCATGCAGACTGTACCAGTAGCTGGCTGACGTAACACCTGTCTGTATTTTCCTCTACGCGTTGAGATTCGCCGACAAGCTTTGCATTCTAACCAGCCGCTCCAGACGTGGGTCTTATGTTTGTTTTACTGCATTTTCTTCTAGATCCCATGCGCCTTCACCACATTAGCCTGGTCATAATCTATGTCGCTGTCCAAAGGAAAGGCAGCGGCCTATCCATCCGCCAGTTCATTTCTTCGCACACCAGCATGTTGTGGGCAAACAATCCATGATATTGTCATAGTCTTGCTCGTATCTAGATAACTAAACTTGGGTTCATACAGGCAACAATAAACCTGGTGGTTATGAGATCGAAGATTTATTGTATTCTCATATACAGTATGCGTTGGCGCAGTGGGTAAACAGACCCGCGCTATATTACATCTGTCAAATAGGAAACATCACACACATAAGTATCATTTAACAGTCTAGCAAACTATCTAGCCTATGTCTATATATCTATTGATCTCTATAGAGTCCCTCGAAGGCAGGCCCTGTTGCCTCTCTCAAGTCCATTCGTCCTCTGCCGGTCTCCGCGTGTCCTAACCCGACACGGGCGGTAACTCTGTCCGAGTTCCTCGTGGACCCCGCATTAGGCGGGCCACATCAGTGTCCACGGAATCATGGACTTGGTGACCACCTTCTATCTAGAAGGTTCTAGCTTACTTGGGTCCTGCTCGACTCAATGGTTTCCCTTGGGCTGGAATTGCAGCCCTTTACTAGATATATACGTGAGGCGGTGACAGGATCCCCCCTCCCCCGTGACCTGATTAGTTGTTGGGAATTAGATCCGTTCTAATTCTGTCACCAACTCACCTACAGTTGGTGTTGTAGTTTGGTGGATAGTAACCTGGCAACCTACCTATTAGCACTAAAAACTCATGTATTCTACCATACAACACTTGTCTGATTTGGTGCAGAGATCCCTGTCTCTCGTGTGCTTAATTATGCTTATCAGACCGAAGTTACGTGGCATTTTAGTAGTTGTATTTACAACTTGCCCTTCTCATAGTACCCAAAATGGTACCCAGACAAATAACCCCTATATAATAGAGGGTTAACAAGACCGAAGTCTTGGCTAAATAAGTACACCTTCAAATCTTGATCTGTGTGTGTATTTCTATACACTTTTACTCCCGTATGTTATATAATGCTAAATATGTAGTTACCTTGTTCTTTTATCCCTTTCATACTACAAGTGTTCCTGTTGGCTTGTTAGTGTGTTTTGACTAATAAGTTGATGTTTCTAATAAAGTGACTGTATTTTAACTTGATAGTGTTGAGTTTTAAGGTTTGTGTACTGTGTGTGCTGAATGTGTGGCGTATTTCCAAGCGTCACGAGTTGGGATAACCTCAATCATGAACTACTGCACTGTGTGCAATACATGATCAGGAATTCCAAGTAGTGGTGCTTAGATGTATCCTAACTGCTAAGCTAAGTATATTAATTCACTATTAAACTAAGTACTACACATGTATTCACAAATTAGACAAGTCATACAATTTACATGAAAGACGCAGACAAATTAAAATAAATACGGTTTGCGTACAATTTGTCCGCCAAGTGTATCGTTCTCTCATTTAATCCATTCACACAGTCATTCACTCACTTTTGATTAAAAATAGTATTTGGTTAAAATATATAATTAAAGTTGAGGTAAGTGTTATTGCCCTTAGAAAAAATGGGCTAGGCGATATTTGCCCTTTAAGAAAATACGTACTTCTTGTACGATGACTCACAAATGGGTTATAATTTAAATAGAGACATTTGTATAGGACGGTTCTTTAGCTTAGGAATGGTACCGCCTGTAATATTAATGTCGAATATGTACAAATTACAGGTACAATTTATATACAACAATAATGGAAATATAATACATATTTAATCTTAAACTAATTAATTAAATAAATCCAACGATGATGTGCGCGTCGTCCTCCTGTCGCTAGCGTGGTATGCCATGAATGGTAAAGCTAGTATGGATCTCTATTGAGTGTTGTCGTCGATGTCGTTTTGTTTCGGCTGTTAGTAAAGTTACGTAGTAACAGCAAGTATGGCATGTTCTTAATGTCCTATATAACGAGATCTTACAGAATTCGGAGTTAGTTCGTTGGTTGATCTTATTGGTTGACACAAACACAGTTACTGTTTCTTGCTGGAAGTGTTCTAGCGCTTAGGTACTTGATGGTATAGTTCTCAAAGTAACTTATCATGTTCTTGGGTGTCGTAATTCAACTAATCACTGAGAGTACTGTAGAAGGTGTAGAGTTCCACTGTAATATGCAACCGACTAAAAGTATCACAGTTTATAATATGGCTAATGGTCGATGTGATCAGAGTCATTCTACTGGCGCATTCACTTGCCGTGACAAAAGGTCAGCCACAATGTTGTCGGTGCCTCTGATGTGGCGGATTTCGAAGTCGAAATCTTGAAGTAGAAGACACCATCTTTGTAGCCGATGGTTTTTAGGCGACCCCTGGTTAAGGACTAATAATGGCGAACTGTCAGTGAGGACCACAAAGTGACTCCCTAAGAGGAACTTCGACAATCTCAATATACAAAACAATAGGCTCAGACACTCCAATTCAACTGTGGCATACTGAGTCTCAGCCTTCTTTAATTTGCGGCTTACATAGAGAATTGGGTGTTTTATGCCATCCATTTCCTGCATCAAGCATCCTCCTATTGCGATAGCGCTCGCATCTGTGGTCAAAATAAAGGGTAAATTAATGTTGGGTAATCGTAAGACTGGTGGATTAGAAAAAATATGTTTCAATTTACACATTGCATCATCTAAGCTGGTACTTTTACAAATTTTTGATGGATGATTTTTAGTTAACATATCAGAAAAGACTGAGGTTAATTCTGCCCAATGTGGAATAAATTTTGAATAATAGTTAATCAGCCCTAGTAAACTTCTAACTTGCTTCTTTGTGGTAGGTACTTCTAGCTTAAGGATCTTGGAAACAATTTTATCATCAGTCAACAATTTTCCTTCAGAAATTCTATGTCCAAGGAAGTCTATTTGTGTATAACCTATTTCAACCTTGGAAGGTTTGATAGTAAGTCCAAAAAGAGAGATTTGGTGGAAGACTTGTTTAAGGGTGAGTAAGTGAGAAGTCATATCAGAAGAATGGATGCATATATCATCAATATAAGCAACTACGTCATTAATTCCGTGTAATAACAATCTTGTTAGTCTTACAAATGTGGCCGGTGCGTTCTTGAGCCCAAACGGAAGATAAAGCCATTCGTACAAGCCAAGAGGTGTTGCGAATGCTGTTATATGTCTACAAGAAGGGTGTAATGGAACTTGCCAATATCCTTTAGCTAAATCGGTCTTAGAAAATAAGGATGATTGAGCCATATTTAAGATAAGATCTTCACAGCTGTTCATTGGCTCTGCATCCGTTGTTGTTCTTGTATTTAATACTCGATAGTCAATGCACAAACGAATTGTCTGGTCCTTTTTCTTCACCAGAACAATCGGTGACGAATATTGAGACATCGATTTTTGAATAATGCCATTTTTCTCTAACTCTAAAATTTCTTTATCTAAATTAGATCTGTAATGGAGAGGAATAGAATATGGTCTACATTTGACCGGTCTCAGATCTGTCAACACAATTGAATGTGTTATTTTATCAGTGCGTCCAGGTTTGTTAGAAAAGATAGATTTATATTCGTCAAGGATAGTTAAAATGTCTTGTCGCTGTTGTTGTGTCAAAGTGTCAGAGATATGGATGTCATTTATACTTCCGTCGTCAGTCATGATTGGTACAGGGATTTCAGTGTTGTCCACGTCTGTCTGATTTACCACAGATGCCACTGTTTGTAAATTGTCTTCAATGTCATTGTCGTCGTCGTCGAGATCAATCGTTGTCAATATGTCGTCAAATTTGTCGTCGATGTCGATATCACAGATTGTCGGTAATGTCCATATGTCTTCGTCGTTTTCGTTGTCGTAAGAGTGTGTCGTTAACGATGCTTCGTTTGTCGAGGTGTCATTACGTTGAGAAATTGTCGTTTCGTGTCCGTCCCCAGTTCGTTGAGTCAGTTCATTTATCTCATTGTCCTGTCTAACATAATATGGTTTCAACATATTTATATGGAATATTTTCAGTTTTCCATTTAAAGAGATTTCGTAATCTACTTCTGAAATTCTTCTAATGATCTTAAAAGGTCCCTGCCAGGAGGTTGACAGTAAATCTCTTTTGTCAGGTAGTAAGAGTAAAATATCCTGACCTGGATGTAGGACAATGGTTTTTGCACTTCTATTGGCGTACTGCCTGTATTTAAAACCCTTCTCCTGTAGTGATGTTCTGGCCAATATACAAGCACGTATGATTTTGTCTCTGGTATCAGTGACCAAATCATAGGTGGAAATGGGAAGTTGGCTATCTACAGGTTGTGAGATGATCTCTTTATAAATGGTGAGAGGTCCTCTTGGGTTCGCTCCATACATCAATTCGAAGGGAGAGAACCCTGTACTTGATTGAGGGACTTCTCTGTATGCGAACAGCACCGTCGGGAGAAGTATGTCCCAATCGGCTGGATTTTCAGCTGTCACTTTAGATAGCATATGTTTCAGGTCCCCATTAAGTTTTTCGCAGATACCGTTTGCGGCTGGTCGATAGGGACTGGTGAAACACTGCTTGATGCCTAGTAACTTAGTTACTGATTGGGTGGCATTAGATATGAACTGGGTACCTCTATCAGAAATGATTTTCTCCGGGAAGCCAAAACGGGAGAAAATATTTAGTAATATGTCCATCACATCCTTAGAGGAGATAGATCTTAATGGCAACATTTCGGGCCACCTTGTACATAAATCTACGAGAGTAAAAATGTACCTATTCCCCTTATTCGATATGTGATTCAACGGACCTACTAGGTCAACTGCCACGATTTGGAAAGGCCTCGAGGCAGTTGTCGTTGATTGGACTTCTGCTGTAGGGTTTTTTCCCTTTTTCCCCAGTCTTTGACATACATCACAAGCTCTACAGAAAGTTTTTATATGTTGGCAGAACTTTGGCCAATAAAATTGGGTGAGGACTCTCGCCCTGGTCTTTTCATATCCCATGTGACCTCCAAAAGGGGAGTCATGGGCTAATTTTAGCACTTTGTCTCGGTGTGCTTGTGGTAGTACTATTTGCTGTGTCGTGGCCTGGTTTGTTGTGTAAAATCTAGTTAAGATGTTGTTCTGTAGCCTAAATGTCCACGATGCGTTCTTTGTTAATTTTGGCTTAAGGCCTACTAACTTAAAGTATGGTGCTAGTGTAGGGTCGTTTTTCTGTTCATTTCCAAAATTGATGTTAGTTGAGTTTGGCGCTACTATTTCTAATGATTCCTGTAGTTGGTCGGTGTTGGTTTTGTGGGTTGTCTGTCGTGTTATTGCGTTTGTGTGTTGTGTGTCTAGTTGCACATTTACAGGTTCGGTATTTGGTAGTTTGGTCGCATCCTCAATTCGAGGTTTTAATTCGGTCGTATCGTTTCTTGATTCGACCGCCCCTGCATTGTACACCTCGGTAAATTCTTCCCGAAATACCTCAGTGGTTGTCTCCCTTGGTATTTTGGCAGTTTGAGACAAGCAAGAATGGTGTTTCTCTTTTGTGTCGCTATTTCTGTGGTGGATGCCGTGTTTTTGCTCCCATCTTTTGATCTCTGTTTCAGAGCATGGATGTATGTTGGGTAAATTACCAAGTATAATATCCGCGACGGGATTTTCAAGGATAGCACACAATACTTGCCCCGATATGAATGGTGTTTGAATTTCGACCAAAGCAAGGGGGTATTTTTCTATTGTACCTGAAAATGTGCGACACGTCACATGTTTGTCTGTGTAGTCTTTAGCGTCTATCAATGTTCTCCTCACCCCACAGAGAGTTGCGCCGGAATCACGAATTAACGTTCCTTTCTTATTGTTAACAAACCCTGTATAAAAAACTAGCTTGCCTGTAGATGATAAGGCAGCGTTAGCTATTTCGTTTGCAATTGGGATAATGTGACCACAATGTAGTGTTGTGTCCAGTTGGAACTTTGTACAGGTGTTGCATGTACTGTCTGTTATGGTGTTTATGACGTGTACAGCATTCCCAAGCTCGCTCTCATTGTCGTGTTGATTTTCACATTCATTTAGTGACTCAAGCTCTTCGTCAGTCGACGTTTCTACTAATGCCGCATTGGCCTGTTTCAATAACTTTCGGCCTTGACAATCTTTATTATAGTGACCCCAGCTATTGCAGAAATAACATTTAACTACTTTGTGGTAAGCCATGCGTTTAGCTGTTTGCTTCTCTACCATCTTTTTGAGGTGTTCCGGGTAGGCGGGTGATTTGTCACACATACCGTAAATGTCGTGATGAGCATTGCAATATTGGCACCTTACTACTTTACCGACATTGGATCGCGGTTTAAATCTGCCCTGTGATTGTTTGGAGTATTTGGTGTTCACTACTGCAGCTGCTGTATCATTGTGACTTATATTATGTTGAAAAATATCCCTGTTTGCTGTAAAAAATGCATTTCCTTTCGCCTCGATTTCCTGAATGCTCTTACAATCCATTTGTTTTAAGAACTTGGCAAAAGGTGTAGGAATGGTGCTAACTATTTTATCTATTATAATTAGTTCCTTAAGTTTATCATGGCTATTGTTGGTTTTAGCCGAGTTAATCCATTTTGTGCATATGTCTTGGACTGTACTGACATAATCTATGAAGGTTTGGTTTGGTTGTGGAGATAATTTGGCAAATTGTTGTTGGTAACCTGCAGTGTCTAAAGAAAAATGTTGGAGAATGCGTTGTTTTAGGTACTCATAGTCTTTTCGCATTTCCTGTGGTATTGTTTCTATTACTTTCAGTGGTTCAAGAGCCAAATTCCTCATTAGAATAAATGCCCAATCTGATTTACTGATTTTATGATGAGACATGAGACACTCAAAATTTTCTAAATAAGCGGAGATGGAATCTCCAGAACAGAAAGCCTTAACGAGACCTTTATATTTATTATATTTTTGTTCCTCTTCTTTGCTCTTTAACTTATTTATTGATATTTCGGCGTTGGACTCCATTTCCATCTGTTTTAATTTTATTTGTGTTTCGGCATTCAATTGGGCCTGTTTGGCCGCCGCCTCGAGCTCCAGCTGTTTTTCCTGAGCCTGCATCTGCATTTTCTTTTCCTCTGCTTGCATCTGCATCTGCAGTTTCTTTTCATCGGCTTCGATTTGCAATTTCTTTTCATCTGCTTGCATCTGCAATTTCTTTTCATCTGCTCGCATCTGCAATTTCTTTTCCTCTGCTTGCATCTGCATCTGCAGTTTCTTTTCATCGGCTTCGATTTGTAGTTTCCTTTCCTCTCGTTCTATCGCTCTTTCTTCACGGGCAATGTTTTCTGCGTGTGTTTTCTGTGCCCATTCTGACAATTTCTCTTCTTTATAACCTAACTTTATTCCTTGCTCAATGCATTTATCTAAGGTAGACATTTTGTGTTTCACTTGTTTGTAATATTCCTAAAATTAAATCCCTTAGAAAAAATGTAGTGTAGTCGAAAATTTGGTTAACTCCCTTACTTATTAATGTGTAAATCAAAATGCAAGGTTATGTTGGTGAAAAGTTCATGAATATGCAACGAAATCAATATGATACAAAATAATACATTGATGAAACATGAGAAGTACAGCTTAGAAGTACAATGAGTATGAGGTGAAACTTAGCTCTGAATTTTGAAGCTCCTCGATGTTATCGTGCACTCTCGTTATTGTTGGAAAGGTTTCATCGGTTGGACGCGGCACTTGTTGCGGAACAATCTGCTCGTGGAGCGAGAAAACATTAGTGACTGTCACAAAAAAAAAATGTCAAAATAGTAACATGTAAAAAAAAAATCTTTACAGAATCAAAATAAAGAGGCGCTGTGGAGGCAATGGTGAGACATTGCCGAGGGACTCAGATTACTTCTATTTTATCGCTAGATAGCTACTAGTTCTATGTAAATTTACAACGTTAACAATTTCTTTGATTTAACAAATCAATGTGTTATCAAAAATCAATGTTTTATCAACAATCAATGTAATATGATTAAATAATTACTTTTACATGGCATTTAACAGGTTTTTAAGAAACATTCTATGCCAAAACCGGAAAACTAGCCCCCAAAAAGCCTGTCATAGTCTTGCTCGTATCTAGATAACTAAACTTGGGTTCATACAGGCAACAATAAACCTGGTGGTTATGAGATCGAAGATTTATTGTATTCTCATATACAGTATGCGTTGGCGCAGTGGGTAAACAGACCCGCGCTATATTACATCTGTCAAATAGGAAACATCACACACATAAGTATCATTTAACAGTCTAGCAAACTATCTAGCCTATGTCTATATATCTATTGATCTCTATAGAGTCCCTCGAAGGCAGGCCCTGTTGCCTCTCTCAAGTCCATTCGTCCTCTGCCGGTCTCCGCGTGTCCTAACCCGACACGGGCGGTAACTCTGTCCGAGTTCCTCGTGGACCCCGCATTAGGCGGGCCACATCAGTGTCCACGGAATCATGGACTTGGTGACCACCTTCTATCTAGAAGGTTCTAGCTTACTTGGGTCCTGCTCGACTCAATGGTTTCCCTTGGGCTGGAATTGCAGCCCTTTACTAGATATATACGTGAGGCGGTGACAGATATGATCTTGACATTCGTCCTGAGAAGCAATGCAAGCATCTCTAAACGACACAGACCAGTTTTTTGCGTGTTTTGTATTTAGCTATACCGTATAGTGAGCTTTCCCATGCAACTAACTGGCCTTCTCTCAATGACCACTCTTATATACTGGTACCAAAATCTGTTATTATATATATGTCTGTGATTTTGTCCTGCTACTTGATACCAAGAATTCTTCGCAGACACCGCATATGAAAGCTGTTTAAACGTTTCTCTTGGTGTGAGTAAGTTGACCAGGTTTCGCTGCCATAAAGAAGGGTACTAAGGACACAGGCTTGGTAGATAAGGAGTTTTGTTTTGGCAGTAAGCTTCCTGTTCTCCCAAACTCATTTTGCTAACATGTTCATTGTTATTGCTGCCTTACCAATCCTTATGTTGATTTCCTGATCTAGAGATAATTTGCTATTTTCCTCTGATCCTAGATATGTAAAATGTTGTATTATCTCCAGTTCGGCGTCATCAATGAAGATTGATGGTACCCCATGTGCACCTTGTGACATAATCTGTGTCTTCCTTTTGTTAATTGTTAAACCAAATTCAGAACAAGCATTGGATAATGCAGATAGTAGATGTTGTAATTCTTCCTCAGAATGGGTCATAATTGCAGCATCATTCGCAAAAAGCAACTCTCTGATTAGTACCCTCCTAATTTTGGTCTTGGCCTTCAATCTCTGAGCATTATAGATGCCGCCATCTGAGCGTAAGAGAATGTATATACCGGCATCCTGATCACGAAATGCATATTTCAGTAGAAGTGAAAAGTATATTCCAAAGAGGGTGGGGGGATAGTACACAACCGTCCTTAACTCCACCCTGTATTTCAAACTCTTCTGAAGTTGCACCATCAAACTTGATTATACCCTTCATGCCTGTGTGGAACGATTCCACAATGGACAGCAGAGTTGGCAACTCAAGAATTGAAGGTCATTAGGAATGTTGTGAGCTGGGTTAAGCTGAGCTAAGACAGGACATCACTGAACTCAGAACATCCCCACACACGCTCAGTCCCCACGTTCAACAGCCAGCGGAGAGTCATATTGCTAATGGCTCCAACTGTCATCTGATTGAAAGTTCTCTTGTTCGTCCCTCTCAGTTTTGAGATTGGTCCAGAACCCCTGCCGATCCACCGCCATATCATTCTCTTCACATTCGGGTACTCAGTCTGTTCCTTCGCCTTTTCCATTGGTTCCACAGGCGCCCGACCACTTCCCCTTTGTCTATAGGTAATATGCAACCGTGAGGTGCATTCCTTGCCAGCCCGTCAGCCTGTTCATTCCTCTGCACTCCCACATGACCAGGGCAGAAAGTCCATACGATTCTCACAATTTGTGACATCTGAAGCGAGGCATGCCAATCTACAAGAAACATTCTTTTCTCCACCTTTCTAAGCAATAACTTAGGAATATGTAGTGGATGCAAGAATCTATGGTGAAATGAGAAGGCGAGCTAAACCAATTCAGAATAATCACAAAGCAAATTAGACACATTGTTTTTTTGTGTTTTTTGTTTGTTCGCTTGCTCTGAAATCAGCCGTAGTCCATACACGTGCTACTACTTCTACTAGCTGCCACTACTGGGGAGTGTACTGGACTGATTTTTGTCGTGTATTAGCTTTCCCTATTACTAGTGTCCCTGGCCATCAGGCAAACCCACTCCGACTTCTGAGGTACTTGTAATTTAGGTCCAAAATTCAAGGTCGAGAAGTTAACATGTTAGTCCATCTGACTGGCTTATAAGCACACACAATGTTTTATGACCTGATCTTTTCAACATTTACAGAGAGACAATACTAAGATGCGTTGAGCATCTTGGCGGAGTTAAAACTCAGAAGACAAAATATAATTATTTTGAGATATGCCGAAGGCACAGTTTTAATTGTAGAGTCTGATGGTAGTCTTTCAAACTGTTCTAGACAAGATAGTGGAAGAAACTGGCAAGAAGGGGTTATCGTTAAGAGTTCCCTATGGGCACTGAGTTAAAGTCTGTTGACAATGAAAAATCCCAAACCCGCGGAGGAGATATTACGAAATAAACATTACACGTAACCCATAGGACAAACGAAACAGAGATCATGAAATGTCTATAGGCCTTTATTCCTTATATGTCTCCTATCTTGGACATATAATAACAGATGATGGCAGAAGTGAAATAGAAATCAAAAAGAGAATATGAATGGCCAAAAATGCTTTCAAGGGCATGAAATCAATATTAACGTCTAGAGAGATTAACAGCGCATTAAAATGAGAATTGCCAAATGCTACGTATATTCACACTACTGTATGGCGCGGAATCGTGGACATTAAACAAGCAACTAGCATGTCGAATAGAGTCCCTGGAGATGAGGATATACAGATGAATATGCCGTATTTCATGGAGACAGAAACAATCAAACGCAGAGGTTCTAGAAAAAGTGAAAATGAAAAGAGAGATTTGATGAAAGAACTAAAGAGGAGGCAAGTGACATATTCCTGCCACGTTGAAAGACATGATACTCTTATAAAAACCATACTGGAGGGCAAGGTTGAGGGCAAGCGCGCAAGAGGTAGACAACGATACAAGTGGGAAGATAACATTAAGAGATGGACGAACATCAGCCAGACAGAGTGTACAGTCAGGGCGAGAGATAGACAGTGTCGGAGATCCATTGCAGCCAATCTTCATTATGGAGACGGCACCTGATTGATTGATTGATTGAGTGTAAGCACGAGGAGAAATTTAGAAGATATGAAATGGGAAACGTTCAACAATAAAAAGTTATCAACTGAAGGAGAAAAAATTTTTACAGTGCTGTAGAGAACCTATATTGTTGTACACATGTGAAGCATGGACAATAAGTAGACAGGCTAAGAAGCATCTGATGACATTGGGTATGCAGTTTCTAAAGAATATGCAAAGAATACCATAGTAGGAAAGAAAAAAAAGAAATGAATCTTGAATCTTACAGTCTTACAAGAATTACATGAAAACTGTAAATTAATAAGAAACATTAGAAGAAGACAGTCGAGATTTTTTGGGGCAAAATATTAAGAGAAATACTTTTTTATACTTAGTGACAGCTGGCAAAATGAATCGGAAAGAAGCAGGGAGATGCACAAGAATACATGCCCTGGTGACTTGACCACATGGCATAATCGAGGCAAGACCGCAGATCTGATCCGCGATTGGTGTTCATGTGAGAGTGCGAACCATGACCGCTCACGCTTGCCAGTCAGACATGATGGTAGTGATGTCTGTCTCCTGCGAGACTATGTTTTTAGCCATTTGCTTGCTGCAGGATAAGGCAATTAACACAGGACACGACATCAAGTAATTGCAACTGGAAATGGTTGCTGGGCATTGACTGAACAGAAGCAATATCCAGGCATCGACATTATGGTGAAAATCACAGCGAGACAAGATGTGTATGGTGCTGTCTTACTCTTTTCTTCTAGCACCTATTTAACAATTATGTCAAGTCATTCGTCCTAGTAGAGCCCTTGGCTTAGTAAGCAAAGCTCCAACTCGGGAGACCCGGGTTCGAATCCTTGGAGAAGTGATGGATTTTGTTTTTGTCGGTGGGGGTGGGGGTTGGGGGAGGGAGGGAGTCTAGGCGGCCTCACTTGGCGGCTGGCATTATTCTTCAGGTTAAAGTCCCCTCCCTCCGCCACCCGTCCTACACCATAAGTTACTATAGGCAGTAATTACGGTGAAATATGACACTTCAAGGTGATCTATGACTGCAGAAAATAAAAATAAAAAATCTTACGTAACTTAGTTCGTAACTAAACCCTTTGGCGATCGTACTCAAGGAGCCTTATTTATAATAACATTCACGTGCCTTTGTCTACCCTGATGTTGTGGGATCCTGACGCTGTTCCTCCTTCTATGCTGGTGCCCTGTTTCTGCAGTATATAAGTAGTTACTTGATGAATGCATTGAGTTGTACACTAGGCTCATGAGACAAGACTATTGTGTCTGGACAATGAAATGATGAAGAAACTACGGGAAGTGTAGGTGAGGATTGTGAAAAAGAATGTTGAGTTTATCGCTTACAGAGAGGGAAACAGATTATGGGATTTGGAAAATGAAATGTTCAAGAAACTACATGGAAGTGTAGATGAGGAATCTGGAAAAAAGAATGTTGATGATATCGCGGACAGAGAAGGAAACAAACGCTGGGATCTGGACAATGAAATTGTGAAGAAGCTACAGGCCGCGTAGATGAAGTTTCTTTAATTTGCACTTGCATAATTACGTGTTATATTATTTTATCTAGTTTCCAATAAGATTACATGTTTCTAGTTTTACGTCCAAGTCAGATATGAACATTATTTTGTGTTAACTATTTCTCCTCACGATCGACAATTACAATTTTGTTTTATTGTATTTAGTAACTAAGGACGAGTAGGATCGACCAATAATAACCCTCTTTGTAACTAACAAATAAATAAATGAAAACCGTAAACTGGTTATAGAAATTAGACGAACACAGTCAAGCATGTTTGGACACGTTATGGCAAGAAATAAATTGGAGAACTTGGTGACAACTGGCAACATTGAGGGGGAAAAGAACAAGGGGAAGGCAGAGAAGTAAACACCAGTATGGCGTGACCACGTGGAATGGTCGAGACAAGAATACAGAGCTGATCCACGACTCTCGTGATCTTATGGAAGGCAAAACATGACCTCCCACGCTTATCGACATGGCACATGATGATGATTACCTAACGATGATAAGGATTGACAATATTAACGTCTTTATATGTAACAGAGAGAAGAATCGACAGTACAACCTCCTTATTTGTAACTAACAAATGAGAAGGATCGACAATGTAACCTTCTATCTTATTAACCACATTGACAGGATCGACTATATAACGTTCTTTGTAACACACGACGAGCATGATCGACAATATTACCGTCTTTGTATGTAACAGTTAAAAGGAAGATCGACATTACAACTTCTACGTAACTAACGATGATAAAGATCAACAATATATCACAGCCCTACCTCCCCCCCCCCTCCCCCCTCAACAAAAATTGTTTTTAGTGTTAAACATTTTACAGCTGATTGTGCATAAACGAGGCCTGCTGAATCCAGATATCACATTTATTTTTCTGAAGAAGCTTTGTTTTTTTTTTTTTTTTTAGATACAGGAATTTATGTAGTTAATTAATATTATAGAGTTACATTTTGTGTATGGTTCTGGGGAAAAAAAAAACTATTGCTATCTAGTCCCTTACAAAATGAAATTGCTTGTTTACTTAATGCCAGTTTTTCAAGACTCTTCCAAGAATTTCCTTTTTTGTTAGATTTTAACCCACGGAGGCATGTTAGTATGCTAATTATTTTCTGACACTTCTAACACAGAATGACATCATCTTCAAGAAGAGCATGTTTTCTTTCACTGGATTTATTGCGTTATATTTCTGGAGAGTACACTTCGAAAGAAGAACATGAGCAGCATATTACTGGTTTTGTGAAAAAGGCATACTTTGCTTACTTTAAAGTAAAACTAGATGACCAGAACAAATCTTGATCTCCTTATGTTGTTTGCAAGCATGCATTGAACACCCCTGCAACAGTGGACCTGTAAGAAAAGAACAAATGTAAAATTTGGAATTACAATCGTTTGAAGAGGGTCCAAGAACCACTATGATGACTGTTATTTATGTGTTGTCAATATTAAGAGAATTAATTGAAAAAATCACAAAAACATTGAAGTAATCCAATTTAGATTCTGCTATACGACCTGTTTCACGTGAAGATCGTATTATTCTTTTTGTTCGCTCATTTAAACTCAACCGTTGTCCTTTCACACCATTTAAGGTAGTACTAGTAAGTGACTGGCGTGAAGATAAAATACCAATTCCAACTTTCAGTCAGATTTCGTATTAACTGTTAGAAAATGAGACAGCAGTGGCACGTGGAACGACAAGTGACAGTGATAGTAATTTCGAAGATGATTTTCCAGTTGATCAACGCCTCGACCGGCGTGAGCTGAATGCTCTAATCCGAGATCTATATCTCTTCAAGGAATCTTCAAAACTGTTGGCTTCAAGATTGAAAGAAAAGAAATTACTGACTGCTGAAACAAAATTTAATTTTTTCGCCGCAGAGATCACGGTCTTCTTCCATTCTTGTGTTTAAAACAAACAAAAAAACTTGTGTTTTGTACCATTGTAGGAGGTCTTTTAAACGAAAAGGATGTAAGTTATAATACTAGATGAGTGTCAACTTTTCATTGAAAGCTCCTAAAAGAAATTTGAAAGGTCTTCCCTTACACAATGGTAACAAATATGGCTCAATTTCAATTGCTCTACTACAGTGAAAGAGGAGTATAATCACTATAAGCACAGTGTATAAGCATAGATCTGGAAACAAATTGAAGTATTTAAAACATAACTGAATAGATTGTGTAGATCTTAAAATGAACTTCTTGCTTGGCCCGCAAAGGGGATTCACCAAATACTAATGCTTTATATGTTTGTGGGATAACAGGGCAAAGGACACGTACTGGACAAAGAAACAGTGGCCATTACGGGATGAGTTTAAAGTTTTAAAAAAAGTATTGTCAAAAAGCCGCTCATTGATCGAAAAAGAGATCTACTGCTACCATTGTGACAAGACCGCCGGGGCTTGGACTGGTTTGCCACGATAGATACTATCCCCTGCCTTTGCTCCAACCACCTCAATAGCACTCCACATCTACCAGGCCCCACACAAGCCGGGACAGCTTAACCTCCCCTCCCTCACCTAGGGTTCCAAACCCCAAGGGGGCTCGGACCAGACACCAGTCATATCACTGCACAAAGTCATAGCTAAGAGAACAAAAATTTAATTCTGAACTACGTCAACCACAACACAGAGAAGGATGGCTGAAAGCCAGACTAGAAGAACTATGTACACGATCAAAGACGCAGATGAGTATTCATCCTGGAGGCGGACGATAGCTCGTGCGGTTGTCCAGTCGTGGTAGCGACTCACCCAGGCTCCTCCAGTGGACTGGAACTCCAAGGTCTGCTGCCTCTCCAAAGTTCCCTCTTCACCCAGAGAACCAAGCAAGGGCTGATCAAGCGCAGTACCACTGCCTGACTGACCCTGCACTGATGAACAAGGATCCTTCCTTGCTGTCCTACTATTTCCCTCGTCACACTCTTGATGAAGTCTGGGCCGACCCTAGAACATTAGCGGTCTCCCACTTGCAGAAAAAATACATGTAGCACCGTCTCAAAATACACAAGAGCCAGGTCACTCTTCTATCTCATCAGTGACCCACACACTGATATGTCACCTACACAATACGCGGTTGCTCCACACGAACACACAATGTCACTGGTAAAGTCTATCAGGTGACTAAACACTTCACCTTAGTTCCATGTCCTTGGACAATAGATCTTCACACAGTATCATGTACCTACCCTGATCCATGGGTAGTAATCACAACCTAGCATACACTGTCAACAGTTCATCACGTTGGCATGAGGTAGCTCCCTACCTTCACAAACATTGTCAACAGTTCATAACGTTGGCATGAGGTAACTCCCTACCTTCCCAACCATGTCCCTCAGGTGTTTCCACCAATGTTGTAATCAATGTCCTAGTTCACTGGACCACATGTTGGCTTCATAAAGGTAACCAATGTAAAAACCCTATGTAAGCATCAACTGATACATGGTGTCCCATAACCCAGCCGGGCCAGAAGCATATAACACAGGTCATGGTGACCGGTAACAATGATCACCTCGCACAACTTGAAAGGTCACTACCTTGCAATTACCAAGGTTTACACAGAGACTGAATGTCACCAGTGCTTCACTGGCTTGAATCACCAGACGTTTCAGTGTTGGATCCTCTCAGGATCGGATGACACTCGTCGGACTCTTGACGGAGGTCCTAACCTCGACCTACCGACTTATTCAGCACTCAGCTCCCTCCAACATTGATCTCGCAGACTCAGACAACCACTCCCAGTATGGCCTCAATCAACTTCTGGATAGGCACTGGAATGAGTGGGCCCATAGAGCTCATGGTGCAGCTCTTGAATCTTCTTCTGGATAGTAATAACAGATCCTGAAACACGGAGAGGTTGGTGTGAGTACTCAACTACAACAAAGACTACCAGCATCTCCACCCTGTCACCTGCCTCTCAGACATTCCTCATGTCTACCAACATGAGTATGAAATCATCACATCATAGATCTACCTAGTCACTATAATATATAGGCATAATGATGGTAGAAAAAGCAATAGCACACCTGTTCAGTCAAGTAACACTTCTGGGCTACATATAACCCCTAGCACCAGAGTCGACTGTATGACTCTGTCAAGCATCCTTCGCCTGGTGCCAGTCCAATCCGGTTTCATCTCCCATCATCAATCAACATATACACTTACTTTCCTTTCAGTGTAGGGATTACTGTATCGAGAAGGTGTCCAGCCGGACATCTCCTTCCTGACAGACTCATCAATTCATCAATCCCTTCACCCATGGACTGATGAATTACACACAGTACTAACTATATGTCCATAATGAATTATACTCCTGATAATTCATTACTATAGCATTAACTAAGGAGAACTCAGGACTTGTTACACTTAAATAACAAAATCATATCACAGCCATAGTGTCAGGTCTGGGATCCCTGCCCCAGATCCTGAGTTGCCCTTGTATTCACTGACTATCTTTCAGGTCAGTCATCCCTGTGCCGGTCGAGCACAGCTGTGGTGGCCATCCACCACTACACTTTCCCACAGCTACTGTGGGTCTCGTGTACCTTGTCCCGTGACGACTTAAGTCACGTCATCCAATGTAGCAACCTTCCAGACTCCACTACCAAACTCTGGCTCCACCTTTTGGGGGGGGGGGGGGGTTATGCCCCTCCCAACTACTACCTCACGGCAGTACTCCAAGTACTCCATGAACCGAGTCAGGGTTCCAGAAGAGTAGAATATTAGAGACAGAAACGATTAGGTTCAAACCTCGATCTATCTAGACACCTCGGCCTCGAATTACGGAGCGCCGCATCACCCTCGATCGGGTATGTTCATCCATCGGATATGCACGATTGCATTGGGTCGGACCTAGTACCGATCGGATTGGGGTACCGGCCTACCTCCCGCTGCCTAGACAAACGTAAGATGGAACACGCACGGTCATCCTGGCGGACGGACATGACAACAAGCAATTACAATAGTTTCATGAATATTTCCTATCAACTGTTATCCCACCGATGCAACACCATTCTGCTTACGCGGAATAACACTGCTATCTGCACACAGCAAATACACCACAGCTGATCTCACCTTGATTCCTCGAAAACTCACCATCACTGATCGAACAATTCCGTTACAATTCTAATGTCACGAAGCACATTACACATCTCTAATAATAAGCTCTACCTTATCATTATTTACAGCGTCTAGCAGGTTGATGGGCTGACTGACAAACTGTTGCCTTTCATGCGTAGTTAATAAACCAAACCAGTAACTGCTACACACGGTAAAGCACTTCGTTCGGCCTATGTTAGTTACACACCACTCGCTGTGGAATACGGCTTGTTCCATCAGATAACACATTACATCGCTAATCGATAAAACCTACTTAACATGCGGATAGCCCGCTGTAACTTGTAACGCTACGCCACGACTCAGTTCGACGGCGATTAATTCTTTCGGGGAGATCGGCGGGGTATCACGACAACAGTTAAATAATAGAATAAGTATTCAACTAACCTGTGATTGAAACATCACAAACTTTGACTGCAGATGTCCGCTCTGGCCGCGACTATTGACATCCAAATTACTGCAGCCTGCTGGCCATGATCTCTCCACGCTGAGGTCTGGTGGGCGACTGACTCCGACAACGTCAGTCCGCCTTCCACTCGCCTACACGGGCTGCGTGACTTTCATGATTCATGAAGAAAACCAGAGTCACGATGGATTCCTCCAACCCGTGCTGCACAACGCACTCGTGAACTTAGAGATCAAAACCACGTACGCACTTGGGGGAACATTCTAGATTCTTCTATAAATAACTAGAATAGCTCCGCCCCCGCACTACTTTTCTAGGGAACTCCCCTATTAATTGACATTAAATTAAAGGGAGACCAACGCATGGCACTCCCTTCAAAGGGCTATTATGCAGAGATCTTACGATCTTTATCCGTTTCGTCACATAGGCCCCCACTTAAGATGGTCGACCCGGTCGAACTCACTAGACAAAGATCGGTCTGAACTCTGAACCTCTACTCTATCAAGATTGGATTTCCAGGAAAAGACGTTCCATAACGTTCACTTTCCCTGGGGAGATTTACCAGAATGGTATGGATGCTGGATCACCAACCACCGCCTCCAACATACGTTATCTCCAGCGATTAGGCCCGAAACGTAACGGCCTGGTGATTGGCTTACAGGATCGGTCTACACTGGACTGTTCCGCATCCACCTGTTGTAGGCCATCGGTTACTTTACTGAAGGTTCGTTCGTCCCTTCTGACAATAGGATATTTCCTATCCCGACTAGGCATCACCTTCGTGGACTGTTCGCGGATGTCGACCGAAATGAATGGTCGCTTACTCCAGGTTCGTCTGGAGTACCCTTGCTCCTGCCTTCTCTCCCGCGAGTAAGGACAGTGAGCCTGTCGGCGTATCGAGTCACCCGACGATCCCGTCGTGCCAGATGTGACTTCGCCTGTCCGACCTCGATTCCCAGTGTGTTTAACACCATGGGCCTCTTCCCGACGGAGCCCGTTCGCCCTATCTACGGTTGAACGCTCAGGAGACCGCAGACCCTCCCCACAGGATGTACTGCGTAGGACTGAGTCTTCCTCGCCCTCGTCTGGACCCAGAACCGAATCTAGCGCGATGGTAGTCGCACTATCTTGTGGAGAAACTACCTCGGACCTCTCCAAATTCTGAAGGAGAGTACAATGGAACTTACGCAATTCCCCGCGGACCTTCACCTCATACGTGGATCGGGACATTATCCGCTCCACAGGAAAAGGGCCCTGCCATCCGAGTTCGAATTCCGCCCCCTCGATTGGGAGAAGCGCGAGAACCCTATCTCCAATCTGCAGAGATAAACCGTTTCTGGTCTTGTGCTTTGGTGCTGCCAGACAACACGTTTGGCACGACCGGATATATCTCCGCACGTCGCCTGTCATTCCAGGCCAGTGGTAGTGGCTGGAAAGACACTGGACTGTTGTCCCCACATCCTTATGTCCGGTTAAGGATAAGGTATGCACTCTATGTATCAATCGGGATCTGTAGTCAGTAGGGACCACCATCTGACCGTACTGGCTATCCCCTTGCCCGGCTCTACGATAAAGCAACCGGTTTTCTACATAGAACTGACCCGGAGTTGGCGGGACAGAACTTTGGGACACCTCCAGTAAGTAAGGACGCAAAGTCGGGTCCCTACTTTGAGCACTGCTCACTAACCTCGCAAGAGAATGGTCTATTTCCTTACCACACTGCCTTTCTCCATCCTTAGCCCTGGCCTGCCTAGCGCTCACTAGACAATGTTCCCTGGGGTCCCCCAGGAATACATGCGGACGACCGAGGATCAAAGGGTAAATAGGATCAGGCAGCACAGCCGCCTGGATGCTACCCGTAACGTACCTGCACCGAATGTCAATCCGAGCAATCGGCAAGTCCATAGCTACGGAGCTCCTCATGGCCAGCTGAAATTCTCTTGTCTCGCCGGTGAGCTGCCCTGGGCTCACAAGGTGGGATGAGATTACAGCTTCAAACTGCAATCCTGTATCGTATCGACATTCCACCTGCTTCCCATTCACCTCTATCGTTTCGATCACAGGTGATTTCTCAGACTTTGGTTTCTCCCGACCCTTAGGTGTGGTCTCGCTAGGTCTACCTCTAGTAGAGGCGAGACACGCAAAGTGCAAGTCCTTTGGCTTCCTCAGACAATCTACAGTATTATGGGAAGGAGACTTACAGTGCTTACACCACCTCTTACTCCACTTCCGTTTTGGGGAGGCGGGAGGGCTTTGCTTATCGGGTTTCTTACCAGAGTCTTTTCCCACAGGATCTGCTACATTGGATGATTCTTTGGGACCTTCGGTCTTGGGCTTCTGATCAAGCCCCTTCTGCCTTTTCTGTGAATCAGTCTGACTGGAATCCCCAGTCTCCCCATAGACTTCCACATACCTTTCAGCTAACTTATTTACTATGTCTAGCCTTTCCGCCCCATTTTCCCCTAAGAAATTCCTTAAAGGCTTGGACATCTGCATTTTCATTTGATCCACCACCATCAACTCTCTCAGACTCTCATAATCCTCTTTGAAATTGGCCAATGCCATCCACTTCAACAGGTATGAGTTCAACCTCACACTATAGGCCGAGAACATCTCACCTGGTTCTCTCTTGGAAGTTCTGAACCTCCGCCTGTAAGCATGGGCTGTCATTTCGAATCTTTTCAAAAGAGCCGATTTCAGGGTTGGATAATCATTTTCCATCCCTGGGGGAAGACGCGCATACACTTCGTACGCGGTGCCACGGAGTCCTTGTGAAAGCTTAAGATTCCAACGCTCAGGCTCTAAACCCATAGCTTTACACATTGCCTCGAACTTCTCTAAGAATTGATCTATCTTCTCTTGGTCCGGGTCAAATGGTGGAAACGGCCATTTCATAGCATGGTAAGCTGGTCTGCTGGCTACTGATGAGCTAGGTAAAGCTACTCCACCTACTGCTCCCTCAGACTCACCAACCGATTTAGCCTCTACCTCAAGTTGCTTCATACGGAACTCATGTTCCATTTCCAACTTCCTAGCATCTAATTTCTTAGACTCTAGGTCAGCTGCCCGTTTTTGTGCCTGTTGGTCTGCCACCAACTTTTGCTCTTCAAGTGCTACCTTTCGAGCTTCCAGCTCAATTTCTGACTTTCTTCGCTCACTCTCTTCTGCTCTGAAGTCTCTCTCTACTTCCAGTACATAGGCTTTAAACTCCTCACCTTCCAATCCCAACTCAGTTGCAGATGCCCGCACCTTAGCTAAATCTAAAGTACGAGTAGCCATGCTGAGTGTAACTTAGTATCAGTATAGATATGCAATACCCAATCACAATGCTAACTGTACTCCAACCAACACTGTAATTATGTATCTATACTAACTTAACTAAATGTCTGTCCACGTCGAAGAGAAAGGTATCAGTAGCCCTACTCGTCAAGTAGACAATAGGTATAGGACAGATGACAGTATAACCTATTCCTACGAGATGTCAGAACAAAGAGAAGATCCCGGACGAGCCCCCACTCTATCTTGTGACAAGACCGCCGGGGCTTGGACTGGTTTGCCACGATAGATACTATCCCCTGCCTTTGCTCCAACCACCTCAATAGCACTCCACATCTACCAGGCCCCACACAAGCCGGGACAGCTTAACCTCCCCTCCCTCACCTAGGGTTCCAAACCCCAAGGGGGCTCGGACCAGACACCAGTCATATCACTGCACAAAGTCATAGCTAAGAGAACAAAAATTTAATTCTGAACTACGTCAACCACAACACAGAGAAGGATGGCTGAAAGCCAGACTAGAAGAACTATGTACACGATCAAAGACGCAGATGAGTATTCATCCTGGAGGCGGACGATAGCTCGTGCGGTTGTCCAGTCGTGGTAGCGACTCACCCAGGCTCCTCCAGTGGACTGGAACTCCAAGGTCTGCTGCCTCTCCAAAGTTCCCTCTTCACCCAGAGAACCAAGCAAGGGCTGATCAAGCGCAGTACCACTGCCTGACTGACCCTGCACTGATGAACAAGGATCCTTCCTTGCTGTCCTACTATTTCCCTCGTCACACTCTTGATGAAGTCTGGGCCGACCCTAGAACATTAGCGGTCTCCCACTTGCAGAAAAAATACATGTAGCACCGTCTCAAAATACACAAGAGCCAGGTCACTCTTCTATCTCATCAGTGACCCACACACTGATATGTCACCTACACAATACGCGGTTGCTCCACACGAACACACAATGTCACTGGTAAAGTCTATCAGGTGACTAAACACTTCACCTTAGTTCCATGTCCTTGGACAATAGATCTTCACACAGTATCATGTACCTACCCTGATCCATGGGTAGTAATCACAACCTAGCATACACTGTCAACAGTTCATCACGTTGGCATGAGGTAGCTCCCTACCTTCACAAACATTGTCAACAGTTCATAACGTTGGCATGAGGTAACTCCCTACCTTCCCAACCATGTCCCTCAGGTGTTTCCACCAATGTTGTAATCAATGTCCTAGTTCACTGGACCACATGTTGGCTTCATAAAGGTAACCAATGTAAAAACCCTATGTAAGCATCAACTGATACATGGTGTCCCATAACCCAGCCGGGCCAGAAGCATATAACACAGGTCATGGTGACCGGTAACAATGATCACCTCGCACAACTTGAAAGGTCACTACCTTGCAATTACCAAGGTTTACACAGAGACTGAATGTCACCAGTGCTTCACTGGCTTGAATCACCAGACGTTTCAGTGTTGGATCCTCTCAGGATCGGATGACACTCGTCGGACTCTTGACGGAGGTCCTAACCTCGACCTACCGACTTATTCAGCACTCAGCTCCCTCCAACATTGATCTCGCAGACTCAGACAACCACTCCCAGTATGGCCTCAATCAACTTCTGGATAGGCACTGGAATGAGTGGGCCCATAGAGCTCATGGTGCAGCTCTTGAATCTTCTTCTGTATAGTAATAACAGATCCTGAAACACGGAGAGGTTGGTGTGAGTACTCAACTACAACAAAGACTACCAGCATCTCCACCCTGTCACCTGCCTCTCAGACATTCCTCATGTCTACCAACATGAGTATGAAATCATCACATCATAGATCTACCTAGTCACTATAATATATAGGCATAATGATGGTAGAAAAAGCAATAGCACACCTGTTCAGTCAAGTAACACTTCTGGGCTACATATAACCCCTAGCACCAGAGTCGACTGTATGACTCTGTCAAGCATCCTTCGCCTGGTGCCAGTCCAATCCGGTTTCATCTCCCATCATCAATCAACATATACACTTACTTTCCTTTCAGTGTAGGGATTACTGTATCGAGAAGGTGTCCAGCCGGACATCTCCTTCCTGACAGACTCATCAATTCATCAATCCCTTCACCCATGGACTGATGAATTACACACAGTACTAACTATATGTCCATAATGAATTATACTCCTGATAATTCATTACTATAGCATTAACTAAGGAGAACTCAGGACTTGTTACACTTAAATAACAAAATCATATCACAGCCATAGTGTCAGGTCTGGGATCCCTGCCCCAGATCCTGAGTTGCCCTTGTATTCACTGACTATCTTTCAGGTCAGTCATCCCTGTGCCGGTCGAGCACAGCTGTGGTGGCCATCCACCACTACACTTTCCCACAGCTACTGTGGGTCTCGTGTACCTTGTCCCGTGACGACTTAAGTCACGTCATCCAATGTAGCAACCTTCCAGACTCCACTACCAAACTCTGGCTCCACCTTTTGGGGGGGGGGGGGGGGGGTTATGCCCCTCCCAACTACTACCTCACGGCAGTACTCCAAGTACTCCATGAACCGAGTCAGGGTTCCAGAAGAGTAGAATATTAGAGACAGAAACGATTAGGTTCAAACCTCGATCTATCTAGACACCTCGGCCTCGAATTACGGAGCGCCGCATCACCCTCGATCGGGTATGTTCATCCATCGGATATGCACGATTGCATTGGGTCGGACCTAGTACCGATCGGATTGGGGTACCGGCCTACCTCCCGCTGCCTAGACAAACGTAAGATGGAACACGCACGGTCATCCTGGCGGACGGACATGACAACAAGCAATTACAATAGTTTCATGAATATTTCCTATCAACTGTTATCCCACCGATGCAACACCATTCTGCTTACGCGGAATAACACTGCTATCTGCACACAGCAAATACACCACAGCTGATCTCACCTTGATTCCTCGAAAACTCACCATCACTGATCGAACAATTCCGTTACAATTCTAATGTCACGAAGCACATTACACATCTCTAATAATAAGCTCTACCTTATCATTATTTACAGCGTCTAGCAGGTTGATGGGCTGACTGACAAACTGTTGCCTTTCATGCGTAGTTAATAAACCAAACCAGTAACTGCTACACACGGTAAAGCACTTCGTTCGGCCTATGTTAGTTACACACCACTCGCTGTGGAATACGGCTTGTTCCATCAGATAACACATTACATCGCTAATCGATAAAACCTACTTAACATGCGGATAGCCCGCTGTAACTTGTAACGCTACGCCACGACTCAGTTCGACGGCGATTAATTCTTTCGGGGAGATCGGCGGGGTATCACGACAACAGTTAAATAATAGAATAAGTATTCAACTAACCTGTGATTGAAACATCACAAACTTTGACTGCAGATGTCCGCTCTGGCCGCGACTATTGACATCCAAATTACTGCAGCCTGCTGGCCATGATCTCTCCACGCTGAGGTCTGGTGGGCGACTGACTCCGACAACGTCAGTCCGCCTTCCACTCGCCTACACGGGCTGCGTGACTTTCATGATTCATGAAGAAAACCAGAGTCACGATGGATTCCTCCAACCCGTGCTGCACAACGCACTCGTGAACTTAGAGATCAAAACCACGTACGCACTTGGGGGAACATTCTAGATTCTTCTATAAATAACTAGAATAGCTCCGCCCCCGCACTACTTTTCTAGGGAACTCCCCTATTAATTGACATTAAATTAAAGGGAGACCAACGCATGGCACTCCCTTCAAAGGGCTATTATGCAGAGATCTTACGATCTTTATCCGTTTCGTCACAACCATTACATATAAAGCTTGGCTTGATGAAGCAATGTGTTCAGGCAATGAACAAAGATGATACTTATTTTAATTGCTTATGCAGAAAGTTTCCGAAATTGAGCAATGACAAACTTAAAGCTGGAATGTTTGATGGACATCACATTAGAAAGATAGTTAGTTAGTCCTTCCTCTTGAGCCTAAGGCGGCGCATAGGGCAGAAGTCATGGCTCTCCATGTCCGGCGGCTCGCTGCTACCTGTTGTAGATCCTGGATGTTCACTTGGCCGTTGAATAAGACCTCTATGATGATGGTTAGAAAGGTAATAAACAAGCCAATATTTATTGATTCGATTAACCTTACAGACTCCACAGCGTGGTCGTCATTTATTTTAATTGTGCAAAACTTTCTATGTAACTGTGAATCAGACATTTATTCTGAATTAGTTGAAAACATGCTGTCTAGTGTTTGCAAGCTTGAAAGCAACATGGGCGTACAATTTCACTATCTCGATAACCATGTATATTTCTTTCCCGAGAATCAACTTTTGTGAAGAGCAAGGTGAAAGATTTCACAACGATATAATAACAATGGAAGAGAGATACCAGGGACTTTGCGATGCCCACATGATAGCCGATTACTGTTAGACCTTAAAGGGTGACTGTCCGGGCATATCACATTCCAGGAAGTCCACGGAAAGAAGCTTTTTGTGTGTTGACTATTGATTACACATGATAGTGATCAAGTTTTAGTACATTTTTTGGTGTTTTATATGACGGTAATAAATGCACAGTAATTACATATAATATGAATGCAGATAATAGTCAAAATGCCACTGACGGTATCTAACTCTAGGCTTTTTATAACAATTGCTATACTAAGAAGGTCATTCTTAGTTATCTAAAAAACTAGAGCTAATAGAAAAAGAAAACATCTGGTTACATTATATTGTTTGGAATCAGAAACAATATTTACCAAAGAACAGCTATAACATGTAAGGTACCAAAATGTGTGTAAACCAATGTAATCTTCAATGTAACTAATGATGAGAAAAATCGACAATATTACTATGTAACTAGCAATGAGAAGGATCGACAATATTAACGTCTTTGTATGTAACAGCGAGAAGGATCGATAATATTGCCGTCCATGTAACTAGCGGCCAGAAATATCGACAGTATTGGAGGCTTTGTAACTAGCAATGAGAAAGACAGACAATATAACCCTCTATTTAACTAGTGTTGAAAAGGACTGCCAGTATAATCATGTATGTAATAACGATGAGTATGATGGACAATATAACTTTCTATATAATTAATGGCGAGAAGGATCGACAATAAAACTTTCTATGTAACTAGCTACAAGATGGATAGACAATATTACAGACTATGTTACTAACGATGAAAAGAATCGTCAATAGTAACGACTATGTAACCCAACGATGAAAAGAATCGACAATAGTGCCGACTATGTAACTAAAGATGACAAGAATCGACAATAGTACCGACTATGTAACTAACGTTGACAAGAATCGACAATAGTACTGACTATATAACTAATGATGACAAGAATCGACAATAGTACCGACTATGTAACTAATGATGACAAGAATCGACAATAGTACCGACTATGTAACTAATGATGACAAGAATCGACAATAGTACCGACTATGTAACTAACGATGACAAGAATCGACAATAGTACCGACTATGTAACTAATGATGACAAGAATCGACAATAGTACCGACTATGTAACTAATGATGACAAGAATCGACAATAGTACCGACTATGTAACCCAACGATGAAAAGAATCGACAATAGTACCGACTACGTAACTAATGATGACAAGAATCGACAATAGTACCGACTATGTAACTAACGATGACAAGAATCGACAATAGTACCGACTATGTTACTAATGATGACAAGAATCGACAGTATCGCCACCCACAGAAAAGCGGCTACAGACCAGAATGCCCCTTCTGGAGACATGTCACGACTGATTTGTGGGCTTTCCACAAAGCGAAGACTGCGTATCCTAGACGTTAATTTTCAGGATGGTTGGGTCTTTCCGGAATAGAAGAACTTGCAGGCGAAGGTTACGTGGTTCAACCTTTGGACTTGCACGCATTCTATGAATGGTGAGCATACGCGAACGTGAGTTCAAGTGATTCAAACTAACAATAGAACAAATATATTCGATTGGCTCCATTTATGTTCGGTCCGTGAGCAAGAAAAGTACATTTACAATGCATTATTGTGTGGTGCAGAAATATAGAAAATGAACACATACTGTGAGGGTATAAGTGAAGCTACTGTAGTTGTATAGACGAATAGAGGGCACTTCGTGAGAGTGAAGGGAGTATACAAAGAACGTTTGCAAGAAACTAGGATTGAAGAGAACACTACTGAATAAGATCAAGGGCAGGTAATTAGTGTGCGTGGGCTATATTAGGAGATATGTTATAGGATGTGATGGAGGGGGTAGAGGAAGGGGGCGTGCACAATGAAGACATCGTTACCTATAGGTTCAACACATTACCAGATGGACTGAAGGGGGAAGAGGAAGAAGGGGAATGAAGGAGGAGAAGAAGGGGAATGAAGGAGAAGAAGAAGAAGAAGAAGAAGAAGAAGAAGAAGAAGAAGAAGAAGAAGAAGAAGAAGAAGAAGAAGAAGAAGAAGAAGAAGAAGAAGAGGAGGAGGAGGAGGAGGAGGAGGAGAAGAATAAGAAGAATAAGAATAAGAAGAAGAAGAAGAAGAAGAAGAAGAAGAAGAAGAAGAAGAAGAAGAAGAAGAAGAAGAAGAAGAAGAAGAAGAAGAAGAAATGGGGGACAAGGAAGAAGTGAAAGAGAAATAACAATAATAACTAAACTACTAATAATGCAATGAGTTTGTATATATTAGGGACCTTCATTTGAAACCCGATCCAATGACTTTATTACAAAAGCATAAAAGAAACATTAACAGGCGTGGTAGAATTAAACAAAGCATTCATTCTGAATGATTTATGCGTCATAGGTTGGTCAGAAGAAATCGCCGTAGGCATTCAGGCAAGCATATCATTGTTTAGGTAGGCGGCGAATGCCGTCCGCAAAAAAGATTGTGGTTGCTCTCTGAATAAAGTGATTACCGCGTTCATTACGTCTGCGTCTGTGTGAAATCGTCGCCCCTTGAGAGCTTTTTTTTTCGTTTGTTTTTGATGGCTTTTTGCAGCTTGTCTAGTGTTTGCAAGTAGTGGGTAGAGTTGATGCTGACACCAGGTTCTGTAAAGTCGGCCAACAATAGCTCTTCACGGTAAAAAAAAAATGCGCTCAGCATAACATTACCAGCGGAAACCTGTAACTTGAATTTTTTGTCTTTTGGTGATCCAGCATGCTTCCATTGCATGCTCTCTCTTTTGCTGCTCGGCTCAAAGTGGTGACACCATGATTCATTGCCTGCCACTATGCGGAAGAGAAATGCACCATCCTTTACTCTGTAACGCAGCAAGTGGTTCACACACCATCCCATGCGTCCTCTTTTTGGTGGTCGGTCAACATCCGAGGTACCCACTGTGAACACACCTTCCGATATTGCAGTTTCTTACGAACAACCGTTTGAATTGTCCCAATTAACACATCAAATTCTTTCGCTAGCGAACGTATGCTTCGACAAAGGTTCATCTGTACTGCTGCATCAATTTTGGCGATGGTTTTTTCTGTTGCAACAATATGTGCTTGACCCGGCCGTCGAAGATCTGTCGTGAGCTGACCTCCTTTCCGAAACATTCGTGCCCAGTCTGTCACTGTTGTCTTCGACACACATTTGTTACCGCACGCTGCCTGCATTCTTCGATGAATGTTCACTGGTCGACATCCTTCAAATGAAAGAAACTGAATCATCGCTCTTTGAGCTTCTTTGGGCGGATTTTGGATCAGCCCGGCCATTTTCTCAACGGTCAGAAACAGAACCTATGCATCATGGGACGATAAGCACGTGCTCTTTTATTCATTGGTCAGTACTTATCACATGACTATGACATGATCATGTTCAACGTACGCAATTACGCGCGGTGCGGCACGAACGGATTTCAAATGAACGCCCCTTATATTTCTCATTGGGCGCGGTAAACGTGAAAATACTCCAGTCTTTCTATCTCTGCTAATGATGTGTGAAAGCGTATAATTCATAACTTATTACAGTCAGTGCAAATTACCCTTCAGTTACTCAACCATGACATACAATTTAAAACAGCAAAGAACATTTTCCCCAATTTTTCCCCTATGTGGTACAGTCGCACATATCTATCTGTAGACGAATCACCGCTCGGTGGATGATGAGGAGAATAGCTCGCCAGTCGAATTTACTTCCATAGAAATGTTCACTTTACCACGTCGTTTGACGTAATTGATATATGGTACCAGCCCCATATGTGTATAGATCAATTAGCGCTCGATTTGATGGGCGATTAGGAGAATATCTCGGCTGTCGAATTTACTTACCTGGAAAGTTTCACTTTACCACATCATTTGACGTATTTAATGTATGGCACCAGTCCATATGTTTATAGACCAATCAGCGCTCGATGGGCGATGAGAAGAATATCTCGCCGGTCGAATTTACTTCCCTGGAAAGTTTCACTTTACCACGTCGTTTGACGTATTTAATGTATGGCACCAGCCCATATATTTATAGATCAATAAACACTCGATGGGATGGACGATGAGTAGAATATCTCCCCGGTCGAATTTACTTCACTGGAATTTTTCTGGCACCCATATTTTAAGCTGGCTTGACCTGGGAGCCTAGGTCAATGATAAACGTCCCCCGCATGGAAGGGTATCCGAACACATGACCCCGAGTCGGTAGGCAAGCGCTACCAAGGCTGCAAAAAAAAAAAAAAGAAGCAGGGAAACAATATGAATGTCGAAACAACAACAACAACAACAACAACAACAACAACAACAACAACAACAACAACAACAACAACGACGACGACGACGACGACGACGACGATGACAACAACAACAACAACAACAACAACAACAACAACAACAACATAGCAGTAGATGCGGGGTGATGTCAGAGGTAAGGACGTCAGGAAAATGTAGCTAAAATACATAACTATGCTGGTTACTTAAGCCGAGCGGGTGAAAACTATCCATGTGCAAAATTCATGGATCCCAAAGTGAGTACTATCTCTGGAGTGAGTTAAACCGGATGGAAACGTGCGCACACTCGGCACCGTTAAAAAACCCCAGACAGTCGTAAATTGAAAATATTAGTCCGTATGGACGGTTGCTCAGACTAAATTTCAAGTTATGAAACAAAACCACAAATAAAAACAAAATAAATAAAAATATGTTTGCAAGAGTGATACCGGATACATACATTTATAACTTCTCGGTGAATTGATGTTTGTGCACGGTGATGAAATTTTACCTGCGTGATCTAAATGACGACTTTCATTATTTGTAAATAATCAATTTCAATGCATTTGGATAACTTTATAAGTTTTCCCTGTTTCTCACGAAGAGACTCTAAAGCTTATGAAGGTTACCATATGCAATGAAAGCGATTATTTACAAATATTTATAGTGATCATTTACAAATATTGATGGTGATTGTAATCAAACGACGATAGCGATAATTTACAAATAATGACAATTATTATTTATATAATAATGAAAGTGATAATTTACGAATAATGCTAATGATAATTTACGAACAATTAAAGTGAACGTTTACAAAATTAAAGTTATCATTAACAAACAATGAATGTGATCTTTTACAAACAATGTCAGCTATCATATACACATATTAAAAGTTAAGTTTAGACACACTGAAAGTAATCATTTGCTAGAATAAAAATGAAACTTATCATTTACAAATAGAAAAAAAATGATCATTTACAAACAATGAAAGTGATCATTTATAAACAATAAAAATGATCATTTAGAAATAAACACATATTTGTTTTACAATCTGTAGTTTATGACACTTATCATAAGTCACCATGTTCTGTAGCTGAATATCGACGTATATCTCCATCAGCGTCGAACAAAACAAGCTAACTTTCAGGGCCATAAAATGCAAATTAAAACATCCCACCCATAGATAGAAGAGCAACGTCAAAACAGGACCGACGAAAGAGAGACGTGGGACGTCAAACATCAATTTGTGAATAAATAGGGACATCAGACAGAGATAAACGACGGGTCAACGGAGCAGCTCTCTCGAGGTTTGAACAAGAACGGAACGCTGGCAAAGTCACGCTGCCGGTATAGAAGAGCCTTGTCGAGGGGAGTTCTATAGCCAGTGATGGAGCGAACGGATTGAGTCTTTTGTTCACGTCATTTTAGAGCATCTAATGTTATTTATAAGATGAAAATAGTGTTTGGAACCATAACATTATATGGGCATCTCGCTGACACTCTAACGTGATGGTCTAGGTTTGAACACCAGGGTTTCTTCACCTGGTGTTTGCTGGCAACAGCAAACTTGTACAAAACAACAATAATAGATTAATACTGATAATATGTCTGCTAGTTGGTCAGGTCTTAGTTAGATATAACTGAGTTACCATATGACAGTAGATAGTATTAACTGCTTTCTGTTAGAGCCGAATGTTGGGAAACCCCATATTGTGTCAATGGCTTCTGACCGAGGAGCGCTGTTGGGAGGGTCCAAGCCTGACCTTAGTGCTAGGAAACACAACTTAAAGACTAAATGCAGACCAGGCCTTAAATCTTGGTCGGCAACTGGTCTAGGATGGAAGCTTCGAGAGGTGGACCGTTAGAAAATTGCTCTGCTGATGGTACTAATTACACAATATTTATATTCATTCACACAATTTATTTCATATTTAAATTATGCGCGTTAAAATGTCCTATTGGGGGTTTAGTTTAGTTTAGTTTAGTAGACGGATCAACATCACGGCATACATATGTAACCCATAAGTGCTCCGTTCTACTCCTAACTCAAGTCTGAGTCCGGAGAATCTCAGCTCAGTGCACGAACTCCGAAGCACAGGCGAGGATCCTGAAATACTTTGGGTAGATGTTTAACTCGAAATTTTGCCCGAGCAGCGATTTCCAACTGTCAAGGGATAATTTATGTGCGCAGCAATACATAAGGGTGTCCGATCTCCTACCCAGAGACCAGGGGAAATTTTGTTACTAGACGTCCACGTGAAAAAATCCCGGCCCTCACCGGGGCTTAAACCCGGGATCTCCAGCACTCGAGGCGGACACCATACCTCGAGACCACTCAGTCTCCCTTAATTGAGTGTTTAAAGGCAAAATGATCGGCTTCGTTGCACCGCGTTCTATTCTATATGGCTCGGTCTCTTTCCACAGAACGGTCTGCTGAAAGCGTCGCACAAAACATGAACTCCGTAGCTCCAGCGGCGACCCCCAGTAGTCTACGAGAAAATAGTAATCGTGCACTGAATAAGGGAGTGCAAAAGCGATCCCAGTGCCTTCTGAGCGCGAAGCAGACGGCCTAACCACTACGCCAGGTGACCTTCGAATGCCCAGAGGAATGTACATGTTGGTAAACAACATGGACTGAAAGATGCCTGTCTGAGGGCACCGGTATAGCTCAGTGCAGAACGTGCAGGAGACTCATCACAGCGGCATTCATTGCGAAAACGGATAAAATGATGATGATGAATGACAAGTATGTGATAAATTTCCCGAAAGTACCAAACAAATCGAAGATCCTTTATGCATGTCTTGATGCATACAAGACATATGATGCTAGACACATATTCTTATAATCAATCAACACTTAAGAAGAAATTAGAAATAACAGAGATGTGGTTCTTGAGACGAATGTTGCGAATTCCTTAGACAGCCAGAGCAACTAACAACGATTGCCTGAAAGAGGCGAATGAAACTAGAACATTATACATAACAATAAGAAAAAGACAAACAGCTTACTTCGGTCATGTGATGAGAAGAGAGGCATTGGAGGACATTTCGACAACTGGAAAGATCGAGGGGAAGAGAGGCAGAGGCAGACCAAGAGAAATTATGTTGGATGGACTGAGACAGTGGCATGGAGGAATATCATCAGCAGAGTTGATCCAGAACACCAAAGACCGAGATCTGTGGAGAGCTATGTTCGCCTACGCCAGCTGGCAGGGCACGTGATGATGATGAATCGACACTCGAGGGTCATGCGGCCAATATAACAGCTGCTGCTTTTACTTATTATGATATTTTCTAGTATCTGTTTTACGTAAAACTGATCTTATGATATTTTCTAGTATCTGTTTTACATAAAACTGATCTTATGATATTTTCTAGTATATGTTTTACGTAAAACTGATCTTATGATATTTTCTAGTATCTGTTTTACGTAAAACTGATCTTATGATATTTTCTAGTATCTGTTTTACGTAAAACTGATCTTATGATATTTTCTAGTATATGTTTTACGTTGAACTGATCTTATGATATTTTCTAGTATCTGTTTTACGTTGAACTGATCTTATGATATTTTCTAGTATCTGTTTTACGTTGGATTGATCTTATGATATTTTCTAGTATCTGTTTTACGTTGAACTGATCTTATGATATTTTCTAGTATCTGTTTTACGTTGAACTGATCTTATGATATTTTCTAGTATATGTTTTACGTTGAACTGATCTTATGATATTTTCTAGTATCTGCTTTACGTTGGATTGATCTGAAAACCCATGTCAGTTTGTAAAATCCGCATTGAACTCGAACCCAAAACGGCAGCAAGCAAGCATGCTAGCTACTGCGCCATCGCAGCTCTCACTAGACACTAGGTAAACTCTAACCTTTCAGGCATATTATGTCAATGAAACGTTTTTAAAATGTCAGGCTCTTGGAAATTGATGGGGTCTTAAATAATTCTTATTATCTCGATAACTCTCTTTGATGATTAGATCGTCTAGCGACTTCTCGAGATAAACTCTTTGTGTTTAGCTCCATACAGCTTTTTGTTCTCGTTCGATCGCTTTGAATCTAGCCTAGTCCACACACGAGCTACCACTTCTAGTAGTTGCCACTATTGGGATGTGCACTGGATTGATTATTTTCCATGTGTTTTTATGCATATTGTTCTGTTGTTGTCTAAGATTAGCTTCATAACTGATGTATGAATGAAATAGCGTGTGAGAGGAAAGAGAGAAGAAGGGCAGAATGTCATACGGGCCCGTGTGCCCAATTCTTAACCCTTTGAACAAATGGCTTTTTCGTTCATTCATTCGTTTGTTCTGTATCGCTCTCTGTCTCTCTCACCCTCTGTCTATATTGCTCTCTGTCTCTCTTACCCTCTGTCTATATCTCTGAAACAGGAGGAAGAATATATCAAGGACAGGAAGATGTAATTTCCTATACTTAGGTGCTCAAAGACAAAGAAGCGCAACACTGACTTTTAGTGGGCCAGAGAAGAAAAGGACAATAAGAAGAAGTAGAGAGAGAGCACTGTATATATCCTCCTCAGTTAACAAGAAAAGGGATAGAATTAGACAGAAGATTCCAGGAGTTCTTAGGGCGGGGGATATACTGTTGTATACCCCAGACAGAAGATTACACTGCAGGACTGTAACAGGATCAATGAGTTTACACAACAAACTACAGACTAAACAAAACAAATTAAGAACAACAAAATTAGACCTTTATTGACAGAAACGCATGATTCAGGGACAAATAGACATCCTGACATGTCACACAACTGACGTATACAGAAATGGGAACCTATGTTCCCACAGTGGATATCACTCACTGCTGCCTAACATTGCTATGCACATGACCAGGTACCCCTCTCCACAAACCATCAAGGACATCACAACAAAGAAACCTCAACGTAAACAACACGGTAACCACAGGTATGGACTCTCTATTGTAATCATCTCAGGACTCATGGACAGTCGGTACATAGAGAAATGGGAATCTGAAATCCCACAGTTAGAGATAACTGCTGCCTAGCACTGACTACAGGGGCGGTCTCTGAATGACAGTTAAGCCATAACCATGTTCAGTTGAGTCAAAGGGCACCCTCAATAACCACACAAGACACCCGCATCACATAGGTCGACTGGGACCAGATACAGCAAAGAGCCATAACATAACACATAACATAACTATAACCCTAACAGCAGAGATATAGTGGCATAAACAGGTATAAACAGGTATACGAATGGGGATGTGAGTGGCCTACGACATTAACCAGAGCTGGGGCTCAAGTTTGCTCTACAAACAACCATGGCCAAGGGTCACTACCTGCAATGCATGACAAGGTACAACAACTAATTAGTAATCATCAAAGAATCATTATTTAAAGCAACATATATATGCATTCCCCATATTGATCACCCCTGCCCATTCTTCCATGTGCATCCTTTGGAGTGATTAGGTCTACAATTAATGCAACAGCCACCACCACATCATGAGACAATCTAAATATGAGGGCGGATCATCCCTCGTTACAAAGCTCACAGCCTTTTCTGGCTTCTCATCTAACTCGGAATTTACTTACAGAATACTCTCAGTTCAGGGAGGTCATTACCTACAGATCTCTGACACAACACAACTTCTCATCCCCAACACCACAGGCTGACAATACCACCCATAAACGCCAATGTTACACAGCAACACTAATCAGCTAGTCAAAATCAACACCGAACACAACTCAGCTACACCGGTATACAATGACTCTAACAGGACAATACCATTTGAACATATACATACATAACATAAATACAGTTCAATGCACCAACAGCAATCAAGCAGACATAGGATATGCAATTCAACATGACATCAGCAGGACACACACCTTTGTACTGATGACAACTAGACAACATCAATATACCAAAGGTACAGTTCTACACATGTCACCAGCAACAATCAGGACACAGGCTATACCATATAACAATTCAATATGACATCACCAGGACACACACCTTTGTACTGATGACAACTAGACAACATCAATATACCAGAGGTACAGTTCTACACATGACACCAGCAACAATCAGGACACAGGCTATACCATATAACAATTCAATATGACATCACCAGGACACACACCTTTGTACTGATGACAACTAGACAACATCAATATATCAGAGGTTCAGTTCTACACATGACACCAGCAACAATCAGGACACAGGCTATAACATATAACAATTCAGACATATGCCATACATTGCCAAATAAAACCATCACAACATTACTCCCCACTATGACCAAGCTCACACAATAACACCCCAGATTCATTATGGGTGCCCTACTCAGCACCTCTTGTTCTGGCTGGTCAGGAGACTATCCTTGCCTAGTTCACATGTGTCCAACCTGAGCAACACAGATCATTATCCCCATGAACACTATTATAATCATAAACCACCCTCATATGTGTAGTGTTCAACCTGGCACCTTCATCACTACACCCAGTCATGAATAATTATTATCATAGCTACATTTATCTAGGAGAACATAACAGTAATTGTCATCAAGCACCATATATCTATTACTTTCACCGTGCCACTCTACACCTTCGTACGCCAGCAATCACTATAGTTTTGGCGTTTTTGAGTCATGATAAGTCATCTGACTTCAAACACAATATAACATAATGGAGGCGTCTCTCATCCCCTGGCACCCTTTTCTTTCCATTCCACATGAGGCATCTCACTACCTCAATATATTATAATATAAATACACAGGTCTTCCCCTTTGTTGTGGGACGTTAAATCATAAACACATCCGTACCATGTTTCCAGTTCAACTTCATGTTCCTTATTGTAGACCTGACTGGTATAACCACCCAATTATGTACCTTGCCTCCCTCTTACTGACTACAGTCCACCTGGAACAGCCTTGGTTACCCCAGGCCATTCAATCTACTGTTAATCTTCAACCTCACCATGCTACTATAATAAGGGCATTATATTATATATATCCTTGCACACCTAGTCTGGCCACCTCCATATAGGAATACCACCCAAATAGAATTAACCATAACCTAATATTGTATGCTACAGTGCCCCATGTTTTCCTCTTTACTGTTGTAGACAGCCCCGACCATTATTTTCTCTATTTTATGCTAGTGCTTCGTATTTTCCTCTTGTCAGATCACAGACTTTATAGAAAAATACATCCTCCTCTACTCTGGACTATGATACTACATATTTTGCCTACTGTACTGAATTCTGGACCTATCAAATTCTATAGAACTACCAAACACAGTACAGTATCGATATTTGATTACTTCCAATCCGTACTGCACTGTCTGCTACCTTAAATCTAAAAACCTACAAATATACACACCATCGTATGAGAACATCCTTTCTCCTGAATCGTCACTGAATACCCCTGGTACTAGTTTTCTTAATACACCACTGCCAATCTGCAGAGTAGCACTTTTACCGTCACTAATTGAGGCAAACCCATGTTGTTGTCTTTCTGCCGGTTATCGCCATTATACATGCGAAGATAACTCTACTAATTTTAGTCAATCAGGAACAGAAGAGCTCCCCAGACTCTGTAAAACTATAAACCGAAATACACCAAATTCTACCTCAACCCTGTGGATGTTATAAGTTTGGAGCACCACTATCCTACCTTTAATTAAGCTATCTAAATATATTTAACTCACCACGAGTGGGCTTACACATTGCCAGTCATTTTGATGGATTTCCTCGGTCCTTGTGTGTGGACCACACAAGTCAGTCTTGGTTAAATCTAGAGGCATTGGTGACTCCCTGCTCTGGTCCAGTGATTGGGGAGGGCTGGTTAAAGCCTCCCTATTTTATACTACAGCGATCTACATAATCGCTCCTTCGGCCACGGTTGTCTGGTTTGGAGAGACCGGGAAACTGACACGCACCTCTATTTATCAGTGTTTTCTGAGCAGCTTCCCGTCATACCCTAGGGCACTGCGAGGGATGCCGGTATTGGTAGCATCATCAACATCATGTGTCGCATCAGGCTATCACATCTCCTTCTGTCTCTCTCACCCTCTGTCTATATAGCTCTATGTCTCATCCCTTGTCTCCCTCCCTCTCTCTCTCTCACACACACATACATCTGTCTATATCGCTCGCTGTCTCTCTCACCATCTGTCTATATTGCTCTCTGTCCCTGTCATCCTCTGTGTATACCACTCTGTCTTTCTCTCTCTTGCTCGCTCTCTATCTCTCCCACCCTCTGTTTATATCAAGCACTGTCTCTCTCACCCTCTGTGTATATCGCACTCTGTCTTTCTCACCCTCTGTCTATATCGCTCTCTGTCTCTCTCACCATTTTCCATGTCGCTCTGTCTCTCTCACCCTCTGTCTATATCGCTCTCTGTCTATATCACCCTCTGTCTATATCGCTCTCTGTCTCTCTCACCATCTGTCTATATCGCTCTCTGTCTCTCTGACATCTATCTATATCGCGCCCTGTCTCTCTCACATCTGTCTATATCGCTCTCTGTCTCTCTCACCATCTGTCTATATGGCTCTGTCTCTCCCATCCTCTGTCTATATC
>OY992886.1:92816872-92864372 GCA_963921405.1 Cepaea hortensis | reverse complement strand
ACTGACAGATATACATAGTAACAATCTGTCACCAAATATAGTAACTAACAGATATACATAGTAACAATCTTTCACCAAATATAGTAACTGACAGATATACCTAGTAACAATCTTTCACCAAACATAGTAACTAACAGATATACCTAGTAACAATCTTCCACCAAACAAAATGTAGGTATAGACCATGCAATCAAATGAACAAGTATTATCATGTAAATTTCTCTACACTCTGCATTGAAATTGTGAAAGATACACGAAAGAAAATAAATAACACGATGACCCTAGTATGGCTATATATCGTCCTTCTGTCTAAATAGCAAGTCACATTTTGCGTTATAGTATCCTTTGGCACTGAATTAGTTAAACAACGGGTTGTGTTCTCATCTTCCTGCATTTAATGGGAGACTCCGTGGCGAAGTAGTCAAGCCGTCTGACTCGGGCTCCGAAGGGTGTAGGTTCGATTTCAGGCCGCGTCCTTCGGTTCACGGATGTATTTTTTTCGGAGACTCCTGAGGGTCGTCACTGGAGCTACGGAGTTTGTGCTTTGTGTGACGCTTTCCGCGCCGCGGAAAGAGACTTAGATATATGGGAATATAACCCGGTGCAATGAAGTCGACCCTGTCGACTTTTAAGTGACTTCCTGTATTTACATGGGACATGGCCGCACATGTACGGGGCACACGAGAACCCTGCTCTTAGAACACGACTTCCACTCGCTTATCACCGTTAGCGTTCTTAGCCTTACCACTCACCGACACCTCCTTATCGAAAAACGTGTGCGGACATTATTATTTTCATTTCCTTGACTAATTCTCTCAATGATTTATTTACATAACAGGGACGCAGAGTTGTTTCCAAGGCACCAGGGCCAGGTTCTATAATGGCCAAGACCTACTAACACGTCCTAGTCGTGCGTCCTGGGCAACAAGTCCCTTCGGGGTTCTGGCTAACGTCAGTAGGATTGCTGATTCTTCCGAAGTCGGAGAGCATCTCTGCCTGCACGGCGAGGAACCACCATTCTGCACACCTATAAATCAGACATGGGACAACGGATACTCACGCAAACCTCAGTACGGTATGACATCACACTGATGTTGGACAACAGGATGTCTTCATCCGACATACATGACTTCACGCTGGAGTTCACAGCCAGCGAACACAAGCAAGCATTAACATAATGCACCTCAACGGCGAAGAAGCGAGCCTCCGTGCACTTAATTCGCTTTGTTGTAAAATGTGCCGAAGCAATGTTCCGCTATGGGTCTGTGATACGATAGCGCCACCACATTCTGTAGATCTGATGGCAAGGGGGAATAGGTGGCCAGTCTTTTACTCACTGTGGCGAGCGACGAGTCCGGGTGTCGAACCCGCGCCCGACTGTACTCATTGTATTATACTAGTCATTATTCACAGAAATTACCGAATTATTCATGGTCATTCATTCAATCAGACTCACAGAATCAGTCATTGACACAATACACTTTCTGAGTCAATCATACTGTCTTGTATTCAAACCAGGTATCTCATACTACACATTGGCATCATACATTTACGTAATCTCCAATTAATGTAATAAAGGTCTTTCACATAATGTGACCAAGCATGTAAAATCTTATCTTTTCTATTATGATTTTGCAATCTTTGGTTTTTAGGCAACCTGTTGATGTGTCTGTTCTTTTGTTAGTGATGTCATTAATTCTTGTGTGCATTAATTTATTATTCTGGGTGTTGTGTTTTTCAATTTCCTTGCAATTTTCCTCAAGCCATGTTTCTTTTGCCTCTTTGCATAGCAGTAGCTTCCTAATTTTCCTGTGAATCTCTTCGTATATTTCCTAGTTATTTTTGTAATTTCTTCTTCTTCTTCTTCTTCGTTCATCCGGAGTTTTTTTTTCCGGATGTGATTGCGTTGTGCCTGTTTACAGCAGAGCTGCGTTCTTGCGCCGTTAGACCGACACATCCGACTTCTGCGGGCATTTGTTGACCGGGATAACCTTCCCGGGGTAATTTCTTCTTATTTCCATGAGTTTTAAGATGTCTTCCACCATCCATTTCTTGCGCCCTATTATCTTTATTTTGTGGATTATCATTGTTATTAGTGCAGCTTCTTGACTGATTTATTTTATATTTTCAATTGGTCACTGACGTCTTGAAATAATATTGCATTGCCATATCGGACAATGCATCTAATCTGTTCTTTGCCTCTACGTTGAATTTATCTTTTATCTCCTCACTCTTCAGTGCCTGTAGGTCAAATTGTGCGTTTCTATTTGTATATTTGACTTTCTTTAAGTGTATATGTAAATTGCCTAAGATTAATCTATGGTTGCAGTAGCAGTGTGCGCTTGGTAGGGGGACATAATCATCTAATATTGTTACAAGGGAGGTTACTAGAAATTAAAAAAGAAAATGGTATACCTAGTTACAATACCAATAACTAATATCAATGTCTTTAAGTTTTATTTGAGAAATAAAATAGGTAATACCGCAGTTATTTTTTGCAATCGTTAAAAGAAAGCTATTAAATGTTTTATACACCATTTGTTTAATCTTGTTTTACTTACATTTTATTATCAACTTTTTCAATTCTACGTTTATGTTAAATTCTTAAAACTGTACTTTTAATGATAATCTTACTTCATACTAAATTGTGCTAACATTTTTTTTACTGGCCTCTTAAGGCCACCCACAATTTAAAGAAAATTTACTTACATTAACGGCGAAAGACCTTGGAAGTCTATGGGGTTTATGTTGATAAATATGTTTAGAGGAAATGTCATTTATGTTTGTATATATATATATATATATATATATATATATATATATATATATATATATATATATATATATATATATGTGTGTGAGTGTGTGTGTGTGTGCGCGCGCGCCCGTACCTGACTCATAACGTTGAAATATGAATTCATTATGTTTCGTGCATGTTTACAGCATTTATTTTACAAAGTTTTTCTTTTTTTCTTTTCTTCCAATGTAAATATATCATTCACGATAGATATATGGTGTGCCAAAGATAAATGATTGGAAGGGGTGAATATAAGACGGGCCGATGTGTTACTCTTCTTCTTCTTCTTCTTCTTCTTCTTCTTCTTCTTCTTCTTCTTCTTCTTCTTCTTCTTCTTCTTCTTCTTCTTCAGCTTTCCGAGCCATTGAGGTTCTTTGCTGCAGATACAAGCCGTCTTCATTCGTCTCTCTGGTTGACCTTCTCTTGTCAGTCGTTGATTCCAAGTGCTTGTAGGTCTGTACATGTATTATCTCTCCACCGCCTTCTTGGTCTACCTCGGGGTCTACGGTCATTTATTTCCTGAGTGTAAGCGAGTTTTGTTTCCCTATTATCTTCCATTCTTTCTATATGCCCCAGCCATTGTAGTCTATTAGCCTTCATGATACCAGTGATTAGCGGGGACTTAAATAGATCATAAATCTTTGTTACTTCTTCTTTTCCACTCTCCACTTTGTGTATCCCTAATGGGTCCAAAGATGCGTCTTAAAATTTTGTTCTCAAAGGTTTGTAACAAGGCTTCGTCTCCTTTCGTTGTACTCCAGGTTTCAGAGCCATACAGCACAACTGGTCTGATCAGTGTTTTGTATATTGTGATTTTGGTGTTACGAGATAGCGCCTTTGATTTTAGTAAATGTTGTAGTGCATAGTATATCTTATTTCCAGAGTTGATTCTAGTTTGTATTTCTTCCCTTATGATGTTGGAGCAGTTGAAGATTGTACCCAGGTATTTGTATGTTTCCGTTCTTTTAATGGTCATATTATCTATTTGTATGTGGCCAGAGTTTCTAGCCATTCCGTCTCTTGAAATTACCATATATTCTGTCTTATCTTGGTTGATAACCAGCCCCATCTGTTGGGCTTTTCCCTTTAAGTGAGTCAATATTTCCAATGTCTTTTGTTCACTTTGCCCTATAATATCTATATCATCTGCATAACCAAGCAGCTTGGATGTTCCTCCAATATCACATTCCTCCTTTACCTTCCTTACAACTTTCTCTAGAGCCAGATTGAAGAGTAGCGGCGATAGTGCATCACCCTGTTTCAAGCCAGATGTTATTTGGAAGGGGTCTGATTTCCTGCCTTTATATGTTACTATATTATAAGTATCTTCCATGCATAGTCTGGTCATGTTGATTAACTTCCTTGGTATTCCAAATTCCTGCATAGCATTCCATAGACTATTCCTATGGACACTATCATAAGCCTTTTTAAAATCCACAAAAATGTTATGGAGATCTCTTTTATATTCCCAATGTTTCTCGGCTATTTGTCGTAAGATAAATATCTGATCTATTGTTGATCTGTTTTGTCTAAAACCCGCCTGGTAGTCACCTAATATGTCTTCTGAATATGGTTTTAGTCTATTTAGTAATACTGCGGATAGTATCTTATAGCTTGTGGACAGTAGTGATATTCCTCTATAATTTCCACATTGGAACTTGTCTCCTTTCTTAAAGATAGGTATCAATAATGACTCTTTCCAGTCATGGGGTAATTCTTCTGTCCTCCAGATTTTTATTATTAGTTCGTATAGCTTTAGATGTAATGCATGGCCACCTGCCTTTATAAATTCAGCAGCAATTCCATCAGTCCCAGTTGCCTTATTGTTTTTAAGTCGTGTGATTACATATAGGATTTCTTCAAATGTAGGTTCTTCAATTTGTGGTTCGCATGTTAGAACCTCTTCCTGTGGGAAAATGTGACTTGGAGCTTCACAATTTAGTAATTCAATAAAATATTCTTTCCATGTGTTGCACATTTCCTCATTGGTATTTATCATATTCCCATTTTTGTCTTTTAAACCATATGTGTTTTGTTGGTGCCCTCGTTTCATTGACTTCAGTTCTTTAAAAAATTTTCTGGATTCATTTTTCTGGTGATTAGTTTCCATATCTTTGATTATATTACTCATATATTCTCGCTTCTGCTGTCTGACTATTTTTGTAGCCTCTTTACATTCATTTCTATAATGCTCTTCCTTTTGGATGTTATTGATGTCATTTAACCATACATGTCTGGCATTCTTCTTCCTAATGACCGATGTGTTACTCTATGAAAATAAAATTCTCTTGTTATTTTGTTCGTTCATTTGTTCGTTCTTTCGTTCGTTCGTTCATTTACTCAGCATTATGACATAATATTACTACTGAATAAATTGTTCATTCAGTTACGTATTTGTCTATTATCACACGCATATTCTGTCTTTAATTTCTGCATCATTTATTCTCTTTGATTTATTGGCTACAGCGCCCATTGTTACAATCATCCTAGCACCTTATTCTCTCACTTAGCCATTATCAACAGATTCTCAGTAAGCCAGCATGGGCGAATGAATAAGATCGCGTGTTCTTAAACATCCGGTGCGCTGATGCCGAGGTAAGGGGTTCAACCCCTACACCGGACAGTTGGACTAAAATGTTGACCTATCGTCCTTGACTTGGGGACGTTAATCACAAGTGCTTCTGAAGTGGGAGTAGGTTCGCATGATGGCCAGCGACAGTGTTAATAGGTAATGCTAATCTACATTCAAAATTCAAGTAGTATGTATGGACTACGCTTGAGTTCAATGCGAACGAGCGCAAAAAACAAACAAACAAACAAACAAACAAACAAACAAACAAACAAACAAAAGACTCAAAAACTGTCATCTACTGCCAATAGTACCTTACGGTGAAGGACAGGAGAGTCTTGACCTTGAGGAATTAAGGCCGCCTGGCTAGTGCAGTCGCCGCGAACTGTGCAGATTCTGGTTTTCGTTTTGCCATCGAATGAAAAAAATCCACAGCTTACTGTGGATACGAACACCAATCTCCGCATTCTAGCCACTGGGTCAGCCGATCCACAGCTTTTTGCTTGTTTAAATCAAAAGAAATTTACCAAATTATCCATTTGCATTCATTTAACCACGAGAATTGACCAAGTGTCGAAATGTGAGCTTTATGTGAACGAGTGATTGCGTGAGTAGCCGATGAAATGTATTGTGTCAACAGTTACATAAGAAAGTCAGGCTGTATGAATGATGGTATGAATGACTGAAGGGACGTGTTATATCAATAGTATAAAGGGTTAAGTTGAATGACTGATTGTATGAATGGCCGAAGTAGTGTGTTATATCAATAGTTTAATTAATGAGTCAAATTGAATAACTGATTGTATGAATGGCTGAAGTAGTGTGATATATCAATAGTTTAATTAGTGAGTCAAGTTGAATACATGATTGTATGAGCGTGTTGTGTTAATAGTTGAATGTGAGAGCCATGTTGAATAAATGATGAATGATTGTGAAAGTGCGTTAGCAATGTGTTGTCATTAACTATTCAGTGACATAACTCTGGTAGAGCTATTAACATTATCATTATCATTATCTTGCATCTTGAGATACGTAAGTAACTTGCACTCATTTTGGCATGTGTTGTCATTAAATACAACAGGAAAAGAATCAGAAGTTGAACTCACAAAGAATACAGTAAACAGATGACTGGCGGGGGAGGGGGGGGGGGGTCAGATCAACTGCACAGCAGCACATAATCATGAGTCAAATCCGTATCGTCTTGATTTTCTCAAACAGAGACAGCAATACGTCAGGCGAATTAAACTCAGGGCTTCCACAATATCAAGCCATAACTATTGTATCATGGCAACAGTTTGGATGATTACTTGTTTCCTGTACTTCTATGAGAACCTATAGATAAACGTGAAGTCATTTCACATGGTGGCCCAATGGGTAACTTAAAAATAGCATTGTCTGTGAATTGCAGTCATTAATTCATTCGGTGAATGATAGTTACTTAGTTATCTGTTGGGGTATCACCCTTGCACTCAGGACAAATCCGTAGGTGCTCAACTTCTTCCCCACCTCCCAACGTATGCATCAGCGCCCGGCGGTTAATCTCAGTTCTGTATAGGTTGACGGGGCCCCTCATTCTCCCGATGTGCCTCTCGTGTCTGACCGTGCCAGTTTTAACTTTCAAATTTCTCATTCTGGACAAGGAACTGGATTCACTGGCGTCAAAATCCTCCACTCTCGACATCTCTCTATCACTATCATTAACTACGTATAGAGTACCTTGAGTACAGAGTAACTAATTAGAGACATTAGACGTAGACAGTCACATTTTTTGGGCATGTTATGAGAAGAAATGAATTGGAGAACTTGGTGACAACTGGCAAGATCGAAGGGAAGAGACCAAGGGGAAGACCGAGAACTAAATACCTGGATGGCCTGGCTACATGGCATGGTTGAGACAAAAACACGGAGCTGATCCACGACTCTGGTGATAGAGTGAGATGGCAAAACATGACCGCCCACGCTTATCGGCATGGCACATGATGTATGGATGGAGTACCTTGCGGTGTATGGCGGTGTTGGGGATCTTGAGCCTGGGGAATTAAGGCCACCTGGCTAGTGCAGTCACCGCAAACTGTGCAGGTTAGCGTCTTCTTTTTGTCCCCGACAGACAAAAATCCAAACTTTATCGAGGATTCGAACCCGGGACTCCCGAAGGAGAATCCGGCATTCTCGCCACTCGGCCAGCCGCTCCTCTCTAAGGGCGTTAATAACACAGGCATTATCTATGGGCTGGCCATCTTCAGGGGATGTCGAGCCATCAAGTTTATCAGCTCGTGCAATTCCCTCAACTCCCCCATGTCCCGGAACGAATATGAAGGTGACTATATCTACAGCAGACCTCCGCATCTATTCAATCCACTGTCTGGACATAGAACCTGCTTCAACATTTCGGATCATGCTCATTGAATCACTAAGTACACACACGTTGATATAATTCTGTGATTCTAGCCACATGAAAGCTCGTGTTACTGCCATAACCCATAACCTACATCGTCATGCTGCTCGTGGTCATAGGGTAGGCACCACAGGCTTCTTGAGCTGTTCGGCTCGCTGAACGTGACCTGAATGCTCACGCACTTCTCTGCTGATGTATACAGATCCGTCTATATAGATAAGCACATCTGTACGATCTGAATGTGAGTCATTCTCAGGTCTACCATTTCCCCTGGTTACAATTCATTAAGCTAGTGACGTTTCAGTCCACGCCTACAAGTATCCAGCCACACAAGAACTCCCTTTCTTAAATACATAATCATTCTCTGATTTCAAATCCACTTCTGATGCGCAAAAATACTAGAAATTCATTTTCCAAAATCACAAAAACTGCCCTTTTTAAAGAACACATATTTTACTCATCATCATCATCATCATCATCATCATCATCATCATCATCATCATCATCATCATCATCATCATCATCATCATCGTTATCATCATCATCATCATCATCATCATCATCATCATCATCATCATCATCATCATCATCATCTTCTTCTTCTTCTTCTTCTTCTTCCTCCTGCTCCTCCTCCTCCTTCTCCTCCTCCTCTTCGTCTTCTTTTCCCTCCGTGGTAACAGACGTTCGTTTCGCTGCATATGTTTCCAGTGAAACTGCGATATTTGAGCCTTTTCCGCTGGTAACAATATTATCATCCCTGCATTCGTTTTCCAGGTCAGTGTTCCTGATGTTTACAATTCACCCCATCAGTCTTTCCACTTCTACTTTAGGGCAACAATGCTGCCTAGCGGTCTGAAATTGATTTTACCATAATTGAACAAACTCTTTCTTGATATTTTGAACCAACACCTGTGAGGCACTACATATAGAAGATCTGAACAGCATGCATTTTACTGATATACATTGAAATCACTTTTATATTGATCGTCCGCACATTCCCTCAAACCAACTTGTTTGTAATGAGACAACTGAATTCAGTAGATAGGAAAGTCAAACAAAAATTTTCTGTTGCATGCCCTGTAGGTACAGACGCACAAACAATCACAAAAAACCGAACGAAATAAAAACAGCGAGTAAACTCAAAATCGCCAAGTCTTCATCTAGATGACTCCAAATTTTGTTGTCTCAAGAGAAATGAACTCGTTTCTTTGCGCCGATGTCCAAGGGGAGATAATTCTCTAAGCCTTGCTTTCCTTTGTGGCTTACAGCTGACATGGCATAGAAAAATGTGGTCGCCATTTCTGCCTACACTTTCCAATTACTGTCTCATGGGAACTGTGGCATCCCGGTCCACAGTTTTAACTCAGTGTTTCCCAACGTGGGGCCCACGCCCCACATGGTGGAAATTCGATTGTTAAGGGGGGCAATTCGAAAATGGAAGAAATCGGCTGGATATAACAAAACGGGCAGACTTAAGACTGAAGTTAACTAAATTGGAACCTGACATAAAATCTCGTTGCAGCAAGCATCAAGCGCAAGGATCTCACTAAATTTAAATAATAAATAATTATTAATAATTAAAATAATATAGAAAAATCTTTCATTAAAATTATTTTGTACTTGAATTTCAGTTCTCCATTATGTGTTTTGAAAATTTACATACTGTGTTTGCTCAATAATTTCCTATTGATTTCTTCCTAAAACCTTATCATTCAAGTTTATTTAGTGAACATTTCAATTTTTGAATATTAAAAATAAATAATGTATATGTTGGGGGGGGGGGGAAATAAGAATTTTAGAAAGGCTTAGGTGGGGCATAGCACAAAAAAGGTTGGGAAACACTGGTTTAACTCCTTCAATATCAGGCTTAAGTTACAAAATGTTGCATGTCTTTGGAGGACGCTGCGATCAACCCAAGGTTGTCATTCTAGGCAGCTGTTCTTTGAGTAGTTTGCCATTGCTTTCTGAACGAGAAGTTAGCGTTAAAGTCCAACTTAATGCCGGTGCAGAGGTTGAACCGCCTACCTCGCCATCAAATCACCGGAGCGCTCGTGTAACTCTACACCATGGCAAATGTTACTTTGAAATAATACATGTGTTCATGGTGAATTCAAGCACAAGCACTACCGCACGATGACGAATACTTTATACGCCCATATCTTTCAAACCAATGTATCCCTTTAGTGAATAAACACAGAAGCAACAATAAATAGGTTGCTTGATTTATTGTCTGATATATTTTCGTGGCATTTCCTCAGATGCATACAGCAGAGTTATTTAGGGTGTGTTTTTAATGACTGTGTAGTGTTTCACAATATTGTCGGTCTAAGTTTTGTATTCACCCTCTGTAAAGTCCATGCAATATAAGAGGTAAATACAAAACTTGCGCCGGCAATACTTTCAAACACTGCACAGTCATTAAAAATGCACCTTGTACATCACATTCAGTGAGTGAGTGTATTATACTTTGGCTGAAATACTTAAACGCATAGTTACTGATATGTTTTCTAATGTCGATCGATAATAGTACATTTAAAACGAAGTCTTTCTGTCTGCACAGAGTTAGTTGAAAATGCCTAATTGCCGAAGTAATAACTCAATATTAACTTATATCGAAGTAGTTTCATGCTATGGGTCTTTGATGTGACAGCGCCGTCACATTTTGTAGGCCCGAGGGCAAGGAGGAATTGGGGGGGGGGGGCATTATTTCACTCATTTTAACAAGCGACGAGCCTGTTCGTCGAAGCCGTGTTCGACCGGGACTTTACCAGTGCAGTCAGGTATCAACTTCGCTAGCGTGACCGCCTAAAGGTGAAGGCTCGATATGTTTAAACAGTCGTTTATTGTTCATCGAATACAATCTGCAACACGGCTGTTCTTTGTCGACTTTACGGCCGCAATGTAACAATGCTTAATTACAACAGACTACTTCCCAATCCCCAGAGGGCAGTCTGGATTTGAGGAGAACAAGCTGTTAAGGGTTATGTAGAGTGAGTTGAGTTGAGATGACTTAAGAACCGACATCACTGCACTCAGGACATTCCCATACGTGCTCCGTCCCCTCGTTCAACAGCCAGCGAAGAGTCACACTACTAATCGTTCCCACCGCTGTCTGATTAAAAGTTCTCCTGGTCTTCCCTCTCAGTTTTGAGAGTCTTTCAGAACCCATGCATATCCCCCGCAATCTCATTCTTTCCACATATGGGTTCTCAATCTGTTCCCCCGACTTCTTCACCTGGTCCCACAAGCGCACGACCAACCCCCCCCCCTCTCCTGTCCATAGGCAAAATTCCACCTAGAGGTGCCTTCCCTGCTAGCCTATCAGCCTGTTCATTCCCTCGTACACCCGCATGGCCAGTGCAAAGTATCCATACAATTATTACGATCTGTGACCTCTGAAGCGACGAGAGCCATTCCACACGAAACATTCCTTTCTCCACCTTGCTAAGCATACTCTTTGAATCCGTAATGAATACAACGTGTGTTGCAGTAGTCTCCTCTAGCCACCGGAGTGCATTCCGATGTATGGTAGTACAGGGTATATTTTTAATGACTGTGCAGTGTTTGAAAATATTGCCGGTCCAAGTTTTGTATATACCTATTATGTTGCGTGAACTTTACAGAGGGTGAATAGAAAACTTGAAAGAGCAATATTTTCAAACACTGCACAGTCATTAAAAATACACCCTATACTATAACCTTGCCGTCTTGACAGGCGATAGTTATTGTGCTTAAGAAAGGGCATAATAACCTCTCTGCTCGGTGATTTCAATGCTCGTGTGGGCAAGGACTCAAGTTCATGGCCAGTGTGCCTTGGAAAATACAACATCGGTCGCATGAATGAAAATGGGCAAAGGCTGCTGGAGCATTGCACCAGTAATGACCTATGTATTACAAACTCTTTTTTTAAAACAAAAGAGATGCATAAGGTCACATGGAAACATCCAAGATCCGGCCATTGGCACCAGCTGGACTTCATCATCACACGGAAACAACATCTGAACCATATATCATTGACTCGTAGTTACCACAGTGCTGACTGTGATACGGATCATTCTTTGGTTGTTGCAAGGGTTAGACTGAGACCAAAGAGAATCTACACAGCTAAACACAAATCTAGCCCCAGGATTAATATTATTAACACTCATGATCCTGAAAAGTGCTTTCAGTTTCAACAGCAACTTGAAGATGCTTTCACTGATACACCAGAAAATTGTACAGTAAATGAAAAGTGGAGTCAAATTAAGGAAACTCTTTATAAAACTGCCGTAGGGGTTTACGGCACTGTGGATCATAAGAGGCAGGACTGGTTTGCGGCCAACAGCGAGACTCTGCAGCCCCTGATTGATAAAAAGAAGAAAGCTCTCTTAAGAAACAAGGAAAGACCAACGCGTAACACTCTGAGTGAGCTAAGGCAAGCTAGGAAGGATGTGCAAAAGGCTGCCAGGCAGTGTGCAAATGATTATTGGATCAAGTTATGTGAGTCCATTCAAATCGCAAGTGATAAGGGAGACATAAGAAGCATGTATGAAGGAATAAAGAAAGCCTGTGGTCCAGTGATCAAAAGAAGTGCACCATTGAAAACCTTGACTGGAGAAGTCATCACTGATAAGAAACAGCAGATGGACAGATGGGTAGAGCACTATTTGGAGCTTTACTCAAGTGAGACCAAACTAGCGGATGATGCCCTCAACGCCATAGAGGCTCTACCAACTCTTGACCACCTGGACACACTTCCCACCATAACAGAAGTTAAGTGTGCTATAAATGAACTTGCATCTGGCAAGGCTCCAGGTAAGGATGGGATTCCAATAGAGGTTATCAGGAGTGGGCAAGACACACTCACTATACAGATCCACCAGCTAATAGAGCTATGCTGGCGTGAAGGACAAGTCCCACAGGATTTCAAAGATTCAAGCATCATAACACTGTACAAGAACAAGGGCGATCGGAGCGACTGCAACAACTATAGGGGTATCTCACTTCTGTGTATTGTTGGAAAAGTATTTGCCAGAATTGTTCTGCGCAGACTTCAAGTCCTAGGAGATCAAGTCTACCCCGAATCACAGTGTGGCTTTCGACAGAACCGGTCTACCACTGATATGATATTCTCATTGCGACAAATGCAAGAAAAATGCCGTGAACAGAATCAACCACTGTTTATTGCCTTCATCGACCTCACAAAGGCATTTGATTTGGTCAGTCGTGAGGGTCTGTTCAAGGCACTAAAGAAGATTGGCTGCCTACCAACTCTTCTGTCCATTGTGGAATCGTTCCACACAGGCATGAAGGGTATAATCAAGTTTGATGGTGCAACTTCTGAAGAATTTGAAATCAAGAGTGGAGTTAAGCAAGGTTGTGTACTAGCTCCCACCCTCTTTGGAATATACTTTTCACTTCTACTGAAATATGCATTTCGTGATCAGGATGGTGGTATATACATTCACTCACGCTCAGATGGCGGCCTCTACAATGCTCAGAGATTGAAGGCTAAGACCAAAATTAGGAGGGTACTGATCAGAGAGTTGCTTTTTGCAGATGATGCTGCAGTTACGACCCACTCTGAGGAAGAATTGCAATGTCTACTATCTGCATTCTCCAATGCTTGTTCTGAATTTGGTTTAACAATTAGCAAAATGAAGACACAGATTATGTCACAAGGTGCACATGAGGTACCATCAATCTTTATTGACGACGCCGAACTAGAGATAGTAGACCATTTTACATATCTAGGATCAGTGGTAAATAGCAAATTATCCCTAGATCAGGAAATCAACATCCGGATTGGTAAGGCAGCAACAACAATGAACAGGTTAAGAAAAAGAGTCTGGGAGAACAGGAAGCTTACTGCCAAAACAAAAGTCCTTGTCTATCAAGCCTGTGTCCTTAGTACTCTTCTCTATGGCAGTGAAACCTGGATAACTTACTCACACCAAGAGAACAATTTAAACAGCTTTCATATGCGGTGTCTGCGAAGAATTCTTGGTATTAAGTGGAAAGACAAAATCACAAATACTGAAGTATTGGAAAGATCAGGTTGTGTGACAGTTTATTCCATGCTCAGTCTTCGTAGACTTAGATGGATAGGACATCTTAGGAGGATGGATGATGGTAGAATACCAAAGGATATCTTTTTTGGTGAATTACAGATGGGTAAGAGATCTCAGGGTCGGCCTCTACTACGATACAAAGATGTGTGTAAGCGGGACATGATTGATACAGGCATTGATAATGCACATTGGGAGCAAGTCGCCGCTGAACGTGTTGCATGGAGGGCAAATATCAGAAATGGAATAAAGTCAAAGGAGAAAATTATTGCAGAAAAGACACACACCAAGCGTTTGAGACGTAAGATGGTGCATGATGGTGGAAATGACCACGTGTTCACATGCACCCACTGTGAACGGACATTTACAGCGCAAATTGGCCTTATCAGTCACACTCGCTACCGCCATAGTTAAAAGTTATTATGCCTTTTTAAAGCACAAACTATCGTCTGTCAAGACGGCAAGGTGCCAATGGATGGAATAACCTCTCTATAGCACGTTTTATTACCTAGGTTGAATTGTAGAGACCACGTGTTGCCCACACAGCATGCTCTTTCTCTCGTTCTGCCTAGTTTACTTCAGAGGAAAGGTATCCCCAATAAATCTGGAAAAGACAAGCTGCAGAAGATGCCGGATCAGCAAAGCAATGTTCTAGCTGTCCGCCTGTCGGAGCTTCGATCCTACACCAGTTGCTGACCAAGGCTTAGGGCCTGGTCTGCCCTGTCATACAATTTAGCCTTTAGACTGAATTTCTTCGCGCCAGCATAAGACCTGCCGGCTGCCTGGCCGAGGGGTTAGCAGCTTTCTCCGTTAATCCCGAATATTCTCGTGGTCGACGTGAGCGCACGAGAATTAGAAGTGGTTTGAGTCGCGCCAGTGACTTATGAGAGTATGGAGCCGGTCGCTCAGAAAGTCGTGGCGTGCTGATGAGCGTAATCTAGCCTAGGAATCAACATACAGCTGAAAGATGCTGGTGTTGACCGCAATATCCTGAAACAGGATGGAAACGCGGGGAAAAAAAAAGAGACCTGCATCATTCTACTTGAGTTCATCCATCCGCCTGAAGCTGTTGGCACAAAGTACTGAGAGGTTGAATATTTCCTGGGGAGACGTGAAGGAACAAATCTTAGCCATTAAACAAATTAACTGGACAGTACATTCCCACCCTTGATAGTGCATCAAGGACAAGTAGAAGACACACCATCATCATGTGTCTTCACAACTGACGTAGGCGTTCGTGTATCTTTACTAATCTCTGCTCGTGTTGTTCTATATCAATTTCACAGATGTTAATGGCCAACGCCACCGTCTTAGGCCCTCCAACATCATCTCTCAATGCCCACCTCTTCCATCACTGAATGTTTCAATCGCACGATATTTTCCAGTGATTCTTTTCTCATGACATGACCGAATAACACTGTTTCTCTTTCTTATAGCTGAATAAATATTCTGTAATCGTCCCAATCGCTACGATGTTTTCAAATGATTCTTTTTTTATTACTTGACCGAATATCACTGTTTGTCTTTATTATAGCTGAATAAATGTTCTGTTTCCATTAGCCTTTTTCGGAAACCCATTATTAATTATTCTAGAATTCCAAGGTATTCGTGACACTTGTCATAAAACCACACTTCCGTTGCTTTATTCTTCTTTCTAACAGAAATCAGATTAGTTCAAGCGACTTTATGCATAAAGTAAGTGAATTGTCTGGGATAAACGAAGGAAGCACAACTAAAAACTCTTTTGCGCGTTAAAGAAATATAATAAGGGCTTTCAGGGATAAGCGATCGAAGCAGCATTCTTCCTTTTTTTCTTTCGTCCTTTATTTCCTGTTGCAGCATAGGCCCTAGACCAGTGGTTCTCAACCGGTGGGAAATTCTATAAGAACCGATTAATTGATACTGTTTTTCCCTCCATACTTTACAGTTCTGTACTTCTCACACTTCTGAAATTCGTTTTATAACGTAAGTAGACCCGCAAATCCCGTTTTATTTAGACGTATAGACTTGTTCTAGTATGTGTTATTAAATTTAGCTTCCATTTGTACGTATACTGTGTAAAAAAAAGGGGGGGGGGATTTATAGGGAGGAAATATGAAAAGGGGGGGGGGGCGTGGGAATGACATTCTGAACATATTATGAAGGGGTACATGGGCCAAAATAGGTTAAGAACCACTGCCCTAGACCAATTCATTCCAGGCCGACTTGTTCTTAACTTACCTGTGCAGATCCATCCAGGTTTAGTAAAATACATTGTAAAGATGATTAGTGGAACAATGTAGTTAATGTAGTTAAACAAGCAAATTATAAAGATGGTCAGTGAAAAAAGCAGATATGGTCAGTGGAGACATTTAATTAAACAAACAAAAATATAGACAGTAAAACAGTTTAGTTAAACCAAAAAGAAAGAAAGAAAAAAAAAAAAAAACAACAGATGAGCAATGGAACAGTTTAGTTAAACAAAATAACAAGGAAAGAAAACATAATTAAAAAAAAAAAAAAAACAGCGATAGGCACTGGAAAAATTTTGTTTAAAAATATCAAACAAACAGAGATGGGCTATGGATTAATTTAGTGAAACAAACAAAAGAAAGAGATGGCTGTTTGAACAATGTAATTAGGCAAGTGCAAACAAAGATGGTTGATGAAACAATTTATTTAAGCCAGCAAACACGTCGTGTCTTTCCCATGTGACATATTGGAATTATGGACATATGTTCACGCCAACAGACACTCGATATGTGATGTGGCCTGTGCAGCCCCAGGCGCATGTAACATCGCCAGGGATGTTCTCCTGGTCACTGTATTATACAGTGGGAACTCCGGGCTCATATGGTAAAAGAGACCTAGCCTGGATGAGGATTTTTAAAAAGTCGCATGAAATTCGACAGGGTCGACTTCATTGCACCGGGTGTTGCTCCCATATGGCTCCGTCTGTTTCCGCAGCGCGGAAAGCGTCGCACAAAGCACGAACTCCGTAGCTCCAGCGACGACCCACACGAGTCTCCGAAAAAATGCACTCGTGAACCGAAGGACGCGTCCCGGAATAGAACCCACATTCTTCGGAGCCCGAGTCAGACGGCTTGACCACTTAGCCACGGAGACTTCCTCATATGGTAAAAGAGTCCTAGCCTCGATGTGGATTTGAATACTTAACCTCTTGGTCAGCACGAAAATGCCCTAACTACTGCGATACTGTGACCCCTCGAATAATAATTTCAATGGCAAAAATGGATTGTAAAAAGAGGACAGAACTTCAGACATCAGAATAACAAAAACTAAACACTGAAGAAAATCGGTTAATAAGATAAATAACATTAAGGAAAATTAAATATTTTTTTCAGCATGTTAAAAAATACATGGATGTCTGGGAAAGATAATTATAAGTATGGATGGGGACGTTTGGAGTAAATAAAGAAGAGAAAGACCACAACAGTAGATGGCTTCCAGAAGTTTTTGATAATTTACACGTGACAGCAACACAAGCAGGACATCTGGCTTATGACAGAGAAACATTACGACAAACTTAATGGGGGAAACTATCTGCAAAGAATAAACCAAAAGCAGACGATGATGATGATGATGATTACTTCAGCCAAATCTGTTCTGGCTTGTGTTGGAGGTTTCCGCTACAAGTTCTGGGATGGCCCTATAAATTTCTGGTTTCCCATTTTCTAATCCATAAATCACCGCATGGGCTTTGGAATTATCCACCGGTTCTTTGTGTTGATTAGCAACATATCCCGTCTCCGCTCGTTACGACATGGGCTGGGTCTATGAGGGAATGCGTTGATGAATGAAGCCATATTCAAGGCGGGGTAGCTGAATTGTCTAACGATAATTACTCAAATTTACGGGAGATCGAAGCATCTAGGGGATATGGCTTCTGGCTCAAATTACTTTAAATCCAGATGAAAAAGAGGTTGTTGTGATTTAGAAGAAGCCGCTAACATACTTTCTCTTGATCTCTATACTGTAGATGGGATGATTATTCTTCCTGGATGATGGCGGAAAATGAGGAGGGTACCGAATGCCCATTGCATACATTAAAACTCTCTCGGTAGCTTAGTATGATACAGAGTAGGCCGTGTTGACTCTGCCATGGAAAATGTAAAAATAAAAACAACCCCCCCCCCAAAAAAAAAAAAAAAATACTAGATGAACTGTCCAATAGTAGTTTCCATTTATATGTCTGTGGTGTGACAGCTTCATCACATTATGTAGGCATACATCAATGTAGAAGAGACGGCCTGTCTTTCGCTCACTGTGGCAAGCGACGAGCCCAGGTGACGAAGCCGCGTCCGATCTTGTTGACATTACGTTTGGAGTTCGCTTTCAACTTCGCTGGCGCGCTCGCAAAGCCATCACATTAGAGGTCACTCAGTCAAATAAACCATTTTTTTGTTGGAGTTCGCTCGCTTTAAATTCAAGCGTAGACTATACACACTATTTATAGTAGTGATGAACTGAATTTTGTGTGTGTGTTAGCTTTTCCCTATCATCAATGTCCCTCGCCATCAGGCGAACCCACTCCGACTTCAGAAGTACTTGTAATTTACGTCCCCAAGTCAAGGACGACAGGTCAACATTTTAGTCCAGCTGTCAGAAGTAGGGGTTGAACCGCTTACCTCGACATAAGGACACATGATATTTAAGAACACGTGTTCTTACCCATTCGACCATACTGACCTGCAAATAAACCATATAATACACTAGTATTAAAGGTGTAATATTGTATGTTCCGCTAATGATGTTATCAATATCCAAATGCCCTCTCCTGACTTAGATAGATGTTTATTCCGTTCTCTCGCTTTGAACTCAAGCGTAGTCCATACATGTGCTACTACTCATAGTGCATTGGGCTGATTGTTGCGTGTGGATTAGCTTTCTATACTACCATTGTCCTTCGCCATCAGGCGAACCCACTCCGACTTCAAAGGTACTTGTAATTTACTTCTCCAAGTCAAGGACGCGAAATCAACATTTTAGTTCAACTGACCGGTGTAGGGGTTGAACTCGCTAATTCGACACCAGCACACTGGAAGTTTAAAAGCGAGCGCTTTTATCAATTCAGCCATGCTGACCTCCTAAGATGGATGTAAAATTATGTAAGGAAGAAGCAGCAATAAATATAGCATAAGACTGGATCAAGGCATAACCATGCGATGCATACATTCATTATCACAAGCATTAAACACAAACATACCACCGCGCGAAGACCATCAACTAATTATGTCCCTGACAATTATTTCTACACAATTCATGGAATTGAATACATCACATTCATAATTACAAGGGACTCAAGGCGTTAATGTAACTGCACTCTGGGACCTTAGGGGTTCAAGTATTCACTCTATGACTGGAGGTGTTAAAGTTATTATTCTTGGAATTTAAGGAGTTAAGTAATAAATATCTGGGACTGAAGGAATTAAGGCAACTTTATCTGACTGGGAGGGGTGGGAGGTGGGGGTGGGGGGGGGGGTGAACTGATAACTTTCTGGGAGTTAATGAGTTCACGTTGTTATTCTCTGCTACTGAGGGAGTTAAGTTATTATCTCTAATACTGAAAGGATTATAGTAAACAGAGGGTATACTTAGCTACAGAAACAACTACCTGGGATGGAAGAAGTAAAGTAGCTTACTCCTTTGGGCTAAAGGGATTAAGGTAAGAAATCCGCGGGATTGGGGGAATTAAAGTAACAACTCTGGCGTCTGGAAGAGTTAAAGTAACAACTATGTAGGACTGAAGGGGTTAAAGTAACAACTATGTGGGACTGAAGGAGTTAAAGTAACAACTATGTGCGACTGAAGGGGTTACAGTAATAACCACGACGGACTGTAGGGGTTAAAGTAACATTCTGTGTGGAACTGAAGGAGTTAAATAACAACTCTGGGACCTGAAGGAGTTAAAATAATACATATTTTGGACTGAAGGAGTTTAAGTAACAACTATGTGGGACTAAAAGGGTTAAAATAACAATTCTGTGGGACTGAAGGAGTAAAGTAATAGCTATGTGGAACTGACGGAGTTAAAGTAATAAATATGTGGGACTGAAGAAGTCACAGTAATAACTACGACGGACTGTAGGGGTTAAGTAACATTCTGTGTGGAAGTGAAGGAGTTAAAGATACAACTCAATGAAACAGAAATTGTTAAATTAACAACTATGTGGGACATAAGGGGTTAAAGTAACAACTTTGTGTCACAGAAGAGGTTAAAGTAACAACTATGTGGAACTGAAGGGGTTAAAGTAACAACCATATTTTACAGAAGAGGTTAAAGTAAATATTATGTGGGACAAAATGGGTTAAAGTAACAACTATGTGTTACAGAAGAGGTTACAACCTCACGGCAACGGATCGTCCCATTATGCTCCGTTCCTGTGCCACAAAATGCTCCTCACTGCCGAATGTGGAAAGTAGAACTGACAGGAGTCTCGGCAAACCAACAGGCCGCACAGGTACACTGTGCATAATGCCTCCGCCAGAATGCCAACACAAAAGTCCTCCACGAAAAATACCGTGCATTGTCGATGGAATCGGCAGTCACCAGAAAAACTGCATTGATCCGGGTTTTATCCCACATGCCTCAGCTTCTTTCCGCAGGGCTACCCACCGAAAGCGCTACACAAAGCACAAATTCCGCAGCTCCAGCGACGACTTCGGGGAGTCTTCTGAAAAATGCACTCATGAACCGAAAAGGCAAACCAGTCAATTCAGTGACAGCCGGCCATTGTTCCGAACATGCAAACAACACTGTTCACTGTGCAAACAACAGCGGGCAGATGTAAAAGCAATCCACACGAAATTCTCAGCTCACAGTGTCGCGCCACGCACTCACTCAGTAGCAGGGCTTCGGGACCAACGCGTTAATGATATCACCCTCATGTTTGTAAAGACATATCTACTGTCAGTGGGTGGTGTGGGTACTACCATCCCCTCTACGTGTACATCACAAGGCAAGGCCTGTTACCCAGCTTACGATGGGTCCCTTCGGAGCCTTGTTAAAATTAACAAAGCACACCTTAATGGGATTCGACCACATGCATCTCTGGATATACAGGCAGTCGTATAGAAACAATGCCACCGCGGCTCCGGGAACATAAGTAGTAAAGAAACAAATGTGTTTTGGACATAGAAGAGGTCAACAATCAACGGAGGATGAGTTATTTAGTATAGAAAGAGTTAATCAAAGCATATTCAAGCGCGGCATGGGGGTCCTAATTTTTGGCCACGAAAGGCACGCAAATGAAAATTAAGGTGGCGTCTTCAACGCTATTTGCCCATGACATCTCCAGTAGCCATTCTATGAAACGTCAATCAGAAAGTAGTGAACAGTGTATTAGTTAGTGCAGTAAGTAGTACGCTAATACTGCTCCTTTCATCCAAAGCGCACGTACTCAAAACCCACAGTTTACAATTTAATTTTTAGGAGTACATTTCGGATCAATACTGGCAATAGTCAACTATCAAATATATATGTCTGAAAACTGCCAGCTACTTACTACCTATAGTACCTTGCAGTGTAAGGCGAGGAGATCTTAAGCCTGGGGAATTAAGGCCGCCTGGCTAATACAGTGGCTGCGATCTATGCAGGTTAGGATTTTCTTTTTTGCCGCGACATAAAAAAAAATCCACACTTTACCGAGGATTCGAACTTATTCTAAATTACCCAACAAATCAGTAACATCACCATCCTGTGTCCTGTGTCACATTTGGAGGTGATATGTCAATAACAATGGCTTTATATTGTGTTGTCCCTTGCGTCCCCTAGTTTCTATTTCTTTCTTCTACTTCTATGAGTGCCACACAATACGTGTGTATTTATTTATGTGCTGTCTTAGTGGCCTCCAAGGTTTCCCCAATGGATATATCATTGGGTCTCATGACGAGGAAAGGGGTCTTGTACTTATTGCTAGCTTCTTACACACACCTTGTACTTATAACGGCGTGAGAACGGGTCCGTTATTTCTACTTATTTCAGATTGGCTTTTAACTAAAAATTCCACCACAGATCAACAAACGCATTAACAGATGTGTCATGCAGAAATACTGGGAATTAATACAAATACGAGCGTGTCTGGTACTTAATTGAGACATACTGACCTCCGAGAGGTTATAGTGCACTTAGACGTAGACAGTCACAATGTTGTGGAGATGAAATAAATTCGAGATTTGGTGACAACTGGCAAAGTTGAAGGAAAAGAACGTGGGGAAAGCAGAGAAGTAAATAACTGGATGGCTTGGCCACGTGGCATTGTCGAGATAAGAGCAGAGAGCTAGCCACGACTGTGGTGATCGCATGAGATGGCGAAACATGGCCGCCCAGGCTTATCGGCATGGCACATGATGATGATGGCTCCGTTGAAAGAGGAGCAATGAGGAACAAGAACCCAATACATCTCAACCTGATTTTTATACAGCCACCATAAACAGGGTTGAGGACAAAACTATACGACAGGCGGGATTTGAAACCACAACTCTGATGTCGAGTCTTTTAGTGGCTGAGAGGTTACGTGTCCGCCTCTGGATGTAGCGGGTTCGATCCCTGATCTCAGGAAGCGCGTGAATAGCACATCGCTTCTCGGCCTTTTGGCTAAGATCAAGTGTATTTGCTGGCCTCCAGTAGTGCGCTTGGTCTGGTCGGAGGCCGGGATGATCAATCTCGGTCCCTTGGCTAAGATCAGGCGCATTTGCTGCATCCCCCGCAGTAGTGCGCCTGGCCTGGTCGGGGGCCGGGTGATCAAAAAAAAAAAAAAAACCCTCACCTTAGCATCACTTTAAATGTGGGCCCGGTGGACCACTGTGGGCAATAGCTCACAGTGGGACTAAGGGTCCACGCCAAAAACAGGGGAGGCGGGGAACCAGCTAGTCTGGGATGACCGCCAAACCCTAAAAAAAAAAAAAAAAAGCGTGAATAGCACAGCAGAACTGGTAGATTATCATGGTCTAGAAAGAATGCGGCAGCAGGGGGTTGTCAGAAGATCTGGTCGACAGTCTCCACTCAGAGGTAAAGCAAGACGGACATCTAATCATATTGTAACGGACACCATTAGTATTGGGACTCTACGCTCTCGGTTGTTGAAGATGAGGACTTAGCGCTTATGGGAATACCCCGAGTGCAATGATGTGGGTTGTTGACTCAACTCAACTCAACTTATAATATCACTCCACTCCCCGATCTCTTGGGTAGTGTATTGGATACTTAGCCTTCTAAACTAATGCCGAAAAACAGGATGTTCGGCGTAGGGGTTGTGCACGTTAAAAATACCAGAGCGGCTGGAGATCGCAAAGAGTGGGCTGGTGGCCGCCCCGCGGGCATAGTTATTAGAAAAGTTAACCTAGCCACGGGTAGACAGAGCAAGTTACCTTGGATGGAATCTGTCAAGAGGAAATTAACCTAGCCACGAGCAGTCAGAGTCCGTTACTTTGGATGGAATCTGTCAAGAGGGAGTAAACCTGACACACGTGCAAGCCGAAGTCAGACACACAGACCTATGATGTGCATAACTTGGTGTGATGTTCTCCCCTCGAAACAGGAACGAATAATGATAATAATAATAATAATAATAATAATAATAATAATAATAATAATAATAATAGAAGAAGAAGAAGAAGAAGAAGAAGAAGAAGAAAGTATGCAGCGACTATAAATAAATTAGTGATTAAACAATATCAAAGTGTATTTATACAGGCAATAACTACAAAGCCGAGTGTTGTATAATATATATATATATATATATATATATATATATATATATATATATATATATATATATATATATATATATATCATCATCATCATCATAATCATCATCATCATCATCTTCCACTTCTGTCGTCAAGCGTCGTGGGGAGGATATATATATTTCATATATATATGTGTGTGTATGTGTGTGTATTATATATATATATATATATATATATATATATATATATATATATATATATATATATATATATATATATATATATATATATATATATATATAATTATTGATGAATTTTAAAGATATTGTAGAATAACCAAAGCAAGGGAGAATTTTACAAGTTGAAAAATATATTCTGCAATGTATCTTTGTCAGTCGAGATGAGGAAAAGAGTTCTTAAGAGCTATATTAACCTATTTACTGAAGCAGATCATGGACAAGTGAGGCTTTATGTGGAAGCTATGGTTATGTGGTTCTATAGAAGAATGATGAGAACACCAAGTACAGATAAAAAGAGTAATGAAGTTAACTTAGAAAGAGATCTGGTTCTAGTATCAGGCAAAACAGTCCACATTCTTTGGGAATGTCACGAGAAGGATAAAGCTGGAGTATGTCAACACAACAGAAACTCTGAGCGGAGAAGAGACAGCGGGAGACGAAAATAGAAGATTCTGGGCAGTTTGACATAATGGCATGGGGGAACATCAGCATCAGACGTGATCAGCAGCCCAAGAGACAGGAGGCTGTGGACAGATGTGATAGCCAATGCCACACGATATGGACAATAAGAATAAGCGGAAGAAGAATAAGAATATAGAGGATATGTGGTATGATGGTTATGACGCTATGCGGACAAAGGCGAGAGGGCGGTGGGTCGAGATTTTCCATATCTGCACTCGCCGATCGCTACGGGAGGATAACACTGACCACCTACTCGCCTGCAATGAGCGATCACTACCCAATATGCTGCACGTGGTCTACAAAAAGGAATTAAAACTCCTAAACATAAACACATTTATGATCTGTTTAAGTCCCCGTTAATCACTGGTATCATGAAGGCTAATAGACTACAATGGCTGGGGCATATAGAAAGAATGGAAGATAATAGGGAAACAAAACTCGCTTACACTCAGGAAATAAATGACCGTAGACCCCGGGGTAGACCAAGAAGACGGTGGAGAGATAATACATATACAGACCTACAAGCCCTTGGAATCAACGACTGGCAAGAGAAGGTCCACCAGAGAGACGAAAGGAGACGGATTGTATCTGCAACAAAGAACCTCAATGGCTCGGAACGCTGAAGAAGAAGAAGAAGAAGAAGAAGAAGAAGAAGAAGAAGAAGAAGAAGAAGAAGAAGAAGAAGAAGAAGAAGAAGAAGAAGAAGAAGAAGAAGAAGAAGAAGAAGAAGAAGAAGAAGAAGAAGAAGAAGAAGAAGAAGAAGAAGAAGAAGAAGAAGAAGAAGAAGAAGAAGAAGAAGAAGAAGAAGAAGAAGAAGAAGAAGAAGAAGAAGAAGAAGAAGAAGAAGAAGAAGAAGAAGAAGAAGAAGAAGAAGAAGAAGAAGAAACATAAACACATACGCGTAAAATATAGAAGTTACAAAAATTTCAACCACAACGCATTTTTACATGACTTGCTAAGTTCACCTCTAGACAATGTTTACCAACTTCCTGACCCGGATGATGCTCTGGAATTCTGGATGAAGAACTTTATTAAAATGTTTGATAGACATGTGACAATCAAGTAAGTTCGAGTAAAACATGACGTCAAACCACCTTGGATCACCCATGAAATACTTGAAATTACGAGAGACAGAGATAAAGCACATAAAAAGCAGGATCTCAGCACATACCGCATTCTTAGAAACAAAGTTCAATATACCATAGGAAGGGAACAGAAAAATTAATTTAAGAACTTAGTAGTAATGGGGGAAAAAAAACAAATAGTAAGGATATATGGAAGCAATTAACACTTTGACAAACAAGTATAACTTCCCAAATTCTTTACCATCAAATCATATTACATGCGACCAATTCAGCCATTTTTTAAAAACTGGCATAGACCAGTTGAAGGCTTCAATACAAAATTCTCCTTGTAACTTATCTTTACTGTCATCGTTTTGCGAGAATAGATGCTCTCAGGATATTCTTTCCGACATTCCGCTAATGACAATCACTGAAGTATTCACTTACCTCAGTAACCTAAAAAACACAACCTCATCTGAGTTAGATGTAATCAGCAACCTGATTCTCGGTTGTGCTGCGCCAGTGATTGGTATATCACTAACCTATGTATATAATCAGTGACTCACCAAAGGCCACTTTCCATCAGCTCTCAAAATTGCTAAAGTGTACCCTTCTCTTAAATCTGGTTCATTGGACAAAGACAATAGTCTCCCTAACAATTACAGACCCATTTCCTTACTATCATCACTATCTAAACCACTAGAAAAATACATCCATAAAGTAACATTAGAGTATTTAGTTCGCAACAAGCTTATTGTTTCCAGTCAATCAGGATTTCGACCAAAATATTCTTGCCATACGGCCCTAACAAACATGATACAAAATTGGCACCAGAATATAAACAACAGTCTATGTGGATCTGTGTTTATTTATTTCAGGAAAGCATTTGATATGATAGACCATGTTATTTTAATTAAAAAACTAGAGTCAATGAAAATTGGCCCTAATGTAGTCACTCTAATAATATCTTTTCTATCAAACAGAAAGCAAGTAGTATCACACAATAAATCTCTGTCTCAAACCACTACCTTCAATATTGGAGTACCGCAAGGCTCTATTCTTGGCCCTCTGTTATTTTCCATATATATTAACGATCTACCTTTGCATCTTTCGTCGTCACGCGATATATTTGCAGACGACTTTACAGTGTATACAAACGTTGAAAACTAATTTGCTCAAGTCGTCTTTGCAACAAGAATTAAATAATGTAGTTAGGTGGAGCTATACAAACCGTATGCAAATTAACATCACTATAACAAAATCTATGTTATTAACAACCAGACAAAGACGAGGACACAAGGAAAATATTCTATACTTCTCACATACAGACACATTTTGACTACTGCTCTACAATCTGGGACGGTTGCTCTAATTCAAGCACCACACGACTTTACTCACTCCAGAAAAGGGCAATGAGTTTAATTTATAGCAAACATTTATCTGATAACCCTAGCCTGCATAAACGCCTTCAGTTACTACCACTCCGCAAACGTCTGCTTTTCAATAAGCCCAAATTAATTCACAGAATCCTACATCGGAATGCCCCAAATTACCTTTGGCCATTATTTAAATATAATGCTAGACACAGTAAACGACTAAATATATTACACATTCCGAAGCCTAGGACTGACTTATACAAAACAAGATTAACGTACTCTGCAGCTCAGCTGTGGAACAATCTTCCACAAGAAGTCAAAGACATCACCAATCCCTATACATATAATCGCAAGTTATTCAAAAACTATCTCAGTACGGATAACCTTCCCCCTTAATAATAGAAATAATAATAATAACAAAACCCTAGTATAACAACCAGTTTCCTTTTGGTAGGCCAGTATATTCCACATAGGTAATAACAAGTGTCGCACCATTATCTAATATTACTGAGTAGTGTAGTTTTGATGTTCGCATTTTGCCCATGCCTTTATAATGCATATCTTTTATATTGTTGCTGTTCTCTATTAGCCTTGAATGATGTATGAATGCAATAATGTATGAAAGAGAGTGATAGAAGAGCAGAATGTTAGACGGGCCTGCGTGCCCAATTCTTAACCCTTTATAAATAAAATTTGTTCGTTTGTTCGTTTTGTTCGATTCATGCCACAGAATGAGATGTTCCTAGCATTACATATTAACAGCAGGATCCCATCTTTATATTTATATTTTTAAAGTTATTTCTGTCTGCTTTAGAGGACGTTGCATTCAACTTTAGTATCTTGGCTGTTTGTGATTTTCTAGGTAATTTAACCTTCTTAAGTTTGCCATTGCTTTCTGAGCGGCCGAGGCTCTTTTATTTTAAACGCCCCGAAGCAGATTTCTGCTATAGGTCTGTTTTGTAGGCCAGGATTAGGTGGCCATTCCTTCTCTCACTTTCGTAACCGACGAGCCCAGACGTAAAATTCAATGTCCGACCGTAATAATGACATTACTAGCGCAATTTACCAGCAAAAGAACTAGCGCGCCTGCTGCCGACGCTCAAACCACTGTAAAATTCAACGCATTGCGCTGTTCCCAAAAAACCTGCTGCCGGCGTCCAACCCGACATGTCCTGATTATGAACCTGCACTCACTACCCCTCAGCTACAGAGGCCGACATTGGTGACTAAACTTCTAAAATCTAGACAAGAGCTGGCCAGCAAACTAGATTTTTTCAAACTATAAATTGAGCCAGACACTAACCTCCTTGTTTGGATCCCCCTGCGTCACCCAAAGTGCGCTTAAATCCCCTGAAAATGCTCTTATCTCCCCTGCTTTGTCCTCTACTTAAAGGCTAATAGGCAGACGGCTTTCTGTAGCGTACCTGGTGACTTCATTGCTTCTAGTTTATTCTGATAGGATATGTTTTCTCCCTGCCTTATCTTCTCTCTTTATATCACGTCGCTTCTATAATTATATACAGGCGTATTTCTTTCAAAGAAGTCAGCTTGACCGAAAGGATTACCACTCCGGGGCTTAAATGTCTTTTGCGCTGACGGTCCACGCCCCGGATGGTTGGATTGAAACGTTGATCTCGTTCAGAAAGCAACGGTAAGCAATGAGCGAGATGTTTTCCGGACGGTTGTTATGGGAGCAACGTTCTGCAAACGACATGCTACTGAATGAATGAATGAGTGGTTAGTCAGGTCTTAGAAATGACTCAGCTACCGTATAACGGTAAATTGTTCTATCTGCTTTCTGTTACCGCCGAATATTGGGAGGCTCTCACTAAACCCGTCACCCCACATTGTGCCAACGACTTCGAATGGAGGAGCGCAACTGGGAGGATGCATGTCTTATACTAGTGCGCGGATATGCAAACTAAAGAACCTATCTGTGAAGAGAGACAGTAGAAAGCATTATGATGACAGGAAAGATCTGTGGGAGAAGAGACATGATGCTCAATATCATCTACAGAATTGATCCGGAATACCAAAGACCGAGATCTGTGGTGAGACATGAAAGCTGGTGTCAGTTATCAGGGCATGAGTCGATGACGAGTGCGTCATCTGGTCTCTATTTCATTTGTGTACGATACGAGAGCTGATCAATGCGTATGGATGCATTTCTTAGACAAACAGTATAGATAAAGACAACTGATTCTGCAGTATTTGCTAGATAACTATAGTATCAATGGACGCGAACGGGCAGAAGAGCATGCAATCGGTGGAGGAAACAATACTTAAACAAGCGATATTGAAAACTGAAATGGACAAATCAAAATGAGGATTACAAATCATAGCAGCATAGAGTAAACAGGTTAGACAGAAGCAATAACGGATAAGAAATATCTTGACTGCAGCAGGATATTACATAACATAATGAAAATAAATAGCATATTCACAAGAATCATAGGATACCAAGGTCAAACTTGGACATTATACAAATCACAATTACGCAAAATTAACACTTGCAAGATGAGATGTTTAAGAAAAGCTGCCAACTTAACTATCCGAAACGGGGTAGGACATGGCGTTATCAGAAAGACAGTGGGATGAACACCTCGTGCTACATACTCAAAGGCAGAAGATCACATGGTTCGGCCATCTCACTAGAGTTGAACAACATCAGCTACCATGACTGGCGCTACACTAAATAAGATCCTCCTATACGAGAGCAAGAGGACGCCCCAGAATAAAATGGACAGACGACATCAAAGTCATTGTACATTCATCCGCAATGACACTATCAAGTGCCACCCATCGGGAGCTGGAATGTCAGCTAGTCCTCCCCACGTCGCTTGACGGCAAAAGTGGAAGATGATGCTGATAAAGATAAATGAAACAAAAAAGAATGTGTTTATCCTGAATCCAACAAAACAAATACATGCACATACCAGACTAAGACCTCAGGCCAGGTAAACATAATAATCACCATGGGAATTATAGATGACAATAATATCATAAAAACTAATACAAAGATAAATTTTTTTTTTTTTTTTTTTTCCGCGTTTCCATCCTGTTTCAGGATATTGCGGTCAACACCAGCATCTTTCAGCTGTATGTTGATTCCTAGGCTAGATTACGCTCATCAGCACGCCACGACTTTCTGAGCGAACAAAGATAAATGAAATATTTTATTCATACTTGTTTGAGTTTTTATTATATTACATTATTATCGTCTATTTTTCCCATGCTGATTATTCTGTTATTATATACAAGGAAACACAAAAGCATATCCCATAAGACGGCTATATTTTCAGCATAAAGAATGGAAACGAGGTTTTATGGTGCAAATGCGCCAGACAAATTGTTCATTTGTTGCAAGAGTGTCCAACATATGCAGAACAAAGACAAGTGATTTGGCTCATACTCGCTCCATTTGAGAACAAACTTTATGGAGATGGCAACAAGCTCAATTTGTCTGCTGTTTTTTTTTTGCATTTATTTATTCATGCTGACTTCTGAAAGGGAACGACTAAGCAGCAGCAGCAGCAGCAGCTGCAGAAGCAAAAGCAGCAGCAGCAGAAGCAGTAGAATAATAATAATAATAATAATAATAATAATAATAATAATAATAATAAGAAGAAGAAGAAGAAGAAGAAGAAGAAGAAATTCCTCATCCCTCCCATGCTGTCATGGGGATTGTAATGTTTAAGCTACATTTGCGCTCCCAGGTTAACCTGGCTTCACATGGGCACCATGTCATGCCATTGTAGCATCTGTCCAATAATGTGATTAGCTTTGTAGCATCTGGTAACAACTGTAGCATATGTCCAATAATTTGATTAGCTTTGTGGCTTCTAGTAGCCATTGTAGCATCTGTCCAATAATGTGATTAGCTTTGTAGCATCTGGTAGCCATTGTAGCATCTGTCCAATAATTTGATTATCTTTGTAGCATCTGGTAGTCTTTGTAACCTCTGTCCAATAATTTGGTCAGCTTTTTAGCACCTGGCTACAGTTACGCTTAGCCGTTTGTGCGATCGTTTACCACGTCTGTGCGTGCAAAAAGCAAATAGTGACCTTTCCCGCCATGCACCACTGAGGTCATATGTGGAATATGTTGCCAGTCTTTCCCTCACACTCGCGGGCAAAGAGCCCAGGCATGGAAATCGCGATCGATGGTGCTCGAAGCATAATCAGCGCACAGTTCGCTATCAACTTCGCCAACGCGCCATATTTACAGATAGTTAACGCCATAATTTCCGTTCTTCGTGGCGAAGGTGTAATGAACGCGGTTCGTAATCCCGCTTACTCGCGTTTAAAACACAATTGTGCGCGATTTGGCAGCATACCGCGTTGCGCTGGGTTTTAACGAATTAGTATGCGAGCACATCGTTCAGAAATCAATGGCAAACTACTAAACGTAAATTTGCCAAGACATCAACAACAGTGAAATGCTGGTGTTGACAGCGATATCCTGTAAAAGGATATGAAAAAAAAAAAAAAACACACGCGCCATAATTGTTTCTTTTTGGGTTTCAAAACTATAGAGATGCGGATACGGCAGTAGTAGTGTCTAGCTCGCTTGTCCACGAGCCCTGTGGAAATGTTTTAGAACTCCCTTTGAGGTTAGGTCATTGTTCCACTGACCTTGGCTCTCAGGTCAACCCAGCCAGAATGAGTACCAGAAACTGTCCTGGGAAGTAAACATGGCCGGAGGGTTGTTGCTTACACATTCCATCCAGTACAGTTGGGTCTAACACAACACGTGCTAGCACCATATATATATATATACCCATTATGTCTCAAAAGTGTGAAAACGGGGCCTTGACCTCATCTCACCTTTTACATTGAAGCAATACATTGTTATAAATGTATCATTTTAAAAGTTTAAACTGGAGAAAACGAAACAAAGAGTTTATGAACATTACTATTACTAGTGTCACTATTAGGGCATTCCCATTACCCGCTCGAAATACTGGCTGTCGGGTTTAGAAGAGACATTCAATTAACTTTGTTAACTTATGCCCCTGCCTAAAGTTCCCAGACGAAAGCCTGAGAAAATTGATATTAATATCAGTGCGACCTCTGAGTACATCGACCTGATGTAAAAAAAATACTGACTAAAATGTTCTCCAGTTTATTTAAAAACTTTAGCTCCGAAGAAGTCATTAAAGCAGTCTCTCCATGGGATATCAGTCCGAACCTTGCATATCATACACATTATGAGTACTATTTTGAATTTCCTGCCCTGTTACCGACATCCCGTGAGTCAAAACAAGACGGGAAACTCATAAGTTAACTGAAAACACTTGATAAACTCATGTTACACTAAGCCTGTTTTTAATATAACACATTTTAAACAAACAACGGGAATAAATTTGTAATATCTAGCTTGGTGCACAGTTTTCAATTACACCGCTACGCATACAAACCAAACTATGGTGGTATCTTTTTAATCGGTTTAACAGACAAAAACCATCAGGAATCGGGAAATAAAACTAGGTGCTAATCTTAATACTAATCTTTTAAACTGAAAATTGAACACATAGATATGTTCAAAACAGTGTATTCCCTTAGTGAATTTAAAGCACAGAAGCCATCAACAATATATTGCACGATTTATTGCCTGGCATATTTCGCTGCATATCGTAAAGTGCCTACTGCAGATTTATATATCATGTAAAATGAATAATCGAATAATACTTTGGCCGAAATACTAAATATATAGTCATTGATATTGTTTGACGACGTTAACTATTTTTCCTTTAATGTGTTTCGTTATATACTGTTTATTGCTTCTGTGTTTAACCATAGGTGTGTGTCAATGAGAAGATGTGGAAACAAACAATAGATCTTCATTTGTATAATCCTTAAAGAAAGTGTACTGTGATTAATTGGGAACAGACAGAGAACACTAATATGGGTAGAAGGAGAAGAAGAACAAGACACAGAAGATGGAAGAGAAAGATATAGATAAGGATAAGGATTTGGATTAAGTTGATGTGAGGGATATAAAAAAAGGTGCAGACGCACGAAACGTAAAAGAGAAAGACGAAGACGAAGAGAAAAAGGAGGACGAGAGGGAAAACCAGAAAAGTGTAAGAAGACGAGGAAGACGAAGAGAAGGTGGATGATAAGGACGGGTTAAAGAGGAGGAATACGGAAACAAACCATGAGAGGATAAGTAGAAATTGAATAAGTAAAAGGCAGAGAGTAAATGGAAGAAGGGCACCTAGAGGACGCGGAGGGAAGAGGAGGAGAAAAAGAAGAAAAAGGAGGGCAAGATGAGGAAGAAGAAGAGGATAAGAAAAAGGATGAGGAAAAGAAGACAGAATATGAGGAGAACTAGTAGGCGGAGTTGACTGAGAAGGTTGAGAGGAAGAAGCTTACCGAGAAGAAGAAGAAGAAGAAGAAGAAGAAGAAGAAGAAGAAGAAGAAGAAGAAGAAGAAGAAGAAGAAGAAGAAGAAGAAGAAGAAGAAGAAGAAGAAGAAGAAGAAAAAGAAGACAACTAGAAGAAGAAGAAAATCATCTTTCTAGTACGTACCAAGTACTTTGAACAATCTTGCCGCGTCTTATACCAGATGACGCAGCAGCAGCAACAAGCAATCGCGACAAGCAATCGCGAATTAATTTGTCTGGACAATATCGTGTGCAGTACTAGTCCTGAAAGTTCCAGCCATACACATCAAATCGATGACTTTCACGGTATTCTGTGCTCATCACAAAACACTTTGTGCGTTTTCCAAATTGTTCTATTACAAATCCCCCTGACTATTTCCCATTACATGTGCACATCATTCGTCTTCTGAAGAGGTTAGGAAATTCTTCGAAATATAGTTAATGTTATCTCCTGCCTATAGTACCTTGCTGTGCAGAACAGAGGTGTCTTGAGCCTGAGGAATTAAGGCCGCCTGGCTAGTGCAATTGCCACAAACTGTGCAGGTTAGGGTTATCTTTTTGCTCCCGACCACCAAAAAAAAAATAAAAAAAATCCACACTTTAGCGAGGATTCAAACCCGGATCTCCCGAAGAAGAACCCGGCATTCTAGCCACTCGCCAGCCGCTTTCCCAAATATAATAAATATGTAGTTAATTTAATTGTTTATAAATAAGCCAAGTCTTAGTCACATGTGACTGAGCTTACGTACGGCAGTAGACGGGACTACGTGCTTTCTGTTAGCGCCGAATGTTGGGCGGCGCTCATCACACGTGACACCCCACATTGTGCCAACGGCTTCGGGTGGAGGAGCGCAATTGGGAGGGTACAAGCCTATACCGTAGTGCTAGGAAATGCAACCTAAAGGATAAATGTCATTATAGGGCAGACAAGCCCAAATCCTTGGTCGGCAACCGGTCTGGGATGGAAGCTCCGAAAGGCAGAAAGCTACAGCATTGCTTTGCTGATCCGGCCGCTTCTGCAGCTTGTTTTGTTCCAGGCGTATTGGTGTTATCTTTACTCTGGAGTAAAATAGGCAGGCCGAGAGAAGGATCATGCTGCAATGTCAACACATGATCTCTAAATTAAGCCCAGGGGTTGTGCCATGGAGAGGTATATCTCCATTTCCCAAACTATCGTCTGTCAAGACTGCCAGGTGCCAGAAAGTCAAATACACTAAATTGTAGTTTTTTTTTTACGTGGTGTACTGGTCAAGACGCCTGCTTCGTTGTCCCAAGGACTTGAGTTCGTTTTCGGAATCCGTAATTCATTTCACGAGTGGAATTTTCCCAGTGATCCCACAGAGTCATCGCTGTGGCTAAAGAGTTAATCGTCTGCGAAACTCCATCGGTAGGTCGCTCTGCGGAAAGAGATCCAGCTACGTGGGATAGAACATCGAGCAATGAAGTTGATCTTCAATCCTGTAAGACACCCCTGTAAGGCTAGAATATTTCCTATACACATATTGGTGTACAGTGCGTGAATAATCGATAGCGGTGTTTACAGACTCATCAATTATCCATCATTTGTTTTTATACATTCAAATTATTAATCATTTGTTACTGATAAACAAATTACCTATCTTTTGTTTTATAGTCCTTATAATTCCTCACAATGTGTGATAGACCCACCCAATATCTAACATTTGCAATAGACCCACCAGTTATCCATCATTTGTTATAATCATATCAATTATTTATAATTTGTTATAATCCCATCAATTATTAATCATTTAGTATAATTCAATCAATTATCCATTATTTATGATATACCCATAAATTATCCACGGTTTGTAATGGACCCATGATTTATCCATCATTTGTTAAAGACAAACCAATTTGTTACAGACCCATAGACTATCCATCATTTGTTAAAGTAATATCAATTATTAATCATTTGCTATAATCCCTTTAATTATCCAGGTGTTGTTACAGACTTATCAATTATCCATTATTTATTACAAACCCATTAAATATGCATTATTTGTTATAGATCCATAAATTATACACTATTTATTATAGATCTATCAATTTCCCATCATGTTTTATAGTATAGATCCATCAATTATTCACTAGTTTGTTATCTATCCATCAATTATAAACTATTTGTTAGAAATCCACAATTATCCACTATGTGTTAGAGATCCATCAATTATCAATTAGTTTAATGTAGAACCATTAATTTTCTATTATTTATTATAGAACCATCTGTATCCATTATTTATCATAGTTCCTATTGATAAATAATATTACTATGATAGTCAGGTACTGTGACTAACTGACTAACTGACTATCATAGTTCCAGTGGACACCTGGCCTCCTTATGAGCACATTGCCATGTTGCGACGCTCACATTTGTTTACACACAATATTGTTATTTGAAACTTCGCCTACGATATCTTTGAACTGTCTGATTTTTTTCTTTCACTGTCATAGATCGATGAGGTATGATCGATGGCTGAAGTTGACAGATACATGAATGTGTCACTAAGCTGTTGTTGATCCTGCATGAGGTTTAAAGAGATTTAGAGGGAGAGAGTGGGAGGGGAAGGGGGTTGAGGGGAGAGAGGGAGGGGAGAGAGGAAGAGAAAGAAGATGAGAGGGAGAGAGAGGAGAGAGAGAAACAGCGAGAGAGGACAGAGAAATGGGATTAGGAGATGGAGATAGAGAGACAGAACGAACGAACGAACGAATGCACGAACGTTTTCAAAGTGTCACAAATTGGGCACCTAGGTCAGTTATACATTGGGCTCTTTCAAATACTCATGTTTCGCACATCACTGATTTATTATGCATGTTGTATTGACGTGATACATTCATGTATGGCTTGGTCATGTGACATAATCCTGACAAGAACACAGACCTGATCCATGACGTGATCGTGTGAGATGGCCTTCTATGGTAGACTAAGCGCGCGCGCACAACTGAACGAACGAACAGAATTTATTTTCAAAGGGTAACAAATTGGGTACGCAGGCCCGTCTTACATTCGGCCCTTCTGTAATATAATAAAAACGTCCCTACCCTTTCCTAAGCATTGACTCCCTTAAAAATAAACAAACCCTTACAATTACTGGTTAAGTAACTTGCTTAGGTAGGAATAGAAAATAAAACAGCGATAGACTGACTGTGGCGAGCTAAATTTATTTGGCTTTATTTCTTTTACGTACCTGGCCAACAGTCGTTGACTGATTGTAAGACAAAGGCCCAGTGTAGCCATTTTTAGTTCAAGCTAAGAAAGTAAACAGACGTGCGTTCCCTTGTGGGATTTCTTTCCCCGTGTGGGGAAAGGGTATTGTTGCCTTTAAAAACATGATTCTCTTCAAGCTATTGGTATGTTATCTACATTATTAAGATATATTTATGTATTACATTGACCAGTATGTTTAATTAAGAATTAGTTACAATTCTCTTAAACCAGGCTGGATGATGTTTACTAAGGAAACACAGGTGGGCGCCACGCTGTAATTTTTCCTATGTCTTCAAATCCCTAGGTTAATATCTTTTATAGGCATTATGAACTTATATCTAACTAAATGGTGTTTATAACCTATGAATAGTATGTGTACTGTAGTACATAGAGTATCAACTCTCATGTCAGAAACTCTTTTCAATTTAGGAAAGACTCCTGATTCATACTTCAGAGAAGAAAACTCGTTTCTGCCAATTTCATAGTCCTATGAAAAATAACTTCTATGCAATGGAACTATATATCCCTATCAATGCTTAGAAATCTGCAAATAATTTATGTACTGTAGAGATTGGACTTTAAAGAAACATTTTCTCAATGTAGGAGCAGACTCTTGATTTCATACTGCACAAGTAGAGAACTGGTGTCTGCCACCTTCAAATATCCTATGTAGTGTAAATGCACTGGTAAGGATGTCTCTGAACTTGTTTTATCCATGCGGGGACATACAAATGATTACGCATATTCCTGACTCTTACTTAGTCAGGGGATAAAATATTTTGCCACATTATAATCTGTAACTTGGAAATATAGTGCTAAATTTTAGTACCATTCTTTTGTTAACAGATTAGTAACCACTCCATATGAGGTTGAACATATAATCATTTCATAAAATAGTGTTAGGGACAGGCCATGTTTGAATATAAATTCATGAACAATTAAACGCGTGATGTAAGTGCATGTTCGGATAGGATTCACTCCGCATCGCCTCACCGTAGTAGAAACAGAAGCGAAGATTGATGTGAATAAATTGCTTGCAATATTCAGAAGACTGGACCATGCGGCATAAGTTATTCTTATAAATACCCTCCGAATAATAGCAGTCATTGGCAAAACATATCACAGCGATTACTATCCTCATGTGCTGTACGCAGTGGGGGAAAACAATGGATGTTTTAGTTCATGAAGATAATTCAAAAACCTAGGCTCCCTGCATCATCATTATGATTATTATGTATGATTATCATGTACTTAATATCAGAGAAATGTACATGTATGTCTTTTTCTGGTATGAGAATTTTCTTTGTTCTGATTGTTACTTTTTACTGTGGGAATATACATTTTAATGTTGCACCTTGGGATTAGAGGATGTTGATGTAAGAATACATATGTATGTCAGTACTTAAGAAGCCAATAGTGAATAGTCTTGACCTAGTGATGATTATAGTGCCGAAATGAAGACGCGGCATTAGAAACCACAGGGATTCTGTATAGGCTATTCTCTTCAAGTAATGAGAGAGACAATATCAACATGTTGGATGGACAGAATGACTTCACCCATCCAATAGTCCCAGTAACAACAGAACAAAATATAAGTGAGAAAATACCTTACTCACTATGAAGAGTCAGAATGGCTCTACTCAGCAATGAGGGACAGTGGATCATGGACACCCACTCCTTTCCCCTTCTCCCCTTGGTGTTTTGTATTTGTGTTTGTAATTGTGTTGTAAACCTTTTACCATAACACAGTAGGTTAATGCTTGTGTTGTATTCTTGTCATCCCTTTTCTATAGAAGAGAAGCAGGTGGTGGTTGAATTTGGTGGGACTATATCACTAACACTGGATCCTGGGTAAACAGCCATAAAGTGAATGTCCAAACCATAGTCTGGATCTAGCAATACCTCAATGTTTACTGCGGCACTCAATAGCTCCATAGCGAGCAACAGATAAATTAGAAGACAACTGACTGGGTGAGTGATTAAGTCCTATTTTAGTAGGAATATCCAGGATGGACTTCAAGATCTAATAATCTACAAAGATGAAGATCATCAGAGTACTGACAACAGTGTATCGTTTGCGTTACTTCTGAGAAGTATCACCAATGGCCTCATCATTCAACCAAGTCAGTGAAACTGGGACAATCCTTCTTCAAGTTACTAAAACTAACAACAGTGAGTAACCTTCAACTGTTGGTTGGATTACCAAGTTAATATCCACAATGGATAAGTCTTCGAAAGAACATCTCACAGCTGCAAAAGTCAAACATAAGGTTCCAGCCATGCAACACCAAGTTCTAGCTATGAACACCAACTCAAACAAATGGGAAGAGACACTGAAACAACATTATAGCCAATACAAACAAATGTACCAACTTCAGAACATCTGAACCATAACTACACCAGATTACCCCAAGGTCCAAAACCTGAACACCATCAAAAGAACCATATGAAAGCAGCTAGATGAGTAAATGCCTTTACGCCTGCAACCAAAGGAATCACCTGATGGCTTGCAAACCTGGATATGTGGTGGAGTAATATTCTTCAGTTACATGCCTGCAGCAGAATCTTCAGATGAAACCAAATGAATGATTCACCACTGTATGTTCTACACAGAAATGGAATGAATGAGAACTCTATGCTGGTCCCATGTCAGCCTAACTGCCCATCATCAAGTGTGGGATGGCCTATCAACATGAACCGGGTGTGTGACAAAGCCTTTTGAACTAAATTGGGAAACGGTTAACATAAACCGAGCTGTTGGACAGTCGTCATCTTTTCATCGATAAGATGATATAGGGAAGAACCTTCTGCAGAGCTTAAGTTGCATCTCCTGAAAGTATGACAGACCTAGGCATCAATTTCAATTGGAACACAACCCAAATGGCAACCGAGTATTCTTAAATTCAGTCTCATGGAGAGAATATGTGCTTATGTATAATTCTATTCTTGGATTATGGATTAGAAACATTCGCCAGCCAACTTCGGTGGACATACTGTGAGTAGAAAATGACTGTGAGTATAATTCTGCACGGATAATTATGGACATTAACTGCTTTGCACTGGAGAAGAATGCCCATCCGCAACGCCTAAATGAACACTATAATTAATTAATTTAATTATTAGTATCAACTGTTTTCATGAGTGTGGTTTTCTTCAATGACAGGAAAAGGGTAAAGATTGTTTTACATGGTAATGGTGTACACCTAAAGGGTTATGTTATGACATATATGTATAATATTTTGACACCCACTCATTATTTTTAAATATGAGAATTGTACATGGTGTCAGAAATAAATGTATGTATGTTGGGTTTCTGCACCTAGACCAATGTGATTTTATCTAGGTACAATGAGTCAAGTTAGCAGAACCAATTTGTGGTTGTTGTGTTGTTTGTAATAACCTTGTTTTTTTTTTCTGGGGTCACTGGGTACTATGTTGTAATACTGCATATCATTCCCATGCCTGTCTGAAAATGCATAGTGTTTATTACACCTATATATATATATGTAACTGCAGATCTTGAGTTAATACCTGAACTGTGTGTCCAAAAGTGTTGTGTACATCAAGTAAATGTGGTGTCCAACAAGTGGTTGTTTATATGTTGTGAGCAATCAATATCCTTCTAGCATCTATAGTTAATTTAAGGGTGATGAAGTGGGAAGGGAAACCTACACACAGATGCCATTGTTTCAAGGATGGAACTCTTTCCTCCTGGGATTTGTGGTAAATATCCCTGATCACCCTGCATTCTTACCAGTGACAGAGAATCAATAATACCCCCTAGACATTTTAACGAATTATTCTCAGGAATTAAAATCCACATCCCACATGTGTGGTCCCGCCCGGTACGGACTTCACCTAGTAGTGGAGTAGTCCGTGAATTTAAAACTCATGGTAAACATCACAATTGGTGTATTATTGTGAGTATATGAATTCAGGGAAAACCTCTCGCAGGTAAACCAAGTCACTTCAGAATGTTATAGTGTTAGTAACAGACCTAATCACTCATTAGTATGAGCTGAGTCAAGTGTTATATGAACCCATAATGGCTCAGACAAATATAGGTTTTTTTTTTTGGTACAAAACTGTTCACAGGTAATATCTTGATTCTGGCAGATGCATCAGGTAGTTGGTTGTTGGATATGAGATTTTTTTTTTTAAACTCATATTTTATATCTTATTGATGGTAAACTCACATAAGATAGGTAATTCAGTGAATGTTTAGAATTCATAGTCATTCCCGTTTGAGGTATGGTTCTGCTACTCTGATATTCTCTTTAAATGGTTTAAAAGTGGTGTACTCATGAACACACTACTATATTATGTATCCATAAGGTTTATGTTCCTACATATGAATCATGTGTTAATTAATTATTTTGTCATTGATTATCATTGTATTTTCATGCTTGATCTGCTTGTAATATGTAATATTGAAAAGTTACCAAGGCAGCAGAGAGTGATAGACAATTTTATAGATAATTAGGACAGATAAGTTAGAAATCCAATAAATGTTTTTTAAGGGAAAAATTTAATCAACAAATGATGATTCAGTAGGAAAGGAAATAATACCTGAGAGATAAATTAAACCAGGGGAAAATAGCAGTAACTAAAGTAAATGAACTAATGGTAAGGCCAAAACCACCACTTGCAAAAATGTAGACATAGTTAATGGAAGGGAAGGAATATTGTAAGAATTTGCAGTATTTAGGGGCACCCTAATTTAATCCTTTTTTTCATATGACATAACATGTTCTACAACACCGGTAGTAAAGTAAAGTGAATAAATGATGGATACTTAGGAAGAAAAGCCATACCGACACTTATTCTACTCCACCGGTGATATGAGTAGTTATTAATAACTAACTCAGATGGCCCATATGTTAATGAGGGTCAAAACCAAAATATTCACCTGGTGATGTAAGTGAAACTGATCAACTCACTTACTGACCCAACAGAATATAAGGTATTTCTTTAAATTATCCACCCCGATCCCATTATTAATGGTAGAGGAAACAGACCGTATAGGTATGTAAAAGGTATAATTAAAGAATTAACTATATAAATTGGAATTTCAAATGAACTTCAGGAGATACCGGAAAAAATCTGTGCTAGACTCTAGTAAGAGACTAAACATTTCAGAAAATTGGCTCCTTAGCTTTGAAATTTACAGTTTAATCTCATTAAGTGAAATGTTCACTATGAATAGTCCTCATCAAAAAGAGGAGTGAAACAGCTTTTAGTTAGCGATTAGCTTACGTAAAGTTATTTCAATAATTGCCTAACTAACATTAATATTCTCATAAGGGAAGAATTAAGAAGGGCAAAAATAAGGGGTACAATAGAGGCGCGCGACTCAATTGTATTTTCTTTAAAACTAACCGAGTAACTAAATTCTAGATAATGCTCGAAGCCTACTAATAGGTAGGTGAATCAGAAATCAATCGCAAGACGAAACAGATTTCTACATCTCAGTTCTGACTAGGATTATATGCAGCATTAAATATGTGAAAGCAGATCCAGACTAACAGAGATTAGCTTAAATAACTGATACGAATCAGTAAAAGCAACAATTAAATAAACAACTCTTGGAATAGATGCTGTTTATAAATAGGATGAACTCCTTGACGTGAAGACAGGGGAAACGCCTAAAACTTATACAGTGAACCCATGCTAGAAAAATGGAATATAGCTGTGTAAAAACCAAGCAAATTGGAGCAGATAGCTGAAGAATTGCTTGATATTTACTAGAGTAGGAATTTCAATCAGGAATCCAGCTAGTAAATTATATAACAGTTCAAAGATAGACCTTAGTCAATCTAAATAAATCCAGAGTTTCCACGTATTAAACGGATGAAAACAAAACTGGAGAGAAACATTAAGAGTACCTTACCTGTTATCTTGAGGACACAACTCAGGAGACGCCAGTATTAGAGGGATATACAGATGTAATAGTAATTTTACAAAAACTAGTAATCCACATCCATAACTGGAAAGTGAACCAGCAACTTGATTGTCTGGAAGACTATCAAAGGAATCACAAAAAGGGGCTTTTAACTTCTCACTGAACTGATTATATATGGTAGGAGACAATACGTCTGAACCTACATAACAATGTATGTTGCTAAGTTGAAAATAGTCTAAAAACCTGGAGGGAGGCAGACGACGATCAATGTACGCCAAGCGACGCAAAATTGCTCGTAATTCAACACCAAAGCAACAAATACAGAGTGAAACTCAAACACATCAGTTAGAATTACTAATAAGGATTCTAGCGTAAAATAGATCTCGATTAGAAGGAATAGCAGAGAAAGTAAGCTAAGAATTACTTCATTTCTGATAGATTCATGTTCCCCGGAAAATTCGGTTCAGAGCGGAAATCTAGAAAAGTTGGACCTTGTTTACATGTTAGGCGAGATTCTCCGGGTAAACCCGCAAGAGAAAGGGACACCACTCTAATCAGTAGTTATCAAAACTGATCGGAAAATCCCATAACTCGACTTAATAACCCAAACACATGATGTGTTGGATGAAAATGTATTTCAACAGGAACCATCTTTAGCTTCCTTTAAATATCAGATTTATAGTTAAAACAAACGTCTAACTTACAGGGAGACGGGCGAGTTTAATATGCTATCAGTGGACGCAGAATTAACCGTCGGTTTTAACATAATCTCAAGATTGATAATCTAATGAGAGATAAATCAAGCTTAATGATGATATCTCAATTGCTTCAAAAAGTCGGTTTGATGCAGACAAACCAGTACTGGAAAGTAACAAATTATCAGATAAACACTCATATTTCAAACAATAGCTGACAACAGTGGAGAGGGTGCTACACTCTTTCACTAAAAGAGAAATAATCCTGTAAGGTTATGCCAGTTGTCGTGACTAAAAGAAAATGGACGTGGCTCTGATTATATAACATAGGGAAGTAATGCAAGAAATTAATAAGGAATGGAGACTAGGTGAGTCAATGTAAAGACGGAAATTGTAGAGTACTACTTGACCATTTATTTTCTGAAAGAAATAAATGTCTTAAACGGGGGAGGCGTGTAATATAATAAAAACGTCCCTACCCTTTCCTAAGCATTGACTCCCTTAAAAATAAACAAACCCTTACAATTACTGGTTAAGTAACTTGCTTAGGTAGGAATAGAAAATAAAACAGCGATAGACTGACTGTGGCGAGCTAAATTTATTTGGCTTTATTTCTTTTACGTACCTGGCCAACAGTCGTTGACTGATTGTAAGACAAAGGCCCAGTGTAGCCATTTTTAGTTCAAGCTAAGAAAGTAAACAGACGTGCGTTCCCTTGTGGGATTTCTTTCCCCGTGTGGGGAAAGGGTATTGTTGCCTTTAAAAACATGATTCTCTTCAAGCTATTGGTATGTTATCTACATTATTAAGATATATTTATGTATTACATTGACCAGTATGTTTAATTAAGAATTAGTTACAATTCTCTTAAACCAGGCTGGATGATGTTTACTAAGGAAACACAGGTGGGCGCCACGCTGTAATTTTTCCTATGTCTTCAAATCCCTAGGTTAATATCTTTTATAGGCATTATGAACTTATATCTAACTAAATGGTGTTTATAACCTATGAATAGTATGTGTACTGTAGTACATAGAGTATCAACTCTCATGTCAGAAACTCTTTTCAATTTAGGAAAGACTCCTGATTCATACTTCAGAGAAGAAAACTCGTTTCTGCCAATTTCATAGTCCTATGAAAAATAACTTCTATGCAATGGAACTATATATCCCTATCAATGCTTAGAAATCTGCAAATAATTTATGTACTGTAGAGATTGGACTTTAAAGAAACATTTTCTCAATGTAGGAGCAGACTCTTGATTTCATACTGCACAAGTAGAGAACTGGTGTCTGCCACCTTCAAATATCCTATGTAGTGTAAATGCACTGGTAAGGATGTCTCTGAACTTGTTTTATCCATGCGGGGACATACAAATGATTACGCATATTCCTGACTCTTACTTAGTCAGGGGATAAAATATTTTGCCACATTATAATCTGTAACTTGGAAATATAGTGCTAAATTTTAGTACCATTCTTTTGTTAACAGATTAGTAACCACTCCATATGAGGTTGAACATATAATCATTTCATAAAATAGTGTTAGGGACAGGCCATGTTTGAATATAAATTCATGAACAATTAAACGCGTGATGTAAGTGCATGTTCGGATAGGATTCACTCCGCATCGCCTCACCGTAGTAGAAACAGAAGCGAAGATTGATGTGAATAAATTGCTTGCAATATTCAGAAGACTGGACCATGCGGCATAAGTTATTCTTATAAATACCCTCCGAATAATAGCAGTCATTGGCAAAACATATCACAGCGATTACTATCCTCATGTGCTGTACGCAGTGGGGGAAAACAATGGATGTTTTAGTTCATGAAGATAATTCAAAAACCTAGGCTCCCTGCATCATCATTATGATTATTATGTATGATTATCATGTACTTAATATCAGAGAAATGTACATGTATGTCTTTTTCTGGTATGAGAATTTTCTTTGTTCTGATTGTTACTTTTTACTGTGGGAATATACATTTTAATGTTGCACCTTGGGATTAGAGGATGTTGATGTAAGAATACATATGTATGTCAGTACTTAAGAAGCCAATAGTGAATAGTCTTGACCTAGTGATGATTATAGTGCCGAAATGAAGACGCGGCATTAGAAACCACAGGGATTCTGTATAGGCTATTCTCTTCAAGTAATGAGAGAGACAATATCAACATGTTGGATGGACAGAATGACTTCACCCATCCAATAGTCCCAGTAACAACAGAACAAAATATAAGTGAGAAAATACCTTACTCACTATGAAGAGTCAGAATGGCTCTACTCAGCAATGAGGGACAGTGGATCATGGACACCCACTCCTTTCCCCTTCTCCCCTTGGTGTTTTGTATTTGTGTTTGTAATTGTGTTGTAAACCTTTTACCATAACACAGTAGGTTAATACTTGTGTTGTATTCTTGTCATCCCTTTTCTATAGAAGAGAAGCAGGTGGTGGTTGAATTTGGTGGGACTATATCACTTACACTGGATCCTGGGTAAACAGCCATAAAGTGAATGTCCAAACCATAGTCTGGATCTAGCAATACCTCAATGTTTACTGCGGCACTCAATAGCTCCATAGCGAGCAACAGATAAATTAGAAGACAACTGACTGGGTGAGTGATTAAGTCCTATTTTAGTAGGAATATCCAGGATGGACTTCAAGATCTAATAATCTACAAAGATGAAGATCATCAGAGTACTGACAACAGTGTATCGTTTGCGTTACTTCTGAGAAGTATCACCAATGGCCTCATCATTCAACCAAGTCAGTGAAACTGGGACAATCCTTCTTCAAGTTACTAAAACTAACAACAGTGAGTAACCTTCAACTGTTGGTTGGATTACCAAGTTAATATCCACAATGGATAAGTCTTCGAAAGAACATCTCACAGCTGCAAAAGTCAAACATAAGGTTCCAGCCATGCAACACCAAGTTCTAGCTATGAACACCAACTCAAACAAATGGGAAGAGACACTGAAACAACATTATAGCCAATACAAACAAATGTACCAACTTCAGAACATCTGAACCATAACTACACCAGATTACCCCAAGGTCCAAAACCTGAACACCATCAAAAGAACCATATGAAAGCAGCTAGATGAGTAAATGCCTTTACGCCTGCAACCAAAGGAATCACCTGATGGCTTGCAAACCTGGATATGTGGTGGAGTAATATTCTTCAGTTACATGCCTGCAGCAGAATCTTCAGATGAAACCAAATGAATGATTCACCACTGTATGTTCTACACAGAAATGGAATGAATGAGAACTCTATGCTGGTCCCATGTCAGCCTAACTGCCCATCATCAAGTGTGGGATGGCCTATCAACATGAACCGGGTGTGTGACAAAGCCTTTTGAACTAAATTGGGAAACGGTTAACATAAACCGAGCTGTTGGACAGTCGTCATCTTTTCATCGATAAGATGATATAGGGAAGAACCTTCTGCAGAGCTTAAGTTGCATCTCCTGAAAGTATGACAGACCTAGGCATCAATTTCAATTGGAACACAACCCAAATGGCAACCGAGTATTCTTAAATTCAGTCTCATGGAGAGAATATGTGCTTATGTATAATTCTATTCTTGGATTATGGATTAGAAACATTCGCCAGCCAACTTCGGTGGACATACTGTGAGTAGAAAATGACTGTGAGTATAATTCTGCACGGATAATTATGGACATTAACTGCTTTGCACTGGAGAAGAATGCCCATCCGCAACGCCTAAATGAACACTATAATTAATTAATTTAATTATTAGTATCAACTGTTTTCATGAGTGTGGTTTTCTTCAATGACAGGAAAAGGGTAAAGATTGTTTTACATGGTAATGGTGTACACCTAAAGGGTTATGTTATGACATATATGTATAATATTTTGACACCCACTCATTATTTTTAAATATGAGAATTGTACATGGTGTCAGAAATAAATGTATGTATGTTGGGTTTCTGCACCTAGACCAATGTGATTTTATCTAGGTACAATGAGTCAAGTTAGCAGAACCAATTTGTGGTTGTTGTGTTGTTTGTAATAACCTTGTTTTTTTTTTTCTGGGGTCACTGGGTACTATGTTGTAATACTGCATATCATTCCCATGCCTGTCTGAAAATGCATAGTGTTTATTACACCTATATATATATATGTAACTGCAGATCTTGAGTTAATACCTGAACTGTGTGTCCAAAAGTGTTGTGTACATCAAGTAAATGTGGTGTCCAACAAGTGGTTGTTTATATGTTGTGAGCAATCAATATCCTTCTAGCATCTATAGTTAATTTAAGGGTGATGAAGTGGGAAGGGAAACCTACACACAGATGCCATTGTTTCAAGGATGGAACTCTTTCCTCCTGGGATTTGTGGTAAATATCCCTGATCACCCTGCATTCTTACCAGTGACAGAGAATCAATAATACCCCCTAGACATTTTAACGAATTATTCTCAGGAATTAAAATCCACATCCCACATGTGTGGTCCCGCCCGGTACGGACTTCACCTAGTAGTGGAGTAGTCCGTGAATTTAAAACTCATGGTAAACATCACAATTGGTGTATTATTGTGAGTATATGAATTCAGGGAAAACCTCTCGCAGGTAAACCAAGTCACTTCAGAATGTTATAGTGTTAGTAACAGACCTTCCCCA
>OY992886.1:92811872-92814372 GCA_963921405.1 Cepaea hortensis | reverse complement strand
CGCAAATTGAATAAACGAATAATACTTTAGCTGAAATACTAAATACATAGTCCATGGTATTGTTTAAATGTTCAGCACGTTGTTTCCTAAGTAGTCTACAGTTTACAAGGAAGTCCTTCTGTCTGCATTGCCAGGCAAGAAATCGTGCAATATATTGTTTATTGATTTCGGGTATGCATTGTTTTGAATCTCTGTTCACCAGTTTCACTATAAACTATAAACTAACAGCAACAGTCAAAATTTCATTGAAAAAGCACTACCGGGAGCGATGAGATATTTGATTGGGTGCAAGGTTTGTTCAAAACGCGGTTGGCTCGGTATGAGCACGTAACGTGTGTTGTCGGGGCCCATAAGGGAAGCAAAGAATAGCAACACTGCAGCCTACCACGCATGTCGTAAGAGGCTACTAAGGAGGCTTGATGGTTCCGTCGCCCTGCTACTGAGTGAGTGCGTGGTGCGACACTGTGAGCTGTGAGTTTCGTGTGAAATGCTTTTGAATCTGCCCGAGGTTTTTTGGAACGTGACTGCATGTTCGGAGCGATGGTAGATGGCTATGTCCCAGAGTTGACCGGTTTTTGCCTTATGCAGAAATGCGTGGCTGCTGGACTTCTGGTTGACTGCCACTGCCATCGACAATGAACTGTATTTTCGTGGACTATGTGGATGAACATCTAGGAAACATCCAGATGGGAAAATGACTGCCGATTCCATCAGAGATGAACTGGGTGTTTCGTTGGGGACTATTGTGTTGACATTCTGGCGGCGGCATTATGTACTGTGTATCTGTGCGGGCTGTTGTTTGTCGAGACTCCTGTCTTTTCCACTTTTCACGTTGGGCAGTGAGGAGCGTTTTGTGCGATATTCACTGGCACAGGAACGGAGCAAAATGGGAACAACCCGTTGCTATGAGGTTGGAACTACGACTAACTAACTAACTAACTAACTAACTAACTAACTAACTAACTAACGTAACACAACTTGGCGCGCTGATCTTGTTTAATTGTTTTATAAATTTCGTATTCATTTGTAACGAAACTAGGTCACTTCTGCTATTATTCCAAGTCTGCGGAGTTCTTGTAAACATAACTGAGTAAGGCGTTATTCATTTGTTAAACAGAGAGCACGCATTTGTACACGTGACCCGCATACCGAGACTATAAGCATGTGCTTGTTAAATCCTTTTAATGACTGTTGAATACGGGACTTCGTTTTTTATGGACAAAGCACTGACTTCTTTGGCAACCACACTGGGTGGATTTCACATAAGACACCTTATCTAGCGATAAATCGCAAAGGTTAATATATTAATAGGTACTGTTGTACACTCATAGACGTAAATGATATTATCTTTAGCGGTTTAGTTTTGTTAACAGAGAGCATGTATTTGTACACCTGACACATACCGAGACTAAGAACATATGTTTTTCAATGCTTGTTACAATAGTTGAATATGGTCTTTGTAGTTCTAACATCATTCTTCTTCTTCTTCAGCGTTCCGAGCCATTGAGGTTCTTTGCTGCAGAAACAATCCGTCTCCATTCGTCTCTCTGGTTGACCTTCTCTTGCCAGTCAGTTCTAACATAAAAAAAAAAAAAAAAAACTATATCTAGATAGTTAGTTAGTCGACAGATCATCCTCATTGCACATCGAAGCATTCATCCCATAAGTGCTCGAATCCCCCCCCCCCCCCCCCCTCAGTAAATCCCGCAGCATGTAGCGTACAACGACCACATCTGTTCTGTGTTGGTTTACTAATCGTATTTGCCTTCCAGTTATATCTAGATATAAGTAGTAAAAAGAAATATATTCAGAGACATTGATGGGATCTCACAGAGCTGAATAATAGAATCATAGATCGGATGTAACTTAATAATTAAAATCTATCGCCACATTGGCATTCGAAACTGATCGAAACCGACCGGTCATGCCTCTACTTGAAATGTTCGTAATGTACTCCTTATGACGTCACTGTGTTCGTCTGCACAGTGATGTCACGTGCTTTACACTCCTGACACCCTTAACAACAATATTGACAAGTTGCAAGACAATGTCGTGTAATTTCTGTAAATTTACTGTAATTTCTATCTTACTTTTAAGGTTTTCATTTGAACACCCGCATTGTATACCATACAGAAACATAAACACATTTCCGAGAAAAGCAAGATAGATCGTGAGGATCGTCTGCAAATTGATTATCATTTACTCGCTGTGTTTGCAATGTGACGAGCGCAGACTGACAAGCCAACTTCCATTTTCTTAAATATGATTTTTTTTTTAACGGTTCCGTATGTTTAACTCTTAAATCTCAGACCAAAATCGGAATAGAATTTTAAAATTAACCTGAGCTTGCCGACACGAGGCTTCTGATCGAGGATGTTGTACCCCTTTCCCAAAATCTGTCGGCCCTTTAACTTCATGACACTTTCTGGGTGAGGGCCTACCCAGGTCATGACTCTGTGTGTCTTTCTACTGTATCATTTTTCGACGTAGTCACCGCTGC
>OY992886.1:92789372-92809372 GCA_963921405.1 Cepaea hortensis | reverse complement strand
GAAAACATGATTGCCATGAACCACTCGAGCCGAAGTGCAATAAGAACACAAGAAAGTATATCATAAATGTTCACAGTCAATACAGGAGTAAGGCAGGGATTTCATCTCTCTCTCTCTCTCTCTCTCTCTCTCTCTCTCTCTCTCTCTCTCTCTCTCTCTCTCTCTCTCTCTCTCTCCTGCTATTTAATACCTACATTTACATAATATATAAAGAAGAAAGCCTTGATAGAACAGACTCAGAAAATTTAGAACGCTTTATTCCAGATGAAACAACAAATTCACCCACAATAAATGAACTTTAATTTGCAAACGATCAGTGCTTGTTTTATAGCTACGAAAGTAGACTGCAAATTCATATTAATAAGCTGACTTCAACATGCAGCAGATACAATATTAATATAAATAGAGATAAATCTGAAGTAATGCAGGTTAGCAGATCTCCTGGTCCACTAAGTATATAGATAAATAGCACATCTATTTAAAAAGTTACCGAAATATGATTACAGAAGATGGCAGAAAAGACAGAGAAATTGAAATCAGATATCAAGAAGCAAGTGCGCTTATATATCAACTATCACCAATACTGAAACATCCAAACATGCCTATGTCCACAGAAGGACATATAAGAAATAGCATATTCACACTAGTCCTATGCTACGAATGTCAAACATGGGCATTATCCAAATCATACTTAGGAAAAATCAACACAAGCGAGATCAGATGCTTGAGGAGAGTAACAAACTTAACTATCTGAGACCGAATAAAAATGTTGTTATCAGATAGACAGTGGGACCAACTCCTTGGGCCACATATACTGAAAGACAGAAGGACAAATGGTGTGGCCATCCGACTAGACTGCAACTCCATCAACTACCAGCACTGGTGCTGCATCTACGATGATCTGTTACGAGAGAAAGAGGACGGCCGAGAAACAAATAGATTGACGACATGAAATACATTATACAATCACACGGAATGACACTGTCCGGTGCCACACATCGGGCGCTGGAGCGCCAATCATTCCTCCCCACGACGCTTGACGGCAAAAGTGGACGATGTTGATGATGATGATGATGATTGAAGATGATGATGATGATGATGATGATGATGATGATGATGATGATGATGATGATGATGATGATGATGCGTTCTCCAATGATTTCTGAACAAGAAGTCGACATTTAAGTACAACTTAATATCGGTGTAGGCGTTGAACCGCCTACCCCGCGTGGTATAGAGAGCACGTTTCCTGTGACTGACTACGGTTGTAAATCGTGAACCATTTCACCAGCAATAAAAAAATACAAGCAAAGATTTTTTTTTTAAAATTTGAATGTTACAGAAACATTCTTGGAATATCGAAGATCAAAAAAGAAAAAGATAAAATCCTGATATCCTACCAGATCTGAACATAGAAGAAACCTGTCTGATAAACAGCTTCATGTCTGAGAAAGTTTACGACATTGTTCACATCAAACGTCACACTAGTTTAGAAAGAACAGTAACAAATCGCCCTGAGTGTTAAAGTTAACGAGGCAAAGGAGCTGGTGAAGGATGAAGAGTCTTCCAGGCGGGAAGTGATGAGTGCGACGTTATGCAAAGGCCTTGCTGTATGATGATGTAAACAGATACTTTTATCGTTGTAGTCCCTGTCTAATGATGCCTTTGGTGCTGGGCTGTAGGTAAACACGACTTCTGTATGGTGTACAGTGAAACATATTGGAATGTAGATCTTGTGGGAAAGCAACGAGTACAGGCACGTTTACATACATACCTTGTTACGATCCCCGGCCAATGAACAGAAATTAATTAATTCATTCATTCAGTAGCATGTCCTTTGCAGAACCTCGCTGCCATAACAACCTTCCGGAAACCTCTCGATCATAAGCAAGATGTCCCGCGTCCGATACACCCATCTGGAGATCATCTGCCACATCCTGCACCCATCTTCTCTTTGGCCTTCTTCTCCCTCTCTTCCCAGGCATATACCCCTCCATTATTCTCCTCTCCAAACTTTCGTGACGTTCCAAGTGACCAAAATATTTCAATTTTCTTTGTTTTATCGTCTTTAATAGCCAACCTTCTTCAATATTCAGCTCTTGAAGTATTGATCCATTTGTTCTTTTCTTTACCCAAGATATTCTTAGAAATTACAGTGAGAAAATGAATAAGAGGAATCAACAATAATAATAGTTAAAAGTTAGTTGCATATCCTTTACAGTACGTCGCAGTCAACACCAGCATTTGTTGCTGTTGTGATCGCTTGGCAAGTTTATGTTCAATAGTTTGCCATTGCTTTCTGAACGTCTGGCACCCACACCATTTAGTAAAAAACCAACGTAAGACGGTATGCTGCCAAATCGCCCACTGCTATGTTTCGAACGCGGGTATGCGGGATTACGAACTACGTCCGTAAATCCTTCCCCACGGAACCCACTGTAATAATAGTAGAAGTTAAAAAAAAACATAACTGGAATATGTAATAAATAAGATATAAACACAACGCAAAGTCGGTTGTTGTTTCAATCCCTATCTCCTTCTTCGAAGAACAATACAAACAGGGAGACTGACAAGAAAACGAAACAATTATATATAAAACCACACAAAATATAAATAATAAGGCACAAATTGCGTGTTGTCTTTTTCTTGCGGCCTTTATACCCCATTAAAGCAAAGGCCCTCAACTAATTGACTGCAAGCTGTCCTGTCCTTAACTATCTCGTGCAGCTTCGCCCATGTCCTCCGCATATTGATCATTTCTGTCCAAATCTTTCTTCTCCGTGTGTTATTAGATAGTTGTGTTTTTCGGATTAGTTTATTTATTTATTTATTTATTTATTTATTTATTATTATTATTATTATTATTATTATTATTATTATTATTATTATTATTATTATTATTATTAATTGTTCAATATCGTTCTCATTATCCAACTAATATTTATATTCGCCTGGCCTGGAATTGTTGAAATGTATATATGTGTGATATTTCAGCCACGTTAAAAGACATAACACTCTTATAAAAACCGCAAGGGAGGGTAGGGTTGAAAGCAATCGAGCAAGAGATAAACAAAGATACAAGTGGGAAGATAACATCAAGAGATGGACGCCTGACAGTCTGACTGTGGATGTTGCTTTCCTTCAGGATCTGCACATTCCTGCTAGTTTCATTGTACATTGTCATATACTGCGGCAGTCGCGATCTGTCTTCTGTAGTGGCGAAAGAACCCGGGATCCACTGCACTAGAGGCAGTGTCCTATCCGCTATGCACCGTGGGGATGAAGATAATCTCACAGACAATACTGCCCTAAAGTTAAGTGTATACTTAACCTAATAATAAGTATATTAAGTATAGCCGTTCTCCCTGGCGAAGAGTTTAACGACTTCCTCCGTAATCCCGTATATCCACGTGAGGCACACAGCTGTGCGAGATTCGGCAACAGATTGCGTCGCGTTGGTTACTTACGGGGTATGTGAGCCTGTAATTCAGAAAGCAATGGCAAACTAATGAACCCAAACTTGCCCAGGAATCACAAACAGACACAAAATGCTGGAGTTGACTGCTACGTCCTGTAAAGGATATGCAACTAACTTAAGGCACATTGGGCATACGGTGCTAGAGCCATATTTGTATAGACCAATCAGCGCTCGGTCTGTGATTTCGTCAGTAGCACATCGGCCGCTTTTGCTTCCGACAAAATTTGTTGGCACCCGGGTTAGGCTGGGTCTACACAAAATCCCAGGTTCTATTTGTATGAGTTGAGCTGAGTTGAGCTAAGAACCGACATCACTGCACTCAGGACATTCCGTCCCTACGTTCAAAAGCCAGCGAAGAGTCATATCCACATCTATCTGACTGAAAGTTCTTCGTGTCTTCCCTCTCAGTTTTGAAATTCTTCCAGAACCCCTGCCAATCCCTGTGACATATGTGTATCATCCTGCAGTCCTTTCCAGCAGACGTTGCTATACGCGCTACCTGAAAAGTAGAGGCTATTAAAAATCCCGACGGGAGAATTAACGAACTTAACTTTTGTTTGAATTAAGGCCATTGATTGGCTGAGCCCGGATAACAAAGGGCTTTAGGAGAAAAAGGCAAAGCTAGACTCGCCATGTTTTGTTCTACATAGTAGTCACACATTAGTTCGGTGTGGCTTAATTTAATAGCCCACTTATTCTCTGCGCTTTGGCGCTGGAGAGATGCGGGTGGAGTATTGGAACTGGAGTTATAGTCACCATATTTGGATTTAGAGGCAGGAAACTGGGTTATCAGCCTACCCCTAATATTCTACAGAGAGTGCCTTTTACTGCCACACACCCTGAACCTGAATGTCAATGCCTGGATAATTAATGGACTGTGACTATGCTGAAGTGGATTCCCTACCTCTGGGAACTTACAGACGGTGTTAATCTTTTCAATGTCTGCAAAGACATGAGGCATGCATGGCCTAGATGGATACAGAATAGAACCTCTTCTAAAAGTCACCACCTGATTCCACGTTCAACTGTCATATACCAGAGGCATGGATAGTCTGGGGTTCACCATCATTGAACAGTATGGATTTACTAACCGCTTTTGTGGACTCCCAGCTTCCTTTGAATCTTCTCATCCATCATATCCCAGACATGGACAGTCAAGCACTATACCAACTCCCGGTCAATCAAGTCGTATATTTAGAGGAAGAAAGAGATGCCTACATCTTAACTCAGAAAAGGGCTGGAATATTTATGCCCAATTCAAGTTAGCTCTGTCAGGAAATACTATGAATAATGTGATGTTCCTCCTCATCCAAAGATATACTGAAAGTGTTTGTGCCTGATCCTGATTGAATCAATCGCATGGACAGCTGAAGTTTTATACAGTTTTGTTACGCCACGCCGGAACGCTTCAGACTCATATCTGTCTGTTATACCACACCGGAATGCCCCTCGCCCAGTTACTTAGCAGCTGTGTCTTGGTAGATTACAGTATATCCACTTTGGATTCATATGGATTACCCCTTCATTTTTACGCTTTGGATATATGATCCGGAGGGGGAAGCTCCGTGTGTGTGTTTGTGCAATCCCCAATTTTCTGAATAGGTGGATATATATATATATATATATATATATAAAGCTGCTGTTTTCCTGGATTATAGCAAGTGGGATTATGGCCAGACTTGTTTCTAGTGGATAATGAAGGAGAGGAGTCATCAACAGACCCATAGGATAGTTCTAGAGACAGATTAGATAGATTTCCTTTATCTATTTCTTTGTGTGGATTGTTTACTTTATTTTGTGTGTGACAACATGTATTTGATGTGAACCTTTTTGGGGGATTTTTGGGGACTTCTGTTATGGTTGTATACTTTGTGTGCATTGCCTGAATATGATCGTTTCTTTCATGTATATGTCACTATAATTCAGCCAACAGGGTTTGTCCAGGACCCAAATGTTTTCACAATACAGTTGTTTGTTTCTTTGGTTTAACCAAGCCTTGAATTTACTTCATTGTAAACATGTTGTTCCAAAGTTGATGTTTATAGTCCAGTTATGGTTGCTGTTTGCGTCTAACAATGGTTGTCCGCCAGCTGTTATGTAATACGGTGGATGTGCATGACAGTGGATACTTGTCATTGTTTATATATCTATATGTGGGAGATTAAATGTGGGGCGGGGCAACTTACACATAGACACACCTTCTGGGTAGAGTGATTAGTTACTCGGGTGTCTGTGGTAGAACTTCCCGGATCTCCCAGGCTTCTAAGGGAAACATTTCTTCTATATTAGTGTTGAACTTGCACCCTTTTCTGCCTTGTTCAATGCTTGGGGGTTTTCTCGAGCCAGTGTATTATTTCCTATAGAGGGCGAGTTTGGGATTAAGGTCCCATTCATACCGAATACCCCTAGGGAACTTGTCCTTATTCTAAGTTATTATCTTTACCACCCCACAATCCCCCACAATATCTTTCTTTCCACATACGGGTTCTCAATCTGCTCCTCTCGTCTTCCCCACCTGATCCCACAGGCGCTCGATCACGGCTTCCCTGTCCATAGTAATCTTCAACCAAAAGGTGTATTCCCTGCCAGTCTATCAGCCTGTTCACCCCCCCCCCCGCATTCTCCAATGACCCCTAGTCCTCTCCCTATTTGCTAAAATATGGGAAATCTGATTTATGAACTTTCATTACATAATTTGGTTAAAGCCCACCTTAAAACTTAAATGCGTCAACTATACATGGGATTTCTTTTGACAGAACCATGAATTTATGGTCATGGCGTCCCGGAATTGTTCAAAAAGAAACAAAGATGGCGTGACGTAAGATGGGCAATCTACGATGTGTGATAACTACGCTTTTTGTGTTCTTTCTGCTTGATTACGATAATATGAATTTAATAGAAGGAGAGCGTGTATTCACATTTTCTTTATGTCTTTGTAATTGATTAGATCATATTTTTTATTTTAAAAAACGCATACAGGCAGGTCGATGATGCGTCATTATAACATGCTGTCTGTCACGGTTAGACAGCACGATGATATGTTAATGTGACACTGTCACGATTAGACAGAGCACTGTTGTTATTGGACAGCTGTCTATATTCGTCTGAGTTCATTTTTCCAGCTCCCATCGATCTTGACGCACATAAACCCACGATATGGTGCTGTCGTTTCATATCTCGCTTGATATTTTCCAGATTACCAACTTGCATGAGTGTTCTCGTATTGCATGTACCTATGACAGAAGTATCAGTTCTTGATTTGTATACGATCGCTGAGTGCTGTATGCCGGTCTGGTAGCAACTGTAGCACAGGCTGTTAACAGGCTACAAGACGAGGCAGTTCTTGAATGTCCCTTAACGTCGTTCACGCTGAATATATTGCGTACATTGATCACGCGAGACGTTTAAGAAAAAGGTAGTTTGATATTGCTTTCTTTCTGGGCAATGACCATACTGGTCCGTGACCACAACCAGTGTCTCTATAAAGAGACCCGCTGTCTTTTTTCCCCCGCATATCCTTTTCAGGACATTGCAGTCAACACCAGCATGTTTCATGCTGCTGTTGATGTCTTGGCAAGTTTGTACGTGCAGTAGTTTGCCATTGCTTTCTGAACGACCGGCTCATAAAGCTCCATAAGTAATCAATGCATCGCGATCCGTTGCCGAATCTCGCGCAGCTGTATTTCGTACGAGAGTATGCGGGATTACGAACAACGTCCTTAACACTTACGCCAGGGCTACCGGCAGATTGCTGAATGCTGTATGACGGTCTGGTAGCAACTGTAGCTCAGGCTGTTCCATACAGGACGAGACAGTTCTTGAACGTCTCTTTACGTCCGTCGTTCATGTTGAATATATTGCGTACAGAGATCATCTAAGAAGAATGTAGTTTGATATTGCTTTCTTTCTGGCCAATAACCATACTGATCCGTGACCATAACCATTGTCTCCATAAAGAGACCCGCTGTCTACCGCCACGAAAATTGAAACCATAACCAACAATTATTTGTCGAAGACTCCCCACCACCTGGACCCATGGTTTCTTGTAAGCCGGAACTAAGGGCTAATCGTATACTCCACCATGCCCAAGGGTGTCCCGTAGACTAGCGGAAGGAAGGAGGCACCTCACTTCTCCTTTGGTAGAGAATACACCTACCCGACCAGCCGTAAAACGTCACACGGCATGTGAAATTCGAAGAAGACCACACTGTAACGAGTAGACACCCTGGCAAATAGCTACTGAAACATCAGCATCACCATATAGATTCGAATTTTTATCAAGAAAAGCGTCTTGCAGTGAACTTTCTGGTCTAACTTTTCCCTCAGTGTTTTTTCTCGAGATGTGTTTCTATCTTAAGACATACATTATGTCACAGCTGCTGACATGTGTAAATTATCTGTCAAGTCTGAATCAATTTATATTAAGATCTGTTTTTCCCTCTCCCCTCTCCCAATGCACCTCCATTATTATCTTTGACAGAAATTCATATCTTTTGACATGCCGAAGAAATGTCAGTTGCCTCATTTGTATTTGTTTTATTAACCAGTTGTCTACAATACTGAATTTTTATTCGATATATTCTTGTTTTACAGTAATATACCAGCATGGGCTTACAGTCTAACATTATCTTGTTTAGTTGAATAGTTGGTTTATTAGTTGATTGCCTGGTTGATTTGTTAAAAATTTAAAATCACAAATACTGAAGTATTTGACAGATCAGGTTGTGTGACGGTTTATTCCATACTCAGTCTTCGTAGACTTAGATGGATAGAACATCTTAGGAGGATGGATGATGGTAGAATACCAAAGGACATCGTTTTTGGTGAATTACAGATGGGTAAGAGATCTCAGGGTCGGCCTCTACTAAGATACAAAGATGTGTGTAAGCGGGACATGATTGATACAGGCAGTGATAATGCATATTGGGAGCAAGTCGCCGCTGAACGTGTTGCATGGAGAGCAAACATCAGAAATGGAATAAAGACAAAGGAGACAATTATTGCAGATAATTCACACACCAAGCGTGTGAGACTTAAGATGGTGCAGGATGGTGGAAATGACCACGTGTTCAGATGCACCCACTGTGAACGGACATTTACAGCGCAAATTGGCCTTATCAGTCACACTCGCTACCGCCATAGTTAAAAGTTATTATGCCTTTTTAAAGCACAAACTATCGTCTGTCAAGACGGCAAGGTGCCAATGAGTGGTTGATTTGTTGATTGGTTGGTTGGTTGGTTTTTTTTGTTTTTTTTTGGTTGGTTTATTTATTGGTTGGATAATTTGTTGGTTAGGTATTTGGTTGAATTATTGATTGGTGTGATGGTTAGTTGATAGTTTGGTTGATTGGTTGGTTGATTTGTTAGTTGGTTAATTGATTGGTTGGTTGATTGGTTGGTTGGGTGCTTGATAGATTGTTTGGTTTTTTTTATTGGTTGGTTAGTTGATTGGTTGGTTTATTGATGTGTTGATTTGTTAGTTGTTTGGTTGATTGATTGCTTGGTTAGTTGTTTAGTTGATTGGTTGGTTAGTTGTCTAATTGATTGATTGGTTGGTTCTTTGATTGGATGATTGATTGATTGGTTGGTTGTTTGATTGGTTGGTAGAATGGTTAATTGTTTGTTTGCTTAATTGATTAATTGGTTTATTAAATGACTGGTTGGTTGCTTGGTTGGGTAATTATTTGATTAATTTATTGAATGCTTGGTTGGTTGGTAGGTAGGTTACTTTGGGTTGTTGGTTGATTAGTTGGTTTGATAGTCGACTTGTTTGTTGTTTAATTGATTAGTTGTTTGGCTGACTGATTGACTCGTTGGTCGGTTGGTTGATTGGTAGGCTAATTCATTAACTGGTTCATTAGTTGGTTGAATGGTTATAACTCCTCTGGCAAACCGAGTTTTAACTCTTTAAGTTCATCTCATTGTCGTGTAAGTGGCTAGGGCCCTGATCTGTCGGAGTGGGCGTGGTGTACAGATCCGGTAACGAAGTGCGATCTTCACTAGACAGTGTTACAGTTAGTTAGTTAGTTAGTTAGTTAGTTAGTTAGTTAGTCGAGGTTCCAACTTCACGGCAACGGGTCGTCCCCATTATGCTCCGTTCCTGTGCCAGTGAATATCACACAAAATGCTCCCCACTGTCCAATGTGAAAAGTGGAACAGATAGGAGTCCCAGCAATCCAACAGCTCGCACAGGTACACTGTGCATAAAGCCACCGCCAGAATGCCAACATAAAAGTCATCAACGAAAACCACAGTTCATCGTCGATGGAATCGGCAGTCACCAGAAAGACCTCATTGACCCGGGTTTTCTCACATGGCTCTGTCTCTATCCGCAGGGCGACCCGCCGAAAGAGTCGCATTAAACACGAACTCCGTAGCTCCTGCGCCAACAGTGTTGAAGTGCTCTCCTTATCCTTTGCCAGCTTAGATACCAGTGAGGTATGCACAAATGGAACGGAAACTTCACATCTGATGTGAGACATTTTAAGATGTAGCGAGTTCATGATCACAGCTGTGCTGGTTTTTTCGGAAAAAGTATAGGAGCCGGTCGTTCAGAAAGCAATAGCAAACTACTGAACGTAAAATTTGCCCAGGAATCACGAACAGCGAAAATGCTGGGACTGACTGCTACGTCCTGTGAAGGACATGCAACTTAATTTTTTTTAGTTCATGATCAGACACAGCACAAACGAATTGACTGAGATCAGGCAACATACTCCAACCCAATGCTCGGAGAGGATCGCGTTAGTTCCATGTCCTTTTACATAACGACACAATCTACCCCAGCATTTATTCAGAATTTGTCATTTTCTAAGCAAAATACGTTCGGTGATTTGTCATTTAACTGGCGTACGTGGATTATGGGATAGTGAAACGCACAGTTCTATCATCATCATCATCATCATCATCATCATCATCATCATCATCATCATCATCATCATCTTCCACTTCTGCCGTCAAGCGTCGTGGGGAGGAATAATTTGCGTTCCAGTGCAACAGTTCTATAATTCCTCGATATACCGCATTGAGGGTTCGAAATTAGCTTCGAGCGATTTGGAAGCTGATCGCTTTGCGTTGTGTTCGATGGTATGAGACGTCGGCCGTCTCACATTTTTAAGGTTTTCATTTGAAATCCCCTTTTACAATCGTTATCAAAAGTATAGGACTGTTCCCCGCCTTCTGACACCTTCTTCTTCTTCTTCTTCTTCTTCTTCTTCTTCTTCTTCTTCTTCTTCTTCTTCTTCTTCTTCTTCTTCTTCTTCTTCTTCTTCTTCTTCTTCTTCTTCTTCTTCTTCTTCTTCTTCTTCTTCTTCTTTTTCTTCTTCTTCTTCTTCTTCTTCTTCTTCTTCTTCTTCTTCTTCTTCTTCTTCTTCGTCTTCTTCTTCTTCTGTTTGTTCGCTCGCTTAAACTCGAGCGTAGTCCTTACACACGGTTTAAAGTAGTAAAGGACTGAGTTTTGCGTGTGGGTTTGCTGTCCCATTTAAAGGTGTCCCTCGCCATTCATTCGAGCCAATCCCGACTTCAGAGGTACCTTCGTATTAAGTACAGGGTATTTGTAAAGTTTCAGTACACTTTGTATTTAGAACAGCTGTTTGTTGGAGATTATGTTTTCCGTTTGCAGGACGTCGTTCAGAAAGCAATGGCAAACTACTGAACGTAAAATTGCCAAGACATCACAAGAGTAAACTATGCTGGTGGTGATTGCAACGTCATGTAAAGGATATGCAACTTAAAGTTACTTTAGTATACACAGCAGGATTACAGTTGCCTTAGCCCGTCTGGTATGAATAAAAGTAACTTATTACACACAGCATGATTACGGTTATCATAGTACATACGGTAGAACTACAGTTACTTTAGTATACATAGCAGGGTTACAGTTGTCATTAGGGCATCCAGTATGAATACAAGTAACTTAGTATACACAGCATGATTACGGCTATCTTAGTACATACAGCAGGATTCATGTTATCTTTGTGCACATAGAAGGATTAAACTTACTTTAGTGCATACAACAGGATTCAAGTTATCTTAGTGTAAACAACAGGATGCACGTTATCATAGCGTATACGTCAGGATTAAAGTTACCCTAGTGCACACATAGGATAAACATTACCTCAGTGCAAAGAGCAGGATTAAGGCTAGCTAACACTGGCTCAAACATCAGTATTACAGTTATCTAAATGCATACATTAATATTACAGTTATCTTAGTGCATGCATCAGCATTACAGTTATCTCAGCGCAAAAATGTATATTACAGTTATCCTAGTGCTTCATCAAGATTTAAGTTAAATTAGTGCTTACATAGGACTACAGTTATCTTAGTGCTTACATAGGAATACAGTTATCTTAGTGCTTACATAGGAATACAGTTATCTTAGTGCTTACATAGGAATACAGTTATCTTAGTGCTTACATAGGAATACAGTTATCTTAGTGCTTACATAGGAATACAGTTATCTTAGTGCTTACATAGGAATACAGTTATCTTAGTGCTTACATAGGAATACAGTTATCTTAGTGCTTACATAGGAATACAGTTATCTTAATGCATACGTCAGGAATACATTCACTTTAGTATACAAGCAGGGTTAATGTTTTCTTAATGCATACATAGGATTAAAGTTATCTTAATGAATACACCAGGACTGACTTTATTGTATTGCATACAACAGGATTCCCTACGCGATATCAGTAAGATATCAATTTGTCACTAGTGATTACATGCAAATCAAAAGTTCTTTAATGCTGACATTAATATCACTGTGTATTTGGAGCTTAAAGAAAAATCAATATTACTTTAACTCTTTTCGTTCTTGCCATCGCCCGCTTTGGTCATTACCCCGCCCGATGTCGTCTCGTGATGAATTTGACCGTTTTTATTCTTTTTCGAAGTTCTTCTTTCGTTGTATACATCTTGAGGTTTGATGTTGATTTAGTGGGCCAATGTATCTTTCTTTGTTGGTTGTACATGGGATAATGCTGAAAAGCATGATCAACAGTTTGTTTGCCCATTTCGCACTTTCATAAATGTAAAAGAGACAGAGCTCAGACACGATTAAACCCACTCCTGACTGGCAGTGGCAGCTAGACATTCTTGACCTTATGTCGGAGACATAACAGACTGACAAAACACATGCATTGGTTGGTTGGTGGATTAGTTGGCTGGTTGGGTGATTGGTGGGTTGCTTTGGTGGTTGATTAGTTGCTTGGGTGGTTGGTTGGTGGGTTGGTTGACTGGTTGGTAGGTGGGTTGGTTGGGTGATTGGTTGGTAGTTTGGTTGGGTTGGGTGGTTGATTGGTTGCTTGCGTTGTTGAGTGGTTACTTGGGTGATTGGATAGTTGTTTGGGTGGTTGGCTAGTTACTTGGATGATTTGTTGGTTGAGTTGCTTGCGTGGTTTTTTTTGCTTGGGTGGCTGGTTGATTGAGTGGTTTGTTGTTTGGGTAGTTGGCTAGTTACTTGGGTGGTAGGTTGGGTTGGTTGGGTGATTGGTTTGGTTGGGTGGTTGGTTTGGTTGCTTAAGTTGATGGGTGGTTATTTAGATGGTTGCTTGCTTGTTTAGGTGGATGAATAGTTAATTGGGTGGTTGCTTGGTGGTTTGGTAGACTGGGTTGGGTAGTTGGTTCTGTGGTTGGTTGGTTGGTTGGGTGATGCATTGACTGTTTGGTTGGGTGGGTTGGGTAGTTGGTTAGTTGACAGCTTTGGTGGTTGCTTGGTGGTTTGGTTGGGTGATTGGTTGGATGTTTGGTAGGGCTGGGTGGTTGGTTGTTTGCTTGAGTTGTTGGGTGGTTACTTGGGTGGTTGGTTATTTGGTCGGTTGACTAGTTGCTTGGGTGGTTGGTTGATTTGGTTGGGTGGTTAGTTGGATAGGTTGGTTGGTGGTTGGTTGGTGGGGTGGTCGGGTTGGTTGGTTGGTTGGGTGATAGGTTGGCTATTTGTTTGGGAGATTTGGGTGGTTGGTTGGCTACTTAGATTATTGGTTGGTTGGTTGGGTGGGTTGGCTAGTTAATTGGCTGGTGAATCCTCTGAAAGTCTGAATGTTAACTCGCAAGTTCCAGGCTCTCTTTGTTAGGTCATTTGGACCTTGCAAACAACCTGCATCCATCGGATCGAGGTTGTTGGAGAAACGTTCCTCTCGGCCCACTACCGAAGTACCAACTTCACCATGATCGGTGTATACCTCTCTTTCCACTCTGCAAAATAAGGAACTAACGGGGTGTGCAAGACTGGCATTGAAATCTCACATCTTCGAAGAGGCATATAAGGGTGGAACCAGGTCATGCTTCAGCACATCACATATGGACGGGCTAGGTTTAAGTCTCGGTCTCTACTGTATCATCCACGGGTCCTAGGTATTTCTTTGCCAACAGACTCTCATCACATGACCAGAGGGAAATACAGATCCACACGTTTCGTGTCTCTTATTCACCAATCTCGTACTTGAAAGGCATAAAGTTGCCTGGCTCCTAAGAGCACTATTGATGCCTTCATAATTTCTCCTTGATTCGTCTTCTTCTTACGCCCTTTATTCCATTGGGACTCAGGCCCTCAAACAACTCGCTCCAAGCAGTTCTAGCCGTAGCTATCCCCTGAAGTTACGTCCGTACCCTCTCAATATTATTAATTTCTGTCCTTAATTCTCTTCTCTATGTGTTTTGGGTCTTCCGCTATTTCTTTTACCTTGTGAATTCCATACCAAGACCTTTGTAATTATATTATTCTCAAGTTTTCCCAGTGTATACCATGTCTAGGACGGGTGTCTTTTTTTGCCTCTTGGTTCACTGTTATTTCCCATGATCTCCAAAATGGTGATTCTGTCGTACCACTGTATTCCTTCCCCGAGTATTTTGCACACACAACCAGCAATTAATAAATGCTTGCCCTTTATTTGTAATCGTTTCAGTCGTACTCCATGATTGTGATCCATGCAATAGTTCAGATTTAACTTAGAATTGAATATTCTAAGCTTGGTGCCAAGTTCAGTTTCTTCGGGCGGTTGCGGTTGGCAAAGATTAGTTTCATTTTCGTGCCAGGGCATGCAGGTGTACAAGGGAATGAGCAGGCTGACAGGCTTGCAGGTATGGTTTCTATTGGAGGGCGGACGAGCCATGGACCATGCTGATAGTCTGAATGTCCTACGAGAAGTAATGCTACGAGAAGCAAGTCGTTTGCGAGAACCAAGTGATGACTGTGAATCAACAACCATGGTCAGACTGCGAGAACAGCAAGTTAAAAGAGGTGTGGCCAAACAAGAACAATGTGCGGGAAGCCAACGAATATTAATAAACCAACACAGAACTGGTGTCATAAGCCGTTACACGCTGCGGGATTTACTGAGGAGGGGATGCGAGCACTTATGGACTGCATGGTTCGATGTGCTATGGGGATGATCTGTCGACTAACCAACCAAGCAAGCAACCAAGCAAGCAACCAACCAATCAACCAACCAACCAACCAACCAACCAACCAACTAACTAACTAACTAACTAACTAACTAACTAACTAACTAACTAACTAACTAACTAACTAATTAATTAATTAACTAACTAAATGTTTACTGACTTCCAAAATGTCCATAGTGCCATGAAAGCACCTTTTGCCTCTTGTATTCTTAGTGAAACGTGGACCGTGTGGTATGCGGGCGGGACGGCGCCAGGCTTATGGACTCCTGAGGGAAATCCCCTGCCCCTTCCCTAGCAGGCAGGATCTACTAGTTTGACCGATTATATCATGCCTTCATATCAAGCCAACTATGGAAAATACAAAGAATTATCGCAGAAGCAACGGAGTACGTGCTTTGTGCTCGATACCTTTGACAACAGCCAGCGGGGAAAGAATGCAGTGGAGGAGAAGAGGTAGGGGAGAGGGGAGAAGAAAAAGGAAGAAGAGGGCTGGAGCCAGAAGTGGTAGAAGGAAAACGGATCGTTTGGGAGTCAAAAATGTGCGGGTTGGGTATTGGAATTGCCATATCAACGAGGACCAATATTGGAGAAACTGGTCTACGATTTTGATGTCCTGATGCTACAAGAACTGAATACAAACTCTTTTAAGTGCCCTGTCTATACATGTTACATCAACCCAAATGGGCAGGGAAGACATGGGCAGGCTCTGGTGGTCAAGGACGGTTTACAGCATTCAATACTGGATATGAGTGGTTAGGGTCAGGAGAGTAAAGAGGTGCAGGGAATGCGGATACAAATCGGCCGATACAGCTGGAACCTGATAAATATATATGTAAGTGGGGAATCTTGCATAAGCAGAGAGAGAGAGAGAGTTGGGACTGGTTGAAAGGTGCAGTGGACATCCCTGGTCCCAGGTATCTGATATGTGGTGACTTCAATGCCCGCGCCAAGGAATGGGACAGGTCGGGAGAGAACAGACAGGGTACTGCTCTTGCTGAGGCCCTGCTTGAGACGGATGTTGTCTGTCTAAATGACGGGACACCAACTAGGCTAGCAATGAGACCGGGGGACCCTGACACGGCCATCGACCTGCACTTGTATCCCAAGAGGCGGCATCAGATATAAAATGGAGCGTCCTTGGGGACCATGGAAGTGACCATCTCCCCTGTTCTGTGCTGATACCCACGTCCAGCACAGTTACTGCTATAAGAGCCCGCAGGGCATTCAGTTATGATTGCGACCACTCTTCGCTCTTGGGGCGCCTTAGATCACAGGGAAGATCTAAAACAACAAGAAGAATTTTCACCCAACCACCATGGTGGATACCAGAGGTGGAGAATTCATGGAGGGAAAAGAGGGTGCGGAGAACAACCAATTCAGTTGACACAGAATTGGAGAAGGCTGAAACATATAAAAAAGTAAAAGTGCAGGATTTTAAACTCCAGGCAGCTGAGGAAAAAAAGGATTAAGTGGGAACAGTTTATCAATGAAGTCGGTGGGGATGTGACATTTGGAAAATTCTGGAAGCTGCACCGGCAGATGAAGAGACAGGCGATGCCAGGTACACATGGTACCGTTTATGATGATAACAGCCGACCTATGACAACTGACAAGGACAAAGGGAAGGCTTTTCTTGCACGATTTTTAAAACAGACGGATCAGCAAGATAGAGCTATTAGAGATAACATCAGAGAAGCCTTGTCACGGGCCACTAGGAAGGAGGACTGTGAGATTAAGGTGGAGGATATTAGGCGGGTACTGAAGCGGGCTAAAGACAGAGCGCCAGGTCCGGATGGGGTGAAGTACTTCCATATGAGTAGCATAAATGATGGGGACTTGGAGAAGATGGCTCTTTGTTTCAACCTAAGCATCAATACGGCGGAATTACCCCACGATTGGCTGCATAGCTACCTTGTCCCACTCCCAAAGCCAGGAAAGGATCACTCCAGACTTAATCGATACTGAATCATAACCCTACACAACACGTATGGCAAAGTCCTCGAAAAGATAGTAGCACGTCGTTGCTACGGTAATCCTGCTCAGTACGAGAGGAACCGCAGGTTCAGACATTTGGTTCACGTGCTTGGCTGATAAGCCAATGGTGCGAGGCTACCATCTGAGGGATTATGGCTGAACGCCTCTAAGTCAGAATCCCGCCCGGATGTGCGACGATATTCTTAGCACCACTGCGTCGGGAGGCAACGATATGGTCGGGACCAGGGGCTTCGGTCTCTGCCCGACCTGGTCGAGCGGCAGCAAGAGGCCTCTGCCGTCCCGCTGATCAAAGCGGGCAGGAGCCTGTCCGATATTCACCCCATGCGGCGTGGAGGTGTGAAATCATTTGTAGACGACTTAGTTCTCGGTCGGGGTGTCGTAATCAGCTGAGCAGCCACTCTTACACTTTGTAAAGACTTACAGTTTGTAAAGAGTCAATACACGAGACTCAGGCTACCATCTGTTTTATAAAAAAGTCATGATATTTTCAGAGTCTCCGACTTGGGTCGAGTTGGCGGGATATGTTTTCCCCAAATTCGACTAAAGACGGTTGATCGGCGGACTAACAATCCGTCATCATAAAACTCCCAACTGTTACAGAAACAGATTTCTGGCTCCAAATGTGTGACGCTAAGCAAACAAAAGAGAACCACGATTTCTGCCCTATGCGCCATCTTAGGCACGAGAGGAAAGACAAGACAAGACAAGACTCCAGCGACATTTGGAAAGTCGTAATCTGCTTCTCCAAAGACTCGGGAGTTACCGGCCTGGAAAGGACACCTGGGCCAATGCTGCAACTTTTGCTTTTGATGTCTACGAGGGCTTTCAGGGTAAACAAGAAACAGCTCTTGACCTGGAGGATGCGTATAACAGGGTCAGGTACGATACGTTGATATACACACTGTTGGACATGGAGGTCTGCCCTTGCCTTGTTAGATGGGTTGCGGCGGTCCTTTATGAGCGTAAGGATGCACTGCGCATGGGTGCCTGGACTTCTGACCCCTGTACTATTACACCTGGGTTGCCGCAGGGATCTGCCTTGTCCCCAGTGCTCTTTAATATCTACACCAGAAAAATTGCAGCTATTGAGACACCAGGTAGAATCTTGACATTTGCAGATGATGTGCTGGTGTACAGACAGGGCAGAGACAAGGCCAGTTTGGCGAAAGACTTACAAGTGGCAGTAAATAGGGTGGCAGAATGGTGCAGGGACTCAGGGGCCGTTATAAACCCAGACAAGGCATCGGTCGTGTGGTACTCCCTGGATAACCGGATCGTGAAGTCAGATGTCCCGGGTCTTATGTTGAATGGATGTCCTCTTAAGCAAGAGAGTAAACTGAAGCACTTGGGTATCACCTTTGACAGGCGTTTGTCTTTTAAGGATCATGTGGAGGCTTTGGTGGTGAAGGCTGGTAGGAGACTTTATGCATTGAGGGTTATGGCAGCAACCGGGGTAGACCAGAGGATGCTTTACAGGCTCTTTTGGCAGTTACTAATTTCTGTCACTGAGTATGGTTTGGGGCTGCTGAGAGTATCAAAGAGCCAGTTTGAAAGGTTGGAGCGCATCATACAGAATGCCACCATGCGGTTAATCCTGGGGTGTACAAAGGACACACCAATTATATGCATGAAGCATATCCTGGCGCTACCAACAATGACGGATAGGCATAGGGTCATTCAGGCCAAATGGTACCTGAAAGTTGCTACAGATAGGGATCACCCGCTGCGTGCAGTCATTGATATGGTCAAGGGTCATAGACTAAGACGAGACAGGTCCTGGATGGCACAGGCAGAACTTTCTATACGTCAGGTGTGTGATCTAGAGGACATCAATCGTGGAAGAGAGGGAGTTGAAGTTCCGGAAGACATGACGGACTGGCACAATGTAATAATAACAGTGTCGTGAGTGCAGAGAATGGGTAGCGGACCGCACTCAGTTTGAAGTGCAACAGCTGATCCAGAGTAACACTCATTAAGGTGACATAGTCATCTACACCGATGGGTCAGTGATGAGAAACAGACGTAGTGGTTGGGGCTTTATTGCAAAGGCTAATGGACGAGTCTTGAAAAAGGAGAGTTTGGCATATGAGACTACGACCTCCAGTATGAGAATGGAGGTGGAGGCAGTAACATCGGCAATCCGTTGGCTAGAGGAAACTACTGCAACACAAGTTGTATTTATTACGCATTCAAAGAGTATGCTTGGTAAGGCGGAGAAAGGAATGTTTCGTGTGGAATGGCTCTTGTCGCTTCAGAGGTCACAGATTATGAGAATTGTATGGATAATTTGCCCTGGCCATGCGGGGGTGCGGGGGAATGAACATGCTGATAGGCTAGCAGGGAATGCACCTCATGGTGGTAGTTTGCCTATGGACAAGGGGTAGGTGGTCGTGCGCTTGTGGGACCAGTTGGAGAAGGCGGAGGAACAGATTGAGAACCCATATGTGGAAAGAATGAGATTGCGGGGGATCGGCAGGGGTTCTGGAAGAATCTCAAAACTGAGAGGGAAGACCAGGAGAACTTTTAATCAGATAGTGGTGGTAACGATTTGTAGTGTGACTCTTCGCTTGCTGTTGAACGAGGGGATGGAGCACGTATGGGGATTTCCTGAGTGCAGTGATGTCGGTTCTTAACTCAACTCAACTCAACTCAACTCATTCTTAGTTTGATATCTGTATCTGTTTCTTTCATCTTTGTGTACGTAGATAGGTATAAGCTTCTCTTTCTTGTAGTGAGGTTTCACCAAAGGGAAACGGATTTTCATTTGCTTGTTTTTATTCCATCTATCGTTATCTTCCCCCGATGAATTGTTAAACCTAATTACCAAGACCCACCCGATATGTTTAGTTTTTCTTGCATCTGATTTCGTGTGTGAGATAGGAGAGCATTGGCATCAGCCAAGTCCAGATTTTCAAAATGGTTTGTCAGTGGCGTTCACAGAATTACATTTCTGAAAGTGTTTGTTGTTGTCTTCATAATCCAGTCTATTTTTCTTTGCTTTCATAGCTCGCTTTGAATTCAAGAGTAGTCCATACACGTGTTACTATTTCTAGTGGTACTAGACTGATTTTTGCGTGTGGTTTAGCTTCCCCTATTTCCAGTGTCCCTCGCCACTTCGGCC
>OY992886.1:92776872-92784372 GCA_963921405.1 Cepaea hortensis | reverse complement strand
CTTATTAACTTACCCTCGTAAATACAAACCTTGGAACGGCAATATTTTCAAAACCCCCACAGTCATTACAAATACACCCTGCATAATTGAACACGAAAATTGCCCCGTGGCAGTTTCTTGCTATGAGTCTGAAGTGATAGCGCCATAACATTTTGTAAGCCCGGGGCAAGACGGAGGAATCAGGTAGTCTTTTCCTCACTGTGACAAGTGACAGCCCAAGCGTCGAACTGGGGCCCGACCGTTTTCATGACATTACCAGCGTAGTTCGCTAGCTCGCCCGTCCTTCAATGACTATGTTATTATTTACTGATCTATGTTTTATTTGTATTACTCAATGTTTGGACTAACAATTTGTGACTTATAGTACTCGTAGCCAGTGAACATATGAAAGCCAAATATAAACGATGCTTGTGTTTGTGTTTCAATCTGTTAACAGTTTTTAATTAGTTATCGGTTTGTGCAGCACAATTGTTAACTCTTTCTGCCGCAGAATGTTATTACAGTAACTCTTTTGACTCCAAGCAGTCACTTTTGTTGACATCATTGGCACCAGGCCGTCTTCACAGACGATAGTTTGTTACATCGTGCTTCAAAAAAGCGTAATAACTACAACCCATGGCGGTAGCGAATGCGAATGATCAGATCAATTCGCGCTGTAAATGTTCGTCCATAATAGATGCATGTGAACACATGGTCATTTCCACCATCATGCACCATCTTACGTTTCACACGCTCAGTGTGTGACCTATCTGCAATAATTTTCTAATATGTCTTTATTCCATTTCTGATCTTTCCCCCATCCATCCAACACGCCCAGCGCGACTTGCTCCCAATATGCAATATCAATGCCTGTATCAATCATGTCCCGCTTACACACATCTTTTTATCTCATTAGAGACCGACCCTGAGATCTCTTACTCATTTGCAATTTATCACAAAAAAGATGTCCTTTTGTATTCTACCATCATCCACCCTCCTAATGTGTTATATCCATCTAAGTCTATGAATACTGAGCATGGAATAAACCGTCACACAACCTGATCTTTCCAATACTTCAGTATTTGTGATTTTGTCTTGCCACTTAATACCAAGTATTCTTAGCAGACACCGCATATGAAAGCTGTTTAAACATTTCACTTGAAGCAGTCACTACAGTAACACTTTCTACTAAAATCTGCTGTTACAATAAGTCGTTCTACTCAAAAAGCTGTAATAGTAAATCTTTCTACTCCAGACAGCTGTTACAGTAAATCGTTCTAGTCCAGACAGCTGTTACAGTAAATCTTTCTAGTCCAGACAGCTGTTGCAGTAAATCTTTCTACTCCAGACAGCTGTCACAATCCCTCTTTCTACTCCACACAGCTGTTAGTAATAGCTGTTTCTACTCCAGACAGCTGCACAGTAACTCCTTCTACTCCAGACAGCTGTTAGCAATAACTTGTTCTACTCTAGACAGCTGTTACAATAACTCGTTCTACTCCAAACAGGTGTTATAGTAAATCTTTTTACTCCAGACAGCTGTTACAATAAATCGTTCGAGTCCAGACAGCTGTTACAGTGAATCGTTCTAATCCATACAGCTGTTACAGTAAATCGTTCTAGTCCAGACAGCTGTTACATTAAATAATTCTAGTCCAGACAGCTGTTAAAGTACATTTTTCTACTCCAGACAGCTATTAACAATAACTGTTTCTATTTCAGACAACTGCTACTGTAACTATTTCTACTCCAAGCAGTTCTTACAGCAACACGTTCTACTCCAAACAGTTGTTACAGTAACTTTTTTCTACTCTAGGCTGTTGTTGCCGGTCTCTCTGGCTGTAGGGTTACAACACTTTCTCTCTGTAATCCCGTTTATCACGCAGAGTCTCGTAGCGGAGCGAGAGCTGAGGCGGTTCGACCCCCGCTCGTGACTTGCGGGATACTGAGCCGGTCGCTCAGAAAGCAATGGCAAACTACTGAGCGTAATCTTGCCAAGAGATCAACATACAGCTGAAAGATGCTGGTGTTGACAGCTAAGTCCTGTAAAAAGGATATGCTAAAAAAAAAAAAAAAAAAAAAAAAAAAAGGCTGTTGTTACAGAACTGTTTCTGCGTTTAGAAGTTGTTGTAGTAAATGTCTGCCCCATGCAGGTTTTACAGTAATGTTCTTTCTCCAGGCAATTATTAAATAATTCTTTCTACTCCAAGCTGATGCAATCTAAAAGTAATAAACTTGTTGCTCAGAAAAAAATTATTTGAATTACATTGCAACGAAAAAACAGAAGTTACAGTGAATTAATATAATAGCTGGATGAGACAAAAGTAGTGAAGAAAATTGCATCATGGATGAGATATTCATTAAACGTTTAGTACATTGCTCCGTTGGTAGTTGTAGTAGCACAACCACTAGTCCGCATACCTGCGAGTCGGTGGCCTTGTGTTCTAATCGCGACCAGGCGGAGATTTGTTGTTTCCAGATGGCAACAAGGCCTCCTTCATACTCTGTAAGGTGCACCGCCATGTTTTTATAGAATGGTGCGTGCTGTGCTCAGTGTCGCGTTGTCCGCCTTTACTATCCGAGAAACTCCTCATACCCGTTTTGGATTCGGTCGTTCTGGAAGCTGAGGTCGATTAAAACAAATATTTCGCCCAGACGTGGATTTGAACCCATGAAAACGGCGCCGGAAAGATAGTACAGGGTATATTTTTAATTACTGTGCAGTGTTTGAAAATATTGCCGGTCCAAGTTTTGTTTCTACCTGTTATGTTGCGTGAACTTTACAGAGGGTGAATACAAAACTTGGATCGGCAATATTTTCAACCACTGCACAGTCATTAAAAATACACCCTATATCTAGCCAACACGCTACTCGGCTCCCTAGCCTAATATTGATATCGGGAAATTGCAAGTGATCGGGGTGATATTGACGTATCACCCATCGAATACCGATCAGTCTAAAAGTCTGCTGCTATCCTCATTTGCCCATTAGGCTTCATTGCATGGAAAGGGTTCTTTAATTTTTAAATTTTTATCACCCATCGAAAACAGATTAGTCTAAAAGTCTGCTGCTGTCATCATGTACCCATTGGGATTTATGGCATGAAAAGGCATCTTTAATTGATAATTGTTTTATTACGTTTCTGGGTACTGAAGTTACTTTCATATCCTTTACGGGACATCGCAATCAACCCCAGAATTGTTTTGGCTGTTTGTTATTTCTTGGTAAATTTACTTTTAGTAGTTTACCATTACTTTCGGAACGACCGGCACTCACACCATTGCATGAAAACCAGTATAACGTGGTCTGCTTCCAAATCGCCCGCAGATTTGTTTCTAACGTGGTATGCGGGATTGCGAATTGCATTCCTCGCCACTTCGGTTCAGCGAAGACATCATCATCATTGAGTGCCTTGCCGGCAGGCTAGGGAAATCATGCCTCTCCATAAATTACGATCACCGATGTCATGGAACAATTCTTATGTACAGTACAGAAAAATAGTTGAAGCACAAACATCCGAGTGCAAGCTGTCTGACTTTCTTAATGAAAGATTCTGAGCAGATGTAAACTATATCTTCTTGAGCGTAATTTTTTATGGACCTGAAAATATTACAAAATCAGAAAAAAAAATAACAAGAATATAATATTTTAGAAAGTAAGTTTAGCAGGCATCTGTGGCTTAGTGGTAGTATCATTACCCCGCCATACCTGGTTCGAAGTATTCCGCACGCAGTTTGGAAACATATTTCTTTGCGCTGATTTTCAAAATAGTATGAGCGTCAGGTTTTCAGAAGGCAATGAAAAAAAATACTGAAAGAAAAATTGCCTAGAAATTCTCACAGCGCCAATATATTATGGGGTTGACTGCGACGTCCTATAGACCATATCAAGTCGGCTGTCTTTACTTTCCAGAACATTTCCTGGCGCCCATTTTACTAAGTTGGCCTAGAAGCTTCGAGAGGGATTCGAAGACATGATATCAGGACTTATAGATAGACGAGCTTGCCACTGCTCCGCCAAGGCTCCATGTTGTTAATTACGGACCCAAGATAAAACCCCATTCGTGACATATTTATTGTCTTTGTTGTTGATGGCAAGTTTGAGTTGACTTGTGGTTGTGCCTAATTCGTTATCTCGCACACCGCGTTCGAAACACAGCTCAGGGAGATTTGGAAGCAGACCGCCGTGCGCTAGTTTTCATACAATGGTATGAGTTTCGGTTGTACAGAAGGCAATGACAAACTTTTGTTTTTTATATCCCTTACAGGACGTTGCTGTCAACATCAGTATTTTTAAGCTTCTGTTGATGTACTAGGCAAGATTACGGTCAGTAGTTTGCCATTGCTTTCAATGACAAACTATTGAGCGTAAACTGACCATGAACATGACAAACAGCCCAAAAAAAATGACGGGGTTGACTGCGAAGTCCTATAAGGTATACACAATTAACAATATTTATTAGTTTTGCCCGTGGACATTATCACCGTTTTCCTTAATGGTAAAACAATATGCTTGTATGGGGGGATGTTTGTGTGTGTGTGTGTGTGTGTGTGTGTGTGTGTGTGTGTGTGTGTGTGTGGGGATGTGTTTATGGGTGGAGTTTTGTGTGGGAAGGGAGATGTGTGAGAGGTGGGGGAGGTGTGGGATGTGCAGGTGATTGAAGGATGTATGCGAGGATGGGGGATGTGTGTTTGGCTGGGTGTTTGGGGTGTGTGTGGGTGGGAGGGTAGATGAGAGATGCATGTGTTGATGGGCGCGTGGGTGATGTGTGGGTGTGAGTGGTTGATGGATGAGTACGTGAGTGGGTGGATGTGTGTGAGAGATGAGTGTATGGGTGGAGGAGGTGTGTAGTTGTGAGAAATTGTGTGTGAGCGGCGGATGTGTGTGGGTGGGTATATGTGGGTTGCGGGGTGTGTGTTTGTGGGAGGTGTGTGTTTTTGGGTGTTATGGGTGGGGGATATGTGTGGGCAGGTGGGGGGATGTGTTTATGGGTGGGGATGTGTGTATAGGTGGGGATGTGTAGTTGAGAGGTGGCGAATATTGGGTGGGTGAGTGGGTGTAGGTTGGCTGATGTGTGTGTGGGTGGGTGGGGATACTTGTGAGAGTGCGGGATATGTGTGTGGATAGGTGCGGGATGTGTGGGTTGGCGGGGGTATGTGTGTGTGGCTTTTTCTTCTTCTTCTTCTTCTTCTTCTTCTTCTTTCTTCTTCTTCTTCTTCTTCTTCTTCTTCTTCTTCTTCTTCTTCTTCTTCTTCTTCTTCTTCTTCTTCTTCTTCTTCTTCTTCTTCTTCTTCTTCTTCTTCTTCTTCTTCTTCTGCTCTTCCTTCTCCTCCTTCTGCTTCTTCTTCTCCTCCTCCACCTCCTCCTCCTCCTCCTCCTTCTTCTTCTTCTTCTTCTTCTTCTTCTTCTTCTTCTTCTTCTTCTTCTTCTTCTTCTTCTTCTTCTTCTTCTTCTTCTTCTTCTTCTTCTTCTTCTTCTTCTTCTTCTTGTTGGTGTGTGAGGATGTGTGTGTGGGTGGGGAAATGTGTGTGGGTAGGGGATCAGTGGGTGGGTGGGGGATCAGTGGGTGGGTGGCGGCATGTATGTTTGCCTGGTTCTGTGTGAGTGCGTGGAGGTATGTGTGGGTGGGTGGGGGAGATTTGGTGGGTGGGGGATGTGTTGGTGGCTGCGGGATATGAGGGTGGATGGGGGATGTGTCTCACAACATTGCAATATGCACTGTTTATGTTTACAACTTTCATTTGACAATGTTTTTTTCCCCTATGTTAATGTAATATGCACATTTGATGAATGAAAGATGAGTGATTGAAAGGGCCGAATGTAAGACGGGCCTGCGTGCCCAATTTGTTACCCTTTTCAAATAAAGTTTGTTCGTTCGTTCGTTCGTGCCTTTCGGCAGACAAGATTAACGAAGTCTAAGCATCCACAGTAGTAGCCGAAGTGGCGTAGTGGCTAGACACTCGTCTGTTGGCCCGGTGGTTATGAGTTCGAAACCGTATTGTGCTGATTTGTAAAACTGACCTAGGCTCCCAGATCCCACTCTAAAAATGGGTGCAGGAAATGTATCGGGAAGCAAAGGAGACCGGTGTGATACTGACCCCTTAACCCACAGTGTTAATGTGTTTATTAAAAATATGGTTCTATCTCCAAGCCGGCACCGTGGCGGAGATATTACGGACGCGATTCGTAATCCCGTATACCCGAGTTCGAAATACAGCGGCGCTGTTTTTTTTTCAATAAAAGGTATAGGTGCCCGTAGCACGGAATGGCAAACTTTTTGTTTATGTTTGATTGATCGCATATCCTTTACAGGACATCGCTGTCAACTTCAGCGTCTTTCAGCTGATTGTTGATTTCTTGGCAATATTACGCTCAGTAGTTTGCCATTGCTTTCTGAGCGACCAGCTCACATACCCCGTAAGTTACCGACGCTGAGAGAACCGCTACCGATTCTCGCGCACGTCACGTTACTCACGAGAGTATACGGGATTACGGAGAAAGTCGGTAACGCCTAGAACAGGGAGACCAATGGCAAACCATTGAACGTAAAACTTGCCCAGAAATCACGAAGAGCCAAAATGATGGGGCTGCCTGCTACGTCCTGTGAAGGACATGCATCTGAATTCTTTTTTCTAGCACCATATTCCCCATGCACCAAAGACATGTTAAAGGTTCTTAGACATTAAGTTAAATAATATTTTAAGTGATTCTAAGTAGCTTTTAAGTAATTTTAAAATACTAAGTCACTCTCGCTGTTTAACTAGGGCGCTACAGACGTGGAAAGTGACTTACATTTACAATACAAAACACTGCATTAACCAGAGAAAAGGATCCACAGCCATGAGGATGTGGAGAAGAAATTAAAACTACCACATTGTCACATCCAGTGAGAGATTAAGATGATGCCTCGCTAGCAGAAAATAAGCTAAACTCTTACACAGGCCGTATGAAACATCAAGAATGTAATGACCCACGGTGGGAAATATTGATCCAGTTTACATACAAATAAGATCACGATCATCAACATCAGCATCACCATCATCATCACTATCATCATCTCATCATCCTCACCGTCACCACCACCATCATCATAATCATCATCATCACCAACACCATCATCATCATCACCACAATTATCATCACATCACCACCACCACCATCATCGTCACCGTAACCACCACTACCCCCATCGTCACCATAACCACCACCACCATCATCGTCACCATCACCACCACCACCATCATCGTCACCATCACCACCACTACCCCCATCGTCACCATAACCACCACCACCATCATCGTCACCATCACCACCACCACCATCATCGTCACCATCACCACCACCACCATCATCGTCACCATCACCACCACTACCCCCATCGTCACCATAACCACCACCACCATCATCGTCACCATCACCACCACCACCATCATCGTCACCATCACCACCACCACCATCATCGTCACCATCACCACCACTACCCCCATCGTCACCATAACCACCACTACCCCCATCGTCAC
>OY992886.1:92754372-92771872 GCA_963921405.1 Cepaea hortensis | reverse complement strand
TTATACACTTTGACGATCCCAGGTTGTGGGTCTAATAGGGGCAAACATGGATGTGTGTATCCAAATCACTTTAAAGACCCTCCAACATTTGGTTGTCTTAGACAGTAGGCAGTAACCAGTCCAAATTTTAAAAAAATATAAAAGATAACCACGATATAATATTCAGACATGCAATTTCTTAAGGGCAAACTAAACCGCAGTGGCCAGCATGCCTTTCAGCAAATCACATGGTCGGTTGTTAGAATCCCTTTTGAGATGTGGGATGTGAGAATTTGACCACAGTTCCCAACCAAAAATGGGTACCAGGGTATGTTCTTGGAAGCAAAGGCGGCCGGCAGATATTCATCACATCACAAATCTTGATCTATCAAAATAAGGGCTAGCACCGTATACTCAATACGCATCAAGGCTTGGCAAGGGTCCTTTACCTTTTTATTTCTTATGTGGATGTGGAAGTTAAAGGAAAATTACTACATTAAATATTATAGAATTAGTTTATAGTCAGTTGCAAACATAGATCAAGGGTGGGAGAAAACCAGAAAAGAAAATCTACCAGATTTTGACTCAGTAACTGGACATAGCATGCTGAAAGACAAGCTATGAATGTTATATGCTTTCTTTCAGAATGCTAGCGGTGTGTATTGAGGAAACGTGTGTTGTCAAAATGCCCCTGACAGAACTATTAAATATGGATAAGACTATGGGATCGTTATTTTGAATATGTTAGACGTTATAAGAGTATTTGGCACCATAGCAGAAGTTTCTTTCTGGATATCCATCCAATGGAGCAAATACAAAATAACCAAACCGGGACACATCTTTCCAATAATACCACCAGCGTAGAGGAGTTAATGCTGGAAATGCTTGGACCAAGACAGAAGGACTTCGCTTCGGCCGTGCTGCTGACAGTTGTGTACTCAATCATCTTCATTACTGGCATGGTGGGGAATATCTGCACATGCCTGGTCATCGTGCGCAACAACTGTATGCAGACCACAACTAATTACTACTTGTTTAGCTTGGCTGTGTCCGATCTGCTGTTGATTTTCTTTGGTAAGTAATTATCTAATTAAATTGCAGTGTGTTAGTGTTAATGTTCTGTTTAATATCTCTCTTCGTAGCTCCTAATACATTACCTTTTGTTGTTGTTGTTGCATGTAATTTGTAGGACGTTGAGATTAATCACGATGTTCTCCAAAGCCTCTCTTCTCATCAAATGACAAAAGAAAGCTGCTTGTCTCTTTCTTATTGTTGTATGATGAGTTGAGTTCAGCTAGGAAACGACATCACTGCATTGAGGACATTCCCATACGCGCTTTGTCCTCTCGTTCAACAGCCAATGAAGAGTCATACTACTAATCGTTCCCACCGCTATCAGATTGAGCGTTCTCCTGGTCTTCCCTCTCAGTTTTGAGGGTCTACCAGAACCCTTGCCAGTCCCGCGCAATCTTATTCTTTCCACATACGGGTTCTTAATCTGTTCTCTATCTTCTTCACCTGGTCCCACTGGCGCACGATCACCTCTCCCTTGTTCTTATTGTTCTATATAATGTTCTAGTTTTATTAGCATCTTTCAGGCAATCATTGTTAGTTACTATGGCAGTCCATATTCCAAGATTCACTGCCACACAGCAAAACAGGTTCTATATATAATTTCAGTACTCTCTTAGTTTCATTGATAGTGATTTATTGCATAAGTACTCTTCATTTTCTTGAATGCAGCTTTTGTTTGCCCTATTCTGCCCTTAATCTCTGTTGTGCATCTTCCATCAGATATTGTAAATGCCCATAGGTATTTAAAATTATCCCCTTGGTTAAGAATTTTCCCTTCTATTTTCATTTCACATATTGTTGTAACCTATTTCTTTGACATCACCTTTGTTACTGTTTTCTTGATATTGAAGAAGAATCCTTTAGCTATAATTTACCATGGTTAATCACGAATGAAATGTGTAAAATGATTTTACATGTATGCAAACTGAATTATCATTAACTTCCGGCTTTTGGAATTACGATAGCACAATTACCAAACGCTCGCGGCCCAGAAATCATGGGTTTGAATCCGCGTCGGGAGGATATTGAAAACTGACCCAGCCTAAAACACGTACCATAAATTCCTTGGGATGCAAAAGGTGTCGACGTGATACTGACCACTTGACCCACCAATCTCTGATTGGCCTATACAAGTAAGGGTCTAGCACCATATATCCGGTACGCTTCAGACGTGTGATGTTGTTTGCTTCACCTTAAACTTTAAAGGGAGCGTACCAGGGAAGCGGCGAAGAAGAGGACCACAAACGTAGATGGATTCAATGTGTCTTCTTCTTCTTCTTCTTCTTCTTCTTCTTCTTCTTCTTCTTCTTCTTCTTCTTCTTCTTCTTCTTCTTCTTCTGCGTTCATCCGGAGAGTTTTTTTCGGACGTGATTGCGTTGTGCCTGTTTTGCGCCGTTAGGCCGACACATCCGACTTCTACGGGTGTTTGTTGACCGGGTTAACCTTTCCGGGTGGTCAACGTGTGATAGATACTTTACGCATGACTTTACGCATGCCAGCAACAGGAAGGACATCCGATCTACGACAGAGAGATAATATGAAAAACTATTAAGGGAGTAAATTTCTGCACAGTACTGATCATGGGATGTTTATGAGCATAGTTTCACTAAGGGAGAAAACCCAATAACATAGCTGAATGTAAATAAAACATCCATCCGCTAGGGCAGTGGTTCTCAACCGGTGGGGAATTCCCCCCGCCCCAGGGGGGAATTTTAGGGTTTCCAGGGTGGGGGGGGGGATGAAGACCATTTAAAGATCGCGTTAATACAAGAACCGATTACTTGATATTGTTTCTCCCTTAATACTTTACAGTTATGTAAGTCTCATCCTTCAAAAATTCATTTTATAAAGTAAGTAGACCCATAAATCATGTTTTATGTGGATATCTAGACTTGTTTTAGTATATGCTATTAAATTTACCTTCCATTTTTACGTATACTATGTAGGGGTGGGGGATTTTTAGATAGGACATATGAAAGCGGGGAAAGACGTTCTGAAAATAAGGTGAAGGGGGGCATGGGCCAAATTTTTGATAGGAGGGGGGGGGGGATGACGTTCTGAAAATATGGTGAAGGGGGGCACGGGCCAAAAAAGGTTGAGAACCACTGCGCTAGGGCTTTAAAGTTTGGCATTGAAAGACATCGAAAGATCTATTGCGGCTACTTTATACAACCACTTTTCATTGTTTCCAAAGGCGTCACAAATCTTAAGCCAGTCTGCAAACTATGTTTGTTATGTACTTTTAATGTGTACCCTGGTTGAAAAGCTTTTCCAGACAAGGCGAAACGCAGAATTGAATAACCAAGAAAATCGTACATACCTTCAGATTCTCGGCTATTTTTGGCCGACAAATCACCTGTAATGTTTACTTTGAATTAGAGAAGACAACACAATCTCAGGAAATGGACGCCCTGCAATCGAAAATGGAAACCGGCTTCAGGAAATGTCTCCTTTACAGTCTGGCTTCCTTAACTGTGATGTCACTTCCGTTGTACAGACCAGATAGTTCGGTTTAACATGCTACAAGAAGAGGCGATTTACTTTTACTGCCAGAGACAGTTTTGGTATTTCCTGAAAATGCTGTTTTACTAAAGTGATTCTGGCAACAGCGGTGTAGAAGAACTATATTTATTTCGTTACTGTTGTCCCTGTCTAGAACTTGTGTTTGTGACTGTAACGTTCAGCGTAACCGATTAATCATCATCATCATGTGCCATTCAGATAAGTGTGGGCGGTCATGTTTCGCCATCTCACTCGATCACCAGAGTCGTGGATCAGCTGTGTAACTGATTCAGTGCCAATCAAAACACGTAGGTTTAGACCAAATATGATACACAGTAGAACAAACATGATACACAGTCAAACGAACAAGTATTATATTGTACATTTTCATTCACTGAGCATGAAGCCGACATGGCCGAATAGATAAGAACGTGTGTTCTTAAACATCCAGTGTGCTGATGCCGAGGTAAGGAGTTCAACCCCTCACAGGACAGTTTGACTAAAATGTTGACCTCTCATCCTTGACTTAGGGACGTAAATTACAAGTACTTCTGAAGTCGGAGTGGGTTCGCCTGATGGCGAGGGACACTGTTAACAGGGAAAGCTAATCCGCATGCAAAATTCAGTCCAGCAATACTAGAAGTGGTGTAATATGGACTACACTTGAGTTCAAAAGCGAGCGAGCGCAAAAAAAAAAAAAAAAATTGTTCACTGAGCATTGAACTTGCGAATGAAACCGCGAAATTAATCAATTCACAAGATGATCATAGTATGGCGATATATCGTCCTTCTATCCGAATGGGAGGTCACATTTGTGGATATACTATCAGAAATCAGTTAGCGATTAGTCCTTCTGTTTAGCGTAAACAATATCGGCGTCTGTGGTCTTGAAGTTAATTAACTTCGATGCCTGGCGTCTGTGGTCTTGAACTTAATTAACTTCCATGTCTGTTTATTCAACGTCCCCATCATCATGTCGTTATGTTTAATTAATTTTAATATATGTTTCTTTAACTTTACCAATGTCACTGTCGGACTGGTAAAGTTTAACCCATTCACCCTTAATATCGGTTTGTTTAGCTTTACCGCATTAAATATCTAGTTAGTAATATTAAACGTAATTTACATTTAATCACGGATGGCTGAATTTTGTGGCTGGATGTCTATACGTGATAGGGTAGTTTTTTTAAGCACAACCCGTCCTGAGCCGCCTCTTACGACATGTCAGATAGGGGTGCAGTGTTACTATTCTTTGTTTCCTTTGCAGGCTTCGGTTACACAGGCCACACGGAATGGTTAAGTTAGTTAGTTGCATATCCATTGAAGGACGTCGCAGTCAGCCTCAGCATTTTTGACTGTGATCTCTTGGCAAGTTTACATTCAGTAGTTTGCCATTGCTTTCTGAACGATCGGCACGTATCAATCAATCACTCAAGTAACATGCCGGAAAGCGTGGGCGGTCATGACTAGCCATTTCACTCGATCATCAGAGTCGTGGATCAGCTCAGTGTTTCTGTCTCGACCATGCCGTGTGGCCAAGCCATCTAGGTATTTACTTCTTCGTCTTCCCCTTGGTCTCTTCCCTTCGATCTTGCCAGTTGTCACCAAGTTCTCCAATTCATTTATTCTCATAACTTGTCCAAAAAATTTTGACTGTCTAAGTCTAATTTCTCTAATCAATGTACGATTTTCATTTGTCTCCTGTAGTACTTGGTCATTAGTTTTTCTATCAGTCCATGGTATTCTTTGCATTCTCCTCAGAAACCACATTTCTGCAGTCATTAGATGTTTCTCAGCTTGCCTTCTCATTGTCCAAGTTTCACATCCATACAAAAGAACAGGCTCTATGTATCCCCTCTACACTCTTTTTCTCATTTCAATTGACATCTTTTTATTGGTCAGTATGTTTTTCATCTTGCTAAAGGCTACTTTCGCCATGGCGATTCTTGTTCTAATCTCTTCAAGGCATCTCCCATCAGATATTAGAACTGTTCCGAGATAATTGTACCGATTCACTTGTTGAAGAGTATTCCCATTTACTTTCGGCGCGTATAATGTAAAACAGTCGGCACATATACTGTTTTATTTTTTTTTTAAAAACACCCCAACGCCAGGCGGTCTGCTGCCATTTCGCCAGCAGCTGTCCTTCAAACGCGGTATGTGGGATTACGAACTGCGTTCGCAACCACTTCGTCAAAGCGGGATAGTGGGAGACCTAAAACATGTAAACTAGAGAATTACAGGCAGAGATGAATGATATCGTGAAGAGGGAGGTGAAGCAGTTATAGCAACAGATTAGAAGGCTTGGCGTGGCCTGGCAGGGGATATATGTCTCAATAGCGGATACAGAGCAGAAGAAGAAGAGCAATTTTACCAACCTTAAAATAATGTAGGAATACCTAAATTACAGGCGCTGGGACTTCAATAACCCCTCCCCTCGATGAACAACAGCACAAGTGGAAGACAACAACAAAAACAACAACAACAACAACAACAACAACAACAACAACAACAACAACAACAACAACAACAACAACAACAACAACAACAACAATAACAACAACAACAACAACAACAAACAACAACAACAACAACAACAATTTGTGAAGTTGACTGCCGTCAGTGTTGAGGATGATTAACCAATGTCCAGTGAATCATTTCTAACATATCCAAATATCACTGTCGAAAATGGGGGAAGTTACTGGAGTCTGAACAAAAATAGGTAGTCCGATTGACCGCTAAATGGATAAGCAGTGCTTTGTATTATCTATGAGCTGTTGTTTTGTTTTTGTTGTCCCATTGATAACGGCTTTTGAAGAAATGTTCTTTCTTTGCTCTGTGTGTTTTCCCATTCATAGGACATCGTAGTCACACGAGTGGGTGCCAATAAGTAAGTCACAAAGTTCTATGGGATGGCAGGTAAATTTAGTTGATGTTTTCTACAGGTGTCATTATGTGACAGCGACATCGAACTTTATATTCCCGTTCGCCAGGTGGCGCTAGGTGTCTCATGCGCATGCACAGCACATAAAGAAAATGGCGACTGTACTTACGGATTGTACAACCAAAGAGCAACGTGCTGTTGTGCGTTTTTTTAGTATAGGCAAAAGGACTGCCTGCAAATGTCATTCGTAAGGAAATGCTTCCTGTTTATGCTGACAAATGTTTGTCCCGTAAAGCGGTGCATAGCTGGGTAGAAGACATCCTTCTTCGCCTTGTGTCCAAAAATTCAAGGTTACGCCATCAGCAGGGAAGGTTATGCTGACAGTGTTCTCGGATTGTCAAGTCGTGCGTGTAACCAATTCCAAGAAGAACGGTGACAATGTGAATTGTGAATCGTACTGCGAAGTTCTATCGATGCTTCATGATGCAATTCGAAGAAAACGTCCAGAACTGCTGACTAGAGGAGTGTTGCGTCTTCATGACAATGCCAGACCATATACGGTTCAATTACTTCAGGAGAAAATTAACCAACTGAGGTGGGAAGTTCTGGAACATCCACCTTACAGCCCCAACTTAGCCCCTAGCGAATTCCACCTTTTTGGTCCACTGAAAACCCACCTTGGCGGGAGGCATTTCGCAAATGACACCTAAGTTGTATGTGAAGTGAAAACGTGGTTTAGAAAACAGAGCACGCAGTTCTATGTAGCCGGTTTTGGGAAGACTGATAAAACGATAGGATAAATGCATCAATGTTGGTGAAAATTATGTTGAGAAATAAAGGGACAATGTATGTACATAAATAAACTCGTTTCAAGTCATTATCATATTTAGTTATGGTTCTACAGCCATTTGTGACTTACTTATTGACTTCCCCTGGTATTTTGTGTTTCGCTTCGGACTCCAACCTTTATGTCGGCGTGTTTAAATTCACCACCGCCAGTGTCTTCTTGTTTACCTTAGCCAACTTTAATACATCAATCTTCATTTTAACCAACGCCTGTGTTTGGTTCTTATTGCATAACTTCATCAATCTTAATGTGTATCTTTATCAACTGCAGTTTGGATTTTCAATATCGTTGGCTAACACACGTATATAATTTGTATAGTGCTGTTAATTAGCTGAGTATCAATTATAATCAGATTTTATAGATTATATACGTGTTGGTTCATAAGTAAGTGATGACTTCACACTAAAGAGCGCATTACTGGACGTAAGTAACTTCCATTAAAATAGCACTATATGCTTTAGAAATATATATATTAACAAAGTATAGACCAAATAACAAACACAAAATCAATCCTACCGTTATACTGGGCTTAGCAAATTACGAACATTTAAAGATTAGACATGATTGATTCGTTCCTTTGAATCGGCACCTATAGAGGTAGGGGGAAGAACGAGCGATATTATTGTCCTCTAATCTCTAATACCATAAGAAAGAGCAAACAGTTTTCTTTGGTCATGTGATGAGAAGAGAGGCATAAAGTCGCTTTAAAATAAGTCCTAATACTAGTGGCACCAGGTATTATGTGTCCATATGACCTTTCAATGGAGTACCCTGGTCACTCCTTGCTGCATCGTCTCTCTGGCGATGATGATTTATCTGTTCTTCCTTACAATTAATATTATAATGATCCCAATAAGCTTTGATCATATATGTCTTATCCCGTACCATATGATCATCAGCTATTTTTTTTTTGTAGCATTTGTTCGCTTTGAATTCAAGTGTCGTCTATACAGGTTCTACTACTCCTAGTGTACCTGACTGGTTTTGCATGTGCATTAGCTTTATCTATTGCCAGTGTCCCTCGCCATGAGGCAAACCTAATCCGACTTCTGAGGATGTCAGATCAAGGAGAATTCAACATTTAAGTTCAACCAATCGGTGTAAGCCGGTCTCCGTGGCAAAGAACATACGGACTCGATTCGTAAGCCCGCTTACCCGCGTTAGAAACACAGCAGCGACCGATTTGTCGACAGACCGCGTTGCGCAGGGTTTTAACGAGTTAGTATGGGAGCCGGTCGTTCAGAAAGCAATGGTAAACTACTGAATGTTAACTTGCCAAGACATCAAAACAGCAGTAAAATGCTGGTGTTGACAGCAATGTCCTGTGAAAAGGATATGCCAAAGAAAACAAATCGATGTAAGGGGTTGAACGCACTATCTCGGCATCAACACACCGGAAGTTTAAGCCGATCCTGGGAATATTACAAATGAAACTCAGAAAATCAATTATAGGACCAAAATCAGCCCGCTATAATACCAGGAAATTATCTGAAACATATTATGTAGAAGTGAAGGACCGGTTCGAAATAGGGATGACCGCTGGTTGCTCTGTGACCTGTTGATGCTTTGGTTGGTTGTCTGGCTGCTTGGTGGCTTAACTAATTTATTGATAGGCACTGAATGAGTTAGCTCCAAATGCTCGAGATATTCTAATATCACCAGCCAAAGATATTATACCCCACCAAAAAAAAAAAAAAAAGAAAAAAAAAGAAAAGAAAAGAGGAACAACCAGATTGCCAATGGTACGTTAGAACTTACAAGTCAATGTAGCGAGCGAAAAAAGCACAACGAATACAGGCTAGCGTATGAAAACCTAAAACGAAAAATAAGAACGTATGTAAGATAATACTCGGTTCAACTCATGCATGACCAGTCTGCAACTATGGAAGCACACACGAACGAAGGGCGAGATCCAGACATGGTCTAAGAACAATGACCAGAAACTGGTTAAATAAGACAAATACTATGACGGGCACAAGTGGAAGAATCCGTACAAAATATACAGAAACTCTTAATAGATGGCAACAATTCTCCAGTGATCATAGCCAACTCTGCATGTATACAGCGTCACTCAACATATTTTCCTCGGGGCGGTCGCATACGGCCGTCACGCTAAATGCGAGGGGAAGTCAATAAGTAAGTCACAAAAGGTTGTAGAAAAATAACTAAATATGATAACAACTTTAACCAGTTTATTTGTATACATACATTGTCCCTTTATTTCTCTACATAATTTCCACCAGCATTTATGCACTTAACCCATAGTTTTATCAGTTCTCCCAAACCGACTGCATAAATCTGTGTGCCCTGTTTTCATTTACCGGCCATCCCACAGAACTGTGTGACTTATGTATTGACTACCCCTCGTAACTGTTTCTACTCAACTATGCACCGCTTTACTGGAAATCGCTAGGGGCTTAGTCCACTGAAAACCAACCTTGGCGGGAGACATTTCGAGAATGACGCCAAAGATGAATGTGAACTGAAAACGTGGTTTAAAAAACAGACACGCAGTGAAAATCCTTTCCTTGTGAAAATCTTATACAACCGTCAATCATCATATCTTTCTTGGAAAGTCTTAAACAGCCGTCATACATCTTATTTTTTTTTGGGAAGGTCTCTTATAAGCCGTCACTCATATATTTTCCGTGGGAAGAGTTTATACAGCCTTCATTCAATCTTTTTTCTTTGGGAAGGTCTTATACAACCGTCACTCATTGCATATTCAAGGAAAGGTCACAGCCGTCATTCAACGTGTTTTACTTGGGAAGGTATCTCAAAATATTTTCCTTGGGCAGGTCTTATACAGTCGTCACTCAACATGTTTTCCTTGGGAAGGATTTTTATACAGCCGTCACTCAACTGTTTTTCTTGGGACGGTCTTATACAGACGTCACTCAGCATGTTTTCCCTGGGAAGGCCTTATACAGTCATAACTTATTATATTTTCAAGGGAAGGTCTCTTAATCAGTGGTAATCCAACACGTTTTACTAGGTAAGGTCTTTTACAGCCAACACTCAACATGTTTTCCTTGGGAAGGTCTATCTATACTTTAAGAGGGTATTCACCCTTGCAGTTCACACGTAAAAATGTGTTACCTGTGCGGGCGGTGACTATGTTATGTGGCACATAATATTACTTGTGCCAGGGCAACTATCATATCCACGGGGGTGCGTTCACTGCTGTGTAAGCTTGACCGTGGAGCAAGAATAACTGGAAGTATATGATCGCCAGGAAAGGTCATGAAGAATGACTGGGCCCCTTTATCTTCCTTACATTCTCAGAGAGAGAGAGAGAGAGAGAGAGAGAGAGAGAGAGAGAGAGAGAGAGAGAGAGAGAGAGAGAGAGAGAGAGAGAGGTGGCGGGGACGACCCACTTGTGTTATTTTTCCCAGGTGGCTTTGTCCTGTTCTGTATCCACCCTCTGTAAGACAACAACTTCACGACATGTGTACACTGCTGACTGCAATCGTTCCACTAATTCGTCGGTAGGTGTTCCTCCCCTACAGCCCTCCTGCCCTGAGGAATGATGACGCCATTGACTTGGTGTATCGTGATCCAACTTCTAATCACTGCACCTTTCCACTCGTCCAGACGAAAGCCTACTTCTATGCCCCGCCGTTTAGCCTCTATCTCCATCTACGCAGCTGCTGTCGCTAGTGATAAAAACTCCGCCTTGGAGCAAAGACGACAGGAGGTTCTGATAGTCAGAACAACTGCTGTCGCTACACTAAAGTGAAGGCTTTTGCACTATGTTGCTATCTTCGTATCCAGTCTGTTGCTAGTGGTGCTCCATTTTGCAAGTGCCACGGAGAAGCTAATGGTTCGTCTCGTCTATTGCTGCTGTATTCGTGCTCTGGGCCGCTCCTTCCTTGCTACTTACTTTCTCTACATCCAGGGGGCTGAGTGGTCTCGAGGTATCGTGTCCGCCTCGAGTTCTGGAGGTCCTGGGGTCAAGCCCCGGTGAGGACTAAGATGTTTTCACATGGACTTCTAGTAACAAAATTTCCCTTGGTCTCTGGGTAGCGAGATCGGATGCCCGTGAGTATTGTTGCGCACATAAAACATCCCTTGGCAATTGGAAATCGAAAAGGTGCAGCCTAACGGCGCTGCCCGTGCAATATTTCGAGTTAAAAACTACCCAAAGTATTTCAGGATCCTTGCCGGTGCTACGGAGTTCGTGCACTGAACTGAGTTTCTCCTGACTCAGGCTTGAGTTAGGAGTAAAACGGAGCACTTATGGGTTACACCCTTGTGCTGTGATGTTGATCCGTCGACTAAATTAAACTAAACTCTACATAAAGCGACCATCGTAGGGCTTCTCGCTCAATCGTCAGTAAGTGCTGTTATAGTTTAGCACAGAGAACATTAACCGGCCTGAACGCATGAGAGTAAATCCCAGTTAACCAACCCAATGTACCTACTATGTTCAGCGGTCACTGTGCATCGTAAGACATGGTCTGTTTGGGAATTATTTGGTTCATGCTTCTCTGGTTGGTTGACTGGCAGATTAGTTGATTGGTTGATTGACTGATTCTTTGGCTGGTTGATTGATTGATTCTGTGGTTGGTTCCGTGATTTATTCTTTTTTTGGTTGATTGATTGATTATTTAATTGGCTGATTGATTAATTCTTTTTTATTTTTGGTTGCTTGATTGATTCTTTTGTTGGTTGCTGCATTGATTCTTTAATTCGCTGGTTGGTTGATTATTTGTTTGGTTGATTGATTTATACTTTGGTTGGTTGATTTATTGATTGTTTGGTTGGTTGATTCATTGATCCTTTGGTTGGTTCATTCATTGACTCTTTGGTTATTTGATTTTTTGTCTGGCTGACTGGGTGCTTAACTGACTAATTGATTCGTTATTTGATTTATTTGTTGGTTGTTTACTGAATTGATTGGTTGGGTAATTGTTTTATTTGTTTGACTTGCTGCTTAGTTGGTTGACTGGCTTCGTGGCTCGCTGGTTTGTTAGTTGGTTTAATGACTAGTTAATTGGTTCGTTGTCTGGTTGATTAGTTGGTTAGTATGTTGATTGATTGATTGATTCATTGAGTGATAGATTGATTGATTGATTGATTGAGTGGCTGACAAATACACACCCATACAGACAAGTAATGTTTAGCTACAACATTACACATACACTCTCAATTAATTGTATGTAAACCTGTCTATCTCTTCTTCTTCGTCCCTTTCTCTGAGGCATTACGTCACACCTGGTTATGCATCTCAAAGATCAGTGTGTCCGACTTCAGGATGTATTTTTTTGTAAAGTTTGATTCCTTGGACAGATTCCACCCCAGGTAACGGGCCATATCTACCCGTGGCTAGGTATTCTTTGCAAACATATTTCCATTGCTGAAGCCTTACAGTTAGTTAGTTAGTTAGTTAGTTAGTCGACAGATCATCCTCATTGCACATCGAACCATTCAGTCCATAAGTGCTCGGATCCCCTCCTCAGCAAATCCCGCAGCGTGTAGCGGCTAACGACGCCAGTTCTGTGTTGGTTAATCAATCTTCTTTGGCTTCCTGCGTAGTGTTCTTGTTTGGCCACACCTCTTTTAATTTGCTGCTCTCGCAGTCTGGCCATTGTTGTAGATTCACAGTCATCACTTGGTTCTCGCAAAAGTCTTACTTCTCGTAGAGCATTCAGAATGTCGGCCTGGTCCATGGCGCGTCCGCCCTCCACAGTAGCCTCACCTGCGAGCTTGTCAGCCCGCTCATTTCCTTGTACTCCCGCATGCCCTGGCACGAAGATGAAACTAATCTTTGCCAGTCGAGACCGCTCCAGAGGCAGCAACCATTCTCTTCGGATCGACCCCTCCTCTATCCTCTTGATCATGTTCATTGAGTCGCTAAGGAAACAAGCCCTAATGAATGTCTGTGTCTCGAGCCATGTTATTGATTTACTTACTGCCATGACTTCCATGGTCAGGCTACTTGTGGTTTCAGTAAAAGCACCAGAGTCCTCCTTCACAATTCTCCCTCCGGCCCGAGCTGTAAAGGCCCATAAGCTTCTCACATGTCGGGCGACCGACCCATCTGTGTAGATGACCGCGTCACCGTCTAGCGAATTCTCGAAAATCAACGCTTGTACTTCAGCCTCAACAGCAGCCGGATTTTCTTGTCTGCATTTTCTGTCAAGTTGGATGCAAACTGAAAAGGATGTGCAGAAGTCTGTTGGCACTTGCACCCACTCCTCGCCAGGTTCTAAGTCCTCAAGTGAACACACCTGTTGAAGAATGTCTTCGGCTTGACCCATCCACGACCGTCCTCTTTTTAACCTGCTGCCCTTCACCTTCCTAATTTCACTATGCAGTGGATGTTGTGTGTTTGCGTTAATTCTGAGGTAGGCGCGTGCCCTGCAATCTTGTATTCTCTCTTCAATGGTTGGAAACCCAAGAAGGTAGCGCATCGCCCTGCATGCTGTATCTCTTGTACATCCAAGAATAATGCGCATAGCTTCATTCTGTATCCTTTCCATCCTTTCTATCTGCTTATGGCTGAGAGTCAGGATTGCCATTGCATACTCCAAAACGGACATGACCAACCCCTCGTACAGAAGACATAGATGGCGCTGCTCACAGTTTGCTGCCGCCATCACCCGCATCGCTGCCAAACCCCGCTTGGCCTTTGTTATCACCTGGTCTATGTGCACATTATAAGCAAGGCTTCGATCAAACCGTATCCACAGGTAATTCATTGCCTGCGTTCTTTCCACCGTCTCTGAACACAGCATTACAGTTGGTGTTGGAGTGTTGACAATATGATTATTCAACGAGAACCATGTCACTGTTGCCTTTGTTGGGTTGACCATTGCCCCAGCTTCATCACACCAAGTACTTATGCGATTGAGTTCGGTTTGTAGTTCCACAGCAACCTCCTCTCTATCCTTCCCCTGACGATACACTAAAACATCATCGGCATATGACAATGTCCTGCCAGGTCCAGTGATCTGCTCACTGGTGATTCTCACTGTGTAGGCGTTGAACAGTACCTGAGATAATGGTGATCCCTGTGGTAGGCCAGGATATATTTTTGTTGGTTCCGAAGTCCAACTGCCACATCTAAAAACTACTTTCCGTTGGAAGAGGGCTGCAGCGATCCAACTAAGGAGGAATGGACTTATGTTTAGTTCAAGAAGCTGAAACATTAAAAAATCCAGTGGTACTCTGTTGTATGCGTCCTCAAGATCAATCGCTGCAGCAACGGTTTCAGTGCCTGAGTGGAAACCTTCATAGACATCCTGGGCAAAGACTGCTGCATTGGTCCAGGTTTCCCTTTTTGGACGGTACCCACCCAGGGTGGGTGGGAAAACACCTTGCCTCTCTAGTTGGCTTGATATTTTCCTGGCAATTACCTTCTCCAGCAGCTTGCCTATTGTATTCTGCATAGTTTACAGCCTACTCTTTACGATATTGCAACTGCCGTGGAATTTTAAAGTGCACAGCTTCTTTTATTTTAGCCCTTATTCGAGACGGCTAGGTATCTTATCTCAGTACCAAAGAAGTCTAGGGAACATGTTACACAAGATGAGACCGAACCGGAATCTTCTACAACCGAGCTGACATAGTAACCTCTTAGCCACTCGTAGCTTCCGTGAACATTACACATAATTAAATCAAACCAACTTTATTTTAAAAGGGTCACAAATTGGGCACGCAGGCCCGTCTTACATTCGGCCCTTCCAATCACTCATCTTCCGTCCATCAATAGCATTATACATTCACATAAGAAGTAAAAAAAAAAACATTGTAAAATGAATGTTGTAAACATAAACAAGGCAAATTACATGTTATATGGCCCATATCCCACCAACCCACACATCATCCCACCCACACACACACACCCCACCTACCAACACACACACACACCCTGGGACACATACATACCCCACCAACCGTCCCATCCACCTCCCGCACATCCCTCACCCACACACACTGCCCACACCTGTTTCCCCAACCCAAACAAACTCGCCACCCACACAAACATCCCCCACCAACCCACACATCCCAAGCCCACCCGCATACACATCCTAACCCACACACCCATCCCCCACTCACACATCCTCTCCCCACCAACACCTACAACCACCCATCCCCCAACCACACCTCCATCGACCACATATTCCCCACTCACGCACACACAACCCCCACCAACCCACACATCGCACATCCACTCACACATCCCCAAACCATACACACACATCCCCACCAACTGACATCTCCCTACCCATTCACACACATCTCCCTAACCACATATACACCCCAATCCACTCACACATACACCCCACCACCCACACACACATCCTTCACCCACCCACACATACTCTAACCCACATCCCCCGCCACACACATCCCCCACTCGCACATCACACAATCCCCTACCACACAAAATTCCCAACCCACGAACCAGACACACAACCCACACCCACATACCACCACACATCCCCCACCTACACACCACACACATATCCCCACCCACACCCACACAGATACCTTCGCCCACCCACCCCACATATACCCCCACCCACATACCACACAAATCCCCCACCCACATACACATCCCCCACCCATACACCACACACATATCCCCAACCAACACACTACACCTCTCCCCACACACACATTCCCCACCCATCCACCAACACACACTCACTCACACATCCTCCATTACGCACCCACACACCCCCACCCACCCACCCCAACCAAACATCTCTCGATCACACATACCCCGACCGACACACATCCTCCCACTCACGCATCCCGCCCCGACACATACAGATCCCTCACCCACCTACACACCCCTCCGCCACTCACACACACCACCCACACATTCCCCATCCACGCACACATCCCCCACCCACACACCCCACCATCCACACATGCTTCCCCCAACCATCACACATTCCCTACTCTCCCACACATATTCCCCACCCATTAACACATCCCCGCATCCATCACACAATCCCCCACCCACACACCACACACTATCCCCCACCCACACACATATCCTCACCCACCCACCACAAACATACCCCCACCCACACTCCATGAACTCATCCCCAAACAACACACCACACACATATCCCAAACCCACACACCATACACTTCTCCCTACTCGCCCTTACATCCCCAATCCACCCACACACATCCCCTACCTACATAACCCAGCCATCTACACATACTTCCCCCAAAACATTCACACATCCCCACCCACCCACATATATCCCCCATCCACACACGCATCCCCCGCACCCGTCCAATACACACATCCTCTACCCATACACACATACCCCACACTCATATACACATACACACATCTAGGTCATTATAGGTAAAACAGTATACACACACACACACACACACACTCACACTCATCGTGTTATTGTAGGTAATACATTATACACTCACGCGTGTAATTGTATCTAAAACATTGTACACACATATGTGATTATAGGTAAAATATAAATATCTGTCCGCCGATCTATCTGCCTATCCGTCCAACTGTCTGTCTGTCTGTCTGTCTGTCTGTCTGTCTGTCTGTCTAACCGCCTGCCTGTCTGCCTGCCTGCCTGCCTGTCTGTCTGTCTGTCTGTCTGTCTGTCTAACTGTCTAACCGTCTGTCTGTCTGTCTGTCTGTCTGTCTGTCTGTCTGGAGGATGTATGTGTGAGTTGTGAAAGTGTTTGTAGGTGGGGGGAGTAAATGGGTGGGCTGTGTGTGGGGAGATGTGTGTGTGTGGGTGATGGATGTGTTTGTGGGGATGTGTGTGTGGGATTTTTTGAAGTTAGATGAGTGTGGTTAAGGGATGTGTGGGTGGGTGGGTAGGTTATGTGTGGATTGGTGTCGGATGTGCGGTTGGGTGAAGGATATGTGTCAGGTTGGGGGATATATGCTTGGCTGGGTTGTTGGGGTGTGTGAATGTGAGTGGGTAGGTGGGAGATGTATGTGTTTATGGGTGGGTGGGGTATGTGTGGATGTTAGTGGCTGAGATATGAGTACGTGAGTGGGGGATGTGTGTGGGGGATGAGTGTATGGGAGGGGGATGTGTGTGTGTGTTGGTGGGAGTGTGTGGGTGTAGTGTGTGTGATTAAGGAATGTGTGGTTAAGGGATGTGTGGTTGGGTGATGGATGATTGGGGGTGGATGGATGGAAATGGTGTGGGTCTGTGGATGTGTGTAGATTAGGGGATGGGTGGGGGTCTGTGTGTGTG
>OY992886.1:92744372-92749372 GCA_963921405.1 Cepaea hortensis | reverse complement strand
CGACAGATCATCCTCGCTGCACATCGAACCATTCAGTCCATAAGTGCTCGGATCCCCTCCTCAGCAAATCCCGCAGCGTGTAGCGGCTAACGACGCCAGTTCTGTGTTGGTTTATCAATCTTCTTTGGCTTCCTGCGTAGTGTTCTTGTTTGGCCACACCTCTTTTAATTTGCTGCTCTCGCAGTCTGGCCATTGTTGTAGATTCACAGTCATCACTTGGTTCTCGCAAAAGTCTCACATCACGTAGAGCATTCAGAATGTCAGCCTGGTCCATGGCGCGTCCGCCCTCCACAGTAGCCTCACCTGCGAGCTTGTCAGCCCGCTCATTTCCTTGTACTCCCGCATGCCCTGGCACGAAGATGAAACTAATCTTTGCCAGCCGAGACCGCTTCAGAGGCAGCAACCATTCTCTTCGGATCGACCCCTCCTCTATCCTCTTGATCATGTTCATTGAGTCGCTAAGGAAACAAGCCCTGGTGAATGTCTGTGTCTCGAGCCATGTTATTGCTTTACTTACTGCCATGACTTCCATGGTCAGGCTACTTGTGGTTTCAGTGAAAGCACCAGCGTCCTCCTTCACAATTCTCCCTCCGGCCCGAGCTGTAAAGGCCCATGAGCTTCTCACATGTCGGACGACCGACCCATCTGTGTAGATGACCGCGTCACCGTCTAGCGAATTCTCGAAAATCAACGCTTGTACTTCAGCCTCAACAGCAACCGGATTTTCTTGTCTGCATTTTCTATCTAGTTGGATGCAAACTGAAAAGGATGTGCAGAAGTCTGTTGGCACTTGCACCCACTCCTCGCCAGGTTCTAAGTCCTCAAGTGAACACACCTGTTGAAGAATGTCTTCGGCTTGACCCATCCACGACCGTCCTCTTTTTAACCTGCTGCCCTTCACCTTCCTAATTTCACTATGCAGTGGATGTTGTGTGTTTGCGTTAATTCTGAGGTAGGCGCGTGCCCTGCAAACTTGTATTCTCTCTTCAATGGTTGGAAAATCAAGAAGGTAGCGCATCGCCCTGCATGCTGTATCTCTTGTACATCCAAGAATAATGCGCATAGCTTCATTCTGTATCCTTTCCATCCTTTCTATCTGCTTATGGCTGAGAGTCAAGATTGCCATTGCATACTCCAAAACAGACATGACCAGCCCCTCGTACAGAAGACATAGATGGCGCTGCTCACAGTTTGCTGCCGCCATCACCCGCATCGCTGCCAAACCCCGCTTGGCCTTTGTTATCACCTGGTCTATGTGCACATTATAAGCAAGGCTTCGATCAAACCGTATCCACAGGTAATTCATTGCCTGCGTTCTTTCCACCGTCTTTGAACACAGCATTACAGTTGGTGTTGGATTGTTGACAATATGATTATTCAACGAGAACCAAGTCACTGTTGCCTTTGTTGGGTTAACCATTGCCCCAGCTTCATCACACCAAGTACTTATGCGATTGAGTTCTGTTTGTAGTTCCCCAGCAACCTCCTCTCTATCCTTACCCTGACGATACACTAAAACATCATCGGCATATGACAATGTCCTGCCAGGTCCAGTGATCTGCTCACTGGTGATTCTCACTGTGTAGGCGTTGAACAGTACCGGAGATAATGGTGATCCCTGTGGTAGGCCAGGATATATTGTTGTTGGTTCCGAAGTCCAACTGCCACATCTAAAAACTACTTTCCGTTGGAAGAGGGCTGCAGCGATCCAACTAAGGAGGAATGGACTTACGTTTAGTTCAAGAAGCTGAAACATTAAAAAATCCAGTGGTACTCTGTTGTATGCGTCCTCAAGATCAATCGCTACAGCAACGGTTTCAGTGCCTGAGTGGAAACCTTCATAGACATCCTGGGCAAAGACTGCTGCATTGGTCCAGGTTTCTCTTTTTGGACGGTACCCACCCAGGGTAGGTGGGAAAACACCTTGCCTCTCTAGTTGGCTTGATATTTTCCTGGCAATTACCTTCTCCAGCAGCTTGCCTATTGTATTCTGCATGGTTATAATTCGATATCCCTGAATTTTTTTGTGGTCTTTGTCAGGCTTCGGCAAGGGAATCAGATAGCTGTGTAACCATTCCTCCTTGATGCTAGCACTCCCTATACTGTTGTTGTACATGTCTGCTAGTTTCTCTAGCTCATTGTCGGTACACCTATTTATGTCGTCGTATCTTATGCCATCAGGACCTGGAGCACTGTTTTTTGATCGTCGAAGCACAGCCTTGATTTCTTTCACTGTCACTGTGTCTTCATCCGGAGTGTTCTGGGCCTTGCATCTGTCTGAGGTGACCTCCTTGGCCAGATTTCGACCTCCCATGTCTGTCTGGTTGCCCTGCTCAAGGTAGCGTTCAAAGAGGGCTTTGCCCTTGTCTTCGTCAGTCCTCTGCCAGATGAGGTCAGCACCTTGGAAGTCAGAAATGCTCTTATTCTTGACTACACCACTCATGCTTTTATGTAGTCACCAGAACAATTTCAGTGACTTGTCTGTGCTTACCCTTTGACACACCTCTGCCCATTTTTCCCTTTTAACCACCGTGACCAGTTTTTTGAAATAGCTTACTTTTGTGTGCATCTCTCTTTCTAAGTGCAAGCAGGGACTAGGATGACCAGCTCTGTTCTTCTTGGCATTTTGCCATCTCCTTACAGCACTACGCTTATCCACCCACGCCTTATCCACCTCGAAACTCCACCACGGTGGCTGCTCCCAGCTTTTTTTCCTGCCCTGAAACGTTCTGCGCAAACAACACGTAAACGTCATTATATGCAGTAATGAGTGGCGCCACTTCTGAAAGCAACATAAACAGCTTCACTCTGTCAACAACCTGTCTTTGGCAATTAGTTCTCAAGTTACTTGCAAAAGGCTGTACTTCCTGCCGAGTGTGAGTGATTGTTACTTCTCCAGGGGAAATAACTGGGAGCAGTGTTCTGGAAAGTAGTCACCGCGGGAGTCAGAGGATGATCACTCGAAAGAATATAACAAACAGGGGAGTCTCCGTGGTGAAGGGTTACGCGCCTGCCTCATGCTCCGAAGGATTTGGGTTCGATTCTGAACCACGTCATTCGATTCACGAGCGGAGTTTGCTTAGAAGACTCCTAGGGTTATCCTCGAAAGAGCTACGGAGTTCGTGATTTATGCAACATATTCGAAAGGAAGTCCAGCGGAAAGAGACCGAGCCATATGGGATAAAACCTGGTGCAATGAAGTCAAACCTCTTGTTTTTTAAACCTCCCCTGTTTTTATACAAACAGAAGAGAGAACATAGTGACTGACATTTCTTGTTAGAGAAATACAGGGTGTATTTCTAATGACTGCAGTTTGAAAATATTGCCGGCCAACATGATTTGTATTCATTCATTCATTCAGTAATGCTTTAATCAGAGCATTAGGACAGCGTCAGTACCGCAGGATTGGCTGCATAGCTATCTCATCCCTCTCCCAAAACCATACAAGGATCATTCAAAGCTTGGCGGCTTTAGGATCATCACCCTTCAGAATACATTTGGGAAGGTTTTAGAGAAGATAGTCGCTGTCAAGCTGCAGGACTTTTTGGAAAGGGGGAAGCTTCTTCCAAGAGGCCTGGGGAGCTACAGGCCAGGAAAAGATACCTGGTCAAATGCAGCCACCTTTGCCTTTGATGTTTATGAGGGGTTTCAGAGTAGACAGGAAACGATGCGAGGATGCGTACAATAGAGTTCGCTATGATATATTGATGACCGCACTTATGGAGAAGGGGGTCAATCCCTGGTTGGTGAACTGGATAGCAGCCGTCCTGCATTCTCGTCAGGTTGCTCTCCGTCTGGGCGCATGGACATCAGAGCCACATATTTTAACCCCGGGACTGCCACAGGGATCTGCAATCTCACCAGTGCTCTTTAATGTGTATACGAGCAAGATTGCATACCTAGAAGCACCAGGGGTTGGAAGGATTCTAACATTTGCAGATGATTTTCTTACATACAGGCAGGGGAGAAATAGGGATCAAACAGCCCAGGAGCTACAGGTGACAGTAGACAAAGTGATTGACTGGTGCACTGAAATAAGTGCTGTCATCAACCCGGAAAAGGCTGCTGTTTTGTGGTGCTCTCTGGACAACAGGATTGTGAGAGATGATGCCCCAAGCCTCACGATAGATGGTGGAAGCGTCAACAGAGAGAACAAACTGAAGTATCCGGGGATCACATTTGACAGGAGTCTGTCCTTCAAGGACCATGTGGAGATGGTTGTGACAAGATCTCAAAAGGGACTCAATGCACTTAAAACTATGGCTGCAATGGACACAGAGCAGAGAATGCTCTTCACACTATACCAGCACTTGATCCTCTCAGTGATTGATTATGGACTAGGACTGCTCACTGTCTCAAAGAGTCAGCTGGTGAAATTAGAGCGCATACAGAATGAAGCGATGCGGGTCATTCTGGGATGCACCAGAGACACCCCAGTAGTGTGCATGAGTTACATCCTTGGTCTGCTAACTGTTGCCGGTAGGCACAAGGTGATGCAAGCGAATGCATACCTCAGAGTAGCTGCAGACACAGATCACCCGTTGCATGAGGCGCTGGACGTAGTTAAGGGTCAGAGACTGACTCAGGCGGAGGATACGATCAGACAAGTGTGCCCCTTGGAGAACATCAGGCGAGGAGAGGAGTGGGTTAGAGTGCCAGCCGTGCAGTCAGACTTGTGCAGAGTTATAATCACATTGAGCAGGGAGTGCAGGGAGTGGCCAGCAGGGGCCACGGAAGTGGAAATTCAGCAACTAATTCAGGAAAATTCTCGCCCGTGTGATGTGATTATCTACACGGATGGGTCGGTGTTGAGAGGTAGGAGAAGTGCCTGGGGGTTCTTGGCAAAAACTAATGGTCGGCGTTTGGTGCAGGAGAGCCTGGCGTATGATGACACTACACTAGCTTAAGAATGGAGGTGGAGGCGGTCAGTGCAGCTTTCCGCTGGATAGAAAACACGATACATACACACATTGTGATTGTAACTGACTCAGAAAGCATGC
>OY992886.1:92731038-92744172 GCA_963921405.1 Cepaea hortensis | reverse complement strand
AAAAATGGGAATATGATAAATACCAATGAGGAAATGTGCAACACATGGAAAGAATATTTTGTTGAATTGCTAAATTGTGAAGCTCCAAGTAACACTTTCCCACAGGAAGAGGTTCTAACATGCGAACCACAAATTGAAGAACCTACATTTGAAGAAATCCTATATGTAATCACACGACTTAAAAACAATAAGGCAACTGGGACTGATGGAATTGCTGCTGAATTTATAAAGGCAGGTGGCCATGCATTACATCTAAAGCTATACGAACTAATAATAAAAATCTGGAGGACAGAAGAATTACCCTATGACTGGAAAGAGTCATTATTGATATCTATGTTTAAGAAAGGAGACAAGTTCCAATGTGGAAATTATAGAGGAATATCACTACTGTCCACAAGCTATAAGATACTATCCGCAGTATTACTAAATAGACTAAAACCATATTCAGAAGACATATTAGGTGACTACCAGGCGGGTTTTAGACAAAACAGATCAACAATAGATCAGATATTTATCTTACGACAAATAGCCGAGACAAACTGGGAATATAAAAGAGATCTCCATAACATTTTTGTGGACTTTAAAAAGGCTTATGATAGTGTCAATAGGAATAGTCTATGGAATGCTATGCAGGAATTTGGAATACCAAGAAAGTTAATCAACATGATCAGACTATGCATGGAAGATACTTATAATATAGTAACATATAAAGGCAGGAAATCAGACCCTTTCCAAATAATATCTGGCTTGAAACAGGGTGATGCACTATCGCCGCTCCTTTTCAATCTGGCTCTAGAGAAAGTTGTAAGGAAGGTAAAGGAGGAATGTGATATTGGAGGAACATCCAAGCTGCTTGGTTGTGCAGATGATATAGATATTATAGGGCAAAGTGAACAAAAGACATTGGAAATATTGACTCATTTAAAGATGGGGCTGGTTATCAACCAAGTTAAGACAGAATATATGGTAATTTCAAGAGACGGAATGGCTAAAAACTCTGGCCACATACAAATAGATTATATGACCATTAAAAGAACGGAAACATACAAATACCTGGGTACAATCTTCAACTGCTCCAACATCATAAGGGAAAAAATACAAACTAGAATCAACTCTGGAAATAAGTTATACTATGCACTACAACATCTACTGAAATCAAATGCGATATCTCGTAACACCAAAATCACAATATACAAAACACTGATCAGACCAGTTGTGCTGTATGGCTCTGAAACCTGGAGTACAACGAAAGGAGACGAAGCCTTGTTACAAACCTTTGAGAACACAATTTTAAGACGCATCTTTGGACCCATTAGGGATACACAAAGTGGAGAGTGGAAAAGAAGAAGTAACAAAGACATTTATGATCTGTTTAAGTCCCCGCTAATCACTGGTATCATGAAGGCTAATAGACTACAATGGCTGGGGCATATAGAAAGAATGAAAGATAATAGGGAAACAAAACTCGCTTACACTCAGGAAATAAATGACCGTAGACCCCGAGGTAGACCAAGAAGACGGTGGAGAGATAGTACATATACAGACCTATAAGCACTTGGAATCAACGACTGGCAAGAGAAGGTCCACCAGAGAGACGAATGGAGACGGATTGTGTCTCGGAATGGCTCGGAACGCTGAAGAAGAAGAATAAGTTCAAATAAATGAAGTTCATAGACAGTTGAAAATATCCTACGTGTTAATCATGAATGTTCCACCTACTAGCACTCGTGAAGGCAACAGATGCACTCGTTCGTGGTCTCGCAATCTAGCACAAGAGGGTTATTGTGTGCATGAAACCGGGCAACCGATGATAAGATGACTGACATGTTGATGTTACTTCTCAGAGGTAGTGCAATAAATATAAGGAAAACTACTTCTGTTTCTCTCGTCTTGTCTTTCTCTCTTCGCCTCCTCTACCTCCCCCTTTTCTGCAGGTCGTGTTATGAAGTCTCTCTCTCTCTCTCTCTCTCTCTCTCTCTATCTCTCTCTCTCTCTCTCTCTCTAACACACACACACACACATTCTCTCTCTCTCTCACACACTCTCTCTCTCATATATATATATATATATATATGTGTGTGTGTGTGTGTGTGTGTGTGTGTGTGTGTGTGTGTGTGTGTGTGGTGTTTATGTATGTGTGTATGCGAGCACGCGTGCGTGCTCGTCTGTGTACATGCGTGCAAGAGTGAACATTATCATAACATTCTCATTATTCTGCTGCGGACACGTTCATAAATATACTCATCATGTGCCATGTCGATAAGTTTGCGTAGTTATAGTTGGCCACCTCACTCGATCACCCGAGTCGTGAATCCGCTCTGTGTTCTTGTCTCGGTTCACCATGTGACCAAGCCTTCCAGATATTTAACTCTCATTTATTTGCTCTTTTCCCAATCTTGTCAGTTGTCACTAAGTTTCCTACTTCACATCGCCTTATAGTGTGCCCCAAGTAATTTCGACTGTCTACATCTAATTTCTCTAATCATTTACTGTTTTCATTTGATTTTGTAGGACTTGCTGAATGTTTTTGTTTTGTTACTGTTGTTGTTGTTGTCAACCAATGGCTTTCTTTGATTTTTCGTCAGACATCTTATGTTCACTGCCATCAAATGTTTCTCTGTTTGCCTGCTTATTATCCATGTATCACATTAATACAAACGTATAGATTCTACATGTATCACTTCAACACTCTTTTTTTTTCCATTGCAATTGACAGCCTTTTATAGGTGAGTATGTTTTCCATCTTACAAAAAGCTACATTTGCCAAAGTGATACTTTTTAAAATCACTACAAGGCAGTTTCCATCAGATGTTATGATTGTTCAGAGATAGCTGTACGAATTCATTTGCTCATCTATTTTCCCACTTACTTGGATGATACAATGTGGTATTTCCTTCTTTCACTCTGTTTTCTTGCAATATAATCCTAACCTTAGTTGTACACCGTCCACAATAACTGCACCCACTAAGTGTTGCAGATCTTGTTCGTTGTCTACAATAAATTCTGTATCTCCTGCATATGTTACATTATTTATTTTGTGTCCATCGATGGCGATTTCTCTCATATTTTCACTATATGGGTAAAGATCTGGAGACATTATACTTCCCTGTCGAATATCTCTCATGATAGGCAGATTTTGACCTACTTCAATATCAATGTTGTATGGTGCTTCTTGTTTCCAATATATTGTTTTACCGGTTTATATTATATATTGTTTTTATCCGGTTTTGTGTCAGGTCTTAGTCAGATATGGCTGAGCTACCGTATGACAGTAGACGGTACTACCTGCTTTCTGTTAGCGCCGAACGTTGGGTGGTGCTTACCAAACCCGACACCCCACATTGTGCCAACGGCTTCGGGCGGAAGAGAGCAATTGGGAGGGTACAAGCCATACCCTGGTGCGAGGAAATGCAACCTAAAGACAAAATATCAAGGCAGGGCAGACCAGGCCCTAAGCCTTGGTTGGCAGCTGGTCTAGGATCGAAGCTCGGACAGGCGGACAGTTAGAGCATTGCTTTGCTGATCCGGCAGCTTCTGCAGCTTGTCTTGTTTCAGATGTAGAGGTGTTACCTTTTCTCTGGAGTGAACTAGGCAGGCCGAGAGAGGGATCATGCTGCATGGGCAACACATGATCTCTATACTTTAGCCCAGGTTTTGTGCTATGGAATTGGCCTTATCAGTCACATTCGCTACCGCCATGGGTAACAGTTATTATGCCTTTCTGAAGCACAAATTATCGTCTGTCAAGACGGCAATTTGCCAATGATGATGATATTGTTTTACAAGTATAAGGCATTTCCCATCAATTTTTAGATCTGCGAGCATCTTTATCGACATGTCTTATTTTATCGGAAGCCTTTGAAAGTCATGGAAGCAAAGATTAGGCCTTTGATTACTTCTTACACTCTATTGATATTCTTAACAAATACACATCATTTGTTGTATCCTTGCTTCCTACAATCCACATTTTTCTTCCATTGTGTCTGATTGTATTTTGTTCGTCCCTGACTCTTTGCATGATGATTTTTAGCAAAATCGTTGTGATGTCTCTCGTTATGTTAACTGTTCGATGTTGATACCATTCCAAGGCTTCTGATTTCTTCGGCACAGCAGTACATATACATTTACATAAGTCAGGATATGTATGCACACACACACACACACACACACAACACACACACACACACACACACATACACACCCACACACGCAGACACACACAAACACACAGAGAGAGAGAGAGAGAGAGAGAGAGAGAGAGAGAGAGAGAGAGAGAGATAATGCTATTTCATCGAATTCGGAAAGCTAAATAAAATTGTATCCTACAATGATTTCAGAATTAACTTTACTCCGCTGTCGGCACCAGATTTGCCAGGCAGATTGCAGTATACACTGAACGATAATGAATTGTTTTAATGATGAAATAAATCAGCGTTTCCACTTGGCTGCCATAGGCAAAAGGAATATTTCAGCCCTGTGCACGCAGCCAATGAGACGCATGTAGAATTCTCCTCTTGCATCATGGAAGTTGACAAGTCAAGCAACAGAGATTGGCCAGATGTGGCCTGGTTTGAGATATTGCTGGTGAAATAAAAAAGACCAAGTTGCAATGATCTTTCTCTTGCAGGTCGTGTAAAGAAAATAGACGTTGACACAATAAATTGCGTGATTATTTGTTGATCAGGCAAGTATGAGTTGCCAACGAGATTTGCAATCCCACATACCGCGTTCGAAACACAGCTGTGGGCTATTTGGAAGCATAGTGTCTTGCGTTAGTTTTCATACAATGATACGAGTGTGGGTCATTCAGAAATCTATGGCAAAAAACTGAACGCAACTTGACTAGTCAATCACAAGCAGTCATAATTTGCTGTGGTTGACTGCGACGTCCTGTAAAGGACATGCAGTTACTTTAATAAGCTTTCATGGCCGCTTTTAAGTAGGGCTGCCGTGTGGAATTCCAAAGGTGGCGGATTGGAACAGTGTTAATTAGGCAAATTATTTGATGCGAAACTGGTGATGTCAAGCTCTGGTTCCTCTGTGGAGCTCATGCATCGTTTGTTCACATAAGCGCTTACGGATTTTTACAAAAGTTAGTTGCATGGAGGAATATCATGAGCAGAGCTGACTCAGAACACCAAAGACTAAGATCTGTGGAAAGTAATCAACGCCTACGCCAGCTGGCAGGGCATGTGATAATGATGATTATGATGAAAATCACCTTTACGGAGTCCGTTGTAAGATACAATGTACAATGTGTCCGTGTTTAGAATATCTGATCTTTTCGCAGCAGTTATATATACTTAACTGTCTGTATTTTCTATTGTTATATCCCGCTGCAGCCATTTCTCCTCTAAACACACCAGCATGTCCTGGAAACAAGATCCAACGTATACTTCCTATCTTGCACGAAGCTTATGTATCTGTAAATTACTGTAAAGTCGGGGCGTTAAGGTAGCACAGTGGCAAGTACGCTTGTCCGCCGGCTCACTGGTCATGCTATCGAACCCATATCAAGGCGGGGATTTTGTTTTTAAGTGACCTGTGCTGCCAGGGTACCAAGCCTCAAATGGGTTCAGGAAATTTTCTGGAAAATGTAGGTGGCCGACATGACATGGTTGCTTCTCCATCGACTGCCGGCTGGTCTATAACAATTTCAGACTAGCATAATACAGAGTGTATTGTTAATGACTGTGCAGTGTTTGAAAATATTGCCTGTCCAAGTTTTGTATTTTGCTATTATGTTGCATGAACTTTACAGAGGGTGAATACAAAACTTGGACCGGCAATATTTTCAAACACTGCACAGTCATTAAAAGTATACCCCATATACCATGTATTGCTCATGGCGTGAAAAGGAGTCAAAATCTACACAAAGAAAGTAAAGGACACCTTAAAATGTTTCATTTCTCAATGGGGATTGGAAGGTAGGGCCACCGTGCTGGCAGTCGGACGTCCCAGCCACTGCACTTTCTCGATTCCCTAATTACTATAGCTTCTGTGAAAATAACGCCAAAAATATTGGCTATAACAAATAGCATTAACATATTATTACATCACAAACATCAGAAAGAGGAAGTCATCGTTATTGGCCACGTTATGGAAATACAAAAACTGGAACGTGTGTCAACGTGAAAGATTTGCGAAAAGAGAGATAGAGGAAGACAGCGTGAGAAGATTCTTGACAGTCTTGTGTCATGGCACGGAAGGGAGTGAACACACGAATTGATCAATGACGTCGGAGATCACAATTTGTGAAGAGGCATGATCACCCACGCCAGCCGGCATGGCACTGGATTATGATATTAACTGTTATATTCACATCTATCTTTTAACTTGAATTGTTTTTTTGTTTTTGCGCTCTCTCGATTTGAACTCAAGCGTAGTCCATACACACTATTTATAGTAGTACTTGACCGAATTTTGCGTGTAGGTCAGCTTTCCCTATTAACAGTGTCCCTCGCCATCAGGCGAACCCACTCCCACTTCAGAGGTACTTGTAATTAACGTCCCCAAGTCAAGGGCGACAGGTCACCATTTTAGTCCAGCTGTCCGGTGTAAGGGTTGAATCACTTACCTCGGCATCAGCACAACGGATGTTTAAGAACACACGTTCTTATCCATTCGGCCATGCGGATCTGCATTTTTTAACTTGAATAACCAAAGCGGTTTTAGAACATTTAAGTAACAATTCGTGCCACTCTAAGTGGCGTTTGGAACTCGACAAGTGCGTGATATAAGCAGCGCTCGACTCTATCATTCACAAAAGAAATGCAAAGACCTATACTTGTACACACGAGAGGGTTGCGTGTTGACTTGGGTCTTTCATGACGCCATCGCCCTATCCATTCTCGAGATTACTTCCCTAGAACTGTGGATATTTCGTGTGTTCAGACTGGCTGGTAAATAATATATACCATCCTACAAATGTTTTTGAATTGGAGTTACAGTCACCAGGGGAGAGCAAGCAGTATGTGAAATCAACTGAAGTGAAGTATTATCTCCCCTTTGCGATATTAACACTTATCAAAATGAGTGCCATTCGTTTCGTATATTCTCAGGGAACATTACCGTATTTTCAATTTATGTGCATGCGGGTTATTTGCCAGCGATAGAAATTGTATGCAACAGTGGCTGATCTTAAATCTGTTACATTTACTTAGGTCATTTCTAGAGCAAGGAACTTTAGAACTTACAAATCGTGCAAATATGCTGGAATTTAAGACCTAAAAGTAACAAAATATGACCCGAAAATACCCATTCATGATATTAGTATTTCAAATATCACATTGAAATCTTGAACATAAAGGTGCTTGTTTCGTTAGTGGAAGGAACATATTACCAGCCATCAGGCCTTGACAGATTCAAGAGATCAAAGACTGTCTGCTCACAGCCAGAAGGAGAGATGACAAGATCAAGAAGGACAATATCAAGTTCAAGACCCGATGCAGCAGATACCTGTACACACTGGTGATCACGGACATAGAAAAGGCAGAGAAGCTGAGCCAGTCATTGCCAACTGCTCTGGCGGTCAAAGAGCTTTAATGAAATTAATAAATAAAGAAATTATGGGGGGGGGGGGAGGGGAGGGGAGTTCGACATGGCGCCCCTGCAAGACAAGTTGCTTCAAAGCTCGTTGACACTGGTATAGTATCTCCAGAAATGAATACCGTCATTCACGATCAATTATTTTGAAAACTGTCTGTTGCATCGTTATGAAATTTGTCCTGCCGTCTTATATTTACCTCCACCCAAGGAATATGTCTTTGATAGGTCCAAAAGCAACTTAAATCATGAAAAGCGGCGACATTTCTTTGATGTTTGATGAAAAACTAGTGAATTCTCGCTAACAAACTTGTTTTACAGTAATGCCAATGCCCCCGCCAGTTCGGATGACAAACACAAGGCGTATCCAGATTCGTATAGGACTGGGTGCATTGTCTGCTCTGCTGAGACGGAACATGATTATATGTTTTGCACGACGAATATAGCTGTGAATGTCTCTGTAGTGGGCTTCCTTCTTAACGGTCAAGATGTTGGTCCTCTTTTCATTGAAGTTTATAGAATGATTCGTATGTTCGTGTGTTGTCCCCTCATTTGACAACGTGTCTCTTCTCATGTTTCTTGTTATGCTACAATATGCCAGTTCCCACCGCAATATTACTCTTCGGTTGGTATTCGATGCGTCTAGAGCTTTTTGTTTTTTCAATGTCAGTTGTTTGCCACCGTTGAGGGGTCATGGAATTGAAAATTCATCACTGTGGAATACAAACTGTTGCCATTAACAAGTTGTATTGTTTATGCCGATGCTGTAATGATTAGGGCCTGCAATTCTTCTGAATAATTGTAGCAAAATATCCCAGTTGGTGTGCACGTGGATTAAGGTTTGCGATCTGCTCAGACCTTAATCTGTGTCGGACGATTCAGTAGGTGGATGACTGCTCTCGGTTGCATAAAATTCAATCCATCCTTTCTCCAATAATCCTTTTCCACTTACAACACATGGTCCTCAGATTTTTCCAGTAACTTTTATCAATATTTAATAGCGCGGACTGGTTTAGTATCTTGACGTCAGACAATTTGAATATAGTATTGTCAGCTGCCACCTGTCCTTTAATTTTCGCCCACATAAGTTCAATAGGGTTAAAATGAGAATGGTACGGCGGAAGTCTCAAGCACCCATGACGATGCTCTTCTATCAACTTGTCGATTTGATATTTCTTGCTTTTTGGCGTCTGTTTTACAAGGGACAACAATTCTAGCTAGAAATACATTTCTGGAAATGGTATGTTTTCCTTTCGGAGTCATATCTTTATTGCTCCCTTTGTGCTCGATGCTGTAGGTATTTTGTCTTCTTGGGTAACAACATTGGTATCATGCATTGTCCGTAATTGAACACGACGGTCTATCTAGGGATGGAAGCACAGTATTCTCGAGCCAATCTCTAAATACATTATCATTTATCTTATTATTATAATACCTATTGTCTGTATGCTTTGATACGAACACGAGCCCAGCATTATGCTGTAAGCCATTATGCGTATTACCAGCATGGGCCATGACCAAAAGCTGTCCTATACCACTGGGCACACATAGCTATATCTGTCCATCCACTGATTTCCATTCCTTATCACTTGTGTGGTGCGCATTGATCCAAATTTCATCCAAACACACTATGCCATAATTTTCTTTGCGCATTTCCCTTATTTCACGTAGGTATCTGCTTCTCGTGGCTCCTAAATGCGGTTGCTCGCAAATAATATTTCTACCGCCCTTGTACTTTCTAAAAGTGAAGAAAATGTCCTTATAATTTTCCACAAAGTTGTTTTGGATAGCTCTATGTTATTGTTCTTTCTCAACCAAACCCTAAGTCTTCTTACAGTCACTGTTTCTTTGGCATCCAGCATTTCTATAATGCTGGATAATGCTGGATATAAAATCCAAAGTTTTTATAATTTTAGGAGTCTCAGTGGCGAAGTGGTCAAGCCTTTTGACACGGGCTCCAAAGGTTCGATTCCGGGCCGCATCCTTCGGTTCACGAGTTAAATTTTTCGGAGACTTCTGTGGGTTGTCGTCGCTAGAGCTGCGGAGTTCGTGCTTTGTGCGATGCTTTCCGCGCTGCGGAAAGAGACCAAGCCATATGGGGTAGAACCCGGTGCAATGAAGTCGACCCTGTCGACTTTTAAGAGACTTTTTAAAGCATTTTTATAATAGCTCGCCTTATGACATCTTTGTCAAATTGTCTACAATAACCTTTCTTCCTACCGTTTGGTTATTGCGCGGTGGTTTAATTCCAGATTCTTGCACCCATCGACGAAATGACCATTTACACAAACCCAATGCATGCACTGTTCTTTTTTCGGAATTTGTAATAGTATAAAACAGTTTCCTGCGATCAGCTTCTTGACAAAACTATGTGTACAACTTCACAGCGATGCTTTGAAGTGTATACACAATTTCGCATTCAATCCCATTGAAAAATATTCACACATTTCAATGTTAGCGATAAGTGGTAAGATGTAAAAAAAAACAAAAACAACATATTAATCAGGTTTCATGAAATAACCCACATTTTGAGACACCTCTGAAAAGTCCCAGTTTAAACAACGCGGGGTTCTTGGCACAAGGCCAATCCCGTGAAACACGTAAAATATTCAACATTGAACGCTGATTGTCTGGCTACGCTGTAACACATTTACAATTATGAACTTCATCTCTGACCCGTAAATTATATACCGCATAAAAACAAACTTTCAAATCTGCTGTAAAATCTCCAGAACATAAATGTTTTTGTTGGGTGGACATAATGATAAGGTTATATGCTAAATCTCATCATTTTCCTTCAGTTGGTTACTGAGATATGAAATTTTATATTGGGGCAGACAAAAGTAAACGCACTATAGTAATTGGTACAAGTTAGAAAGATGGCTTTACTACAAGTCATATTTCCCAGAGTGTTTGGTCTCAGAAGAAAAGACATTATTTTGGGAACTCCAGTCTGTAGCGCAGTTATTAATGAGACACTGAGAAGAATCCCTAAACAGGAACTCTATGCCCAACATTATGGCATCAGAATGAGCAAATCAGTTCTGCATGTTGAAGACAGACCTTCCCCGTGACCAGTGGACGGTGTATGAACAAGAAACGCATTACTTACTGCCGTATATAGTGGAAGTGGAGAAGGAGTTTGACGAAAAGAAGCAACGGATTCTGCATAGAGGAAAAATGGACTTGGAAATTTGGTGACAACTGGCAAGCTTGATGATAAGAGAGCAAGAGGAAGACAAAAGGACAAATACCTTGATGGTTTGGCAGCATGTCATGGTCGGGACAAGAACACAGATCTGATTCGAGACTCTGGAGACCGTGTGAGATGACGAACCATGATCGCCCATGCCTATCGGCGTGGCACATGATGATGATGATAGAACTGATGCAAAGAACTGACCATCTAGATCGTGACCTGCTCCGGCTGCATTGTTATGTTTAATTGTGACGAACTGAGATGGATGTTAAAATAGCTTATATAGCACATTTAACAGTTTGTTGTGTTTATACCGTACAATTAAACAATAAACATGATATTTTACCAGTAATAAACACCTCCTACATCAATTTTTATACTAGTAAGATAATAAATGCCCTTGACTGACATCTAGAAGGTATGTGAACTTAAGCTCAAAATTGCGAGCCGGGGTACTGTAGAATGCTCACAAGCAATAGACAGGACGGATATAGTGAGTGCTGTCGAAGCGTCTGTGCAATTAAACGAATCAAGAGTCGACTGCGAATCTAAAATCTTGACCAGACAAGAAGAACATAAAGCCAATGGGGTAAAACCACACAAGAGCGCTATGCATGGGTCCAAAGAAGAATGGATAGTCAACCAAATCTTTTAAATTGATACATATGTGTGGTTGTCATGAGTGCTTCTATACATTTCTTCTGCAGAACATCAAACAGACAGACAGACAGACAGCACGACAGACAGCACGACAGACAGCACGACAGACAGACAGACAGACAGACAGACAGACAGACAGACAGACAGACAGACAGAAAACACTGGCAAATAATAACCACATGCTAACGATATTGTTCACACAGAAACACTCACACACAGACAAACTCACACACGCACAAAACACACACACACGCACAAACACGTCTTGTAGAAAATAATCTTACAAAAAATATGAATCATCTCAGTCATTACTCCAACCACGAAGACAAAAAGTTGTGACAGAGGACACTGTTAACCATGGCCGGGCTGATCTTCGAGGGCTTATGACAAATGGCGAGCCCGTGTTATATTGACAAGAGTGTTACTTGACTGCAAATCTGTCGAGAGACGTCTGTGGCAAATTCCAAATCAATGTCTCAAGTTCCCCTCAGAGAAGTGAGAAAGCAATTGGAGTTCGTTAACAAGGAAATGTCATGGTATTTCTCCAGTGCTCAAGCACAGCTTTTCTAGCAGTTGGCTACTTTCGATTACGGATTCGATCACTATTAATTTGAAATGAAGAAAAGCAGCTTCGGGCAGAGAGTTGTTGCGTCTGAAGCATCTTGGTGTTCGTGTGTTTATTGGTGATGTTCTAGTAGCGGTCGTTAATAGAGTGTGGTTGGCTTCAGTAGTTAACAACTCACACACACAATTACACACACGCGTGCGAACAGGAGCGAGCGAGCGAGAGAGAGAGAGAGAGAGAGAGAGAGAGAGAGAGAGAGAGAACCTGAAAAAGCATATAAATTCATAGTAAATTTACCATCACTTAATTTACTTCACTACGACGGATTATAACAGAATATTTCGCAGACATATTTGGTAGAAGACTTCGACACAATAACTCAAACAGACAGATGACAGACAGATTAAAAGACAGACAAAATAAATGCCCCACTGACTGAAGACAGGCAGATAAACTAACATACAGACTGATTGACATAGTGATAGACAGACAATAATCATAAGTCACTGTTCGTTCGTGTCCATATGAAACTAGTAAACCTTAATTGAGTTAGTTGTGGGGGTTATTATTATTAGTATATGTTTGTTTGAGTGTGTTTGTATGAGAGAGACAAGAGAGAGAGGGAGAGAGAGAGAGAGAGAGAGAGAGAGAGAGAGAGAGAGAGAGAGAGAGAGAGAGATAGTCTTTGGAAAAAATGATATATATTGTCTAGTAACGTTACCATCACACATTCTATTTCACTATAACAGACTATGACAGAATATGCCCCAGACATATTCGCCAGTAGACATCGTCATCTAGCTGGTAATAGCACAGACAAGAGGTGATCAATGTAAAGAGGAGCAAAGGTGCATCAAAGAATGACGACTAACGCACTTGGACACGCGCGACTACAAGAAAATAAGCGATCTTTCTCTGTACCTCAAATCCGAGACGATTTGTCACGAACTGAGAGAAAGATGATCAAGGAGAGATAATGGAAGCGTTGGAAGTTTTCAAAGCAATCGGTCGACGCATGCTGAGTGCTCCGGTATTAGTTATTGCTTATTGTAAGGTCAGAGGGCAGTGTGGTTAAAAGTTTTAACGCGCTCGAGCTTAAACTTCCTATGCGCTGACGGCAGAGTAGTGGGTTCAGTTTACACACAGGTTAGTGGGACTTCAATGT
>OY992886.1:92721038-92726038 GCA_963921405.1 Cepaea hortensis | reverse complement strand
AATCACAAATACTGAAGTATTGGAAAGATCAGGTTGTGTGACAGTGTGTTCCATGCTCAGTCTTCGTAGACTTAGATGGATAGGACACGTTAGGTGGATGGCTGGTGGTTGAATACCAAAGGACATATTTTTTGGTGAATTACAGATGCGTAAGAGATCTCAGGTTTGGCCTCTACTATGATACAAAGATGTGTGTAAACGGGACATGATTGTTACAGGCATTGATAATGCACATTGGCCGAAAGTCGCTGCTGAACGTGTTGCATGGAGTGCAAATATCATAAATGGAATAAAGAGAAAGGAGACAATGATTGCAGATAAGTCACACACCGAGCTTGCGAGGCGTAAGATGGTGCATGATGGTGTAAATACTATATGTTTACATGCATCCACTGTGGACGAACATTTACAGCGCGAATTGGCCCTGTCACATTCGCTACCACCATGGGTTGTAGTTATTATTGTGCCTTTTTGAAACACAATGCAATAAATTATCGCCTGTCAAGACGGCAAGGTGCCAATTTATAGAAAAATCTCGGAATGAAACGAGAGTTGATGACAGAAATAAAACAGAGGTAAGTTAAATATTTCGGACACATGAAAAGACACTCTTATAAAAACCATACTCGAGGGTACGTTTAAAGGCAAGCGAGCAAGAGCAAGACAACGATACAAGTAGAAAGATAACATCAAGAGTTGGGCGAACAGTAATCAGTCAGAATGTACAGTGATGAAGAGAGACAGTGTTGGAACTTCATTGCAGCCAACTTTCATTGTGGAGACGGCAGCTGATTGATTGATTGATTCACGACCTCCCCGCATGATTTATCTCGGTCTCTAATTCCCTTCTCCATATGTGGTTATGTCTTCTTTTATTTCGTTTGTCCTGTGAGACAACGAACTTTCTCGTTGTTTAATAATGTCAGATTTTCTCAATAAATGTCCTATCCTGTTTTAGCGTCTTTTCCTCAATTATGATTCACTGATATTGGTCTAGTTCTCTCTGTGAGTTCTACATCCTTGATTCTCTCATAACCAGTTTAGCCATTATTTCTGCACAGCCACCGATTACTGCATTTTGTAATCGTATTAGAGAATCGGCTTTGAGGCGAAGGAGTTGCAAACACTATTCGCAATTCCGCAAACCGCGTTCGAAACACAGCGGCGGGCAATTTTGAAGCAAATCGCATTGCGTTGGTTTTCATACAATGGTATGAGTGCTGGTCGTTCAGAAATCAATGACAAACTACTGAACGAAAACACAAGCAGAAAAAAACATGCTGGATTTGACTGCAACGACCTGTAAAGGATCTGCAATTTACTGTTTTTTTGTTTTTTGTTTTGCTATGGTGGAAATGGAAAGTTCTATAAATTTCAGACTCCTGTGAGTCATCTTTCTTTGATAGTTTCACCAGATGTCCTTCTCCCCAGTCTACTGATAAAACTCTGCCCTTGTGAATTGGCCTTTGAATTTCTTACCATTCCAAGAGCCTGCTCCCTGGCGAAGGCGTTATATACGCAGTTCGTAAGCCCGCATACCGCTTTTAAAACACTGCTGCGGGCGATTTGACAGCAAATCGCCTTGTGTTGGGTTTTGAATAAAATGGTATGGGTGCCAGCCTTTCAGAAAGTATTTGCAAACTACTGAACGTAAACTTGCCAAGAGACCACAAACAGACAAATATACCGGGGTTGACTGCGACGTCCTGTAAAGGACATACAAACTAACTAACCCGTCGAAGAGATGCTCATCTTAATACGTTCAAACAACTTCTCAGTTTACTTTAGTTTCTCTCTAATTACCCGTCCTGAGATTCTCATCTCAATACGTTGAAACAACTTCTCAGTTAACCTTATTTTCTTTCTAATTGTCCGTCCATTACATTCTCATCTCATTACTTTGAAGTAACTTCTCTGTTTAACTTCAGTTTCTTTCTAATATTTGCATTCTAATTTCACAAATTAACATGAGCACGGCAGTATAGATATTTGTGTTGTAAAATGTTTAAATGTTAAAAGATGTGCGGGAGATTTGGTAGCGGCTCTCGCCGCGTCGGTAACTTACGGTGTATGTGAGCCGGTCGCTCAGAAAGCAATGGCAAACTACTGAGCGTAATCTTGCCTAGTACATCAACAGCATCTTAAAAAATGCTGGTGTTGACTGCAACGTCCTGTAAGTGATATGCAACATTTAAAAAAAAAATGTTAACACTGGTTTGCCAAGTTCAGCGTACACTGGTCTATTACCTGACAGACTAGAGGAAATTATACACAGGATCTGCCGTAACGTCCACTGTGTTGCTTGTGGTCGTCTACTAGTAAGGATTATTGTCTACTTCCTGTTTTTGTGGTGATTCATTCATTGGACTTGATACAAGAATCTATGATCAAACCTCTGGCGTTGAGCGGTTAGTGTCAAAGAGAAATTGACGAATTGACGGTATCAAAGGTCCGTGCGTTTAACTTATAATTATATTTCTCAAACCAAAAATTGACGTCTGAGGAAGAATGCTAAAGGGAGAAGATGACGTGGGGGTCTTTCATCCGTTTAAAGGCTACCTTTGGTTAGGAAATTGTGTTATATATGTATTGTTCTTTTCCTGGTTAGGAAATTATGTATGTTATCTGTGTATTGTTGCCTCCATCTGTTGTTATATTTGTTAAGACGTAAAGCTAACCAGCTGGCGACACATATAGTCAGTACCCACAGTTTCCAGCAGCTTCTCCAGGGAGAGAAAACACTTATAGGCGTGTGCGAAGTGCAGTGACATGTATCACTTCATCATAAATGATTTTACTTTCGTTCGCTAGCTATGAACTCGAGCTTAGTCCATACTAACAGCTGTTTGCATGTGGGCCACCTTCCATATTACCAGTGTCCCTCGCCATCAGGCGAACCCACTCCGTCTTGCGTAGTACTTGTGATTTAAGTCCCAAAGTCAAGGAGGAGAAGTCAACATTTTATTCCAACTGACCGGTGTAGGGTTTGAAACCCCTACCTCGGTATCAGCACACCGGAAGTTTGAGGGCGAGCGTTCTTATCTATTCAGCCATAGTGATCTCCATAATAATGGATACATTCATCTGTTGTTATCGCCGGCGCTGTCACATCTCCCTACATCACCCCTTTCGCTGTAGACAGCCGTGTGTGGCAACTACTTGACAGAAGTAGTAGGGGAAGACAGGTCAAAAATGTTCCTCGCAAGTCCTTTATTTCTCTACACTTGCCTACAAACATAAGTCCGTCCTTTCGCTACACTTGCCTACAAACATAAGTACTTCCTTTCCCTACACATGCCTACAAACATAAATCCTTCCTTTCTACACTTGCCTACAAACATAAGTCCGTCCTTACGCTACACTTGCCTACAAACATAAGTCCTTACTTTTTACAGTTGCCTACAAACATAAGTCCTTACTTTTTACACTCGCCTACAAACATAGGTCCTTCCTTTTTACACTTGCCTACAAACATAATCTCTTCCTTTCTCAACACTTGCCTACAAACATTGCTCCTTCCTTTCTCAACACTTGTCTACAAACATACGTCCTTACTTTTTACACTCGCCTACAAACATAGGTCCTACCTTTCTACACTTGCCTACAAACATAATCCCTTCCTTTCTCTACATTTGCCTGCAAACATAATCCCGTCCTTCCTCAACATTTGCTTACAAAAATAAGTCCTTCCTTTCTACACTTGCCACGATCATACGTCCTTCCTTTCTCTACCCGTGCCTACAAACTTAAGTCCGTCCTTTCTCTACACTTCTCCGTCATTTACACGCCATCATATATTAGGCAAACTCAGACTTACACATAGATCGAGTGACAGACAGACCGACTGACCGACCGACCGACCGACCGCCAGACGGACAGACAGACAGACCGACCGACCGACGAAAGGACATATATTTATATATACACTACACTTGCCTGCAAACATTAATCCTTCCCTTTTCTCTACATTTCTCCGTCATATACATACCCAAAAGAAACAACCCCCCCCCCCCCGCCCCCTCCACCCCTCCCCCCAAGAAATGGCATTCAATTTCTACACACAAAATTTGACATGTTTATTATCGGATTCTACAAATCACATGCAATGGCAAATGGGTGCAAGTTGTTACATGCAAGTACGAGACAGCTTCCTATAAATGGATACAGCGTCTGTTTGTTACGGGGAATTGCAGAAATAAGCACAGAAACACATAGCAATATGTTTTAAAATAATGTTTAAGCTGTCAAAGGGAGACAAAGTGCAGCCGGCAGATGTACATATCGATCTACAAGCAGAGATATTGTTGTTCAGTGCCCTTTATAAGCGAGTACTCTCATTTTTAAGGTCTTATTCCGCTGCGCATTGTGATTTTGAAAATAAACCAACCGACCAACCAGTCAACAAACGACTGACAAACCAACCGACCGACAAGACAACAAATCAACCAGCCAACCAGCCAGCCAACCAACCAACCAACCAACCAATAACAAACAAGTAAACCAACCCACTGATATACAGAAGTTAGCGTTGCATGCATATTGATAGATAGTAGGTAGCATCACATATTGCTATATAGAAAATTGTACCGCATGTTGAAAATAAAAAGTAGTACCGCACATTGATATATAGAAAATAGTATAGCATATTGATATAATGAATGTAGTATCGCATATTGCTAAAAGAAAGTAGTATCGCATATTGCTATATAGAAAGTAGTATCGTATATTACTACATAGAAAGTAGTATCGCATGTTGTTATATAGAAAGTAACATCGTATATATATATATATATATATATATATATATATATATATATATATATATATATATATATATATATATATATATAGAAAGTAGCACAGCATATTGATATGTAAACGGTAGCTTTGCATATTGATATGCAGATAATATAAATAAGCACACAGTATACAACATACATGTATAGCGCTGCAGATAATTAAGATGATTTGCAGACAATAACGGTACATCGGTAACGAGG